>JARTUT010001762.1:0-644209 GCA_030674115.1 Micraspis discolor
AAACAAACCAAAATGTAACTATTTTCAACCACATCAATAAGGTCTGGGAACCAGGTCAAATAATAGAGGCTTCAGAAAACCCAAGAGCTTATAAGGTGTTACATAGCCGTGGCGATGTATTTGTTAGAAATAGGGTTGATTTAAGAGAATCTCTAAATGAGCAAAAACATGGTATCTTGAATGATGGTGTTGAACATTGTTTTGATGGTGAATCACTGGGTGATGCAGGCAAATTGTATTATAATATAGTGTCAAGTCCTATCCGAAGAAGCACTAATGAAACAGCCACTGTTTCAAATAATGTTGAAAATTACACTCAACCAAGCTGTGTGCCCGCTGATTCGTCGTCACCAGTTAAGATATCTAAGGTTTCAGGTCGCACAATAAGAAAACCTAAGATCTTGGATTTGTAATAATAATAGTATAATGATGTAATGTTAAGAGGGGAGATGTATTATATATGTGTTATGTAGTTCTATGAATGCATGTCAGTTGACATGACGCAATGTCATAGGTTGTCACGTCGATGATTATCAGGTTAAGATTTGATAGCGTGCCACCTGTAAAGTTAATGTTACTTTGAATGTTGAAACTTGGAAATAAAGTATTCTGAAACTTCATCAAGAGTCTTAATAATACAGTAAGTATTTCACAATGCTGATGAAATCTAAAATATTTTCAAGGCATGAGCACCTCCGGTTTTTCTGGAAATGACGTCAACTTCATTTTTTCAAATTAGAACACCATTTTATTATAGCAGAAATAGATTCCTTAGAAAATTTCAAGTTATTTTGATGTAACATTTTTCAGTTTTGGTTGGAAAATTCTCTCTGAGCGGGAAAATTCGAAAAAAAAGTCCTGAAAATTTCATCTTTTTGGCGTGAAGGGAAAAGAAATAGCTGAAAATGCATGACGAAAAACAGTTATTTGAGAATAACTCAGAAAATATCCACTTTAGGGAAAGGGTGTGATGCATACACTCACATTATTTTTGGCGCTCTTGTTCACCCGAACAGAGTGCCTATCATTTTGCCCGAATGTCTGTAATTTTGGAATATCGAGCCGAAAATGGTCTCAATCGATTGGGTTCGACTCCCTGATGAAGAATTCGTGGCGAAAGTCTGCCCGGCCGTATCCTCTCTAGCATCCAAAAGGAATCAGCTAGAGTTTTTCATATTTTCAGAATAGGTTAATTGTCCAAATATCTGGGTCAAGTTCGTTATTGGGCCAAATCCGTCGGATGGTTCAGTAGTTATGAGCATCTGAAATTTTGTTTCGTCAATAACTACTAGAATATCCATCCGATCAAATTGCTACTTGAAATGTTGTTGAGGGAGAATGCAACAAAAAAACTTGCAAAATTTCGCAGAAATCGTCACGCTAGAAAATTTTTAAAAAATTCCCAAAAAAAAATTTTTTAATCCTGACTATCTCACAAGATATTTTTCGGATGTCAATAAAAATTCGTGAATATATTGAGGTGATCGATATCTTACTTATCCTCAAATTTCATTGTCGTAGCTCTTTTCCATCTGAAGATATGATCATTTTTTCAATTTACTCAAGGGAAAACAGAAATGACATACGTCTCGATGATTTTCTTTGAACGATGGCCATCACAGACCGATATTCGATTGACAAATGCCGAACTCGTTAATCAGTGTCAGTTGGCGTAATATTAATCAAAATTTTTCATAACGGGAAATCATAGAGATAGAATTCAATCTCGGTGGCTAAAATAATATACGTTGTCAAAATTCATAAAAGCACTGACATAAGTTTTTAGGAAAAGGGAATTATAGCTTCGAACAAAACTTGGGGAAAATGATGAGTAGTTATTTTTAATTTGAGATATAGGTTTGTTCATTCATTTGGCGTTCATATTTGCATCACATTGTCCTATAGTACGGGAAAAGACTATTATTCACGTGATCAGAGTGCTTATAGATTTGTTATGGTTTGAATATTTACTCGAAAGTTGCTCAACAAGAGCGCCAAAGCAATCTGACCTCACGTCAGTGCTTTCTGAATTTATTTTACATAGATTCAATATCTGCCATGTAAAAATGGGGCTCTAATTTGAAAAAATTGATTTTTCACGATTTAGTCATCCCTAACTTTGAAAACGATTTTTTCACCCTCGGTATCATGAATCGCGATTTCGATTTTTAAAGTGGATACATCAATCTTACATCTTGAAAAATCCCAAAACTGAAAATTTTCCATCCAAAAACCTAGAAGTTATTCTTGTTTCAGCGGAGCTCTATTTTCGATTTTTTTTCGAATTTTCCCGCTCAGAGAGAATTTTCCAACCAAAACTGAAAAACGTTACATCAAAATAACTTAAAATTTTCTAAGGAATCTATTTCTGCAATAAAAAAATGGTGTTGTAATTTGAAAAACGGAAGTTGACGTCATTTCCGGAAAAACCGAAGGTGCTCATGCCTTGAAAATATTTTAGATTTCATCAGCATCGTGAAATACTCATAAGTGCTGAATTTCATGAAAATACGTTCAGTAGTTTCCCGTATAAATATAGGTGAGGTTCCTTGTGAAAGACCCTGTATACTCTTTCACTTCTAGTTTGGTTTCTGGTTTAAGGCCTGTCATAAAGAGGCAACATATTTGCTTCGCAGCTGGCAAACTTGTTTTTTCTGCTTTTCCTTTCATTGGTTCCGATCTCTGCAGTTTTTGTAATAGTCTCTTCTTCTCTTTAGTATATTTCTCCAATTTGAAGTCGATGTCTACTTCTGAACTGGGCTTCTCAACTTGACTTTTGCCATGGGACACTTGTGGAAGTTGTTCCATTGTGGATTTTTCTGTTTCAATATCTACAGATTTGAAAGTTCTTCTATCACTAATATTTTCACGTTCATTTGGATAATTTTCCAGGCTGATGATTTCCTGCATTTTATTTCGCTGATAAGATTGCAATGGATGGACGTTTTTATTGGAATCACCCTTGAAAAGATCAGCCATTCTCAAACATTCTCCCGAATTTTCTCTTTTCCTAATTTTTGTTGAGTTTTGAGTTTCAGAGTTCATATCTCTGGAATTCATTCTACTTCGCTCTTTGTTTTGACAGAGTGAAGTTGAGGTTAACATTGTAACATCCCAGATTTTTCCAATACAAAAAAAATCGTAGTTTCATTGCACCCTATGCTGATACGCCTCTGACAGTTACCAAACCGTAGAAATAAAATTCCATAGTCAGAATAAAAGAACACGGCTGTCACTGCCAAGGCGGACCTGCGCAAGTGGTGAGAGATCAAGAAAGAAAATAATGCAAGATGGCGGGGTCATCATCAGTTGAGTTGTGGTTGTGAGAGAATTAAGTTCCTTTTCGAAAGTTTTAGTGCCTTTGTGTGTGTTCGAAAACGAAGCCATCTTATATTGAGTGACCCTCGCAAGTATAATTGAGACTATTTTAAATGTTATTAGCTGCTTGTCCATTTTATTAACCTTTGTTGATAAATAGCATTGAGAACCGGATTGGTTGAGTGAATTTATTATTTCTCTATTATATTTGTGAATTAATAGTGTTATTATGCAATATTATTTGGTTTCGTGGTGTATTAGGTGGTGTTTGTATAAGAGGAAATTGGACACCGTTTGTTGGGACGCGTGCGCTCATGGCAGAAATGCCCTGATCGCGGGTGATATTAACTCTAAGTCAGTAACCTGGGGAGCACCGTCAACTGATGCTAGGGGTGAAATGGTAGAGGAGTGGCTCGCACAGATGGCGTGGGTGGCAGCAAACGACGGGGAACCTACATTCGTGAGAGGAAGTTCTATGTCCCACATTGATGTCACGTTGATACAGGAGAGAGCACGGTTTTGTCTTGGGGGTTGGAAGGTGGTACAAGAGAACCCATTCACACACCATGGTCATGTATATTACAGTATTGCTGGGGCGGGGTGGAGAGACACTGTGTGCAGAGAAAATACGAGATGGACTGCGGTCTTTTTGTAGATGGGCTGAGAGTTGTTGGAGAGAGAGAGACTGGAAATGTGTATGAGGTCATTGTGAGAGCATATAAGCGATCAATGAAGGCGTGTGAGCCAGAGGACAGGAGGTACCCATATTGGTGGAATGAAAACATTGCGAGGAAGAGATGCGAGTATAACAGGGCGAGAAGACTCTATACGAGAAGGAGGAGGCTGAACAGTCCGGAGGAAAATGCTAGCGCCGAAACGACGCTTCTAGAAATGAGGAGGGGGATAAAACTGGACATTAAGAGAGCTAAGTGGGAGCACTGGAGGACTATGCTGGACGCACTGGAGGACTATGCTGGACGCACTGGAGGAGGATATCTGGGGGGACGCGTACAGGATAGTCACTAGAGGAAACTTAAGGCCACACAAGCTGACTATGAAGAGAACAAAGGAGATTAGTAGGAAACTATTCCCGACGCCTCGGCGGGGTCAGAGTGGAGAGGTGGAGTGCGCCACACCGAGTGGAGGGGGTGCTGTGCCGGAGTTTTCGGAGGCGGAACTGGATGCGGCGCTGGGGTCCATAAAGAGTGGCAGGGCTCCGGGCGTGGACGGGGTGACCGTGGGCGCGCTGAAGATTGCCTGTGAGGAATTAAGAGAGGAGGTGCTTCGGATGTTCAGTGGGTTGCTGCAGACGGGGGAATTTCCGATTGAGTGGAGGGAGGGAAAGGTAATACTGATCCCTAAGCCGGGAAAGGATATAGCTCTGGCCTCAAGCTACAGACCGATATGCCTGCTCAATACGTTTGCAAAATTATATGAGAGGCTGTTGACCAACAGGTTGGTGGAGGAGCTGGAAGTTTTGAGGGCGATCTCACCTAGCCAACATGGCTTTAGGAAAAAAAGTCCACTGTGAGTGCGATGATGGAGCTAAAGCTGGTCTATGGAGAGTGTGGGAGGAGGTGGTGCGTAGCAACTACGCTGGACGTACGGAATGCATTCAATATGGCTGGATGGCAGCACATAATAGACGACTTGAAGGAGGCGGGGGTGAGCGAGTACCTGGTTGGGATTTTCAGTCGGTACCTGAGCGAGAGATCGGTGAGGGATGGAATATATAGGCACACCTGCGGGAGGGGGGTGCCGCAGGGCTCGGTGGCGGGGCCGATACTGTGGCTCGTGTTTTATGACGGGGTGCTGAGGCTACAGTTGCCTGAGGGCGTGAGACTGATAGCCTACGCGGACGATCTGCTGGTCGTGGTGGAGGGTAGCACAGAGGAGGAAATTAAGTATAAAATCAAGCTCACAATAGAGAGAATAGGAGAGTGGATGAGGGGGAGGGGTCTTGTGCTTGCGATGCAGAAGACGGAGATGGTGGTGCTGAAGGGGCCTAGGAAGTTTGCTGACTTCAAGGTGACAGTGGGGGGAGAGGACATAACTCCCTCGAAGGAGATAAAGTATTTGGGAGTGACCCTTACGAAGGGCTTGTGTTTTAGCACACATATTAAGAGAACTGAGGAGAACACATCGGCTCGAGTGCGTAACCTGAGTAGGTTACTACCGAACATAGGCGGTCCGGGGTATATGAGAAGAAGGGTGCTGTGTGCGGTGATGCATGGCATCTCACTGTATATTGCACCGGTGTGGAGGGACGCCTTGAAGGTCGAAAGAAACAGGGGAAAGATGGTCTCGAGACAGAGAATCGGATTGCTCAGGGTGGCGTCGGCGTACAGGACGGTGTCGGCAGATGCGGTCCAGGTGATAGCGGGGTTCCCGCCTCTGGATCTGATGGTGGCGGAGTGATGCTTTCTATATACAATAGGGGGTGCATTGCCGGGTAATTGGCGAATGGCCTCGAGGAGGACAATAAGAAAATGGCAGGAGAGGTAGGAACGTGGAGGACAAACGGCTGAGTGGACGCGGAGACTGATACCAGACTTGGAGGGGTTGCTCCAGTGTGAGCACAGACGAACGAGATACTATTTTACCCAGTTTTTGACCGGTCATGGGTCTTACGGGTCTTACACGAGGAGGATTGGAAAGACCCAGAATGACCTGTGCCACATTTGTGGAGTTGTGGACGACCCAGAACATGTCTTCTATTTGTGCACGAGATGGTCGACGGAGCGTGTGATGCTGGCCTGCGAGTTGGGTGGATTGCCGGCAGTGGGAGAGATTGTGGAGAGGATGATAGGGTGCGAAAAGGTTTGGAACAGAATCTACGACTTTGTCACATCGATTATGAGGAGAAAGGAGAGGGAGGATTGAGAGAGGCAGGAGCGAAATGTGTGACAGGAGCATGGAGTGGGGGTTTCTGAAGTATGGACAGACGTCTTTTTCAGGAATCTTCGATGTACTCCACGTTGCGGCTTTTTTTAGTCAGTTGGCCTAACACCTCGCCAACCCGACATATCCCACGACACGGGTCGTGGTAGAATCTGTGAGCAGATTTTTTTCCACAACCCGGAAAAAAAAAGGTGGTGTTTGGGCATTTCTCATTAATACTGTTGTCTGGTGAATGTAATTCCTTTGTTCACATAATGCTTAGTCTAATTTCATATAACTCTATTTCCTTTGTTCACATAATGCTTCGTTTGATTCATATAACTCTATTTCCTTTTTGATGACGAGATATTGTTGATGATGGAGCTCGTGTTGAATGATTGTTTGGGCTATTACCATCATCTATTGTGGATGTAATGTTTGACTTTTTGAAAATTGATAATTTTCAAAAGGTTTCTTACTTTTCTCCTTGATAAAGATAGAAGATGTTTATCGAAACGTCGGAAAACATTACATCCACAATAGATGATGGTAATAGCCCAAACAATCATTCAACTCTATTTCCTTTGTTCACTTAATGCTTAGTTTGATTCACATAACTCTATTTCCTTTGTTCATATAATGCTTTGTTTGATTCATATAACTCTATTTCCTTTGTTCACAAAATGCCTTGTTTGATTCATATAACTCTATTTCCTTCGTGCACTTAATGCTTTGTTTCATTCATATAACTCCTTATAGCATGTAATTCCATCATTTTCGATATTATTACCCTTGAAGTTCAGGTTTCTACCATAACAATGAATGCCTTATTTTCAGCTTTCTACAATGTGTTACTGGAGTGTAACCGATCCACTTTATTTACTGTACCCTATGGTACAATAGGAATTGTCAATCGCTCTGGGGGTCTGAGCCTGTGATTAAGCAGGAACATATGGAGACCTCCACTAGTGATAGTACTAGTATAGTTGATATAGAATAATGGATGTAATCAGTGTACACCATGGTGTTATATCGAAGGTTAACGTTGTTAAGTTCCCCCTGTCTCATATAATCATTATGTATGTCTCGTGCTGTTGTAATTGGTCATTTTACTGTGTAATGTACTTGCCTTACTATTCATGGTTATTGTTGTGTATATGTCGTACTGTGTTAACTTATTCTTCTTACTGTCGTGATGAATCTTCTTGTTGTCGTTATGTATATTTCCTTCGGTTGATTATGTAAATTCTCTGATTTCATTATTTATATTGCTTTTTATCGTTTCTCTATACCTGTCTCTGATATTTATGTCCATAATGCATTCTGGTTCTTATTATTTACATATGATGGATATTCTATGAAGATTTGTTGTTTATATATGCTATGATCTCGTACTACTATCTATTTACATATATGCTCGTATTACATGATATTTCATTTAGGGGTCTCGAGATTGTGGACCATTCCTATATTTTTGTATGAGATTTCTTAGGTTCCTGGATCGAAGGCCTTGAAGGGCCGGTTCCAAACGCCTTAAGGCAGGGACCGTTACCATCATGTGCTATAAGGCATGAGAGAACATACCTTTTTCAATTAACCGTAAAACTTTCTGTCATTTTTTCAGAGCCGCCGCTAAAACTCCATGACCTTCCCCGTGTTCCCAATTCCTTAGCTCATACAATATTATAGTTATGGCTCACATACCCTGGGGCCGTGACCATGACGATGGTCATAATTAGTCGTTTACTTATTTTCCATGATTATTATCCTGTTGCATTATTGAAGTATACTTTTTTCATGATTATTATCCTTGTTGTATTATTGAAGTTTACATATTTGCCATGATTATTAATTCTTGTTGTACCATTGAAGTTGCCATATTTACCATGTTTATTATTCGCTTTGTATTATGGAAGTTGCTCTGATTATTATGATTACTATCTATTTTGTATTGTTATAGTTTTCTCAGAACTGTTATACTTGCCTTCGCTAGTTGTTAATGATTGACTATTTAGTTTTAAACAAGTGCCCTAACATCACCTAACATGAGGGGTTTTCTGCCTGAGGCTTTCCCCTATATTTTTTTAGACCCTTAATAAATATCTGATTGTTTGGGTCTAACCGTTGTGTTTTATTTACCATCTTTGTTTCCCAATTATTTTCACTAATCTCAATTATCACGAACTTGAATTATTACGTAAACATAACGTTGAGTTCTACCCTTGCTAGACGATCACATTAAATGGCCAAGTCTTTGTATCTGGAGTCATCCAGACTCCAGTGCCGTAGTTAGTTTTGAAAATGATATTTGTCATTTCTTTCCAAAGAAAAACAGGCAAATGTTACAACATTTTATGACAGTTTGAATTACCTGACTCAAATCGTTCATTTGAACTAATGATGGTGGTTTCATTGGGGCAACTCTCCAATAGCGGAGTTTTGTTTACATTTTGTGAATCTTTTTTTGGATATTTTTTGTTAGCATATTTATTTTCTCTTCTAGTAAGGTTATGGTATTTTTTAAAAGACCATTATTTTCGAGAAGAAATGAATTTTTATCTTCTACCTCATTCAGGATCTTTTTCGAATAGTCAATTTCTACAATCGCTTTTTCATAATTTATTTTGATCTACATGATTTCATCTTCACACAGTATCAAAGAACTGTTTGGACTGTCACAGCACAGTATTTTGCAACCCTCCAATATTTTCACATTTGGACTAATTCTTTCTGCACAAGAATAGTGGTAAACATCCCCACAATTCACACAGTACACATTATTGGTCTGCTTTGTCTTGCAACACTTGAAATTAAACTTTTTACTCGAGGCGTCCGAGGATACGTCCTCATCGCCCGCCATATTTGATTAAAAAAAATTATGTACTAAATGATCTGAAGTACAACCATTGTAACCTGATAGACCGAATAGATTTCAAGGTGCCAAAGATTTGGCAGAGATCTTTTCCAGGTTGATTCTATTAATCGCAGTCCATTATCCACTATGTTAGGTATCTGCAATAAATTATTCAACAAAGATGTGCATTTGAACCTATTCAGTGTACCTATAGTAGCTTTGAGAATTGTTTAATAGGACATATAGCTAGTTTTATATGGCACATTTTATTACTATTTTGGGCATTTGCTGTATGTACAGTGTATACGCCGTCTGGGTATGTTATTTTTATGGGAGTTTTTTTGTTGCTTTTTATGCTTTATTTATATCTTATGGTCTTATTTGTAACTACAAATTCATGTATTTGTGAGACTAAATGAATAAATAAATAAACGATAACAATTATTAAGGTTTTTGCGAGCTTGTTCTGTTAGAACAGCGTTGTATTTTTTTGCCCAAATGTTTGTGATTTTTCAACTTCCTGATGAAAAATACAGGTTAAAACTTGAATATTACAGGCCGACCGTATACTCTACAGGGTGTCTCAAGTTCGAGTGCCTATTAGACGTTTCTGGAGAACTAGACATATTTGAAATCTGAAAATTATGATCATGATATTGTTATAGGTTCTCTACAGAGCTAAAATATTTTCGAAGCCCAAAAACTTCCGGTTATACAGGGTGTGAAAATAAATTCGACGAAAATTTTGTTTTCAAGTTTTCCATTCCTGGTATGAACGAGTATTCAATAGTGAATACCTTTCTGTTAAAACCATTGTATTAAATCGAATAGTTTTCAAAATATCCAAAATCAACTGGAAAAAAAGTCAAATATGTTCAGTCAGTAATTTGTTCTTTATTCTTATTTAAAATATCCTGAGCGTAAACCGTTTTTACATCGAAGAGGAAGAATGTGAAAAGGTCATGCATCTCTTGGATTTCAGAAATATCATCACAGGGTGTTTCACATTTTGTGTTGAAAATTGTGATCTTAAATTGGCCATAATTTCTGTTTTTCAAATTAGAACCCTATTTTTTTTATATTATAATTGTGTTGGATTCTGCGGTCAAAAAAAAAGGTTATTTTTCTCACATGATTATGCTCCTAAATTCAATAATTTCTGAGTTATTTGAGATTTTCTGGATTTATGGTGTACGTTGAGTCAAATCGATTGCATCTAAAGATGTTCAATGAATATTCTTTCGAAACCATGGGAATACTCTGTATCCATAGAAGATAAATTATCTGTTAATAATTCACAAGTGTCAGGTGTTATTGTTATTCGTTATCTTCATTTCTCGATTTAACAAAATGAACCGTTATTCTAATTAAAAAATTCTGGAATTATATTATATATATGGTGAATGTGACAGAATTATTAGTAGAACCTGCCGGGCCTTTAACGAGAAGTATCCCCATTAACCTTCCCTGACGGAGAAGATCTTTAGAAAATATGTTTCAAACTTTCAAAGTTTTGGATGTGTAAGAGCCCCTAAAGAATACAAAAGAAGGGTAGTTGATGATGAGGAAAATGAAATAAGTGTTTTGACTTATTTCGAAGCGAATGAAAATGCATCTATTCGAAGTGCAGCTCATGAAAAGACAGAAATTCAGTGCACCGAATTTTGAAAAAACACAACATGCATGACTACAAATAAGGGAAAGTTCATGCATTAGAACCAGGTGACTACATAAAAAGGTTAAATTTTTTTAGAGGAATATTAGAAAAACTTGAAAATGATGAAAATATTTTGATAAAGATCATTTGGACAGACGAAGCAAGATTCAATAATGAAGGACTATTTAATAGAAAGTATTGCCACATTTGGAGAAGTGTAAATCCTCATAGAAAAAGACAAAGAAACCCCCAGAACAAATTTAGTTTTAATATGCTCTTTTGATGAACTTTAAAGTGCGGTACTACATTTATGAAGAAAATTTAAATACAGAAAAATTTTTGGAAATCCTGAGAAATTTTGTTTTTGAGTTTTTGGATGTACTGCCGTTGAGTATGTCGACTACCGCATATTATCAATTGGATGGGGCTCCGGCACATAGTTCGCACGAGGTGTCTGAATAACTGAATGCAATGTTTGGTAATCGGTGGATCGGACGCCGTTCTTCACTATTTTGGTCCCCAGAATCTCCCGATCTTACTCCCTTAGATTTTTATTTATGGGGTAAAATAAAAAACATAGTCTATGAATCTCCTATTGAAAGCAATGAAGATTTGATACTGCGTATGGAGGATGCTTTCCACTCTCTAAAGGGGGAGGAAATTGAGCGAGCGACTAACCGAGGTGTTTCAAGATGTAGGTATTCGAAAGTGTGTGGAACAAAATGGGTACCATATTGAGACTCTTACCTGATCATTTATTTTGTTAATTTGAGTTTTGAAACGTATTTTCATTTTTATTATCATAATTTATTTATAATCATAATTCGGTGTACTGAAGTAGCGACTCTATTTAATGTGTTTCCTATTGAAGAGATGAATTCTCATTCGCTTCGAAATAAGTCGAAATACTAATTTCATCAACTGCCCTTTTTTGGTATTCTTTAGGGGCTCTTACATTCCCAAATTTGGAAAATTTGAAACATCTTTTCAGAAATTGTAAAGAAAATGGGGATAATTCTCATTGGATACTCAACATTTTGTGTCATCCGCCATTTGAAATAAACAATATCATTAAGTGCATTTGAATGTGTATTGCGTATACAATTGAAAAAATACAATATAAAAAATAAATCCAGAATCTCATTATTAGAATAGCAACGATTCATTTTGTGAAATCAAAAAATTCCATAACGACTAACAATAAGACCTGTCTAACACTTGTGAATTATAAATGGGATGATTTATCTTCAACACAAAATTTGAAACACCGTGTAATGATATTTTTGAAATCCAAAAAATGCATGACCTTTTCACATCCTTCCTCTTCGATGTTGTAAAAACGGTTTACGCTCAGGATATTTAAAATAAGAATAAGGAACATATTACTGACTGAACATATTTGACTTTTTTCCCAGTTTTTTTTGGATATTTTGAAAACCATTCGATTTAATACAATGGTTTTAACAGAAAAGTATTCATCATTGAATACTCGTGCATACCAGGAATGGAAAGCTTGAAAAAAAATTTTTCGACGAATTTATTTTCACTCCCTCTATAACCGGAAGTTTTTGGGTTTCGAAAATATTTTAGCTCTGTAGAGAACTTCGAACAATATCATAATCTCAATTTTCAGATTTCGAATATGTCTAGTTCTCCAGAAACGTCTAATAAGCACTCGAACTTGAGACACCCTGTATATATTCCGAAAGAGATGACATCAGTTTTCATATTCTCAGAATAGGTTAAATGTCCAAATATCTCTGTCAGTTCCTTATTGAACCAAATTTGTACAATTATTCAGAAAGATATCTGAAAGTGACTTAACTTTGTATTCAGAATTCGTGAACTTTTGGATAATTTGATATTCTATTATCTCTATCTTCTAGCTATAAATTGTTCTTGGTAATTTGACGAATTCAGGGCAGAACCAGAAAGGGCAGACAATATGCAAAAATATTACGCCCCTCAATGTATGGTGGTGTACCGATACTCGGGATGGTATTCGAAAATAAAATCCTAATCGGCAACGCCTATGTATGTGATGTTTATTTGGTTGCCTACCCTTACTATTGAAAATTCCTGTCTTAACTAATCTTAGTAAACAACTTATGTAGCCGCGAATTTTTCATTCTTTTATCAACTCTGTTGGTGAAAGGTAATTTGGACGATTAGCGAGCCCTTTTGGGACTAAGGTATCATATTTTACTAAATGAAGTACGAAGTCTATCCTTGATTTTTTTGTGATTGTTAATTTATTTGCAGATTCGTTACCTTAATCATTGTCACCTTTTCCGAAACATTTTCTTGGAAATATAGCTATTGAAAAGTAATCCTTTTCATCTTCATCACCCTGGTGTTAGAATCTACCATTACAGACTCTTTGACAAGTTTCCATCTGTTGTAAAGTCTTTTTGGCGCTCTTGTTCACCCGAACAGAGTGCCTATCATTTTGCCCGAATGTCTGTAATTTTGGAATATCGAGCCGAAAATGGTCTCAATCGATTGGGTTCGACTCCCTGATGAAGAATTCGTGGCGAAAGTTGAGTCTGTCCGACCGGCCGTATCCTCTCTAGCATCCAAAAGGAATCAGCTAGAGTTTTCATATTTTCAGAATAGGTTAATTGTCCAAATATCTCGGTCAAGTTCGTTATTGGGCCAAATCCGTCGGATGGTTCAGTAGTTATGAGCATCTGAAATTTTGTTTCCTCAATAACTACTAGAATATCCATCCGATCGAGTTGATACTTGGAATGTTATTGAGGGACTCTGAAACGAAACGGCTTGCAAAATTTCGCAGAAATCGTCAAGCTAGAAAATTTTTAAAAAATTCCCAAAAAAAAAATTTTCAATACTCAATATCTCCTAAGACTTTATTTAGATTCAAATAAAAATCTGTATATTAATTGAGGTTACCGATATCTTACTCATCCTCAAATTTCATTGTCGTAGCTTTTCCCCTTCTGAAGATATGATCATTTTTTTCATTTACTCAAGAGAAAAATAGAAATGTCATGAAGTCCGAGCTTTGTCATTGAAAGATTTGCCATCACAAATCGATATTCGTTTGACAACTTGCGGACCTAGATATCAGTGTCAGTTGGCGTAATATCAATCAAAATTTTCATAGAATTCATAGAGGTAGAATTCGATGTCGATGACGTTGTCAAAGTTCAGAAAAGCACAGACGTAATATTAATCAAAAAATTTTTTATCATAGAGAAAGAATTTTATGGCGTTGTCAAAACTCAGAAAAGCAATGACGTAAGTTTTTAGGAGAAGTATGGAACAAAATTTGGTGAAAATTATGAGTAGTTATTTTCAAATTGAGATAAAGGTTCGTTTATTCATTAGGCTTTCATATTTGCATCACATTGTCCCATAGTATGGAAAAAGACTATTGTTCACTCGATCAGAGAGCTTATAGATTTGTTAAGGTTTGAATATTTACTCGCAAGTAGGCCAACAAGAGCGCCAAAGCAATCTGACCTCACGTCAGTGCTTTCTAAATTTTTTTATAATTGTGTTGGATCTTGAAAATATTATTTTAAAATTCCGTGTTCCTGAATATAACGATGAGATGACGGAAACTTTTTTATCAGTGGCTCCTGTTCTGAACACCGATGCGATTTCATCGACGAGCGATACGGTTGAGCTTATCTTTCTTCTTTATTGACCTGGGAC
The DNA here is from genome assembly GCA_030674115.1 of Micraspis discolor. Classification (NCBI taxonomy): domain Eukaryota; kingdom Metazoa; phylum Arthropoda; class Insecta; order Coleoptera; family Coccinellidae; genus Micraspis; species Micraspis discolor. The sequence continues at coordinate 14,391 of JARTUT010001762.1, forward strand.
AACAGATTTCCTCCACGAGATTGCTTGATGCCGATAAGACGGTTGTTTTCATATTTGGTTGTCTACTCGAGATAATCCACTTTCCGTTCGTGTTTCATATGTGTGTCTTCGATGGAATTATTTTCATTTTCACGAATTTCACCGGATTTGAGAATTTGAACTTCAAAAATATTTATGGATTATATTGAAAATAAAATACACACATTCATTAAGCCAGTGTTTCCTTTATTGGTTTATTTTTGTTGATGACATTCTTTGTTATTTGGAAGGTACAAAGTGACAGTTCACAATATTTTTCATTTTTATCAATAAAATCCACCCTAATATTGAATTCACGTTTGAAGAGGAAAAAAACGGAAATAGAAAGTTTTTTGATTTGAAAATATCAAAATTTAACGCTAAACATGATTTTAGTATTTTTCGCAAACACACCCACACATATAATAATAATAATAGATTTATTGCTGAGTAATCATACAATTTTAGAAAACATTAAACAGAGAAAAATTACTGCAAAAGGACTTACGTCAGTGATACTGTTATTATTGTAAGCCCTGAGAAGCCAACCAAAAAAAAACCAGTCATTCATTCCCACACTTCACACCATAAGCTCCCAGAATGCGCACACCCAGAGGAATAAAAAAAAAAGAATAAGGCACAAACTTCTCAGTTCGTTGTGTTCAGCAACACCCTTCGATACTTACTCTTAAACCGCGATGGATTACTCAACCTCAGAGGGGCAGAAATGCGGTTGTATAGAAAATATATCGAAAATGAGAATGACCTGCGGAATAAAGATGTTTTATGAGCAGGAGGTGAAATTAATCCTCTAAATCTAACATTTATATTGTGAACGTCCGACCTAAACCTAATCTTATTGTACAGATAAGGAGGCGTTCGGAAACAGATGATAGAGTGGAACAAAACCACGGCATGCAGCTCCCTTCGCCTATCCATGCTCAACCACCGACAGCACTCCAACTTATGGATAACTGGTTCAAATTTTCTTATGCCATAAATGAACCTTAGGCAAGAACGCTGCACTCTCTGTATCCTTGTCTTATCAACAACCCGCAAGCATGGACCGTAAACAACGTCACAATAGTTGAAATGGCTCAAAACCAGACAGTCGGTCAGTAAAATTTTAGCCTTTTGAGGGAGATGACGTCTACTACCGTATAACTTTTTCAGTGCTGAATACGCTCGCTGAATACAAGATGTTACGTGTTCAGTAAATCGGAGCTCAGTATCCAGAATAACCCCCAAATTTCGTGCAGATTTAACCACAGGAATCCTGACACCATCAACTCTGACGTCCAATTGAGACTCCAAACTTTTGCTGTCTTTTCCAAATACGAGAATCTTTGTTTTATTCGGATTCAAGGAAAGCTGATGATCACTCGAAACCCTCAACAACCGAGCAACATCCGCATTGATCACCCTGGTTGCCTGATGCAACGATGACGACTCAAAAGTGAAAAGTAGCTGTGTGTCATCAGCGTACTCAAAGTCCACACAGTACTGCAGTCCATCGGTGATGAAAAATGTATAAATGCAAAACAAAATTGGAGCAAGAACTGAGCCCTGCGGAACACCACTCCCGACTGGTCCCAATTCCGAACTACCTGTCAATGTCTCCACATACTGATACCTATTTTGCAGATAACTCCTTATAAGTTCGACGGCTACATCGGATAATCCTATATGCCTCAGTATTGCAGTCATCAGTTGATGATTAACTCTATCAAAAGCCTTGGAGCAATCCAAAAGCAGCAAAACACAGCTTTTACCAGTGTCAACGTTCCGAATAATGGTATCCACTATATCCAGCAGAGCTGTACAGCAACCAAAACCCTTCCTGAAGCCTGACTGGCGCGGCGGCAGGATGTTGAATTTATCCAAGTGAGATCTTATTCTGACTGCTAAGATTTTTTCCAATACCTTCGAGCAAGGAGACAAAATGGAAATGGGGCGGATGTCATTAAAACCTGTGGGATTGCTAACCTTCGGTATCGGAATCACCTTGGAAACTTTCCAGGAGTCAGGAAATTTGGCCTCTATTATACAACTATTGCAAATGTTAACTAGATGTCTGAGTATATGTGGACAGCAGCGCAAAAGCATTTCAACGTTCAAACCGTCAGGTCCAATAGCCCCAGAATTAATGGACTTAATAATGTCATAAATTTCATCTTCATCTGTTAAGGTGAAATGCAATCATTCTTCAAATGGGCGAAACTAGATGATGAATAATAAGTAATTGCATCGTAGACCTGATTAGCACTCAAGGTTTGTGAAAATTCAAGAAAAAAATGGTTCAAATCCTCTGGTTTATCCAAAGTAGGCGGGATTGTCTTTGCGGCAGTTTTGACATGTGCACCCAGTTCTTCTAGTCTTGTCCACAAGTTCCTACTATCAACCCCCCTCCCATCAATAGCAAACTGATTATAAGCTTTTTTTTCTCTATTAACAGCAGCAGTGGTCGCATTACGAATATTTTTATAATATTCCCAGTTCGAAGGGGTTCTGTTCTGTTGAAATTTATTGAGAGCAGCATTCCTCAGCGAAATCAATTTCTTGATGGTCGAAGTGAACCAAGGCTTATAATTTTTCCTACACCGTATAGACCTTACCGGAGCTAACTCATCGTAAAGACCAATCATCAACCGCTTAAAACATGCAACCTTTTCCTCAACATCAGAAATGTATAACAAATCATCAAAAGGAGTGAGTGACAAATATTCCGAGAGAGTTTCATATTCTAAAGTACGTAAACATCTGGTCTTGAACACTTTAACACCCACACTACCCCCCACTTCCACTGCTTCGGCATAGACGAGAGAGTGATCCGATATGAAATCCATATTTAATGAATTGAACCGATATTTACTCGCACTAACCCTCGGAATCAAGATGACATCCAAAAGGGTGGAAGATGTTCTCGTTACACGAGTTGGACGATCTACAATTTGCTCCAACTCAAAAAGTGAAAAGGCCTCCCGAAATTGCCGCGTCTTATAATCGTCTGGACTTAGGAAATCAATATTTACATCACCACCACAAATGAGCTCATCGCATTCCCCAATAAAAGATGCCAAGGCCTCCTCAAACGATTCCAAAAATTTCAGAAAACTCTATAAAAAGCTCCAATAATATACACCTTTCTATAGAATTTAAATTTTATCCAAATCTGTTCCAAATGCGCAGACGTGTCACCCAGTATAATCTCAAAACGTAACCTAGCCGATACATAAAGCAGGACACCGCCGCCACGAGATCCGCGATCCACCCTGACGCAATTATAGCCATCAATATCAATTAACGAAGTGGGGATGTGACCACCCAACCACGTTTCCGAGATACCAACAATATCGAAATTATTTTGCTGTAACACATGCTTGAAATCCGCCAAATGCGGAATCATCGATTGTATATTAAAAAATGAAAAAGAGAACTTACCCATCCTCTCTTATGTGTTCACATTCCTTACAAAAAACATCCTGTCTGAATCAAGTTACATCCCACTCAACAGCCACTGACGCAAGTAGGTATGAAAGAACAATCAACAAAAAAATAATAATTTCCCGATAAACCCCAATAGTATGACAATACTGAAGAAAAATCCGAAAATACAAACATTGTTACCCCCTAAGTCCTATTCAAAAATCTATCAATATCTGAAGTTGAACTAATCATGTGTCTTCTTCCGGACACTTCAATAAATACTTTCCCCATATTCGACCAAGCTTTCTTCATACTTTGTTAATTCTTCTGCCAACACAAGATGAGTTCCCTTCAATTGTTTTTTGTTATAATAAAGATCATTTCTGGAGTTCAAAGAATTGAACCGAATCAAAATGGGTCTCTTTTTATTATTTTTATTTTTTGGCCCCACCCTGTAGCATTCTTCTATTTGAATATCTTGTAATCTAAACTTTTGCTGAAAGAGTTCTTTCACTTTATTTTTCAAATTTTCGCCATTAATTTCTTCCACTCCATAAAGTCTCAATTGCTTCAATTTATTTTCTAGTTCCAATTTCTCAATTCGATTTTTCAGAACATTCATCTGCGTTATTTGTTCGTCATATTGTTCTTGTAAAGATGTTAATTTCTTATCTGTTTCATACAGCCGGTTATTAATCATTTGTTCAACGACATCTGCCATTCTAATAGACAACAGAGATATAAACTCCTTATCGGACAAACATTCCATTATGCATTGCTTGATTTCCTCTTTTTGATTTTTCGTAATCGGCATATTTTCAGCTTTATTAATGTTGCTTCAACTGAATCTTTACACTAATCTGTAGACTATTTAACGACGAATCGAATGGTATATTTTACTAGTCGATATGGTGCTTTTATTTTACCTCAGGAATTATTAATTCAGGAGTGAAAAATTATACGTCTATTCGATGTGAGACATGTGGGTAATATGGGTAATATAACATTTCATAATTCTGTAAACCGTCCTATTACTCATAAACTTTGAGCTTATAATAGTATGGTTCATAGATTAACTCAAATTCCAATCAGGGTACTTGTCGAAGTAAATTGCCTTAGCGTCGTTCTGCAAATTTTGATAAATTCCAGCGAGAATCCTACCGATATTTTTGTGTTACTATTGATGGAGCGATTTTGTAACCTGCAGTTAGCGAAGTGTGAAATTTTGTGAGTACTTTCACTGACTCAATAAACCATAATTTAAACATAAACAAAACAAGGAGTAACACAAATCATATTTCTTATCAGCACCGTCGGTGTTATGGCGACCGCCTGATGAACAGCGTCGCATTCAGTAGCCGACAATTCTGGAAAATTTTGAAGTTAAAATGGCGCAATCCAACCAACTTCAGAATACTGCTGTGTACAGCAGTTCTGTCTATCAAACAATAAAAAAAACTTACTCACATATAGTAACTAAACCTATCTACCCTAGTAAAGAACAGGCTATAATATTTCCGGCACTACAGGATACACCAATTCAAGATTACCTCATTCCCCTTGGATCATTAATACAAGATGGATTAATTTTCAAACTCTATACCCATCTGAAGGGTGTGGAAATGGTACGATTATTAGAAAATATGTTATCTGATAGAAGGTTTCGTGGTTTTATTGACAATAAGAGTAGCAACTTCAAAACATTGAAAAACGGTCTTCCTCAAAGATCAGTTTTAGCTCCTTTACTTTTCAATTTAGATCTAAGTGATTTGCCCACTACATCATCTCAAAAATTTGTTTATGCTGACGACATTGCTATTGCTTACCAACATTCGCATTTCCATACTCTGGAAAACATACTGACATCTGATTTGAAAATTTTAAAGAATTATTTTATTGAGTGGCGATTATGTCCAAATCCCAACAAAACAGAAGTATCTTGTTTCCATCTGGATAATCATGAAAAATATAGAAAATTAGCTGTAACTTTCAATGATTCTCCTATCGAACATGATTTCTATCCAAAATACTTAGGAGTTAAATAAGATTCATCTCTCAATGACAAGGCGCATTAAAATGATCTGAGCCTAAAACTGAAAACTAGGAATAATATTGTTCAGAAATTAGCTGGATCGTCTTGGGGTGCTGATGCTTCCACTCTTCGCACAGCATCTCTAGCCCTAGTCTTTTCTGCAGCTGAGTATTGTTGCTCTGTTTGGTTTAATAGTGCACATACACAAAAAATTGTGCACAATTGAATACATTCATGAGAATAATTACTGGCACCATAAGATCTACACCGGTTCATTGGTTACCAATATTTTCAAACATTGTCCCTCCCCATATTCGCAGACAGACTGCAGCTCTGAATTCTTGAAAGAAATATCATTCTTTTTCCAATTTATTCCCTATTATTTCATATTTTCCACAAAATAGAATTCCCAGATTGAAGTCACGTAAACCATTATGGCATAATACGTTCTTCAATATGAATATAAATGATAAAGAATTATGGAAGACTGAGTGGAACTTTTACGAAATGTTCAATAAGTATCTCATTTCTGCTCCTTCTGAAAAAGTTCCTGGTTTTGATCTTGCAAGAAAAATTTGGACAGTTCTTAATCGTTTCAGAACAGGTCATGGTCGTACCAATGGCATACTATTTAAATGGAACTCAGTTCCTAGCGCAAGTTGTGAATGTGGAGAAGCAGAAGAAACAATACCTCATCTCATCAATAGTTGTCCCATATATAAATTTCAAGATGGTTTTAGGGCTATTCATGATGTTTCCAACTCTTTTTTGGGATGGGTTTTAAATTTCAAACAAATATGATACGTATTTTTGTTATTCAGTTCTTTTTTCTGCTTTTGTCTTTTTATTTTCAGATTCAATGTGAGCACCTTGAAGAAGTCTTTGTCTCCATCAATAGAACACCACTGTTGAAGAAAGAAGTCCCTTAAATATATTTCAGCTTATTTTTGTATTTTCACACTTAGACGGGGAGCCAGGGTTTTTTTTACTGGGGTTTTTTTCCTAGGCTTTTATGTCATACGCTGAATTGTATGACACCCCGTCACTAACCTCTGATCCATATGCTTTATTGCTTGCTAACTAAATATTGTCAACCAAAAGTTCAAAAGAATATTTATATAGACCTTCTACACAGACCCAAATCGGTATACTCTACCGACATTTCGGTCCAAAAGTGACGTTTTTCAATGGAATCATAATCAGACCTCGTCTTGCTGTATGTAAACGGTATACCGTTGATCGAGTATACATACTCGATCAACGTCTCCAATCCCTAAATCTGGCAACGCTGTGCCTTGTGTATAAACCCGAAATTCTCACTCCTCTACAACTTATACAAACCCGATATAGGGGACCGTCCTCCAGAAGACAGTTTATTCATTTCTTCCAAGCGGACCAAAAATATGATCTCATCTCACTGATATTTCATTCTTCAAAGGAGTATAGTTGAGAATTATAAAAATGGGGTACAATAGCTCGTCGTTAGAAGAAAACTACTTGGAAAATTTTTTTCATAAAAATTTTATTGTCATTCTTTGGATAACAACTGACTTACGAATCATATTAATAAAAGTCATGGAAGTTTTAATCACCCTTTATAGGGAGTCGTTACAGAAAATTTTCGATATTTTTCTGAATTTGACTTTTCCGAATTTTTTTTATGTTCGCCGAAATGAAATGGATCTGGACAAAATTTTATTTGAGAAATGAACTAGATTATTGGATGTATCTTAAAACAAATTTGAAAAGCACGTGAGGTCAGGAGCATCAGCGTGCTTATTCTTAATGCTGATGAATATTTTACGCGATATGAAGTATTAGGGACGGTTTCTATGAAATTTGACAAACTTCTTCGTTGAAACGTTATCCAAATATCTTCCTAGTTACAAGATTACCTGATGGATATGTTAGGAAATTTTGAGGAAACGAAATTCCAAAAGCATAATTAATGCCGAACTATTCCATGTTTTTGGCCCAGATATTTTGACAATGGCCAATTAACCTATTCTGAAAATATGACAACTCTACCTCATCTGCTGCGATAGATAGAGAGTATACGGCAGAACATATTCAAGTTCGACCACGGATTCTACCATACAGGGATATAAATGTTACTATAAAGAATAACTTCTTCATAACCACCTATATACATATATTACATAAAATCAAAATATTACTATGATTCGGGCTGATGTTCAAGTGCAATTTTCATGAATGTTTGTTGAGAGCACGAAAAAATATCAGAACAGGTACAGCTACTATAATATAATAATTACACATTAAATTTATTGTAGCCTTACGCTGGATATTCGTTCTAGCTCTTTCACGATTAAAAACTGAAACATTTCTCGAATTGAACCATGGTAGGTGGAAATTTGATTTGCTGAGAATTTCGGCACAGTCGATTTTGTACAAAAACATAACTGATCCTACAGTTCTTCTTAGACTTAAACTTGAATAATTCAGTCGCTGATAATTATAATTATCATCACATCCTCTAGGACGATAGACTCCGTCAATGTTGTATATCAAATACTTAAGGAATTTTCTCTGAATTTTCTCAATCCTTTTTGGCGCTCTTGTTCACCTGAACACAGTGCTTATCAATTTGCCGAAATGTCTGTAACTTTGGATTTTTTGGGCAAAAATGGTATAAATCGTTTTGTTTGGACTTACTGATGAATAATCTGTGGTCAAAATCGATTATGTCCGTGCATCCGGCCGTCGTCCGTCCGTCCCGTGAACACGTCTCTTGTCGGATCCATAACTAACATCTTCAAATTAAAACTTTCAGTTATTGTCAGCATGGTGTTGGTGTTTTTATTATGTGGCTGGAGAAAATCAAAGTTAAAATCACCAGTGATAACAAGTGTATCCATTAATCAACATTAAAGGTTCATGAAGTTTCTCGAAAAAGATGTCAGGATTAGCTAGAGGTGTTGTGTTTGGTCTATAGACACATATAAAAACCAGTTTAAGGTTATCTTTTAGGTAGCATTCTATCGCACAACATTCAATAATACCCAGAACAGTGAACCTTGCGATGTCTGACATATCTTTACACTTATATCCTATTCTAGAATATATTACAATTGCACCACAAGAACTGCCCTCACTTTGCCGTACCTGCTGTACAAAATTCACACATAAATATAAAAAGAAAAAAACATTACTTCTTCTCCACCTTCAACCAACAATCTACTATTATTGAAACCTGCAAAATCATACATTGACATGGACAACAGAATCAACTAGAACTAGTAAAAGATTACAAATATAACCTAGAAGAACTCAGGGATATGTTAAGAAATATATACTCAATACTACCAGAAAGAAGCATCAAGGTCAGAACCACTAAATTAATAAAAAAGCTGACAAACCCTAACGATATATGTTCGACTGATACAGACAGCGATGCATCAACGCAATCGTTCTCTCAACATGAATTTTCCACCCCAGATCTAGAAATATGATAATTAAAAAAAAAAATTTGCTCCTGGGACAATAATACAATGGAACTTGAATGGCTTATACAGCCATCTAGCTATGCTACAAACCATAATGTGTGAGAACAACCCTGATATCCTATGCTCACAAGAAACTAACTTTAAGAACGAATATCACCATAATATAAAAGGTTTCAAAACATTTTTTGAAGACAGAGCTGCCGCGCAGTATGCCAGTGGTGGCGTAGCTATTTACATACACGAGTCACTTGAATCAGAGTCTATATCATTAACCTCTACTCTGGAAGCTGTTGCAATGAAAATTCAACACAAAAATCCAATTCCCATATGCAATATTAATCTACCCTCTGTGCTTTCAAGAACTAAAAGACCTGATCATCCAAATTCCAACACTTGTTATTGTTGTGGGTGATTTCAATGGACACCACACTATCTGGGGATCTCCTATTATGGAAAATAGAGGCAGGAACATCTATGATATCATAGATCACTTCAACTTTTGTCTGCTGAACGACGAAACCGCAACCCGATTTAACTCGGCGACTGGGAACTCAGCTGCAATTGACCTTAGCTTCTGTGACCCTAGCACCTTTCTTGATATCTCCAGGGAAGTTTTACCTTTTCTGTACGGCAGTGATCATCACCCAATAAAAATCAACAATACGACATCATCACAACTAGACAATTAGACAGCTCCTTTGATATATTAATTGGCATTGATAACTGTTTGCCACTTCTGATAGAGGCAGTATTATCCCTGTATACTTCTTGGATAATCAACAGTATTTGTTCCTTGATCTTCAATATTTTCAATGCTTCCCAGAGTTTCTGACGGGGAATAGTGTCATAGGCCTTTTCTAAATCTACGAAGACTATGTGTACGTCTTCTCCTGTCGATATTTTTTTCTCTGCCAGTTGTTGTAGCATAAACAGGTTGTACACACATGAGCGTCCCATTCTAAAACCAGATTGCTGTTCACTTATGCTACTGTCCATCTCTTTGCTGATTTTAGAGCTTAAAATTTTACCTTGACGGCGGCTCAAGCTGCTAGTAATGCTGAGGCCTCTGTAGCAATGGGGATCCCTCCGGTCTCCTTTATTAAAAATTGAAACTAGGTGTGCATGTTTCCATTCTTTTGGGGTTGTTATCGTATTACAACATATATTCGAAAAAGTCGTCAGTCTCTTGACTATCTCTGTACCACCATACTTAACCAACTCTATCGGTACATCTCCAGGGCCGGGAGATCTTCCATTCTTCATTCTCTTCAGTTGTTGGTGCATTTCATCTATAGTTATTGTCATATTAGGGTTATGGTGATCATGGCTATATCCATCTTCTCCTTCATTCTTTGCGTAGTCTATTTTTTCCGTTAAATGCGTTTTATAATGATCTTCCCAGTCCTTTATGTCAATTATATTCAGTGTTTTATTCGTCTCATTGGTTTTGAGTGATCTAATTATTCTCCAGACTTCCGTTGATTGTACTTGACCTATATAGTTCTCAATTTGGTAACATTTCTCCTCCCAGAATCGGTCCTTAGTTTCTTTAATTTTTTTCTTCAGTTCTCCATTCTTGCTTCTATATCTGACTCGACTGTTTTGATCTTTATTTGTTAACCAGTTGTTTAGTAAGTTATTTTTAGGCTCTATTAGTTTTTTTATTTCCTCTGTAAACCATGGAGGTTTTCTCTTCATTTTTCTGACAGGCATTGGACCCAGAGCTTGCATTGCAGCTGATTGTAGTACTGCTTTTATGTTTCATATTCAGTTTTCACGTTATTGTTTGGCAGTCTAGTTCTAAGTTCTTCTGCTAGTCGTCTTTGATATGGGGTTCTTATACTTTCCTGCTGCAATAGGCATAGATTCGATCTCTGTTCTTTAGGTAATTTCTGTTGTTCTTCATTGTCCGGCTGTTTACTCAGTTGTTCCATAACAAAAGGACATACCATCTTAGCCTTCAAGATGTAATGATCGGATCCACAGTTAGGACCTCTTTTCACTCTGCAATCCTGCCATTTGAACCCACTCTTCTGTCTACATATGAAATAATCCAGAACAGACTTCTGATGTAGAGATGGCCTCTCTCAAGTGTATCCGTGTATTCTTTTTTTGCTCAAAGAACCCATTCAGGATTTTCAAAAAGCTTTTGGCACAGAAGTCCACAAGCATCTCTCCTGAGTTGTTAACACATATCTCACCGAACTGATCTACCACATCATGATCGAACCTTGATCCGACTCTTGCGTTTAGGTCTCCAGTAAGAATAACCTCTCGGTGATGAGGAATAGAATTCAAAATCCCTGATAAATCAGCATAGAGATCGTCCTTAAGTTGTGTAGAATCATCTGTAGGTGCATACACCGCTATCACTGTGGTATCGTAACCATATATAGAAAGTGTTAAGGTCATGATTCTTTCCGACCTGTACTCATGTCTTGATATAGTTCTTGTGACGTTTGTTGATGAGGATAGAGACTCCAGCCGCTGCTCTCCGCGATTTGTCCACGCCTAACCACAAATGTATGTAGTTGTCTAGATCCTCACTGCCTCTACCATTTCTCTTAGTTTCCGTCAGAACAACAAGGTCTGCACCATTTTCATCCAAAGCCAACAAAATTTCATGCATCTTATTTGATATCCCCTGCACGTTCCAAGTTATCATAAGTATAGCCCGTTTTCTCGCCAGTCGTCGCCGTATAAATCTATTCCCATTCCGAGGCTTGTTGAAAGTAAAAGTAGCATAATTAATGATTTTACTGATGTTGGGTAGCTGGCCCAATGCCCAAACCCCAATCCTTGAAGGACCAGGCTTTTTTGTTGGGGTGTGCTCCCTTAGCCGATATGTTCCCGTTTTTAGGCGCCGGAAACTCGCCTTTCACCCTCTCTCGTCAGCTCCATCACGTACATAAACTTGCACGATCTGTACCCAGCTACTACGAGGCGACCTGCCTTCGAGGACGTGAGAGTAGGATTTGCTGGTAGAGCTGAACTCTATTCCTAGAGTCTGCGGCCCTTTCGCCGGAAAACAGAGGACATTACCCAGAGTTTTATTTCAAAATGACCATCGACAGGACATATTGCCTCTGCGATCCTATACCAGCCTTTAGTAGCCTATAATCAAATATCATTCCGAGATATTTATGGTGGTTGACCAATTGTAGTGGGGTATTGAAGAACTTCAAGTGGCATGGTTTCTGATGTTTTTTCGTAAATTTCATTACCTTTGTCTTAGTTAGTGAGAAAGTGAAGCCAGAAATATTTGAGCATTCTTCTAATTCTTTTATAGCCGCTTGAAGAAGTCTTGTGGTGGTGTGTGAATTTCGGCCTCGGCACATTATTAGGAGATCATCTGCATATATTGTAGTTGTTATAGGTGCTTTAATTCGATTCATTAAGAGTTGTACTAAGGACTGACCCCATGGTACGCCATTTTGCAGATTGCGATAGTAGACCAGGTGTTTCCACAAAAAATCCGGTCACTAATGAAATTTTTTATGAAATGCAATATGTTATCTTCCAAATTTCAACTCATCAGTATCTTCAGGATATGGTTTAGCCATGTGGTATCAAATGCTTTGACAATATCGAAGAATACAGCAATAACCTCTTGTTATTTAGTGAAAGCATCCAGTATTTCGATGTGTAATTCAACAAGATTTTCCAAGGTTGATCGATGCTTTCGGAAGCCACTTTGCTGATTGTAATGAGTTCGTTCTTTTCTAAGAAGTAACAGAGTCTTCTATTTATTATTTTTTCCATCAGTTTGCACATTGTATTGGTTAGTGAAACTGGGCGATAGTTTTTCGGGTCGGTGCAATTGATGTTAGACTTTTGGATGGGGATGATTGTAGCTTCTCTCCATTTATAAGCAGAGATATGTCCTAACCACATATTATTGGAAATTTTCAGTAACATTTGCAAAGCCGATTCAGGGAGATGTTTCAGGAAAATATTTGGAATTCGGTCGGGATCTGGTGCACTATTCTTGCTGTTCGCTATTGCGTACTTGAGTTCGTTAATCGTGATTGATAAATTGATTGGGATTTGATTGTTTTCTTCTATCACTACGGGGTCAGTAGACTCAGTTTTTTGTTTGTATTGTTGAAAATCCGAATTGTAATTGGAATCAGATGATAGTTGTTCAAATCTTTCGGCTAATATTTCTACAATTTGCTTTCTGTCAGTGATAACTTTGTTTCCGTGTTTTAGTGCATTTACTTCATGTTTATTTCGTCTTCCTTTCATTGGGTTGATTTTCTGCCATACTTTCTTTGTATCAGTGCTCGTGCTCAGTTGTGATACAAAGTCTTGGCAAGATTTCTTTTTACTGATCTTCAGAATTTTCTGAGTTTGTGCTCTTTGTTTTTTGAACTCTACAAGATTTTCGATAGTGTTGTATCGCTTGATTTTATTCAATGCACTTTTACTCGATTTAACGTGTTTTTCACAATCGGAGTTCCTCCATGCTGCAAATTTTGATGATTTTCCTTTTACCAACGAATCGATCAGCGGCCTCAGTAATCATCTTAAAGAAATATTCTTCAGCCAAATCGATGTTGTCGCTGAGTGAGTATGCAATCATTTTTTCATCTATATAATTTGAGAAGGATTTCCAGTCTGCTGCATTGATTTTCCAACTCTCTGCAATATCGATTATTTCCCTACATGGTTGATAGGTTATCTTGACTGGAAAATGGTCGCTACCGTATAGGTCATCAAAAGTTTCCCAGTTGATGGAAGGGTAAATGTTAGCATTAGATATTGTTAGGTCTATACTTGAGAAAGTTCCTGTAGATTCGTTGAAATGGGTATAGGCTACTGTATTATGTATTGTAAGATCTGAATTGGTTGTGATGTTTTCAATAACTTTGCCTTTCTCATTCAGAAATAGTGATCCCCATATTGGATTATGTGCATGGAAATCCTCTAGAAGAACTACGGGATTGGGAAGTTGCTTCATTAGTTCAGTGATATCGATTTCTTTCAAATCAAGATCTGGAGGAATATAGGTGTTGCATATGGTAATTTTTGTTGGGGTCCATACGGAGACTGCGATGGATTCTAGATCTGTTGTGGTGTTAATTTGTTCACTACGATAGGAGTTCTTCACAAAGATGACTACACCTTCGCTGGTTTTCATGCGGTTTACTCTATTTAGATTGTGAGTGTCATAATTTTTTAATTTTGGTACATGGTTGCCCTTAGTATTTATTTCCTGTAAGCAAAGCTGTACCGCTGTACCAGTCCCAAGCCTGGGGCCTTGCTACACAAGAGGCAAGGAAGGAGGAGGGATCGAGGAGTAACACCTCGCTAAAAAACCAGGGTTCAGCTGGCTCCGGCTGATAGCACCCTGTAAGGGCCCCTTGTCCAGGGTTACGGATGAAGACCACACCGGCGGTGAAGGCGAAGAGGTAAACTTACGGCGGATCCGGCGCAAGTGGCAGCCCTGCTTTCAGGGGTAATATAAAAGCACGTAGCGTCTGACCCACAATGGGCGGCTACAAACAGCGTCTGCACCCAGAATGGGCGGCTGAACCACACACTCGCCAACACGCAGGGCAAGCGCGGCGTTTTAACTGCCAAAACCTCCGAACAAAACATGAAATGTCGAGACACAAAACTATACTACCCCAGGTGAGTAGAGCGTCTAACTCAGAATCTCACACTGATACGTCAGTCAGCCCCATGGATTCTGGGGGGGGCAGAGGATCGACTAAACGCAAAAGAGAGAGGAAATTATTCATTGGTACCTACAACATACGCACCATGAGAAGGGAGGAAAATCTGGAAGAGCTGGAGCATGAATTGGAAAACATAAAGTGGGACATCCTCGGATTGTCTGAAACAAGACTGCCTGGGAAAAAATAACAATCCTAAAATCGGGTCACAAGTTATACCAGAAAAACTTCGACAGCAACCATCACCTCGGCGGCGTGGGATTCCTGATCAACAAGAGTCTAAAGCAAGGAGTGACCAAGTTCTGCGCTATATCTGATCGAGTCATATATATCATACTCAAACTAAACAAACGATACACTGTACAAATAATCAACATTTACGCTCCAACAGGTAATGCAGAGGATGATATGATAGAACAACTTTATGAAGACATAACAACAGCAAAAAGGATGGAAAACGCACACTTTGTAGTTGTCACGGGTGATTTCAATGCCAAGATTGGAAAAAAGAAACAGGATGATTCGGAATACCTTGGAAACTATGGCCTAGGAGAAAGAAATAATCGAGGAGATAGGTTGGAAAACTTCCTCAGTGAAGAATCTTTATATTGCTTGAATACATTTTTCGATAAACCTCCTCAACGCAAATGGACGTGGGCGAGCCCCGACAAATCGACAAAAAACGAGATCGACTTCATCCTATCAAATAACAGGAAATGGTGTAGCGATGTATCCGTCCTCAACCGGGTGGACACGGGAAGTGACCATAGAATGGTGAGAGCTTGTTTCTATGTCGACCTTAGAAGGGAAAGAAACAAGATGATTAAGAAACCTCGATTTCCAGCAAACGAAGAATTAGAAGCAAGGAAAGAAGAATACCAGGATGAAATTGCAAAAAGGCTGCCACCGGTGGAAGCCCTAGACAACATAGACATAAACAAATTGAACGAAGTAGTAAAATCGTCCATACACGTGGCGACTAAGAAGATTTGTTCGAGAACGACGAAACAAAATCGCTCAAAACTAAGTAATACTACCATTAAACTCATGGAGCAAAGAAGGCAGTTAGAGAAGGGGACACAGGAACATAAGGACGTGAATAAAATGGTGAAGAAAGCAGTGAGGAAAGACTTAAGAAATCATAGAACAAAGATAATTTACGAAACAATAGAACAAAATAAAAGCATGAGGGTTCTAAAATCAAAACTCTCATATGGAACAACCACACTTAATAAACTGAAAAATAAAGAAGGAAACAATGTATCGACACCGGAGCAAACCTCCCAAATAATAGAGGACTTCTACACCGGCCTCTATTCGTCAGCAGGATCGAAGAATAACGAAGAACAAACTAACTCCAAGACAATAATGAACGTGGGGTCAGAGAATCTGCCGGAAATAACATGTGAAGAAATACAATACGCCCTTAAGAAAATGAAGAACGGTAAATGTCCGGGGGAAGATCATATCACGTCAGAAATGATAAAGCTGGCAGGAGATAAGCTGACGAAAGTGCTGCAAACGCTGATGAATAGATGCCTGCAAGAAACAAAACTGCCAGCCGAATGGTATAACGCTGAGGTTGTGCTTCTGTTCAAGAAAGGCGACACTAGTGACATCGAGAATTATCGCCCCATTAGTCTGCTATCACATATGTATAAGCTCTACACCAAGATCCTTACAAACCGACTTACCAAAAAGTTTGATTTCTACCAGCCAGTGGAACAGGCAGGATTCCGAAGCGGATTCAGCACAACAGACCACCTGCAAACACTACGTACGCTTATAGAAAAGGCAAGCGAATATAATGTCCCAGTATATCTGGCGTTTGTGGACTTTCACAAGGCATTCGATTCAATCGAAACATGGTCATTTTTAAATGCCATGAACCATGCGAGAATCGACTCAAGATATAATGCAGCTATAAAAGATATCTACAGTAATGCCACAATGCACGTTAAGATAGACGAAAGCACAAAAACACATAAAATACAACTGAATAGGGGAGTACGTCAAGGAGATACTATATCACCAAAATTGTTTACCTTGGCATTGGAGGAAATCTTTAAAGAGATGAACTGGCGACAAAAGGGCATCAAAATCGACGGATCATGTCTCAGCCATCTACGTTTTGCGGACGATATTGTCCTCATCTCAAAGGATCCAGAGGAGCTGAAGGAGATGATAGCGGAGCTGAAATGGGGATGGGCAGGACATGTCGCAAGACAGAGCGACGACAGGTGGACCAATAAGATAGTCAACTGGCGTCCCAGAGAGACAAAGAGGGATAGAGGAAGACCACAAAGACGCTGGGTAGATGACATACGAGAGATCACCGGCAAAAACTGGGCACAACAAGCCCAAAATCGACAGAAATGGAGGAGACTCGGAGAGGCCTATGTTCAGAAGTGGACGGAAGAGGGCTGATGAAGAAGAAGAAGCAAAGCATAGCCGGATTTTGTTCGTCGAGGATCTGTTGAATTCTCTCTAGCCGCATATGGAATCCGCGGCAAATTCACTGAATGATTGTAAAACTCATCTAATTCATTTCTTTTGGGGTGATGGATCCCGTTCGTTACTGAATTCTTGAGAACTTGTGCTGAAATCGCTGGAAGTCTCGAATTCTTCGAGTTGAAAATGTTTTCTGAGGGTTTTCATGATTTTTGTACACTTTGTCTTGGTTATTCTGTCTGGTAAATAGGGATGAATCTCTTCGATAGTGCGAATCAGGGTGTCGATATCATTAGTAATTTCAAGCGCGCTAGTCACAGGGTTGTTATTTTCCATGCGTAGTTCCAAAAATGTCTTGAAATGTTCAAATTTTAGTGGGTATTGTGCTGGTCATTTGAAAATATCTCTTCGATGCCTGTCAGATTAAGCAATTTTTATGGTGTTGTTGCTGTTTTGTGTTTTTTATTTTTATTGCTTTATACTGTAATGGTGGTTGGATCTAAGAAAATTTTCGTTTGGGTAAGAGGTTTGAGTTGAGGAGAACTTTCTGAGGGATTTATTTGTTTCGATATATGCAAGGGATCCGTGTCATTTTCAGTGTTAGGTGAAGTTGGGGTGCTAGCTGAGGCTCGGCGATTTTTGGTATTTGTTTGTTCTGTAATTGAATTATTTGCCCTTACCATATGTGTATTTAATTCTGGAAAGTTGTGCTGTTCATGTGCAGAATCACAGGAAGGTCTTGGTGGTTGCGTTGACTCAGTTGAACTTCTCGTTGGGCAACAGGTGACAATATGGCCACTTTCCTTACAGTTGAAGCAGATTGTGGTATCTGAGGGAAGGAGTAATCTGTACGTAATATTCTGATGTGTCAACTGGAAAGAGGAAGGTAGCTCGTGTTTATCGTTTTCAGGGGGATTTATATAGATATGTATCTTGAAACTAAGTATGTGGGAGTATTCTTCACCTTCAAGACCTGCTCTCAGAAAATTCAGATTTGCTACCAGGTTAGCTCCTAATTCTTTTAGTTTATCTTCTATTTTATTGTGGGGTATAGATGGGCATGCATTCGATACCATTATTCTCTTTGCTGGAGTTATCAATCGACGAATGTTCGTCACAAGTCCACCTACTTTAATGTAAGAGTGCTTTGCTAGGAGTTGGTCCACAGTCTCAGTATTGTAACATCCCAGGTTTTTCCAATACAAAAAAGTCATAGTCTCATTGCACCCTATGCTGGTACGCCCCTGGCAGTTACCAAACCGTAGAAATAAAATTCCATGGTCAGAATAAAAGAACACGGCTGTCACTGTTAAAGCGGACCTGCGCAAATGATGACAGATCAAAAAGGAAGGAATCCAAGATTGTGTTGAGGAGGATCAGTTTTGTTTTGTTGTGATAGAAGTAAGAGGGACCCAAAAAGAAGTTTTTAGTGCCTTTGTGTGTGTTCGAAAACGAAGCCATCTTACGTTGAGTGACCCTAGAATATATCTCGCAAGTATAATTGGGACTATTTTAAATGTTATTAGTTGCTTGTCCATTTTATTAACCTTTGTTGATAAATAGCATTGAGAACTGGATTTGTTCAGTGAATTTATTATTTCTCTATTATGTTTGTAAATTAATACTGTTATTATGGAATATTATTTGGTTTCATGATGTATTAGGTGGTGTTTGGGCCTTTGTCATTAATACTGTTGTCTTGTGAATGTAATTCCTTTGCTCACATAATGCTTTGTCTAATTTCATATAACTCTATTTCCTTTGTTCACATAATGCTTTGTTTAATTTCATATAACTATTTCCTTTGTTCACATAATGCTCTGTTTAACTTCATATAAGTATTTCCTTTGTTTTCATAATGCTTTGTTTAATTTCATATAACTAATTCCTTTGTTCACATAATACTTTGTTTAACTTCAGATAATTACTTCCTTTGTTCATATAATGCTTTGTTTGATTCATATAACTCTATTTCCTTTGTTCACATAATGCTTTGTTTGATTCATATAACTCTATTTCCTTTGTGCACTTAATGCTTGTTTGATTCATATAACTCCTAATAGCATGTGATTCCATCATTTTTGATATTATTGCCTTTGAAGTTCAGGTGTCTACCATAACAATGAATGCCTTATTTTCAGCTTTCTACAATGTGTTACTGGAGTGTAACCGATCCACTTTATTTACTGTACCCTATGGTGCAATAGGAATTGCCAATCGCTCTGTGGTTCCGAGCCTGTGATTAAGCAGGAACGTATGGAGACTTCCACTAGTGGTAGTACTAGTATGGTCGATATGGAACAATGGATGTACCCAGTGTATGAAGCACCCTGGTGTTATATCGAAGATTAACGTTGTTAAGTTACCCCTGTCTCATGTAATCATTATGTATGTCTCGTGCTGTTGTAATTGGCCATTTTACTGTGTAATGTACTTGACTTCCTATTCATGGTTATTGTTGTGTATATTTCATACTGTGTTAACTTATTCTTCTTACTGTCGTGATGTATCTTCTTGTTGTCGTTATGTATATTTCCTTCGGTTGATTATGTAGATTCTCTGCTTTCATTATTTATATTGCTTATTATCGTTTACCTATACCTGTCTCTGTTATTTATGGTCATAATGCATTCTGGTTCTTATTATTTACTTTTATATTTGTTGTTTATTTATGCTATGATCTCGTACTGCTATCTATTTATCTATATGCTCGTATTACATGATATTTCATTTAGGGGTCTCGAGATTGTGGACCATTCCTATACTGTTGTATGAGATTTCTTAGGTTCCTGGATCGAAGGCCTTGAAGGGCCGGTTCCAAACGCCTTAAGGCAGGGACCGTTACCATCATGTGCTATAAGGCATGAGAGAATATACCTTTTTTAATCAACCGCGAAACTTTCTGTCATTTTTTCAGAGCCGCCGCTGGAACTCCATGACCTTCCCCGTGCTCCCAATTCCTTAGCTCATACAATATTATAGTTATGGCTCACATACCCTGGGGCCGTGACCATGACGATGGTCATAATTAGTCGTTTACCTCTTTACCATGATTATTAACCTTGTTGCCTTATTGAAGTATATGATTGCAATGATTATTAATTCTTGTTGTACTATTGAGGTTGTCCTACTTACCATGTCTACTATACTCTTGTATTATGGAAGTTGCTCTGGTTATCATGATTATCGTTTGTCCTGCATTGTTATAGTTTCTTTTTCCTGAATTGTTATACTCACCTTCGCTAACTGTTAATATCTCATCATTTAGTTTTAAACAAGTGCCCTAACATCACCTAACCAAAGGGGTTTTATGCCTGAGGCTTTCCCCTATATTTTTTTAGACCCCTAATAAATAGCTGATTGTTTGGGTCTAACCGTTGTGTTTTATTTACCATCTTTGTTTCCCAATTATTTTCACTAATCTCAATTATCACGAACTTGAATTATTACGTAAACATAACGTAGAGTCCTACCCTTGCTAGACGATCACATTAAATGGCCAAGTCTTTGTATCTGGAGTCATTCAGACTCCAGTGCAAATGTTACAGTATCATCTAGGAAAATACATACACTTTGATTAGACAAACGTGAAACATATCAGATACATCTCGCACCTACAATGTCTCCAACCGCCTTCACCTTATCCGAGTTTCGAAAGTCGTCGATGGCGTTAATTAGAATTGCCTGATCTTTCATTGGGAATGTTGTCATTGGTGCTTTTTTGGTAGCATTACATAAGACATTTAGGGCGTTGTAGATGAAAATTAAGGTTGGATAGAAGTTGTGTCGTGTATGGAAGACATATTCGTTATTTAATTGATCTTATTCTTTCAGGTACGTAAACAGCTGGATGATAACAGTTCATTTCTTATCGTTTCCAGATGCTCGTTGAGATAACACGCCTCCTTGAACTGTGATATATGGAAATTGGATATTGGGATTCCAATAATTCCCAACGAATGAAAATTCCGGAATTTCCAAGAATAATGTGTGGAAGCCTTTATGCTTTACAGACGTATATGAATATCGCTCTTCAACTTATCAGATTTTCTTCGATTAAAAATTTGAAATAAATTGAAATTTTTACACAGAGGTGACCACAAGAGCATTGGGAGTGAAACCGTGAAGTTTTTCATTCTGGACAATATATTTTGTCAAAAATCGATTGAAGTGAGTACGAAAAAATTAACTGTACTGATATCGAAATTGTTTTTGTCTGAATTGAGATTGTACATCACATTAGTTATTATCTTATCTTACCTACATGTGCCGACATTATCAACTGAACGGGTGAAGCGGTCCATACACGAACAGTTCTTCTCTACAATCGCATGTCCATCAGCGAGGAAATAACCAAATTAATAAAATGTGAATTCGCTAAACAGACGAGTATTCTGAGAGAGGAATTATCGAAGGTAAAAGAAGAGATTTTTCTACTGGGATTCAATACAAAGGCACAAATAGAATTGTGTGAGAAGAAACTATCTAGAGTAGAGAGCGAGTTGAAATTGATTAAACGAAAAACTTTGAAGAACAACATAATAGTCTCAGGATTGAATGTGGAGGATTCAAATTTAGTACATTCAGCGCTCGAGCAGCTGAATGCCCTCCTTAGTGTCAACCTAGATGTTAAAGATATCAATGACATTTATAGAATGGGTAAGGGCAAACCACTGTTAAAAATAGAGTTTGTATCCTTTCTAACAAAAAATCTAGTCATCGGTAGTAGGCATAAATTCAAGGGCACACAAATCTTCATCAACGAGGACCTTTGTGAACAGGATCGTGAAAATTTCAAACTCTTAAGACAACATTTGTCTTTAGCGAAAGAAAAAGATTATGAGGCATATATACGAACAGGAAGCTTGTTTATCAATGGCAAGAAGTACTCAGTTGATCAACTTAGAGGAAAATCTAGTGTAGATACGCAGTCCTCCTGCACTCAAAACGAAAACGAAGAATCGCTATCCCAATCTGCCATAGATCCAAATTGGCCATCAAGTGCGCCCAACAGCCCAGCCCCAGTAACCCGATACAAACTAATGCTAACAGACTACGAACATCTAAAAGTAGAAGAAAATTTGAGGTTGAACAAGGAATTAACATCTATCAACCAAGTGCTTAGCAAAGCAAAAGATTGGGAAGAATTGTGAAGGACGAGATCACAATCTTCAGGAAGCATAAAGAAAGGAAAGAACACCAAACTTACAGATATCAGGCAGATGAAAGGAGGCTGTAGCTGCTGGCAAATTCGAGAGTCAGTGCAGGCACCTTCACTTGAATTTGTAAGGAGAGTTGACCTGTAGCCAACAAAATGTATATATGAAACCAGGAATAAAAATTGTATATTTACACACAGAGCTGAAGAGCGTATCGGCCAGAGATGCTTCTCATACCTAGCACCGAGAATCTACAAAACAATCCCCAGGAATTAAGAAATGAGGTACATAAAGGAAGTAAATATTTTCAATTATTAATCAATATATAGTGGACATTTAAAACCTGATGCGGGAATTCACAGGACGGTCATTTTACAATTCATGGTCTCAAGGATATCGCTTTGGGTGTGGGTATAGTTTGAAGGGTTTGGGTAAAATTTGGGACAATCTTAATACATTTGAGTTAAATTAGATATTGTCACGGTTTCAAAATTCCCGCTCCAGTTGGTACCTGCAAACCGAACTGGTGGCGTTAGTCGCAGTGGTTTGCCAGCTTATCTCGTACGTTGTCGGTGGTCCTTTTCTGTGATCATGTGACGTAGGTTGTCAACTACGTCGTTCTTCCCGCATTTTTGGTTGAAATGTCCTGGAGTAATTAATCGCAATTGCGGATCTGAACAGGATTTTAACTGAAGCCCTGAGAGAAATCTTATCATGTTGGTTTGGTTTGTTCGTTGGTGAGATTTTTGCGCTTTAGCGGAGTGGCGTATTTGTTTGGAAAAACGACGTGGGATTGGTGAGTTAACCTGTGTTTGTCACGAGATATTTTAGATTTTTGTTCGTATTTTAGCATCATTCTGCTTTGAATTGGGAATTATTATTGTACCGTTGCGAGGTACCGCAGATTCTGAACTGTCTTTGAAGTTTTCGAGCTGTTTGTCTAGGCCATCTTTGAATTACCGTCGAGCTGCCGTGGGAACTGTCTTTGGGGACCTCCACCAGATTTCGCCATCTAAGATACCACACCTGTCGTCTACCCAGGGCGCATTACTGTGAGAAATTGTACTACGTTGGCCCAGGAATAAATTTGAGCCCATTTTCCATTTACGAGACTGTGGGAATAATTATGGGTTAGGAAACTATATCCTTTTGTACTTCAGACAAGCCACGACCTAGACTGTTATAGAAGGTTAGTCTGTAGAATTTAGTTAAGATTGATTAGTATCGAAGAGGCCCAATTCAGTGAATACTGTTTAGTACATAAAACCGGACCTATCGAGAAGGTCGCTTAGATATAAGTAAAGAGCTATTTGAAACGATTACCATCGAGGCTCTAAGTATATACCTTGGGAAGATATTACTGTTTGCTTAGTAAGAGATAAAGCATTATATCGAATATTCGGGTTGTGAAGTAAGAACTAGTTAGTGATATACCTTCTGTAAGATATATCCTCGTTTGAGGACCTTGTGTATTTAATTTGGGCTCATTATATTATTAAATAATTGCTCTATATTCTTTCTACCAGCCACTACCTCCCTCTTGTGTGATCGGGCTCGTTTGGCATCCTGAGAGTGTGTTCGTTATTTTCTCTTTGCGACCCTGAGATCTTTAGTGTACTTTCTTCTTTTTTTTGTGTTATAATAAAAGAGAGTGGCGCCCCTTTATAAGTAGTCTCAGCTCTAGAGCTAGCCGAGGAGGTACTTTGTGCACTCTCGGGAGCCGAGTGGGTTTGGTGATAATATATTTGTTTTGTTCTCTTTGGACGTTACGCGGGTTATATTTTTTGTTGTTGTTGTTCTCTTATTTTCATTATAGGTTTAAGAAATAATTTATACATGAATGCAATCATTTTTACATCGCGTTCAGGCTCTGAGCCTCTGCGATTATTGTTTATAATTCAATAAACTATATTACTATTATTATTAATATTCTTGAAATGTGAAAAATAAGATTACATCAAATCTCTCACCGGATGATACACGTTAATAGAGCACATGTACACACTATGGGTTCTAAAATGCGACTGATATAATATTTCAACTGCGAGATTCTTGAACATCAAGCTCTAATATCTGACGAAAATAGTTCAAGCCATTTTCTCCATAAGATTTTTGCATTTATGGCTTTAATGCCTTCTGAATTATAAGCTCCTCAAAAGGTCTGGACCATTTCAATCATAGAAAACGATAATATTATAATGGAAAATGTGAAATCAGTACCTAGTATTGAATGATTGTTTGGGCTATTACCACCATCTATTTTGGATGTAATGTTTTCCGACGTTTCGATAGACATCTTCTATTTTTATCAAGGAGGAAAAGTAAAAAACCTTTTGAAAATTATCAATTTTCAAAAAGTCAATATTGACAGAAGTCATGAAAGAAAATGATCGATGTTATATACTCATCTGTGATATGATGATCTTTTTAAGTTATTTTCATAAATGCTGCTTCTTTGATTTTTCTTCTTGCAAGTTTTTGTTCTTTGGATATTATTGATGCTTCATCCCACTCTTTACGATGATTCTCATCTACAGCATGTTGGACCAATCTGGATTTGTCGCTGTCTAGTACTCTTAGAAGCTTCTGATGTTCTTTTATTCGTACATTCAGAGGGCGTTTAGTTTCTCCGATGTAAGATCTTCCGCACTCGCAAGGTAATTCATATATGCAGTTCTTTGTCCTTTGTGTCTCATTATTGAAAACTTTTCTAAGTTTAGCTCTGATAGTGTCTTAAGTTTTGAATGCAGTCGTTATGTTGTATCTATTTCCAATTCTTCTCATTTTCTCCGACAAACCTTTTACATAAGGAATTACGGTTTCAATGGTCTGATTTATATCTGTTGGTTCAGGTTGACTTTCTCTTGCTCGTCTAGCTCTTTTAAATATCTTTCTGGGGTAGCCATTGCTTCTAAGAGTTTTCGAGATGTTATTTATTTCTTCACTTTGGTCTTCTTCAGTGCAACAAATATTTATTGCTCTATCAAATGAACATTTTGCTACTCCCAATTTAGTGTTTAGTTGGTGATTTGAATCAAAATGTAGATATTGTCCCACTAAATTGGGAGTAGCAAAATGTTTATTTGATAAAGCAATTTGTTGCACTGAAGAAGACCCAAATGAAGAAATAAATAACATCTCGAAAACTCTTAGAAGCAATGGCTACCCCAAAATGATATTAAAAAAAGCTAGACGAAAAAGAGAAAGTCAACCTGAACCAACAGATATAAATCAGACCATTAAAACCGTAATTCCTTATGTAAAAGGTTTGTCGGAGAAAATGAGAAGACTTGGTAATAGATACAACATAACGACTGCATTCAAAACTCAAGGCACTATCAGAGCTAAACTTACAAAAGTTAAGCCAAATAATGAGACACAAAGGACAAAGAACTGCATATATGAATTACCTTGCGAGTGCGGAAGATCTTACATCGGAGAAACTAAACGCCCTCTGAATGTACGAATAAAAGAACATCAGAAGCTTCTAAGAGTACTAGACAGCGACAAATCCAGGTTGGTCCAACATGCTGTAGATGAGAATCATCGTAAAGAGTGGGATGAAGCATCAATAATATCCAAAGAAGAAAAACTTGCAAGAAGAAAAATCAAAAAAGCAGCATTTATGAAAATAACACCTGATTCCATAAGTGCTCCATCTATAGATCTGCCAGAAGTTTGGACGCCGATAGTTCGATCCAACTTAAAAAGATCATCATATCACAGACGAGTATATAACATCGTTCATTTTTTTTCATGACTTCCGTCAATATTGACTTTTTCGAAAATTGATCATTTTCAAAAGGTTTTTTACTTTTCCTCCTTGATAGAGATAGAAGATGTCTATCGAAACGTCGGAAAACATTACATCCACAATAGATGATGGTAATAGCCCAAACAATCATTCAACACGAGCTCCATCATCAACAATATCTCGTCATTAACACTATGGGTTCTAAAATGCGACTGTTATAATATTTCTACTGCGAGTTTCTTTAACATCAAGCTCTTGTATCTGACGGAAAATGTTCAAGCCATTTTCTCCATAAGATTTTTTGCATGTATGGCTTTAATTCCTTCTAAATTATCAGCTCCTTAAAAGGTCTGAACCATTTTAATCATAGAAAACGATAATATTATAATGGAAAATTTGAAATCAGTACCTAGTAATTAGAATTATGATGAGATTCATATGAGGATATACGAGTTCTTGTATTAAAATTGGTGTCTGTGAGCATAAACTTTCTAATAACGTATCACTTCCAATGAAATGACTGCTTTCATATGGAGTTCGGATTTTTAAAAATGATCTCATCCTCAACCACACACTTTTGCTTGAAATATATTAATAATATTAATATATTCATTGATTTTTCATTACTATTGAGGAAGAACAGAACACATAACACATCTAATGACTTTGCAATGCAATATTTTTGAAATTGGAAGAATTTAGAGTGAACATAAAGTTACCATCTCTCTACTTGAACAGCATTTTTCATTGAGACTGAGGTACCAATAACTACTTTCATAAAGTCGTAGAAAATACTTGAAATAATCAGGCAATGACCGAAATTTCCTAAATTTTGCTCAG
Organism: Micraspis discolor; assembly: GCA_030674115.1. Taxonomy (NCBI): domain Eukaryota; kingdom Metazoa; phylum Arthropoda; class Insecta; order Coleoptera; family Coccinellidae; genus Micraspis; species Micraspis discolor. Next base: position 41,219 of record JARTUT010001762.1, read on the forward strand.
TACTGCAAATAATTCGTTTGATAAGCGACAGATTAAATAAATTGCTCTAAGGGACATTGTAGTGCACTCGATCCTATATTATCTGTTGTGTCGAGTTTCTTCATGCGCGGCTGACAATAAGAGAGTTCAGTTATACAGGGTGCTCGGCACATGGACCGTCAAATTTTTTTGGGGCGTTGGTAGGATCATTTGCTACCTTTTTAGTCTTGGAACCTGGGTCCTTAGTATTACGGTTACGGAGGTATGATTTTTTTATTAGGTTTTTCTAAATTACCCAAAATGTACCCTTCGAAGCCCCATAACATTTTTTGCGTGGGCTTTTACATGTTATTTTTTTATTGTATGAAGTCTACATGAGTGTGTGTTTAAAAAAACGTATTTATTGTTACAGATAACACCACGAAATCAACACGTGGGCCTTTTATTGAAAAAAAATTATGAAAGTATGAAAACATCTCCACTCCTATTGAAATTTTAAAAAAAGTTACAGCTATTACAAACTTAGTTTTATTTTAAAATGTTCTTTGATTTATAACGTTGCTAACCATATGCTATTTACGTAAGTCAATAAAAAAAATAATACTGCAAACAAGGTTTTAGTCAGAAGAGTGAAGAAAGCCGCACCTAAATAAAAGTACGGATTTCGACACAACACAGCGAGCAAGGAAATTTTACCTGCCCGTTTTAGACGCGTGTGAATTATTTTTACTATTTCTGTCCTAAGGTTGGATTGGGTTAGTCGCCGCTGACTTGACCCTACCGTCATTCGAGATTTAACTGTCTCTGCTGTTGGAAGTGTCTGTGCCGCGTTGTTCAGTTTTCGAAATTTGTATTTTTTTGTTTTTGTTACTTTTATAGACTTTTTGCTACTGTTGTTTTAATTTTGGTTGTTGATATGCCTAATTTCACCAACGCTGAGTATGCTGATATGGTGATGGTATATGGCAAGGCTGATGGTGTTGCTTGTGCAGTTCAAAGGATTTATCAAGCCAAATTTCCTGATCGAAAATTACCCCACCACGAAACATTATCGACGATTAAGAGAGACTGGAATCTTAAATTTTCAAGAGCCTCGGGTCAATGTGAGGCAACACCATGTAGCAGTTGACGATCAAATACTTCAAGTCTTTGAAGAAGATCCAACTACAAGCATTCGTGTCGTTGCTCTTTGAGTTTCCAGTCTCTCTTAATCGTCGATAAGTCGTCGAGAATGTTCCGTGGTGGGGTAATCTTCGATCAGGAAATTTGGCTTGATAAATCCTTTGAGCTCCACGAGCAATACCATCGGCCTTGCCATATGCCATCACCATATCGGCATACTCAGCGTTGGTGAAATTAGGCATATCAACAACCAAAATTAAAACAACAGTAGCAAAAAGTCGATAAAAGTAACAAAAAAAAAAAACAATTTAAAAAACTGGACAACACGGCACAGACACTTCCAACAGCAGAGACAGTTAAATCTCGAATGATGGTAGGGTCAAGTCAGCGGCGACTAACCCAATCCAACCTAAGGACAAAAATAGATAATTATAATTCACACGCGTCTAAAACAGGCAGGTAAAATTTCCTTGCACGCTGTGTTGTGTCGAAATCCGTACTTTTATTTAGGTGCGACTTTCTTCACTCTTCTGACTAAAACCTTATTTGCAGTATTTTTTTTTTGTTGACTTACGTAAATAGCATATGGTTAGCAACGTTATAAACCAAAGAACATTTTGAAATAAAACTAAGTTTGTTATAGCCGTAACATTTTTTTAAATTTCAATAGGAGTGGAGATGTTCTCATACTTTCATAATTTTTCTTTTAATAAAAGGCCCACGTGTTTATTTTGTGGTGTTATCTGTTACAATAAATACGTTTTTTTTTACACACACACTCATGTAGACTTACTGCAATAAAAAAAAATGCATGTAAAAGCACACGCAAAAAAAGTTATGGGGCTTCGAAGGGTACATTTTGGGTAATTCAAAAACACCTAATAAAAAAATCATACCTCCGTGACCGTAATACTAAGGACCCAGGTTCCAAGACTGAAAAGGTAGCAAATGATCCTACCAACGCCCCAAACAAATTTGACGATCCATGTGCCGAACACCCTGTAGATCGTCATAGTGAATGTGAATCCACGTGTGACAACGTGTATTTGCATTCGCTCCCTATCTCAACGTAATTAAGTGTGTTATAAAGTTTCGATTCAGCCCCATAATTTTACACTGTAAATTGTTGTTACTTGTTCTCTCAAGGATAGATACATTTTTATAATCTAAACGGGGCATATTGTTTTGAATCTGAAAAATGTCGCGCTGTGTTGGTTGTAATGAGGTATCATCGAAACGGTCGCGAAGTATTACTTGCAGTTTTGTCTCAATTGTTATCACGCAAACGGCACCTGCTCCGGTGTCACAAAAATCAGTTGTCGGCGATCAGGAATGTTCCCGGCACAGATTGGAAATGTGACGTATGCCGCAAAAATAATTCATGTATCCAGTGGCGGAGATCGGAATGGGCGGTCAACTTCTGCTAGTCGTTCGTCTATGGCTGGTCAGTCTCAGCTCCGTCTTTCTCAGCGAATAAGCAAGCCTATCGCCTCGGACGATGAATTGGATGCAGAATGGCACAGTGCTGGTAGTTCTCAACATGTTCAGGCACTCATTATGGAGATAAAAAATCTGCGGGAATCTGTCAATTTTTGTTCAGAGAAAGTGAGTGACTTTGAGATGAAGCTGGGAAAATTCGGCGAGCTGGTTACTAGGATGGGTAAGCTGGAGAGGGAGAATGATTTTTTGAAGAAACAAGTCATGGATCTCAACTCAAAGGTCAATAACCTTGAACAATTTTCCAGATCGAACAATATTGAACTTCAAAATATTCCTGAGAAACCTAATGAGAATCTCATAGATATTATTTCATCAATTGGAAAAGCTATTGAACTGCCGGTTGACTCCTCCTGTTTAGACTATTGTAGCCGGGTTCCAACGAATATTCAGGGAAGACCTAGGAATATTGTGGTAAAATTCATCTCGAAGGTCAAAAGAGACAATTTTCTTGCAGCATATAAAGCTAGACGAAGTTCAGGTTCGGAACCAAATAAAACAGGAATAAAGATTGAAAAAATATCTGAAAGGCTATACATCAATGAGCACATATCACCTCACAACAAGATTTTGTTCAAGGAAGCTCGTGAGGTCGCAAGGGATAAGGGATACAGGTATGTCTGGACCCAATCAGGTAATATTCTTCTGCGTAAAAACGATGCTTCTAAAATATTGCACATTCGATCAAGCGAGGAATTGAGGAAACTGTAAGTCAAGATAGTTCACATTAAATTAAAAAAATATATTCTAATGGCTGTTTCGGTTTACTACCAGAATGTCACTGGACTCAGAACAAAATTGGACGAATTCAAAATGAACGTTACTGTCAACGACCATGATATAGTTTGTATTACCGAATCTTGGTTAAACGATGGAGTGATGGACTCGGAATTGATCGATTTAAATGACTATACAATCTTTAGGCGCGATCGAGCAAATTCCGGCGTTGAGAAGGCTGACGGGGGTGGTGTTTTCGTTGCGGTCAAGAATAAGTTAAAACCTACTGTAGCTACGGAACTTCAAAGTGATGTGGAGGATATTTGGGTGGTGTTGAAACTAGGTATTTTTAAACTTTATCTATGTTGTGTATATCTTCCACCTAGTGAGCAATTTGCTAGCACCAGATTTAGTTCCAAACTATACTCTAATAAGGCAAAATTAGGTGACTCTGTAGTCATGATTCTCGGGGATTTTAATTGTCCATCGATTACATGGATATTCAAAGAAGGTAATAATTATTCTAATGCCTTTAATATAGAAAATAAATTTGAACATATTATTGACGCATGTACATACTTAGAACTTATGCAATATAATCACGTAAAAAACTTTAATGGTAGAAATCTTGATCTTGTATTCTGTAATTCTCACAAAATTAATAATTTCAGAACATTGTCTGTCCCCATTAGTTCGTGAGAGTCGTCATCACCCTGCATTGGAGTTTTTGTTTTCATTTGATACATTCGGACATCTTCGAACTAATGTGTCTTCTTTTTATAGATTTGGACGAGCAGATTACGGAGTTATGAATCAGTCCATATTTGATATTGATTGGGAAAATTTATTGATTAATAATGACGTTGATTCCGACCTGGACATTTTTTATGATCAACTTTTCAGGGTTATCCAGACTCATGTGCCACTACAAAAAATTCGTAAACATTTTCCTGTATATTTCTCTAAAACAGTAATCAAATTAGTTAAAGAAAAAATGCAATTCATGCCAAATGGAAAATTTACAATAACCTGAAAGATTTAGCTGAATTCAAAAATTTACGTAAAACATCTAAAAAACTAATTGAATCTGATTATAGAAGATATGTTTCGGAGATTGAACAGAAGGTTACTCAAAATCCTAGGAGTTTTTTCAAATTTGCATCCAGAAAAGAACGAGGTCGAGGTTTTACACGATTGATGTCTTATGGGGACAGATCAGCGACGTCCGGGAAGGATATATCTGAGTTGTTCGCGGATTATTTCCGTAGCGTGTACGTCAAGGGAACCAGAACTCGCACAGCAGCTCATCTTTTATCTAGTTACCCCAAGGTTAATATTCCAAATCAACTGAATTATATTCAATTTTCATCTCACGAAATACGTAGAGCGCTGGAGGGTATTGATGGGAGAAAGGGTGCCGGGCCTGATGGTATTCCATCCTCATTCATAAAAATTGCAATTCTTCTTTTGTTAGACCACTAATGATAATTTTTAATAAATCCCTCAAGTCAGCCTGTTTTCCAGCAAGGTGGAAAACTGCATCCATCACACCTATTTTCAAATCAAGAGATAAGAGCTTAGTGGGTAATTATAGGCCCATAAGCAAACTTTCTAATTTCGAGAAAGTTTTCGAAAAGTTAGTGTATACTTATCTTTCGGACTTGGTTGCATCGAAGATTGTTGTTGAACAGCACGGTTTCCTGAAGGGACGTTCGGTCGAAAGTAACTTAGTAACATTTGTCGAATTTCTACAGAGCGAACTCGATCAACGTGTTCAGGTCGATGTTGTGTATACTGACTTCAGCAAGGCATTTGATAAAACCAATATTAATATTCATATTTCTAGTCTTGCTGAGGTTGGTGTTGGTGGTGCGATGCTTGAGTGGTTTGAGTCATACCTGTCTGAAAGGTGTCAATACGTTTCAGTGGAGGGACACTTTTCTGATTCATTTGAGGTATGTTCTGGGGTGCCTCAGGGCTCCCACTTGGGACCCTTGTTGTTTTTAATTTATATCAATAAGATTGCAACATGCTTTACGAAATGTAGATTCCTTCTCTTCGCGGATGATCTCAAGATAATGAAAAGTATCACCTCCGAACAGAATTGCTTGGATATGCAGTGTGAACTGAGAGCCCTTTTTCTTACTGCCGCGACCATCAATTGTACTTGAATTCGGATAAGTGCCGGGTCATCACATTCACCCGTAATGTCAACAAGATTATCTTTCCTTACAATATTGGTGAAACCCCTTGTCCAGAGTGGAGAGTATGAAAGATTTGGGGATTATTTTTGATTCGAAACTTCTTTTTGATCTTCACGTGGATCAGCTAGCTAATTCCTGTTATAAAACTCTAGGCTTTATCATGAGAAAAAGTAGGCATTTCTCAAATTTGAAATCATTCACCACATTATATAACTCTTATGTCTACAGTCTAATTTTTTCTTTTTCCTTGTACTAGATATGCCTATGGATTGATAATTTTGGCACACTTGAACAAAGACTGCGTGGGGTGTCAACAAGGATCCGATAGAGAATAACTATAAGGAACACTTCATTTTGACGACGAGGATTAAATAAGAGTAAAATATCAGGTATTTATGTTTCTCATTATGTTAGATAGTTAATAAACACGCATTATATTACGAAAAATGGGCTCAACCGAGCACGTATTAAATTGCGAAAATTGGGCTCAAATGAGCACGCATTAAATTGCGAATACTGAGCTCAAACGAGCACGCATTAAATTGTGGAAAATGGGTTCAAACGAGCACGCATTGAATTGCGAATACTGGGCACAAACGAGCACGCATAAAATTGCGAACACTGGGCTCAAAGGAGAACGCATTAAATTGCGAATTTGTTAATCGATGGATCAAGCATTAAAATGATAATACTCCACTCAAAGGAGCACGCATCAAATTACTAATATGGCAATGGAAAGCTAAAGCATTAAATTGCAAATAATAGGCTCCAATGGGCAAGCATTGAATTAGAATTATGGGGATTGCAAGATCATGCAATGAATTATAAATATAGCGATAAAATGATCATGAAACGAATTGAAAAATAAATCATTTAAATAAAGGGAATAATTTTACAGGGTGAGTCTTTGACCACTGCGTTAATTTTAACCATAGATTCTTGACGTCAAAGGAAACATTTTCTTCCTATAACATTTTTCCAAATTTGGCCCCGTTCAAAAGATATAGGGTGTTGAAATTTCATAAAAAAATTGCATTTTCACCTGTAATATTCAAACGACAATATCAATTGAAATGATCTCTTATAGAAGGGTTTTGATAACACTCGTGCATATTTTGGCATCAATAGATTTATTTTACTTCTTGTAGGTTTCTCACTTCTACTCTACAGATTGGTTTAATTGCATGAAAAACAAATATCGCTTGAACTAAAGGTCCGTATCTCGTACTTCCTGGAATCATTAGTCTTTTTTGCATATAAAATCATTCCACATCTTTTCTCCTAAATTGCACCATTCTTGAGATATTTGAAGTTGAAAGGAATTGAATCGATATAATTTTGTCCAAATTTTCTGATTTTCCCAAATCCAACTCTGTGCTGAAATGATTCAATAATCAGATTTGTTCAATGTTGCCATATTTTATGTCTTTATTAAATATTTCTACAAAAGGTTGGGGAAATCTCTCCAGTCTATGGTTCCACCACTAAACACTATAGATGAAATTAACCACTGAACAATTTTTGTCTTACATTCACCACAAAATCTAAATTGCCATTTGCTGTATTCATTGTTAATGATGTCTAGCACCTTGTTTAATATTTAATCCAGAATAATATTCCATAATAAATAAAGAAAAAGTTTTCCATCACTCTTCGGTATATTTTGACCGTTGAAATATGTAAAGTATTTTCTGTCAGGACCTGTTAAATTGAAGACTTGTCTTTATGAAGAGCTGGTTTTTTATAGCTTCAGACTTTCAGGGTTCATCAAATTATATCTATTCTAACATAGGAATGCTGCAAATTGAGCTCATATGAGTTTCAAAAACTTGGAACCCAGTCTCCTAGATTTGTTTTATACCTTTATTATCTTTATTTCATACACCGATTCAACCTTGTTCACAAACTTAGGAGATAATAAAATTTGACTTAGTTTTAATATTTCTGAATGTTTGTTATGATGCATGGTTAATTAAAATTCAATCAATATTGAAACTGGAAGCTATAAGCTCATAAACAAGAAAGATTAGAATAGAATGCTTTTTCTTACCATAATCATTTCATACTGAATTGAATAATTTGAAACTATTATTAGCCTTCGAATATTTTCCACAGTTTTTTTTGAAAGAAAGCTACAAATAACTGTTGACAGTTTCAAACAGAATCAAAAGAACAAGGAACCACAGAACACTTTTTTATTTGGAACTACCCACCACAGAGATGTTATACTTAATATTTTAATGTGATAATAATTCACTCTAATTATTCTGAGGAAAATTATAACTAAGGATCAATAATAGTTACAGATATTATCTTTCATTTAAAGAAACATTGCAAATATTTATTTTTTCTCTCCTGGGGTTCGGTAATAAATTAATATTCTATGGTAAGGTATTAAAATTTGACATAATCTATAAATAACCTTATTCAATATTTATGTTCTTGTTTACGTAATTAAAACAGATACTCTGATTATACAAATCAGTAATTATAGTCTAAACAGAATATTAATGATTTAACAAAAAATTTTTTATCAAAGAACACCTAGTTGATCTTTCAAAATCAAATTTAGGTATTTCTTCAAGAAAGTATAATTGCACACCTAAATCTGGAAATACTTGTAATCTATCCGGGTAAATTGTTATTGGGATTCAGTACAGAAAATACCTGTTCACTGGTCTCTGTCAAGGAGAAGAAACTTCAGAAATATCAGTGTTTGGAAAATCATAGATGATTTTTTCTGGCTTTGAGTGAAAAAAAAGGCACAGTGACAAGCTCTTGCCTTGAAATTTTTCATAGAAATGATTGTTATCATGATTTGGAAATTTTAAGAAGAAAATTACAAATGTATGATGATAACACCCAATAATTCTGAGGTTTTTTTGGAATTTCTCACTAGAAAGGCATGGTTTATAATCTTGAAGTAGAAAGAAAATATAGTAGAACAACAAAAATCTATGTTTATGGTGTTGAATTTTTTTCACCAGAAAATAAGTATTTCGTATCTTCCTTCTGGATATGGACCTCATCGGATGAAACATGAGTGAGTGAATCATTTCTTAGAGGGAAAATAATGTTTTTGAACAATTCAGATTCAATAGTGGAAGCTGTTGAAGGTAATTTTCATAAACTAAACTGGACTACAGAGGGGTATTTGCCCAATGTGAAAACTTAAAATGCTTATAACTTTTCAACTCAGCTGAATATAGAAAAACCGTAATGGAAAAAGTGTTTATTTTGATCTTAAGAACCTATGGTTAAAATTAACGCAGTGGTCAAAGACTCCCAGTATATATGCACTTGAAAAAATACAGGTATGTAGTAGGCATAAGAAATGAAGGTGGATCCCATACTTTTGAATTGGATTCAACCGGACATAATGCCTACTATACAGGGTGGCCATTTGAAAACGAGACAGACGAGATTACAGATAAATTTTTTCGATAGAAATGCTCGGACAAGTCGATTTCTGTTTCGAGGGGGATAACTTAAGGTGTAGGTTACGGACGCATAGCGCTTCAACCTTTGCTACTACAACCCTTACCCCCAAATTTTGAATAGGGAAGATGGTGTGAGTGATACCTCTTTTGAAAGGTATTTTTATTTGATGACGAGATATTGTTGATGATGGAGCTCGTGTTGAATGATTGTTTGGGCTATTACCATCATCTATTGTGGATAAATAAATAAATAAATAACATCTCGAAAACTCTTAGAAGCAATGGCTACCCCAAAAAGATATTAGAAAAAGCTAAACGAACAAGAGAAAGTCAACCTGAACCAACAGATATAAATCAGACCATTAAAACCGTAATTCCTTATGTAAAAGGTTTGTCGGAGAAAATGAGAAGAATTGGAAATAGATACAACATAACGACTGCATTCAAAACTCAAGACACTATCAGAGCTAAACTTACAAAAGTTAAGCCTAATAATGAGACACAAAGGACAAAGAACTGCATATATGAATTACCTTGCGAGTGCGGAAGATCCTACATCGAGAAACTAAACGCCCTCTGAATGTACGAATAAAAGAACATCAGAAGCTTCTACGAGTAATAGACAGCGACAAATCCAGGTTGATCCAACATGTTGTAGATGAGAATCATCGTATAATATGGGATGAAGCATCAATAATATCCAAAGAAGAAGAACTTGCAAGAAGAAAAATCTAAGAAGCAGCATTTATGAAAATAACACCTGATTCCATAAGTGCTCCATCTATAGATCTGCCAGAAGTTTGGACGCCGATAGTTCGATCCAACTTAAAAAGATCATCATATCACAGATTAGTATATAACATCGTTCATTTTTCTTTCATGACTTCTGTCAATATTTACTTTTTGAAAATTGATAATTTTCAAAAGGTTTCTTACTTTTCTCCTTGATAAAGATAGAAGATGTCTATCGAAAAGTCGGAAAACATTACATCCACAATAGATGATGGTAATAGCCCAAACAATCATTCAACAGGTATTTTTATACTGATTTCAGCACAGTAACTGTTTTTTCAGTTTATTGATTAGTTCTAGAAATATTCTTAACTAAGTATTTGACATTGAAGTGGTGTTTTCATGGCTCTTGGAGTGTTTTTTTGTGAAAAATCGACATTTTGAGCTTCAAAACAACCATGACTGTGGCTTCCTTCCTCCAATCCACTGACATAGAAATCTTTAATCAAGATGTCGAACGAACAAAGCGCATTGCGAAGAAGCTCAATCTTGCTGAAACTCTATCCAAATCATCTTCGATATAATTTGCAGTATTTCCAATAACATGCGGTATCACTTGATCGATAGAAATCTCCAAAAAGTCCAAATACGTGCATATCTCTAATCAGATTATCAGGTAAGAAAATCAAATCATTAATGATGCCACAGAAATATTCCAGTCCCAATTCGTGAAACGATTTCCGACTTAATTATGAAGTGTTTTCTCAGTTGGCTTAAATATGTTTTCATTTTGAAATTATTGGAAACAATATTGGAAATTATGTGGAAGATCAGATTGTGTTTCAGCAGGATGGAGCTCCTCCACACAAATCGGTAGATTGGAAGAAGGGGTCCCACTGAATGGCCAGCCAGATCGCCAGATCTGTCACCACTAGATTTCTTTCTTTGGGGCGTCTTGAGGAGAAAAATTCACTCTACACAGCCCGATTCCATAGAAGATTTAAGATGACGTATAGTGAACGAATGTCGTCAAATCACTCCAGAAATGCTGCAAAATGTGAGCCATCGTTTAGAATAAAACTTATTTCATTGTATGGAAGCTAATGGTGAACAATTTGGATATTTAATTAATTAATGTGAGTTTTCAATAAATTTTTTACTTTACTTTGAAAAGTCTTCTTTCTTAGATCAATACTTCAAATCGTTGTGATACCGTACGGTTGGAGAATGATTTCAGTGAATAAACCAGCTAGTCGAACATCTGACCCTAGTAGCATTAACACGTACGGTATGACTTCATTTGCCCAGTGGTAGATGTTTTGCAATTTCAAATACAAGTACGGAATTTTTGGTGTTTCGGAAGCACGAAATGTCAATTTTTCGCAAATAATTAATTTAAGTGATAAAATTATCTAACGCATGAATATTTCGAGAACTAATGCATAAAATGAAAAAACATTACTGTGATGAAATCAGTATGAAAGTACCTTTGAATTGAGGTATCACTCACCCCATCTTCCCTATTCAAAAATTGGGGGTGGGGGTTGTAGCAGCAAGGGTTGAAGCGCTATGCGTCCGTAACCTACATCTTAAGTTGTCCCCGTCGAAACAAAAATCGACCTGCCTGAGCATTTCTATCGAAAAATATTTCGTCTGTAATCTCGTCTGTTTCGTTTTCAAATGGCCACCCTGTATGTCTGAACATAAATTGTTAGGTTAGCACTAGAATTATTTTCTATATTTTGCATCTGCAGGTTATCGAAACGGCATCTTACACACTCGAAAAATTTGAATGTGAGGGTGATGCAAGCTCCGTAGCAGTAAGATGGGAACGCTGGAAAATGAGCTTGTACATATATTTAAAGGATGTGGCTATTTATACATACAGTATGTATACGCAATTGGCTATTTATACATACAGTATGTATATGCAATTGGCTATTTATACATACAGTATGTATAAGAAATTGGCTATTTATACATACAGTATGTATAAGAAATTGGCTATTTATACATACAATATGTATAAGAAATTGGATATTTATAGTTACGTATAACGTACTAACTAACTGAAAAGTTTATTGATATTAATATTTTAATAAAAACTACATAATTATAGAAAAATATTGTTTTATTTATTGTTTATTGTTACAATATACTTGGGTATTTATTTTATTTTTTATTTCGTGTTTTAATTTGCTTCTTGTAAAACTGAATCTGTTTAGTTTTTCTCTTCGGACGTCCTTTAGACTTAATTTTTGTTTTAAATTTTAGGTTTTCATTTGATTGATGATTTGTATCGGATTCGTTCTGACTTTCAGTACCAACTAAGCTATCCTGGCAACTTCCAGCTTCAACTAAGTTACTTGTCTCAAATGCTATTGAACTAATTTTAGGATCACTATACTCATTCTCAAACAGAGAAACCCCATTTCTAGCATTTTTTTCAATTAATTTTAGTTCGTTCATATATTTGTTAAAGGTTGTAGTTCCATAATGTGATAAAATATCTGCGATATTTTTTGTTACTGTCAGTGCTGTATTGAATTTTTCTCGATCCGATAATACTTTTTTACAACCATCGAATTCATCCTTGTCTATATCATCAATGTCTACGTCATTCGTGTCTTCATCATCGATACCCATATTCATAATACTTTCTGTATTTCCAACTGAAGTAATGTATCTTGGATGGAAACATGTTTTTGAAAAAATATCTAAGTTATTGTATTTTCTTAACATAAAAATATGCCTACATGGTGCACCGAAAGAGTTCCAAAATGTACATGAACATGCTTCCAGCGACGTATTATAAATCTTCGATATTCCAGTCTCAAGATTTTCCTCAATGCCATTAGCCATTACTTTTATTTTAGATTCTAAAGTTTTGAACAATTTTAATTGTTTATGAAATAATTTCATTCCAGTCTCTGTGAGAACTTCGGAACATACTTCCAGCAATTTTCTTATTTCATTATCGTTATCCATAATTTAAAAAACTTTTTGTTTATTTTTGGCTAATTTATTCTTTATTCTTGAATCAATAAAGTCTATAAGCTCTTTAATACATAAATAAATTGTCGGCAAACTATGATATTTAGTTTGTATGTATTGCTTAAGAGTCCAAAATGATCGTTCAATTCTGTTTGTTGTCGTATCTCCCATTAGCGGCAAATGTTTTCTAAAATAATGTACCCACATTTCTTTACAGCTGTCCCAATTTTTAAGAAATTGCTCTTCAAGAGTCACGTATTTATCTTTTGTTCCTGCAAAAACTTTTACAAACTTGCAAATGTCCAGGAATTTCTTTTTCTGCTCTTCGTATTCTTCATATGATTGAGCATAAAAACATTTCTTAAACGCATCCAATATTTTGTTTTTTTCATCAATTTGTTTATTGTAGGCAGTAGAAACTAGCCTTTTAATGTATTTAATGACATGAAATTTACAAAGTAAAACGGTTGCACTAGAAAAAATGTCTCTGATAGCTTTTATTTCGATGAAATCTTTGTCAATTAAAAAAACGGATGGGTGGGTCTTACAAATTTTTTTAAATTCATTCATACAATGTATGAATGCGGAATATGTTTCTTTAGCAATAAATCATGGACTGCCTATAATATATCTACTGATAAAAGTCTCACCTGAACATAGATGGCGCTGTAAGTTGAGCTTTCGAAGTCGGAACCAAAATTGATGCCAGAGTTGCCTATCTATAGGTAGTCTATGCTTTTGACGCGCCGATAGGTATCGAAATCAACGCGTGTTTCTGTGGAATGCAGCTTCCTATCTTGCCTATCCCGATACCCACAGAGGCATTGCTGGCTATTGTGCGATGCACACGAGACGCAGCTTACTATCGCCTATCTCCATTAAAAATTATTTATGAGCTTTGTGGTGGCTTGAAAATCGGAATATGTGCACTGTGAGTAAACTAGCTCATCACGATATGCAAAATTAACGCAGATTACTTTTGACGCCCGTGTATGTTAAACAGAAGTATTAACAAGAAGAAGGGGCACTTTAATCGATATAGTGGAGGCAAACATTTTAGTTGAGGATGGCATTCATAGATGGTCACAATCAATATTCTACTTTTGTATCTGCGTTATACGTCACTATAAATAGCCAATTTCTTATACATACTGTATGTATAAATAGCCAATTGCATATACATACTGTATGTATAAATAGCCAATTGCGTATACATACTGTATGTATAAATAGCCAATTGCATATACATACTGTATGTATAAATAGCCACATCCATATTTAAATGCGGCAGGAATAGAACATGAGGCTCGGAAACGGGCATGTCAGTTACATTTTGGTGGTCCAGAGCTTAAAGAAATTTACGAGAATATATCTGGTGCAAATGTAGAAGTAGCTGAAGGAACCAATGTTTTCGAAAAGGCAGTTACTAAATTGGATGAATATTCCGCCCCTCAACAGAGTAAAGTATATTATGAAACACATATAGTCCGCTTGATGAAACAGGAACCACAAGAAAAATTCGAAAAATTTTTTAAACAGGTTACGTCAACAAGCTGCAAAATGTAAATTCGATAACACTACAAACTGTAGAAAAAGGAAAATCAGACGAATTGAGAAAGAAAATATTGAAGACTGGTGATAAAATCAGCCTGTCGGAAGTTATCTCAGAAGCTAATGCCTTGGAGGCAACAGATCGGCAACTAGGAGATTTTAATGAAAAAAAAACTGGAAATTCAATCAGTAAATAAAATATATTCAAAATCTCGTAGAGAACAAGAGCGAATTTGAAGCAGGTGTGGAAGTTACAGACATCTTTGGAAGGATGAATCATGCCCTGCTCGTACAAAATCCTGTCTGAAGTGTGGAATTATTGGGCATTTTCGAAATCAATGTAAAACAAAACAAACAAATAAGAGGAAAATAACCTACGGAAATAACCAAATGGAAGGAGGCGACCACAAAAAATACAGGGCAAATAACATTGTTGAAGAAAGTCACAGGTGTACAGAAAACTGATTATGTCTTCAACATACGGAAATAAATATGTTGATTGATTCTGGGTGTAACTATAACTTGATTACAAATAAAACATGGAATGTGATGAAAGAAAAAGGAGCCATTGTCAACAATCAAAAAAAGGATCCTGAAAAGAATTTGTGGCCTATGGAAGTGATAAACTATTGGAAATACAGGATCTTTCGAAGCAGAAGTTCGACTGAGAAGTCAAAAAGAAAAAGTTATATTTTATGTGACTACAGACATCATTCTCGATTTTCATCAATAAATGATGGAAATAACCCCAATTGAAACATCACAGAATTACTGTTATCGGTAACAATTCATGCTCAAATGTTGAATTTTACAAAATATGCAATATAATCTAGGTTTTTATACTTTATTGAAGTTCTTTTCATTCAGTTCTATTCAATATCAGATTTGAAATTCAGTTTTGCCTGGTATCAGCTCCATTATCTAGCAAAGTAGAGTTTACGCGTCCAAAACCAAAGTCATGTAATACAGATATTATGACAGAAACACATGTCATCAAAAATAATTACATTCAAGCAATTTTCCCCTATACCAACTGGTTTTCAAATTTAATGCTTGAAAGTTTCCAATTGTTTCAGTCTGACCGGATCGTTTGAATAGAACCTTTTTTTTTCATTTTCTGTTAACACTACAATGAATCCAAATCATTTATGATGAGAATTTGATTGAAGAAGTTTGCTTGAATGATTAAACAAATGATCCCATGAATCTATCAATTTATAGAAACATCGTTTGACGATCATCTATATCACAATAAAAATGCTGATTTAGAATACGAAGAACAAGGATTAACTGACGGTATGTCTTTAGATCTGGGAGTAACTATCTTATTCTAACTAGATTATAATACTTTTATGAATGAGTTGATCACAATTTAATTTTTTTAGGTATCTCTGACAAAATGGTGTCAATATCAATGAAAACTTTCTGCATTTTAATAATACAATTCATCAAGCCCATGACGCTTGGACGCAAGCCTAATAGAAATGAGTTTATTAATCTGGCGGAAACTTATGAAAGCGATAATTCAACAGGTATGATAAGGATTCACTTCCGTGGATCATACAGACCCATGAAATACACTCGATTGTAAAATTATTCACCTTATATTTAAATATTTAAATCCAGTTACTCTTGTTGCATATGTCGACGATATGGTCACATCTGGTCTGTCTGAATACCATAGGCTATCAGATTATAATGTCGTCAAATAGTTATATTATACAGGGTCTTTCACGAGGAACCTCACCCATATTTATACGGGAAACTACTGAACGTACTTTGATGAAACGCAGCATTTATAAGTATTTCACGATGCTGATGAAATCTAAAATATTTTCAAGGCATGAGCACCTCCGGTTTTTCCGGAAATGACGTCAACTTCCGTTTTTCAAATTACAACACCATTTTTTTATTGCAGAAATAGATTTCTTAGAAAATTTCAAGTTATTTTGATGTAACATTTTTCAGTTTTGGTTGGAAAATTCTCTCTGAGCGAGAAAAATCGAAATCGCGATTCATGATACAGGGGGTGAAAAAATCGCTTTCAAAGTTAGGGATGACAAAATCGTGTAAAATCAATCACACCCTTGCCCTTAAGTGTATATTTTCTGAGTTTTTCACAAAAAACTGTTATTTCTTTTCCCTTCACTCCAAAAAGATGAAATATTCAGAAACTGTTTAAACCATGTTTCAGATTTTACTACCCTAATATGCAACAGAAAAAAGTTACAGGTTGTTCCTAAATAGATGGCGAATTTGGATTCGAATTTGTATCGGAAACCTCTTTATTTCAACTAATCGGCCATCGGTTTTCTCTTCAGTGATAAAAAAATAATTCCTTATGATCCTTATGCAAAAACTTACCATGTTTTACATTCTTTTTTTTTATTGATAGATATCATTATTTACATCTGCCAAATTCCTCTTTATTCAGTAGCATTTTGTGTTAACTATTAATTTGGTGATAATTCGTATTACTATGCCTAGTTTTACCAATGAAGACTATTTAAATCTCTTTCTACTTCATGGAGAATGTAATAAAGTTGTACATAGAATGATTCGACTGTTCATTGAGAGGTTTCCTGACCGACCCAGACCAACGAGAGATACCATTAACAGAATCATGACAAACTTGAGAAATGTCGAATCTTTCGTTAAGAAAACTATACACAGAGAAAAAAGTGTAGTAGAAGATGAGAACAACTAAATTACAGTTCTTGCATATTTGCGTGTGAATCCTCAAAATTCTCTCAGAGATGCCGAGATTGCTCTGGGATTATCTCAATCGAGTGTTCGGAGAATATTAAAAAAAAACATAAAATGCACCCATATAAATTCAATAGGGTACAGCATTTAAAGGAAATTGATTTGGTCAGGAGAACAGAGTTTTGCGAAGCTATGATGATTCGATTTCAAGAGAATGAAAACTTTTTGAACTGTATAATTTGGACAGATGAATCTAAATTGACAAAGAATGGTTCTTTCAATAGGCATAACAGTCATTATTAGGATGAAGAGAACAACCACAACTTCAGACAATGGAACTTTCAAGAGACCTGGAGTTTCAATGTTTTTTGCGCCATCAAGAATAATGCAATTCTCGATGTTCCCATTTTTGATGAGACTTTAACTGGTAAGATAGAACACTACTCAAGTTTGCATTATTTAAATAATGTTCTCCCTTAGGAGATAGATATTCTGACATATTGACTTAAATAATTGAAATTGAGCCGCTAGTACAGAACCATAATGACTTATGGTATCAACAAGATGATGCGCCTCCACACAATTCACTCAATGTGTCAAATATCTTATACAGGCTATTTGAAGAGCGATGGTTGGCGAACAATGGTCCATATCTTTGGCCACCAGGTTCTCCCGATTTAACTCCTTTAGACTATTATGTTTGGGGTAGGATAAAAAATATTGTCTACTCAACACCCCTGACTGATGAAGACTGCATAGAACGAATCAGAAATGCGTTCAGGTTTGTTTAGATTTTTAGATTCATATTTTTGAAACTCAATTTGGTTTTTAAACACATTTGCAGATCTCTTCCTCACGATGAAATATGAAGAGCAACGCACGAAGCATTCCTGAGACGTATATATAAATGTCTAGAAATTAACGGTCAAAACTTTGAGCATCTTCTCTAGTTATAACTGCGAGAGTTTGCCATGGTTCTCCTAATAGTCACTTGAAGTCGGTTTCAAGAAGGGGTGAAAAATCTACAGCATGGTTTAAATAACATTTCCTGAAAATTTCATCTTTTTGGCGTGAAGGGAAAAGATATAGCTGAAAATTCAAGAGGAAAAACAGTTTTTTGTGAATAACTCAGAAACTATCCACTTTAGGGCAAAGGTGTGATGCATATACTCACATTATTTTTTAACGTAGATTCAATATCTGCCATAAAAGAATGGGGTTCTAATTTGAAAAAATTGATTTTTCACGATTTTGTCATCAATAATTTTGAAAGCGATTTTTTCACCCCCTGGATCATGAATCGCGATTTCGATTTTTAAAATGGATACATCAATCTTACATCTTGAAAAATCCCAAAAATGAAAATATCCATCCAAAAACCTCGAAGTTATTCTTGTTTCAGCGGAGCTCTACTTTCGATTTTTTTTTCGAATTTTCCCTCTCAGAGAGAATTTTACAACCAAAACTGAAAAATGTTACATCAAAATAACTTGAAATTTTCTAAGGAATCTATTTCTGCAATAAAAAAATGGTGTTGTTATTTGAAAAACGAAAGTTGACGTCATTTCCGAAAAAGCGGAGGTGCTCATGCCTTGAAAATATTTTAGATTTCATCAGCATCGTGAAATACTTATAAATGATGAATTTCATGAAAATACGTTCAGTAGTTTCCAGTATAAATATGGGTGAGGTTCCTCGTAAAAGACCCTGTATATAATTATGTATTTTAAGGGAGAAAAGTACTTTTTAAAAATACTACTTTATTTGGAAAATCACTATGGGTCAACAAACAAGCTATGTGAGTTACAGAGATTAAATTCATCGAGGTCTGGACGTTCCTCCTAATTATAAGAATATCAATCAATAAACAATAAACAATGAACATTGAGTCATCGAGGTCTGGACGTTCCTCCTAATTATAAGAATATCAATCAATAAACAATAAACAATGAACATTGAGTTCCTTAAGGAGAACATCGCAGCTCACAAATAATGCCAGACGTTCAATAATTAGAATTTAATACAGTTACTTCTTATTAGCTACGAATACGTTACGATGTATCAATTCAAATATACAGGGTTGAAATTATTTGATGCCTTCCCGCTTTAGTTAAAAGTATCACCCTTTTTGAGTGTAGTTTTACCGAATTACTTTTTCTTTTCAAAACAATCATGAATAAAAAAAAATTAGAAAGCCCTGACGTGAGGTCAGATTGCTTTGGCGCTCTTGTTGAGCTACTTAAAATAAATATTCAAAGCATAACAAATCTATAAGCACTCTGATCAGGTGAACGATAGTCTTTTCTCGTACTATGGGACAAAGTGATGAAAATATGAACGCCTAATGAATGAACAAACCTATATCTCAAATTAAAAATAACTATTTATAATTTTTCCCACGTTTTGTTCGAAGCTATAATTCCCTTCCCCTAAAAACTTACGTCAGTGCTTTTCTGAATTTTGACAACTTATATTATTTCAGCCACCGAGATTTCATTCTATCTCTATGATTTCCTGTTATGAAAAATTTTGATTATGCCAATTTTGATCAATATTACGCCAACTGACACTGATTAATGAGCCCGGCATTTGTCAATCGAATATCGATCTGTGATGATATTGAGTACTGGTGATAAAATCAGCCTGTCGGAAGTTATCTCAGAAGCTAATGCCTTGGAGGCAATAGATCGGCAACTAGGAGATTTTAATGAAAAAAAAACTGGAAACTCAATCAGTAAATAAAATTTATTCAAAATCTCGTAGAGAACAAGAGCGAATTTGAAGCAGGCGTGGAAGTTATAGACATCTTTGGAAGGATAAATCATGCCCTGCTCGTACAAAATCCTGTCTGAAGTGTGGAATTATTAGTTTTGTTACAAGCTATAATTCCCTTCCCCTAAAAACTTACGTCAGTGCTTGTTACTGCAACTTATCATTTTAATTAAATTTGTTAGTTTCATTAATTTCTGTTCCGAGTTGCTTGCTCGATTCAATAGTGATACACTCTGTATATGTTCACTTCATTTTCCGATTAACGCGTAACATATGTTGGAGCATATGACCTATGTCGAAAAGAGAGTACTGAACCGGCGTTCATCCGATGAAGTACAAGAACACTTTTCTTGAAATAAATAACTTTCTCGTTAAATCTACAAATTCGAACTCTAGTGAAAAAGTGACTATTCTCGCCCGTGAGTGCCTGAACAAGTTCATTTATCCGTACTGTGAAACCAGGTAGGCAGAAGTCGATACTCCAGCATTCGCATTTTCTTTCGAGTCATTTTTTCATATTATTTCTGAATTTCATTAATAATTTTCTATCGTTTTCTTTTACCTTTCAAAGGCCCTTGTCGTGCCATTTTGGTCCTCCTTGAGCCGCATATTTTCAAACCGCGTTTTCAAAATTATTGCGATCAAGCATTTTGGAATTTTTTCATTTGAATTGATTTCAATCGGTCAATATTCACCTAGCCTCAAAAACTTGACAAGATATCGAACACATTCATAAATTCTTTAATCGCGGATAAATTTCTGCGCATGTTATAGAATTTAGCTTTCATTACCTGAGAACATAGACAACTCTTCATTTGTTTTTCTGATCTATGTTCATAACCTTTATTCAAAACATAAACGAAGAAAGACATTCTTGTTTTGTTTATTTTCATCATTTCATTATTTTCAACTCGATTTTCAATTCAATAGATTCAATCTTAATTATTAATTTTATTAATTAACTTAGTTCATTTCAATAGGTTAGTCTATTCATTCTCTTTTCAAAATTACTCAAAACAAAATTCATATTGTGTTCTGCAGTACACCTTGAATAATAATAATGACGACAAAATTGAAACAACTCAAAGCTCGTCGTCAGATTGTTATTGATGATCTCGACGAAATTCTGAATGTGGCACAATTCGCTGTCACTGATGAAAGTCTTCACGTAAGATTCAAATTAAGATTTGAAAAACTTGAGGATATTTTAGTGGAATTTCAAAATTTACACACATCAATTGTCTTTATGATTGTATCTTCCGAAGAACCGGAATTGAACACTGAGAAGGTTATTCGGACAGCCTTTATGGATAATTATTACACCAACAGAACGACTTATGTTAATTTATTTCCTGTAGTAAACAACCCAATAAAAAACCAAATTAGTTGCTCTATCAGTTCGTCAAATGTTAAACTTCCAAAGATAGTATTGCCCATTTTCAATGGGAATCATAAAAAGTGGCCTACTTTTTTCGATATGTTTCAAAGTTTGGTACATGAAAATTCTAACTTGAGTCAGATAGAAAAGTTTCAATACCTCCTAGGTTCACTTTCTTCTCATGCTTTCCATTGACTGCTGAAAATTATGAAAGCGCTTTTCAGACATTAGCGGAAAGATATCAGAATAAAAGACTTCTCGCTAATACATTTTGGAAGGAAATCTGTAATGTTCCAAAGCTACAGGGTGATTCAGCTAAAGACCTTAGGTTTTTGCGGAAAACTTATCGGTATTAAGGAATTTAGGTTTACTCGTTGACCAGTGGGACTTTGTTTTATTTCACATTCTTATTCAGAAATTAGATTCAGCATCGATCAAGCGTTTTGAATTACCAGAATGTTCAACAGATATTCCGTCGTTTGTCAATTTACGAAATTTCCTGACAAATCAGTGTATAGCCTTGGAGGCAGCCGCTCTTTCTCTTCCGTCGAAAACTCATTCAATTTCGAATTCTCAATGAATAAAAGAAATTCGACTCTTCTCGTTCAAACGGAAACTGAATCATTCAAGAAAGGTATAACCTGTAATTAATGCAAGTTAGCTCATAATATTTACAAATGTCCATCATTTTTGGAACAAACTATTCAAGATCTGTTCAAGACTGTGAAGGACAAAAATTGGTGTATCAATTGCCTCCATTCTGGACATAAGATTAACAATTGTTCTTCAAAGTCAAATTGTCGTACTTGCCACGGAAGGCATCATACCCGTTACACATGCGTAATAATGCGGATAATTCTTCAACAGATACGTTTCATTTCAATGCTGAAAAGTTATCGGATTCAGGCTCAGCTCAGGTTTTAACGAATGTTTCTTCAAATTCTACCGCTCTCTTAGCAACCGCTGAGGTCGAGATTCGTGATGCTTGGGGTAGATACCAGAAGGTACGAGTTCTGTTAGATGGAGGCTCTCAAATAAATGTTATAACTCAATCGTGTGTAAATAGATTAGGCTTGAAAATTTGTGATGCTTCATTTTCGATAAATGGAATTTGTGAAAGCTCATCTTCTGCTAATTGCAGCACTGAATGTACTAATCGTCCATCAGGTCAAATAAATCCATCTTTTACATTCGATGCCGTCGTGATTCCGAAGATTTGTTCGGAAATGCCGAGTTCTTTCGTAAATCATTCGTTTTGGAATTGTGTCTATAACAAGAAGTTAGCAGATCCGAACTTTTCGATTCCGAAATCCAAAGACCTTCTTCTGGGAGCGGATATATTCTCTTTAATAATTCGACCGGGTCGTATCGAGGGTAACGGTTTGGAACCAACAGCACTTGAGACAGTATTTGGTTGGGTTTTCATGGGAAAGATTCAATCACCTAACATATCAGTTAACAATTTTCATTTGTCATTATCTTAATCAGATTTGAACTCCTCGTTGAAAAGATTTTGGGAACTTGAAAAAGTTTCAGAGAATGTCATTGTATCACCAGAAGATCAATTTTGTGAGAACTTATACACTCAGAACTATTCTAGAAATGCATCTGGACGGTACACTGTGGCATTACCATTTAAACCTGATCAGTCAACACTTTCATTCGGTGACACATATTCTCTCGCACTACGTCGTTTTTTATTCCTTGAATGTAAACTTATTAAAAACCAGAATATATACAAGGAATACTCTACTTTCATGAAGGAATATTTAGAAAAAGATCATATGTCATTGATTTCTACGAGCTCGGATTATGAAAATACTTTCTATATCCCTCACCATTGTATAATTAAACCAAACAGTCCATCCACAAAGTTGAGAGTTGTTTTCGATGCGTCAGCTCATGTACCTGGTCATTTATCTTCAAATGATGCCCTATTGATAGGTCCTAAATTACAAAAGGATATTATTGTCATTTTGATGAACTTTCGTGTTCATCGGTTCGTTTTCACAGCTGATATCAAACAAATGTATCGTCAAATATTGGTTCAAAATTCACATCGAATCTTTCAAAGAATATTGTGGCGGTTTTCTGATATAGATCCGATAGTCAAAATTCTCGGTTTGAGGTGGTTTCCTTCGTCGGACCAATTTTCGACCCTTTGGGGTTCTTTTCTCCATTTACTTTTCTTGCTAAGCATTTGATCCAGCATCTTTGGACATTAGGGTTGCAGTGGGATGATACACTTCCAGACGATGTCAGCCGTTGCTGGAATCAGTGTAAATCCGAATTAACCGAATTGGGTGAATTAAAGATACCTCGAGAGCTTGCATCGAAGCCATTTTATCGTTGCGAACTTCATGGTTTCGGAGATAGTAGTGAGCGTGGTTATGCAGCCGTGGTCTATTTCAGGTATTTCAATTCTGACGGCTCCATTGACACCTCTTTCGTATGTGGTAAATCAACGGTCTCCCCAGTGAAGAGAATTACACTTCCACGACTGGAATTGTGTGCTTGTCTCTTATTATCAAAGCTCATCAATATGGTTTCCTCTGTTTGCCAATCAGCCTTTACAATGGATGACATTTTTGCTTGGTCTGATTCTATGGTAGCTCTAACATGGATTAAGTCTTCTCCTCATCGATGGAAGACATTTGGAAGCAATCGTACAACTCAAATTCAGGACTTAGTTTCAACAGAGAATTGGTATCATGTCCAATCGAAAGACAACCCAGCTGATTGTGCTTCACGCGGCTAAACGCCAACCGAACTGTTGAACAGCTCTTTGTGGTGGGCAGGCCCTGACTGGCTTAGTTCCAAACATCTCACCTTCGCAAATGATGAAATAGAGAATTCTCTTCATCTTGTACAGAAGGAAGAACGTCACCTCTCTTTGTCAGCTTTTATTTCTCTGTCGTTTGTTGATGATTTGCTCGCCAGGTATTCATCTCTGTCCAAGGTTCAAAGGGTGGTAGCTTACATTTTCAGATTTGTTCACTTCATGAAAAACTCTAAAGCTCCTAGGATATATAGATTTTCCGCAGTTGATCTCAAAGATGCACTTTTCTTCATTATAAAACAGGTTCAACGGGTTGTGTTCAAGGAAAAAATCGATAATCTCATCTCGGGAAATCGCATATCTAAATCACTTCGAAAATTGAATCCATTTATTGGAGAAGATGGTGTTCTCAGGGTGGGCGGTCGTCTGTCTTTTTCTGCTCTGGCTTATGATCACAAACACCCAGCTTTGCTTCCTTCATCTCATCGTCTTACTGAGCTCCTTATTCAGCATTTCCACAAAATATATCTGCATCCAGGTGCCCAGACTTTACAGTTCCTTCTGTCTCAACAGGTCATACAGGAGTTTTATACAGTCCTCACACAGATTGAATCTGTGCTCAATTCTCGCCCTCTATGTCCGCTTAGTAATGATCCGAATGACATATCTACACTGACACCAGGACATTTTCTTACTTTGGCTCCATTAACTGCTATTCCTGAACCAGATTTGTCTCAACTATCTATCGGTCGATTATCGCGTTGGCAGCTTTTAACTCGTATCCATCAGGATTTTTGGAAAAGATGGAATTCAGAATATCTGAACACACTGCAACAACGAAAAAAGTGGTTCAATAGTGACTCGTCTCCTTATTCAATAGGTGCACTAGTCTTGATAAAAGATGATCAACTCCCTCCATTGCGTTGGCGACTTGGACGCATTGAGAAATTGCATCCTGGCGCTGATAAAATAGCTAGAGTAGCTACTGTTCGGACTACTCAAGGTGTACTGCAGGGATCAGTGGTTAAATTATGTTCATTACCTCTTCAATAATTGTGACGTATGTTGATATATATATATATATGTAATATGTTTTATGATCCTTGACTGGTGAAAGCAAAACTACAGCCAAATTGAGTTGCTCTAAAAAGAGTATTTTATTTTATTACAATAAAATTAACTTAAGACTTAAACATTCAAACCACATTATTTACAAACTCACCTAAAAAGAGAAACAACATTTAAAGCTATTGTTTCACCAGTTATTAACAATATATTTCATTCTAACCTTAAAGAGAATTTGTCTACTGCTACGTTTGTTTATATAGCAAAGACAGTGACAGTGACAGTGACCATAGAGTCGAATAATGTCACAGACAAATTATTCTTCGAAGTAGGTGTGCTGTGCGGTACATTCAAACTATTTAAGCAAAGTTTAATAACTTTGTTTACATCTCCCCCCATCTAAATCTCCGAGTATCACTGCTACAATACTACCGGGATAAGTTTGGTAATGTGGAAGAGATTTGACTCTGTCTTTCTGTGACCCGTGTTTACCTTATAAATTGAGCTGGATATTCTGTCTATGACCTGATAAGGTCCTATTTTTAATTCATCTAGTTTTTTTTTGTTGAGCCGGTTTCCATTCTCAACATATACTGAATCTCCGACTTTTAGGTCATAATGCTCTCTGATTTTATCAAATCTTTCCTTATTATAATTATGAGATTTTATACTATTTTCTAAGGCAATTTTTCTGTCTTGCAATAGCTGATTATCGTTTATACTCTGTTTCAGTTCATTTGGTAGAATATCCACATTCTTTCCCTGCAGTAAATATTTTGGGGAAAACCCCGTTACACTATGTTCAGTTTCGTTATATTTTTCGGTACATTCATGAGCGATAGATATCCATGCAGATTTTTTGAAAGGATTTTCATTAATTTTACAACGAATTTTATTAATTAATGTTTGATTCAATCGTTCATTTAGTCCATTTGAAAACGGCGCATTGACTGCAGTGAAAACCATAGTTATATCTTCATTTTCCAGAAAAGTCTTGAAATCCTTCGAATTTATGCCAGGATATTGATCTGACAGAATCAAGTCAATTTTATAATTCTGTGTCACTTTTTGGACAAGTTTTATGAAATCATTAGCATTCTGAGTTTTGAAAGTTTGAATAAAGGCGTAACGCGTAAAATGATCCACAAGAAGGTGTAAATAAGTCTTAGTTGAACGAACTCCACCAAATCCCCCTATGGTGTCTATAGATACTATTTCGAACGGATAAGTAGCAGGACCTAGGTGAGACATAAGTCCAAATTTGCATTTTCGTCTTGACTTACTTCTTATACAGATGTCACATCTTTCGCAATATATTTTTATATTATCTAATAAGTTTTTAGCTTGATAAAAGGGTTTAATTTTTTTCTCCATTTGTTGTCTACCTATGTGACAGTAGTATTGATGTACATATTTTATAATTTTTTTACCGAACTCTTCCGTTAGTATAATCTTTTCATTTTTCCCAATTTTTCTATAATAAATATTGTTTATAAAAATAAGTTTGTTTTTATCCTTTTTTATATCTGAATTTTCTTCTTGATCCTTCAGTATATCTTCAAATTTAACACAATTTACTACTTTTATGCTACTTTCTTGATTTTCATATGGTTCTAACACCGGGTTTCTACTTAAAGAATCTGCCTCTACATTATATTTGCCTGGAGAGTATATTATGTGAAAATCAAATTGCGACAAATAATGGGTTAAATCTCCCAGTTCCTCGTCGGTTCTGGCTTTAATATTCATTTTCTCTAAAGGTTTATGATCAGAAAAAACCGTGAATGTTTTCCCCAAAAGCCAGTGTTGCCAGTATTTTACCGCCTCTTTTATTGCCAAACACTCGAGGTATATGGCTTTTTTCTTTTTTTGTGAGTCGTTTAGTTTCTTGGAAAAATATGACCAAGGTTACTCATCACCATTGGCTTGATTTTGTTTTAAAATCGCACCCACGCCTTGTATGCTAGCATCGGTGTAAATCTGTATTGGTAAATCCGGATCGAATATGGCTAAAATTGGTGTTGAACAAAGTAGTTTTTTTATAGTCTCGAAGGATTCCTGACATTTATCGGTCCAATCGAAGTTTTTACCTTTTCTTAATAAATTATGTAATGGATCCAGTATAATTGAAATGTTTGGCACATATCTTCCATAGAAATTAATTTTTCCCAAAAATTGCCTAACGTTTTTTTGTGTTTTTGGAATGGGGAATTCTTTTATGGCAATCAGATTATCTTTCAACGGACTAACCGTATTATTTTTAATTATGTGCCCTAGATATTTTAAGGAATCCTGTATAAAGTTACATTTTGTAAATTTTAATTTAAAACCTTCATTTAAAATTGCTTCCAATAACCTGGATATATGTTCAATGTGTTCTTCATAAGTTTCAGAAAATACCAAAATATCGTCTATATAATTGACGGTAAAATCTGATAGTTTATGCTTTCTTATAATGCTATTCAATATTCGTTGAAAAATGGCAGGAGAAGTTTTTAATCCAAACGGTATGCAAGTCCACTGGAAGTGGGCCTCTTGAGTAACAAATGCAGTTTTGTGTCTATCCTCAATTTTAAGAGGTATGGACCAGAAAGCTGAGTTTATATCAAATGTTGAAAAAAATTTACATTTCCTTGTTTTGATCATCAAGTCTTCAATTAACGGAAATGGTTGAGATTGGGAAACTACAATCTTAGTCAATTCGCGAAAGTCTATGCAAAGCCTGGACTTCCTTCCTTCATCTTTTTTAAAGGCGAGTGTTACCGGAGCGGCAAAAGGGCTGTATGATTCCTCGATTAAATTATTATCTAGTAACCTTGATATTTGATGTTCAATTTCTTTCCTGTCCTCAATAGAGCACCTATAAGGTCTCTTAGTACAGTATTTATCTGTCAACAAATCAATATGTGCCTCGTAACCTTTTACGGTCCCAATATCATATTTATCTTTAGCAAAGACTGAACTATATTTGCATATTAACTTGTCAATATCAGATTTTATTTTGTGATCCGAAGTATTCACCGAAATATCAAAATTTCCAACTTCTATATTTTCGTTAAAGTTTATCCTATACTCCTTATTGATAGTTTCCTCTTTAAATTTCCTTTTAATATTCCCATCTTTTAATATACAATCTTCAACTTCCCTATCACTACCTGAAATACCAGGATTTGTTTTTATGATTATAGGTTGTTTTTCTAAGTAGTTTTTATTATAATTTTTGATATTCTGGGTGATATTTAAATTCTCATCTTGAATTAAATTAAATTTTTGTATAATGTCTAGCCCCACTAAAAAATCATAATCAAAGTTTTTTCGTCAATAACAAAAACATTCATATATTCTTCGATATCAAAAATTTTAATCTTTAATGTTAATATTCCGATTGATTTTTTTACGCCATTAATTGTTTTCAAACCCGTATTATTATCATAAGAAGGTATTTTTTTTAAAGATAATAACCTTGAACTTATCACAGACACATTGGATCCTGAATCGTAGATTCCTGAAGTCTCCAAAGTGTCATCTATCAGTAGTTTGACTTTTATTAATGGCGGCACTAACAGTTTTTTGGATCAATATCATTTAATTCAACCTCCAACTCTGAATTGTTAACACTTCTTATTTGATCTCTTCTTGGCCTATCATTATTTTTAATTTTAAACCAACACTGGGATTCGAGGTGATAACGAATACCTTTATTATCCCTCTCACAAATTTTACATGGACTAACCAAGGGTTTTACACCCTTTTCTCTGATTTTACTTTCAGAATATCCTATCTTTGTATCAATTTTTTTTTTGTTAATCATATGTTCCAAACTTCTCAAATTATTAAACAAATCCTCAGTTTTCATCAAACAATTTCTATCTATCCTATCTGCAATAAAATTTGGTAATCCTGTGGCAATAAGGTCAATCAGAGTGATTTTATCAATGGACTTATTCACTTCTAAAAGAAGTCTCTCTTTCTTTAACGCATACTCCAGCAATGGGTCCTGTTTGTACTTAAATAATATTGCATACCTGATTGGGGACCACCCCTTATCTGCATATGTTTCACTAAAGTTTTTCTTCCACACTGTCCATTCAGAATTTATAGAATATTTTATTAGCATGGAACTATACCAGTCCAGCGAAGAATCTTCCAGGACTAACCTAAAGATTTCAATTTTTCTAACATCCTCTATTCCCAAACGATCACATTCCGCTTCAAATGTAGTCATCCACTGCGACACATTATGAATCTTGCTATTGAACTTGTCCAAAATAAACTTCTCTACTATTCTACCCACATTTACTGGTTTTGATGACTCCTTCTTTAGTTCAGCAAAGCTTTCCACGATTCTCTCCAAAATTTCCTCTGAAGCTCCAGAAGTAGATGTTTGTGGTATTGTTAATTCCTCCAGTAAGTATCCCATAAACTGTTTATTTCCATCTTCATCACAATAGATATCCTTCATCTCTTCGTTCATGGATATCCACACCTGTCGTTTCTCGTGCCGTTTCTGTAATGTGGCCTTTACTTTCTGAAAGGTTTTTGTCTTCATTATTCCATCATGAAGTCTCACAGGTTGTAACTTATCAGGTATCCCGAAAGTCCGGCCTTCTAAATCCGTGATGGATGTTACACAAATAATATTCGTTTTTGGATCATCACTGGCTCTCACCACGAACTCAAATTGTAATTTTTCCATTATATTTGATGACTAGCTTGTAGAAATGTTGTTTTGTAATATGTTTTATGATCCTGGACTGGTGACAGCAAAACTACAGCCAAATTGAGTTGCTCTGAAAAGAGTATTTTATTTTATTACAATAAAATTAACTTAAGACTTAAACATTCAAACCACATTATTTACAAACTCACCTAAAAAGAGAAACAACATTTAAAGCTATTGTTTCACCAGTTATTAACAATATATTTCATTCTAACCTTAAAGAGAATTTGTCTACTGCTACGTTTGTTTATATAGCAAAGACAGTGACCATAGAGTCGAATAATGTCACAGACAAATTATTCTTCGAAGTAGGTGTGCTGTGCGGTACATTCAAACTATTTAAGCAAAGTTTAATATTTGTTTACATATATATTATTTTGCTTTATGTTCGATATCTTTTCAATTTTGTATTTGCTTTGTTTCATAAAATATTCTATTTTAGGTGGGCGGTTATGTTACTGCAACTTATTATTTTAATTAAATTTGTTAGTTTTATTCATTTCTGTTCAGAGTTGCTTGCTCGATTCAATAGTGATACACTTTGTATAAGTTAATTTCATTTTCCGATTAACGCGTAACATATGTTGGAGCATATGACCTATGTCGAACAGAGAGAGTACTGAACCGGCGTTCATCCGATGAAGTACAAAACAGTTTTCTTGGAAATAAATAACTTTGTCGTTAAATCTACAAATTCGAACTCTAGTGAAAAAGTGACTATTCTCGCCCGTGAGTGCCTGGACAAGTTCATCCAGCCGTACTGTGAAACCAGGTAGGCAGAAGTCGATACTCCAGCATTCGCATTTTCTTTCGAGTCATTATTTCATATTTTCAGAATTTCATTGTTAATTTTTCTTTCGTTTTCTTTAACTTTTCAAAGGCCCTTGTCGTGCCAGTAACCATAACGACCTCTACTTTCACCAAAGGCCAAAGCTATCCGGACGTATAAATATTCCTATGCAAATTAGGCATTTGATAAAAACAAATTTCTAAATGTGAAAACACTGTGAGGTTGAGTGTTTTCAGATACAGTTTGTTTCTATTAGTCCGTTTTCAAAAATTGAGCGATTTCATTGGACGATGTAGTTGAATTATCATTGAAATCCGAAAAATATCTTATGAGATAGTGAGTATTAAAAAAATTTTTTTGGGAATTCAAGAAAAATTTTGTAGAGTGACGATTTCTGCAAAATTTCGCGAGCCGTTTTGTTGCAGCCTCCCTCAAAAATATTTCAAGTATCAACTTGATCGCATCGATATTCTAGTAGTTATTGAGGAAACAAAATTTCACATGCTCATAACTGCTAAACCATCCGACGGATTTGGCCCAATAACGAACTCGACTTGGACAATTAATAATCGATTGAGACCATTTTTGGCTCGATATTCCAAAATTACAGACATGGGCAAAATGATAGGCTCTCTGTTCGGGTGAGCAAGAGCGCCAAAGAGATAATTATCACAAGAGTAACACCGAATTCGCTTTGTTTCATTTTTCATTCCCCAAGATTTTCTAAGTGAATATCAGGAATGTTTATTTCCTTAAAGTGTTCTTGCTTGAAATCTTCTTGCTTGAAATCTCCTCTCTTCAAATCTTCCATCTTAGGTAAAATGATGTATATTTCTTCACAATTGTAGGTACGGGATAAATTGCTTTTTGACTATTACTTGAAACTCATTTCAATCTGAGAATAGCTGTTTGAAGAACTGAAAGATATTCAGTTAGTTGAGGACATTTCTCTTGAATTTCAGTATTATTAGTGGAAAGAATATTTCCATCTTCCAATTGCTTCAAATTAGACGTAGTTACCATAGTTATTTCTGGGCAATTTCAATTCATTATTTGAGTACATGATTCAAACCTCCTGGAGGTTTATTTAGGAAATTTTGATTGTATAAAAAGTCTTCTTCGATCGAGTGACACTGGCTTGTCGACCATTTAAGTTCTTTGTCTTGAGAGAGCATATAGGGATCGGTATATGGAAGGGTTAAATTGTTTTGAATTTAATTATGAAACTTGTATAAGTTGAAATTTTATTCATAAATAGTTGGAATGGAAATAAAAAAAAGTAATACTTCATAATTGAAAATTTCTTTTGTATGACAAATTTGATGAAAGTCTTTCAAATGATTTATAGGAATAATTGTAACATTTTTCACTAATTCAGAAAACTTGGATAGGGTAGAATAGACTCATGAAGGAAATACAATCTTGCAAAACTCACCGCAATTTGAATTTCATCTAGAATATTTTTTATATCTTTAATTTCAAACATCTTAAGATGCATTTGATCAAATTTCCTTAAAGCTGGGACTATTTTCAATTAATCATAATTTTGAGATAACTTTTGAAATTTACCAATATAGTTGTTTTTCAAATCGTACACTGCGCTAGCTATCTGTTTCTGAGTTGTTATTGAAATGTCCTCATTTTTCTGGACACTACTGAAATAGTTTCTATACTATTCTTCATCATTGCAGTCAAGAGTATGTTCGATATGTCCGACGTTAATTAATTCTCTTTTCACTCTAATCTTTTCATTGAGTAATTCTTTCAGTCTCTTAATATTAATTGAATTTGATTTTTGAAGATATTTATGATTTGCTGTTTCAGAGAAACCTAATTGTTGGTTTCCTATCTTATCAATTTCTTATTGATACTTGAATATCAAACTCAAATTTTCCCAAGTCAATATGATAAATAAGTTATAAATTCCTTTTTGTAATAAAGGTTCAGCCTAATACAATCGGTAGTACGATAATCTCGATTGGTATTATTTCAAAGCAAAATGCAAATGCTAATTGTAACACTATTATTATATTGGTAAATAAATTAATCTCTGGAAACAATAATAAACAATAATCGACTATCTTCAAATTCTTTTCTTTCGTTGCCTAATTATTTTCTTATGGTAAACATGTTTATTTTTATTATCCTTGATACAATGAGGATCAATTTCGAGTGCATCGATTTCATTATACACCGGATCTACTTTTCTAGTGATAGAGCTTTTAACATGCACAGGATTCTGATTTAATTTAATTTAATTTTTTTTATGTTTTTAGTTTCTTTTTCTTTTTTCAATTCAATATTCAGGGATTTTCAACAAAATTTGCAATATAGTTTTGAATTTTTTTTCTATGAGATATTTCAATTGGCATAGAATAATTTAAATCTGCTTTAATTATTTGCATAGGAGGAGGAGAGACTAGAATGATATCAATTATTATAACTTAAATTGGCTTGAGCTGATTTATTTTGAAAAGTTGAAGTTTATTGTGTAATGTCGTTAACTGTTCGATTAATGTAAAATGAGATCTTTCTATCAGAGCATTGGAATTCGGATTATAGTTGGTAAGTGAATTTCTACTTGATGAATATTACAAGAAAATGGTTATGACAGTTGCTATGCATAACAACTAGTGGCTATCCGTAGTAGTTTACTGGCAACTGCTTTATAGGTGTTGCTATCGAACCACTCTTGTCAGCTACTGTTTTTTGGCGCTCTTGTTCACCCAAACAGAGTGCCTATCATTTTGCCCGAATGTCTGTAATTTTGAAATATCGAGCCGAAAATCTCAATCGATTGGGTTCGACTCCCTGATGAAGAACTCGTGTCGAAAGTTGAGTCTGCCCGGCCGTATCCTCTCTAGCATCCAAAAGGAATCAGCTAGAGTTTTCATATTTTCAGAATTGGTTAATTGTCCAAATATCTCGGTCAAGTTCGTTATTGAGCCAAATCCGTCGGATGGTTCAGTAGTTATGAGCATCTGAAATTTTGTTTCCTCAATAACTACTAGAATATCCATCCGATCAAATTGATACTTGAAATATTGTTGAGGCGGGCTATCGTTCAGACCAAATGTCTGTAATTTCCGAATATCGAGCCGAAAATGGCCTCAATCGATTGGGTTTGACGTCCTGTTGAAGAATTCGAGGTCAAACTTGAGTATGTCCGGCCCGCCGGCCCTCCGGCCGTATACTCTCTATCTTCCGAACAGAGCTGTGCTAAGCACCAAAAAAAAGTGCTTCGAGCACTAAGCCCTAAGCACTCGAAAAAAAAGGCTTCGAGTCTCGAGTTCTAAGCACCGCTTTCGACAGAAGGCTCCGGATTACCGAGCACTTTTGCAAAAGTAATTGAATATTTCGAGCACTAAGCACTAAGCACTTTAGTGGGAACTATTTTATGTAATGTTGTTTGATTGAAATGAGAACTCTTTAGCTTCATCGACATATCTAAAATTATGATTTCGAGACTGGGAAAAACTCAAAAGCCATTTTATTTGTTTTGTGAAACGCATGCATTCAATTTACATTCTGGTACTAATTAATCTTATTCGTCGATCTGAATCTGAATGGCTGTTCCTAATCAATGCATAAAGTTGAATTAATAATCGAGGACCAATTATTTTATAAGCGAGAACACATTACTGAAAAAATGTGGAAAGCACTGACGTGAGATCAGGAACTTTTACGCGCTTGTTCTAAAGTCTTTTCTCAGACTTAAAAAGAGTGCGATTCAAAATCAGCCAGCACAATGAGTGTGAAATAATCAATAAACATATATCTTAAATGGAAGTTGAGTAAACTTACAGTTCAGCAAATTCTTCGATCTGGCATTCTTTCCACATTTCTATACCATATATAAGTTGTTGTAGTTGAGTGTCATCAATTATAACCGAATTTCAGATTCATAATTGCTGAGCTATCGGACAGGTCTGGCCCAATAACCAACTTGACTTATATTTGGATAATAAACTAATTCTATTAATATGGAATCTCTATCTCATCTCTTTCGGAAGATAGAGAATATTCAGCCAAACATTTTCAAATTGGACCACCGTTTCTTCATCACGAGTCAAATCCAACCGATGGCGATCATTTTCAGCTCGATATTCTGAAATTACAGACATTTGGACAGAACGATAGCCCGCCTGTTCCACTAGTAACAAGCGCGCAAAAACAAAAAATTTTCTGGCCTTCATAACCATAAAGTCAAATCAATGGTGACTGAAGAAATACTGAATATTAATTCAAAACGATCATATTATCTTTGCGCACATAAAAAATCAAATACCGTACCTGCTTATATTGACCCTACTTCAAGAATTCGGAAAGGCTTAGTGCTTAGCGGATTACTAAGTACTAAGATTTTCGCGAGAGTGCTCCGAAAAACAAGCACTAAGCACTAGCCTTTGAAAAGTGCTCGCGAGCACAGTGCTCGGAAGCACTAAAGTGCTTAGAGTGCTTTCACGAGCACTAAGCATAATGCTTTGGCACAGTTCTGCTTCCGAAGGAAGGGACCTAGAGTTTTCATTTTTTCAGAGTAGGTCGAGTGTCCAAATATCTCGGTCAAGTTCGTTATTGGGCCAAATCCATCGAATAGTTTAGCAGTTAATAACATTAATTTCTTGAATATTCATCCTATCAATTCGTTACTTAGAGAATGTCTAGATAGCGTTAAAAGGAAGGAGTGTGCCAAATTTCGAGAAAATCGTCACGAGAGAAAATATTTTAAAAATTCCCAAAATGTTTTTTTTTCAATACACGATATCTCATAAGTTATTCGTCAGATCACAACAATTTAGGGCATTTATGCAGGGTATAGGTACCTAAAATATTTTAAAATTTCATCATCATAGCGTACAATCTCCAGAAGATATAAGAGTTTTTCTGAAAATGAAGTCACAGATTATATTTCTATCTATGAATTCACATCACATCAACTATAAATCTCTATGAGGGTGGTTTTAATTTTATGACAAGTTGTCATAATGAGTGAATATTGAGCCGAAAATGAAACTAATTCTGTGGGTTCATTTTTATGACAAACATGTCTAAAATACTGGTGTGTGCAGTTGTCATATTTTGAATGGAAATGTCATTATGAATTTTGCGACAAGAGGACTATTTTTTTCCCAAATGTCTGTAATTTCTGAATATCGAGCTGAAAATGATCGCCATCGGTTGGATTTGACTCGTGATGAAGAAACGGTGGTTCAATTTGAAAATGTTTGGCTGAATATTCTCTATGTTCCGAAAGAGATGAGATACAGATTCCATATTAATAGAATTAGTTTATTATCCAAATATAAGTCAAGTTGGTTATTGGGCCAGACCTGTCCGATAGCTCAGCAATTATGAATCTGAAATTCGGTTATAATTGATGACACTCAACTACAACAACTTATATATGGTATAGAAATGTGGAAAGAATGCCAGATCGAAGAATTTGCTGAACTGTTAGTTCACTCAACTTCCATTTAAGATATATGTTTATTGATTCTTTCACACTCATTGTGCTGGCTGATTTTGAATCGCACTCTTTTTAAGTCTGAGAGAAGACTTTAGAACAAGCGCGTAAAAGCTCCTGATCTCACGTCGGTGCTTTCCACATTTTTTCAGTAATGTGCTCTCGCTTATAAAATAATTGGTCCTCGATTATTAATTCAACTTTATGCATTGATTAGGAACAGCCATTCAGATTCAGATCGACGAATAAGATTAACTAGTACCAGAATGTAAATTGAATGCATGCGTTTCAGAAAACAAATAAAATGGCTTTTGAGTTTTTCCCAGTCTCGAAATCATAATTTTAGAAATTTCGATGAAGCTAAAGAGTTCTCATTTCAATCAAACATTACATAAAATATTTCCCACTAAAGTGCTTAGTGCTTAGTGCTCGAAATATTCAATTACTTTTGCAAAAGTGCTCGGTAATCCGGAGCCTTCTGTCGAAAGCGGTGCTTAGAACTCGAGACTAAAAGCCTTTTTTTCGAGTGCTTAGGGCTTAGTGCTCGAAGCACTTTTTTCCGGTGCTTAGCACAGCTCTGGTCGGAACTGACGGTGTACCTGCTTACGTACTGATAAAAATGTGTGCACTCTTTCCACTCCAATCAGCAGTAGGGCAAATTTCCCGAATTTTGGAAAAGCAGGAATCTGAGGTATCTAACTGCAGGGGGATTTCCATTCAATCGGTTATGCCCAGGATGTTGGACAGCTTGGTGTGTAGTTACATGACCTGGCACTGGGATGCCCTTTAATCAGACGAACAGCATGGATTCAGGCTGGGAGTTCTAACCCATCTAACCTATGAAGGTATAGTCGGCTTTTGGGAGAAAAGTCGCAAGATGGACGCTGTGTACACCGATGTTTTCATGGAGTTTGACACAGTGAACCATAATATTGAACTGGCCAAGCTGGAAGCCTTTGGAATATCTAGTTCTTTACTAACTTGGTTTGAAAGTATTTTATGTGGTCGAGAGCAAATTGTCGGATATAAGAATTATTTCTCTATGATCATTGAGGTTACATCGGGTGTTCCCCAGGGTAGCCATTCGGGACCTAAACGTTTCGATTTAAATGTCAGTGATTTGAAGGGCTGCCTCAATTCAATTTTTTTTAATTTTTGCCGCTGATATGAAATTCTACCAACCAGTGAATTCCGTGACTGATTGCCTTTATCTTCAAGAACAGATTAATAGCTTTCACGAGTGGTCAACTTCTAACTATCTTAGTGCTAACATCGATAAGTGTAGCCTAATATCGATTCACAAGTATATTTCACATGTCCAACTAAATTATCGGTTGAACGACATCGAATTGACTAAGCGTGCATGTGTTCGCGACCTTGGCAAGAATGCCAAGTAGAAACTTGAATGTTATTTGAATTTATAGAACAAGTTCAAAATGTATGTGCGATGGCTTATCGGTCGCTCGGTATCATAATTCGAGTGTCGTCTTTCTTCGGTCCTGACACCGTGAGGTTTTTGTACAGCCCATTGTGGCATATGCTTCTAATGCGTGTGGATCCCTTTTAGTAATGCAAAATTGAGAGGAGGTTTAGCGCAGATTCGTGCGTCATCTGGCATTCAGATTGGGTTTTCCCATAGGAAGTGTTGAGGCTACCAGTCTGTCATCTAGTCTATTCACACTCCGTAGTATACGCCGCCGGATGAAGCAATAAACTTTAATTTGCCTTTGTGAACAACGAGACAACTCCCACACACATAGGACGAATTATGTATGCTACCAACTCATTCCATAATAGAATCATGGCTGCGGCAAATGCTCTGGATGATGACGAGATATTGTTGATGATGGAGCTCGTATTGCTATTACCATCCTCTATTGTGGATGTAATGAAAGAACCAGCATAAAATTGGCAAAGGAATACAACCATCTGACATTCATCCATCTTGCAAGAGATCGAAACTTAATTCCTAGAGGTCTCAGAGTGAACCTTCCTGCCAAAAGTTATAGAGCAGATAGGATTTCAAAACGGACAAGTCAAGCCCTTATGAGAGAAAGACTGAATCAACATCAATTCAACAAAGCCAAATTACTTACAACATGCGAGAACCTTAGATGTAGCATTCAATCAAAAACTTATGCTGAAGATTATGAAAAAATTCTGGGAGCTATTAAACATAGCTATGAAATAATATATGAACAACAAAAACAAGTCCAAAAAGGAAAATGGAGAAACTTATGAAGGAGTCAAGAAAATATAAACCCTTAGAT
The DNA here is from genome assembly GCA_030674115.1 of Micraspis discolor. Lineage (NCBI taxonomy): Eukaryota > Metazoa > Arthropoda > Insecta > Coleoptera > Coccinellidae > Micraspis > Micraspis discolor. The sequence goes on from JARTUT010001762.1 coordinate 79,399, forward strand.
CATTCCAAAACCGTGATCAATTTATCTAATAAGAACTTTAGTGAAGATCAGATATCTCTCCTCAACAAGGGTCTCAAGTTCTCTATAGCCCCTAAGACGATACCATAAATTGAAATCATGTTGGCGGCAGAAGAAACTGCACAGAAAATTCGAGAACCTGAAAAAGCCGAAGAGTACAGATGGAAAATCAGAACCTTATTAGACAGGAATAACAAAACACCTCTACCCAATATAAATAAAGCTGAACAGAGGGCATTAAAAGATCTTAACTCGGATAGTTCCATAAAGATACTTCCAGCAGACAAAGGAAGCGCCACTGTAATTCTAGATGTAGGCTCTTATAATCAAAAAGTCAATGAATTATTAGAAGCAGGAAAATACAAAAGACTAAAACAGGACCCTACCACCACAGTTGAAAACAAGATTTTCAAAATCCTTTATTAATATCTATTTATTTATTTATTTTATTTATTTATTCTCACTGGAACACATACAGGAACTAGTCCCAAGGGCAGTGTTCACTCAGTTACAAATAAAACCTCAATTATACATGTAATATACCTATCAACTAAACAAACAAACAATACAAAAATCACATGTAAAATACAGTATTCAAATATACATATAATTAACCCGGGAAAATCGAAAACAAAAGATGACGTTTCAGACATTTCTTAAAAGTGGTCAGCGAACAAGAAAAGAAATCGACGTATGGCCAGACAACACCTGCGTTTGTCATCATTCTGACGAGTGGGGAATTTGCGGTGTAGTTTTTTCTCCTCAGGGACACCTGAAATATGTTGTCTGACCTGAGCCTTAGATCAGGCACCCTTAAGCGAATCTCCTCCAAAATACCAGGAGCAATGATCAAACCATTTAACAGCTTGAACATGAATGAAGCATCATTCAAGAATCTTTCATCGACTAGCCTGGGAAGCTGAAAAACCCTACGAGCATACGTGTAGTCATGATTTTCAATTATAATCTTATTTTTGTAGGCCAGAAATCGAATGAACCTATTCTGAACAGACTCCAGGCGTCGAATATAGCAGTCGTATCTCGGGTTCCATATGATGGATGCAAAGTTCAATCGTGAGGAGACAAATGCATGGTAGAGTGTTATGATAGTCTCATTTTTTTGGAAGGCTTTTCCATGCCTAAGCACAAAGCCAAGCATTCTGAGCAGGATGTGACGACATTACTAATGTGAGCACCAAAGATTAGTTTGGAGTCGAGTGTTATTCCCAAGTCTTTGACAATGCTTGACTCCTTCAACTGACGGTTGTCAAGTGTGTACTGGAAGGAGATTTTGCTGGTGTTCCTAGTATACGAAATTTTCACACATTTATCCAAATGGAGGAACAAGCTATTATCTATACAGTATTGGGCTCTGGAGATTAAGACAATCCTCGATCGATCGAATCATCATGAACAGTTTAAGGTCATCAGCAAAAAGTAGGGACCTACAATATCTGAAGCAATTTCCAATGTTATTAACATAAATTAAAAAGAGTGAGGGGCCGAGATGAGAGCCCTGCGGAACTCCAGAGGTATTGCGAAACTTCCTAGATTCGCAGCCATCGATCAAAACGAATTTCCACATACCCCCACCTCAGGAAACCGTACCGACATAACCGTATGACACAGTTTATCAAAGGCCTTTGTGAAGTCAGTGTACACGGCATCTATTTGAACACAGGACTCACCTCCACATTCAAGAAAATGCAGAAAGGTGAGCAAGTTTGTCTCAACACTTCTACCCCCTCGAAAACCGTGCTGTTCATTGATAATAATGTTCTTCAGATGAAATGATAGGTATTCATGAACTAAACGCTCGAATTGCTTGGGAAATACCGATAAGATGCTTATAGGACGGTAGTTTTCGATGAGATCTCTGTGACCACTTTTAAAAACTGGAAAAATAGATGACAACTTCCAGATGTTTGGGAAAATTGACGATGATAAGGATTTATTGAAGATGATATAGAGGGGGTAGGCTAAGTTCAGTGCACAATTTTTGGCAAAAAGAGGCGGAATGTCATCGGGCCCAGGACCCTTCTGAACGTTAACTGATAACAGTGCCTGTTAAACCTCCTCCAAGGACAGTTGAATGTTACTTAATATTTGGCCATCAAGAACAGTCTCGGAGCCATAGGCAGAGTTGTCGGTGTTGCCTGTTGGTTCAAAAACAGATTCGAAGTAACTGGCGAAAAGGTCAGCAGTAGCTCGAGGAGAATCCGCCTCAAGGCCATCATATTTCATACGCGCAGGGTAACCATGAGTTTTTTTGTGGTTCAAAAATTTGAAGAGACATTTAGGGTCCGACAAAAGGCTTTCTTCAATGTATGAGAGATATTTTCGATAGTCAGCAGCAATGAGGTTTTTCGACAATGTTCGCAATTCTCTGAATCCAGTGAGATCCTCCTCTTTACGGTAGATCTTCCACTTTGTATGAAATTTGTTCTTTTGGCGTATTAATTTGATAGTTTTACAAGAGAAATATATCGGAAATCTAGAGTTGCTGGTCATAAGTGGTACAAATTGAGAGATAACATCATCAAGTACATGATAGAAATTTTGAACATTGATATTAACATCAGTATCACTAAGCAATGAATCCCAATTAATCCCTGAAAGTTTCAAATTGATAGTATGATAATCGGCTCTATTGAATAGTCTAACAGATCTTTTAATCTTCCTTTGAAAGGAATGCTTCTTAATGTCCAATAACAATTCCACGCTGGGATGATATGGGTCCTCAGGGACAAGAGGATCATTGCAGTGACAGACGTCAGAGACTTTAACCTCGTTACGTAGAATAAGGTCCAAAATTCGGTTTACTTAATCTTATGTAAATCTTTTTCGCCTTGTATATGCACTATTCGAGCAGTCTCGCTTTTGCGGACCAAAATATTGCCATTCTGAACCCAAACGAACTTAAAGTCTTTTTCCTTCGCCAAGACACGGGCAGATCTGAACAGAATTTTATTTCTTGTTGTAAGGTGTTCATTTATGAAAAATTTATCCGAAAGGCCGTCCACTTTGAAGCCAGCTCTACCACCAGGTTCAGCACGTTTAGCCCTTGCTGCAGAAAGAAAACCATCCCTGTGTAGTTTGCTCGAAAATTTAACAACCATATTCTTGGGTAGATTTTCCACCTTTGTAGGCACTCGAGCAATGGATGTAACAGCGTTGGCAGGGATCCTGTGGCCGAGAAAATCACATATCTTTTCCACGATAACATTAAGATTTTCGTTTTTCTTCTCAGGGATGTTCATAATCTCAACATTATTATTTCGGGAACTTTGCTCAATTTTGTCCAATCGATCCTCTACAGCTGCAATCTCACTCTTCAACAAATCATTTTCGGACCTCAGATCATCGGCAACTTTGGCGATTTTGTCGACCTTAGATAATCGAGCCTCGAACTCTGTAACTTTATCTGAGCAGAATGTGACAGATGTTTGCAGATCTCTTAATTCCCTTCTCATCAAACTGATATCGGCCTTAATGGAATTGACCAGCTGAATTAAGGAAGAGCCTGCCGGCAACTCACCAATGTCCGGAACCGTGTTTACCTCATCAGCAACCAGCCCCGACTCCCCAATTACCGCCGCCACTGGACTAACTCCGCGACATCCCGCACATTTCCAGCTCATGCCCGGTGATATCGCGAACGCTAACATCTGATCTCTTGTGATATCGGAGCATCTGGGATTGGCATGATAAAAACCACGACAAACACCGGAACATTCCAAACCGGGGGATTTCTTATTGATTGAATTCGTACAAATTATGCAAACCGGCATACTTTCGAAAAACTTCAACGACGAAAATAACAGGTATTAGATATTACACAATTTGGTGTGATTTTCGAGCGGAAAAATCGAGTACAATTGAGTCTAATTATTGAATATCGGAAGAGCGAAAAGAAAGACGTGCAATCAGTTCGAACTAACATAACAATGACTGAATGAATATCGAAATTAATTTCCAGATCAATTCGTTAGATCAAGACTTACACTTCACTTCAGTAAACCACCATATTTATATGGTCTACCAAAAATACACAAAGCAAATATTCCTCTGAGACCAATTGTAAGTTCAAGAAATTCAGCATGCCACCAATTGGCTAAATTTCTGCTGAAAATTATATCACCATTAAAAAGTAATTCAACATCGATGATAAGAAACACGAAACACTTCATAGAAATAATGAGACATCAAGAAATCATGGAAGAAGACGTTATGGTCAGCTTCGACATCACCAGTTTGTTCACTAATATTCCGACAGATAAAACACTTATCATAGTTAGGAAAAAGCTTGAAGAAGATCAAACCCTTAGTGAAAGAACTACACTAAGCGTGAATGCAATTATGAAAATGCTTTCTATTTGTATTGAAACAACATATTTCCAATTTGAAGACATCTTTTATCAACAAGAATTTGGAATGGCCATGGGTTCACCACTATCACCAATTTTAGCTGATTTATATATGGAAATTTTCGAACAGAAGGCATTAGAAAAACATGTACTTAAACCCAAACTGTGGAAAAGATATGTAGATGATACTTTCATTATTTGGCAGCACGGAAGAGACACTATAGATGGATTCCTTCGATATCTAAACAATCAAGAGGAATCAATTAAATTCACAATGAAAATCGAGAAAAACAGACAACTTCCATTCTTAGATGTACTCGTACATAAACAAAATGGAATCCTAAGAACCACTGTGTATAAAAAGCCAACGAACACAGGACAATATCTAAATTTTGATTCAAACCACCAACTAAACACTAAATTGGGAGTAGCAAAATGTTTATTTGATAGAGCAAAATGAAGTATAAATAACATCTCGAAAACTCTTAGGTGCAATGGCTACCTCAAAAAGATATTATAAAAAGCTAGACGAACAAGAAAAAGTCAACCTGAACCAACAGATATGAATCAAACCATTGAAACCGTAATTCCTTATGTAAAAGGTTTGTCAGAGAAAATGAGAAGAATAAGAAATAGATACAACATAACGACTGCATTCAAAACTCAAGACAATATCAGAGCTAAACTCACAAAAGTTAAGCCTATTAATGAGACACAAAGGACAAAGAACTGCATATATGAATTACCTTGCGAGTGCGGAAGATCTTACATCGGAGAAACTAAACGCCCTCTGAATGTACGAATAAAAGAACATCAGAAGCTTCTACGAGTACTAGACAGCGACAAATCCAGGTCGGTCCAACATGCTGTAGATGAGAATCATCGTATAAAGTGGGATGAAGCATCAATAATATCCAAAGAACAAAAACTTGCTAGAAGAAAAATCAAAGAAGCAGCATTTATGAAAATAACACCTGATTCCATAAGTGCTCCGTCTATAGATCTGCCAGAAGTTTGGACGCCGATAGTTCGATCCAACTTAAAAAGATCATCATATCACAGATGAGTATATAACATCGTTCATTTTCTTTCATGACTTCTGTCAATATTGACTTTTTGAAAATTGATAATTTTTAATAGGTTTCTTACTTTTCCTCCTTGATGAAGATAGAAGATGTCTATCGAAATGTCGGAAAACATTACATCCACAATAGATGATGGTAATAGCCCAAACAATCATTCAAATGCTCTGGATTTCAGATTAGATTTTTTCTCGGGCTCCCTTTTTTAAATTAACACGATGTTAAGGCGCATCTGTCTAAATTTCTGAAACATGGTAATAGAGTGTTAGTTTAATTGGCTGGTTTATTTTAAATTGTAAGACTCGTACTATGAAGACAAACGGTCACGTAGTATGGGTGTATCTATTACTTTGTTTTTCTTGTTTAAAAGGGGGTTATCCCGTGTACTCATGTTACTTTATTATTATAATATGTAACAAGAAAATGAATAAAATCAAAAGAAATTAAATTGGTATAATATAACTTCTACTATAGACTATATAAGTTCATGTTAGTTCGTTTTATTGGAAGAACAAGGAAGCAATGATATCGGTGTTTTTCTGAATATTTTTGGCGCTCTTGTTCACCCGAACAGAGTGCCTATCATATTGCCCGAATGTCTGTAATTTTAGAATATCGAGCAGAAAATGGTCTCAATCGATTGGGTTTGACTCCCCGATGAAGAACTCGTGGCGAAAGTTGAGTCTGTCCGGCCGTCCGGCCAGCCGTATCCTCTCTAGCATCCAAAAGAGATGAGCTTGAGTTTTCATATATGCAGAATAGGTTAATTGTCCAAATATCCCGGTCAAGTTCGTTATTATCCAAATCCGTCGGATGGTTCAGTAGTTATGAGCATTTGAAATTTTGTTTCCTCAATAACTACTAGAATATCCATCCGATCAAGTTGATACTTGAAATATTGTTGAGGGAGGCTGCAACAAAACGGCTCGCAAAATTTCGCAGAAATCGTCAGGCTAGAAAATTTTTAAAAATTCTAAAAAAAAATTTTTTTAATCCGCATTATCTCATAAGATATTTTTCGGATTTCAATAAAAAATCGTGAATATATTGAGGTAATCGATATCTTACTTATCCTCAAATTTCATTGCCGTAGCTCTTTTCCATCTAAAGATATGATCATTTTTTTCATTTACTCAAGAGAAAAGAGAAATGACAGACGTCCCGATGATTTTCTTTGAACGATGGCCATCACAGATCGATATTCTATTGACAAATGCCGTCAGTGTCAGTTGGCGTAATATTAATCAAAATTTCTCATAACGGGACATCATAGAGATAGAATTCAATCTCGATGGCTGAAATAATATGCGTCGTCAAAATTCAGAAAAGCACCGACGTAAGTTTTTAGGAAAAGGGAATTATAGCTTCGAACAAAACTTGGGGAAAATTATGAATAATTATTTTTAATTTGGGATATAGGTTTGTTCATTCATTAGGCGTTCATTTTGCATCACATTGTCCCATAGTACGGGAAAAGACTATTGTTCACCTGATCAGAGTGCTTATAGATTTGTTATGGTTTAAATATTTACTCGCAAGTAGCTCAACAAGAGCGCCAAAGCAATCTGACCTCACGTCAGTGCTTTCTGAATTTTTCATTATTTGTTTGAAAATCAATTGCATCCATAAAACTAGTTTCTGTCGATATGGAAAAGATGAGTAATCTAAAACCGTTTCTTGTTTTAGGTTTGAACAATTTCAAGAAGAACGTGATTCCTGAAATCGTAAAGGATACAAAATTCATAAAAAATAATTCAATTTCCCGTGCCTCTTTCGGAGATGAGCCTCAAAACCAAAAATTATTTATTGGCTGGACAAATGATACGATTTCTACGAACACTTCATATGAGGGTTTAAAATTTGCAGAATTGAAGAAAAATTATTCAAACTTTGATTCTTGTTCGAGATTTTTATGCCTCAAAGAATCGAATTGGTTGCAATTCAGAAGACATTGGAAGTATGACAAAGCGTCGGTTTGCTACACATTCGATCCTCCTTTCACTATGAACCACTCATCTCCAACAAGAAAAGGAATAGTATTAGATATTCACGAGATGCTTCATCAGATCATAGGAGTTGAACCAATTTTCAAAATGGTCACATTAATGGATAATGGCAAAAAAAAGTTATCAGAGAGTAAGTTGTTAAGTTTGATGAAGAGCAGATTTTGTGACTACTTCATACAAGGTCCTTTTGGTTTACTCAAGAGTGAATTTGATTTAACATCACCCAGTTTCTCAGATACAGTGTCTTGGTATGTTCCAACCGCTGACTTGATACCAAAATGGAAATATGTTTATCAAGTACTGTCGAGTACGGTTTGGTTCTTTTGGATAACAGCTGTACTCCTCTTATTTTTTTTATGGTGTTTAACTGAAGCTATTTTTATATGTCCTTTTAGTGTAAAGGGCATCTTCAGGAAGTTCCAGAAAATATATGAATTATCGGTTGAGCAAGACGGTTTACCAAAACCAACGAATATAACTGAATGCCTTCTTATAGGAGGCCTCATCTTAGTGAGTTTTATAATGGGTGTAGCTTACAAGTGTAAATTTATAGAGTTCCTATGCAATGATACTTACGAAAGTGGGATAAATTCATTGAAAGACGCAATGGATCATGGTTTAAAAATAGGTTTCATCCCTATGCTTACAGACCTATTCAACGGAGATCCAAAAATGAGAAATTATCTCGAAGATAAATATCAACCCTGTGATTTCAGTTTTGCATGTGTGGATAGAACAGCAAACGTCAAAGATATGATAGTGTTGAGAGCAAATGTGAAACTTATATATAATGCAAGGCGTTATACTGACGCTGACGGAAAATTCACGTTGAAGAAAATAGGAGGAGCTGTTAATTCTATGAGCATTAATTCAATATTTCAGAAAGGACACCCCCTCTATTCGGTGATGCAGGAAAATATGTTGAAGTTACAGGCGTATGGTTTCACTTACAAATTAGCGAAGAAGTACTTTGTGATCATCAGAAAAATGGAAGAACCTCCGAAACAACTGATTTTGAATTTAATGCATTTGAGGTTGTCTTTTCTGATTTTATTCATTGGATGGGCAATTGCTTCAGCGTCGTTCATTTCGGAAATCACTAATTCGCAATATGTATCCACCTGCTTCAAGATGATTTCGTCAGTATTATGTTATAAGTCAGATTCTTGTACTTAAAATTGAAATCATAATTCCTATTAAGTTGCACTTGCTATGAATATTCACATTTTTTCTCACAGCATCAAAAAGTGAGTCATTATTAAAAATATATTGATGAAAATCTGCAGTTGTGTTCTTTATTTCATTTATTTCACAATAAACTTTCTCAATAACTATTTCAATGCAGAAATACTTCTTTGAGTTCGCTTTGAAAGCAATACCATTTTTTGAAACTATTTGATTATTTTTTTGAACCTGAGATTCCAATATTGATTTCTCGGGGTAGGCTTAGTTATCCCATCGTCTTATTTCTTGATCGCCATTTAAATAATATATGAATATAAATGAGGTGTTGATGCTCTTTTTCCATATTTTTACCATAGATTACTGCATACCCATTAATTTTTCACACATAAATAGAAATGTAAGTTTTGTTTCAATATTGTGCGCCTGTTGGGCGTTCCTGAAGAACTGTAGTTAAAACTGAGGGAATGGTGGCCCCTTAAGCATTTTAGTGGGTTTTTTGTTGTTTTTTTTTCTTCCTTATTACTTTTGAAAATTGCGAATAATTTAAATACACCATTTAAAACTGAAATATCTATTGAAAAACTAATGAAAAATAATATCAAAAGTATACTGAAAATGAAAACGGAAATCCTATGTGGCTGTGATTACCCCATAGTTATGGTAATAGTGATAGAAAGGCATTCAGACATTCCTCAGTGACTATATCTGGATTATCTCTGTTGCTCTAAATACCTTCAGAGCTATTTGTGGAATAGATATTTTGATGAATGACAAGTTGAAAAGTTCCGTAAAAGTGGAGATATTTTTTTATGAGGATGATCTACTTATGCGTTTCGTCCCTGGCGCACACATTTGGACTCATCAGTATGGCTTGTGTGCGCCATGCCATAGATGCATGGGTTTAGAAGTTTGAGGGAGCCGCCGGGAGTTGAACCCGGGCATCTAGTACCTAGCCGGTGTGAAACTTGAGCGCTTACCTCTAGGCCACCGGAGCGCTGTGAATTAAGCTATGCGTGGCTATACAGGGTCTTTCACGAGGAAGCTCACCCATATTTATACGGAAAACTACTGAACGTATTTTCATGAAATTCAGTACTTATAAGTATTTCACGATGCTGATGAAGTCTAAAATAATTTCAAGGCATGAGTACCTCCGTTTTTTCCGGAAATGACGTCAACTTCCATTTTTCAAATTACAACACCATTTTTTTATTGCAGAAATGGATTTCTTAGAAAATTTCAAGTTATTTTGATATAACATTTTTCAGTTTTGGTTGAAAAATTCTCCCTGAGCGGGAAAATCCGAAAAAAAATCGAAAATAGAGCTCCGCTGAAACAAAAATAACTTTTTGGATGGAAAATTTTCATTTTGGGATTTTTCAAGATGTAAGATTGATGAATCCACTTTGAAAATCAAAATCGCGATTCATGATACAGGGGGTGAAAAAATCGCTTTCAAAAGTAGGGATGACAAAATCGTGAAAAAACATTTTTTTCAAATTAGAACCCCATTTTTTTATGGCAGATATTGAGTCTACGTTAAAAAATAATGTGAGTGCATGCATCACACCCTTGCCCTAAAGTGGATATTTTCTGAGTTATTCACAAAAAACTGTTTTTCGTCTTGAATTTTCAGCTATTTCTTTTCCCTTCACGCCAAAAAGATGAAATTTTCAGGAACTGTTATTTGATCCATGCTGAAGATTTTTCACCCCTTCTTGAAACCGACTTCAAGTTACTATTAGGAGAACCTTGACAAACTCTCGCAGTTATAACTAGAGAAGATGCTCAATATTTTGACCGTTGATTTCAAGACATTTATTTATACATCTCAGGAATGCTTGGTGCGTTGCTCTTCTTATTTCATCGGGAGGAAGAGATCTGCAAAAGTGTTTAAAAACCAAATTGAGTTTCAAAACTATGAATCTAAAAATCTAAACAAACCTGAACGCATTTCTGACTCGTTCTATGCAGTCCTCTTTATCAGTCATGGGAGTTGAGTAGACAATATTTTTTATCCTACCCCAAACATAATAGTCTAAACGAGTTAAATTGGGAGAACGTGGTGGCCATGGATGTGGACCATTATTCGCCAACCATCGATCTTCAAATATCCTGTATAGGATATTTGACACATTGAGTGAATTGCGTGGAGGCACGCCATCTTGTTGATACCATAAGTCGTTATGGTTCTGTACTAGCGGCTCAATTATTTGAGTCAATAAGCCAGAATATCTATCTCCGAAAGGAGAACATTCTTTAAATAATGCAAATCATAAATGTGAACATCGAGAATTGCATTATTTTTGATGGCGCAAAAAACATTGAAACTCCAGGTCTCTTGAAAGTTCCATTGTCTGAATTGGTCGTTGTTCTCTTCATCCCAATAATGACTGTTATGCCTATTGAAAGAACAATTCTTTGTGAATTTAGATTCATCTGTCCAAATTATACAGTCCAAAAAGTTTTCATTCTCTTGAAATCGAATCATCATAGCTTCGGAAAACTCTGTTCTCCTGACGAAATCAGTTTCCTTCAAATGCTGTACCCTATTGAATTTATATGGGTGCATTTGATGTTTTTTTAATATTCTCCAAACACACGATTGAGATAATCCCAGAGCAATCTCGGCATCTTTGAGAGAGTTTTGAGGATTCATACGAAAATATGCAAGAACTGTAATTTCGTTGTTCTCATCTTTTTCTACACTTTTTTCTCTGTGTATAGTTTGGTCTGGGTCGGTCAGGAAACCTCTCAATGAACAGTGGAATCGTTCTATCTACAACTTTATTACATTCTCCATGAAGTAGAATGAGATTTATATAATCTTTATTGATAAAATTAGGCATAGTGTTCGATTTTATTACTTAATACGAAATATCACCAAATTAATAGTAAACACAAAATGCTACTGAATAAAGAGGAAATTGGCCGATGTAATTAATGATATCTATCATTAAAAAAAAAAGAATGTAAAACATGGTAAGTTTTTGCATATGGTTCATAAGGAAATATTTATTTATCACTGGAGAGAAAACCGATGGCCGATTAGTTGAAATAAAGAGGTTTCCGATACAAATTCGCATCCAAATTCGCCGTCTATTTAGGAACAACCCTTAATTTTTCTCTCTTGCATATTAGGGTAGTACAATCTAAAACATGGCTTAAGTAACAGTTCCTGAAAATTTCATCTTTCTGGCATGAAGGGAAAAGAAATAGCTGAAAATTCAAGACGAAAAACAGTTTTTTGTGAATAACTCAGAAAATATCCACTTTAAGGCAAGGGTGTGATGCATACACTTACATTTTTTTTCAACGTAGATTCAATATCTGCCATTAAAAATTCAGAAAGCACGGACGTGAGGTCATATTGCTTTGGCGCTGTTGTTGAGCTACTTGTAAGTAATTATTCAAACCATAACAAATCTATAAGCATTCTGGTCAGGTGAACAATAGCCTTTTCCCGTACTATGGGACAATGTGATGCAAAATGAACGCCTAATGAATGAACAAACCTATATCTCAAATTAAAAATAACTATTCATAATTTTCCCCAAGTTTTGTTCGAAGCTATAATTCCATTTTCCTAAAAACTTACGTCAGTGCTTTTCTGAATTTTGACAACGTATATTGTTTCAGCCATCGAGATTGAATTCTATCTCTATGATTTCCCGTTATGAAAAATTTTGATTAATATTACGCCAACTGACACTGATTAATGAGTCCGACATTTGTCAATCGAATATTGATCTGTGATGACCATCGTTCAAAGAAAATCATCGGGATGTTTGTCATTTCTGTTTTCTCTTGAGTAAATGAAAAAATGATCATATCTTTAGATGGAAAGGAGCTACGGCAATGAAATTTGAAGATAAGTAAGATATCGATCATCTCATTATATTCACGAATTTTTACTGAAATCCGAAAAATATTTTATGAGATAGTGCGGATTAAAAATTTTTTTTGGGATTTTTTAAAAATTTTCTAGCGTGACGATTTCTGCGAAATTTTGCGAGTCGTTTTGTTGCAGCCTACCTCAACAATATTTCAAGTATCAACTTGATCGGATGGATATTCTAGTAGTTATTGAGGAAACAAAATTTCAGATGCTCAACTACTGAACCATCTGACAGATTTGGCCCAATAACGAGCTTGACCGAGATATTTGGACAATTAACCTATTCTGAAAATATGAAAACTCTAGCTCAACTCTTTTGGATGCTAGAGAGGATACGACCGGCCGGCCGGACAGACTCAACTTTCGCCTCAGATTCTTCATCGAGGAGTCAAACCTAATCGATTGAGACCATTTTCGGCTCGATATTCCAAAATTACTGACATTCGGACAAAATGATAGGCACTCTGTTCGCTTGAACAAGAGCGCCAAAAAATGGGGTGGTAATTTGAAAAAATTGATTTTTCACGATTTTGTCATCCCTAACTTTGCAAGCGATTTTTTCACTGTATCATGAATCGCGATTTCGATTTTTAAAGTGGATACATCAATTTTACATCTTGAAAAATCCCAAAAATGAAAATTTTCCATCCAAAAACCTTGAAGTTATTCGTGTTTCAGCGGAGCTCTATTTTCGATTTTTTTTTTCGAATTTTCCCGCTCAGAGAGAATCTTCCAACCAAAACTGAAAAATGTTACATCAAAATAACTTGCAATTTTCAAAGGAATCTATTTCTGCAATAAAAAAAATGGTGTTGTAATTTGAAAAACGCAAGTTGACGTCATTTCCGGAAAAACCGGAGGTGCCTTGAAAATATTTTAGATTTCTTCAGCATCGTGAAATAAGTGCTGAATTCCATGAAAATACGTTCAGTAGTTTCCCGTATAAATATGGGTGTGTTTCCTCGTGAAAGACCCTGCATTGTCAGTACTGGGTGAATTCCTGATGAAATTTGTATTTACATTAGTTGTTAAAGATCTTGTGATTTTCTTTTGGTCTTTATTTATATCTCTCTTACAATGTATAATTAATTCATCATCTGCCAGAAGCTTCTGTTTGGACAATTCCCCCTTCGGAACACTCATACAAAACGTTGGTCCTAACGAAAGAAAATTTGAGACTCTCTCAGGAATCTGAACCGAACATACATTCTCGAACCAACTAGCCTGATTACTAAGTTTACTTAGAACTTGAACTCTCAATTGGTTAATTTTTCTTAAGTTCCTACTCTTGATGTCATGAAACAACCTGTTATTACCAATAGTCTGTCTTCTCAAAAAACACATCATTTGGGAGACAACTGTCTATTTTTAAGTTCTACACATTCACTTACTAACTTTACTATTGACATGTTAGTCAGCTTGATTTCTAAATTCAGAGTTTGTTCTATCAAGTTATTCTTTACCTTAACTATTTGTACACTTTTGTTATCTGTCACTGATGTGAATAAGTACCTTAGATTGTTAACTATGTGGCTTGGTTTTAGTCCTTGTGTTTTGCACTCTATCAGAAAAACTCTTCTATTTCTTGATGACGCCAATTTGGTGTTTCACATCCGTAGTGATGTCCAATGTCTGCATAGAACCCCATGCTTAAATATACAGTAAAACCGATAGCTCCACTGCTCTTTTCTATCTCAGTATTCACATGAACAGGTTGTTTATGCGTCCTTGCCGTCGGTACGTGGCGTTACACGGGAATCAATAAATTTATTAAAGAGTCCAGAAATCAAGATTGCAGTTAGAAATCAATTTAATATCAAAAAGTTATTCTCGAAAGTGAAGGATGCCATAGATTACATGAAGATGAGTGGTGTTGTATATAGAATTCCCTGTTCGTCTTGTGACAAAAATTATATGAGACAGACATCACAACAATTAAAAAAAAGAATATCACAACATAAAAGTGATATAAAAATCCCAAATAAGAAATGCGCTCTGGCAGAGCATTGCAGAAAGACACTACATAACATGGCATACGAATCAGCCGCTATTTTAGAGCTTGAACAGAGCTCACATAGGTGAACATTCTTGGAATTGTACTATTTAAAAAAGGCAAAAACGTAATGAACTCAAAAAAAGACATAGAAAATATAGTAGTAGTTACTGTCCTTTATTGCAAGCAATTGGCCATCGACCTGAGGTCCTTCAGCCATAGAAAATATAAGTAATATATATTCTTATCTCATTGCATACGATAAATCAGAAAGTTCGGAGAACAGACAATTGAATATTATACGATGAAATGAATGTTGTGGCTAATATAAGTTGATTCCTCATAAAATCGGGATAAAAAAGAAAAATTATTATTGCATCGATCTTTTAAAATAACCGTGATCTAACACAAGATGAATAATATTGCCCCATGATTACCCTCTATGTTTGTAATATGTCAATTTTGTTTCACTTTCTATGACCTAACCTAAAAAAGTTTACTTAGAGATTTTCTGCATTGAACATGATGAAGATGATTGTAATGCACTTTTTGGCGCTCTTGTTCACCCAAACAGAGTGCCTATCATTTTGCCCGAATGTCTGTAATTTTGGAATATCGACCCGAAAATGTTCTCAATCGATTGGGTTCGACTCCCCGATGAAGAATCCGTGGCGAAAGTTGAGTCTGTCCAGCCGTATCCTCTCTAGCATCAAGAAGGGACCAGCTAGAGTTTTCATATTTTCAGAATATTTTAATTGTCCAAATATATCGGTCAAGTTCGTTATTGGGCCAAATCCGTCGGATGGTTCAGTAGTTATGAGCATCTGAAATTTTGTTCCATCAATAACTACTATAATATCCATCCGATCAAATTGATACTTGAAATATTGTTGAGGGAGACTGCAAAATGATAGCTCGCAAAATTTCGCAGAAATCGTCGCACTAGAAAATTTTTAAAAAAATTCCCGAAAAAAAATTTCTTAATCCGCACTATCTCATAAGATATTTTTCGGATTTCAATAAAAATTCGTGAATATATTGAGATGATCGATATCTTACTTATCCTCAAATTTCATTGTCGCATCTCTTTTCCATCTAAAGATATGATCATTTTTTTCATTTAGTCAAGAGAAAAGAGAAATGACATACGTCCCGATGATTTTCTTTGAACGATGGCCATCACAGATCGATATTCGATTGACAAATGCCGAGCTCATTAATCAGTGTCAGTTGGCGTCATGTTAATCAAAATTTTTCCTAACGGGAAATCATAGAGATAGAATTCAATCTCGGTGGCTGAAATAATATACGTTGTCAAAATTCAGAAAAACACTGACGTAAGTTTTCAGGGGAAGAGAATTATAGCTTCGAACAAAACTTGGGGAAAATTATGAATAGTTATTTTTAATTTGAGATATAGGTTTGTTTATTCATTAGGCGTTCATATTTGCATCACATTGTCCCATAGTACGGGAAAAGACTATTGTTCACATGATCAGAGTGCTTATAGATTTGTTATGGTTTGAATATTTACTCGCAAATAGCTAAACAAGAGCGCCAAAGCAATCTGACCTTACGTCAGTGCTCTCTAAATTTTTGAATTTTTAGTTTTATGCTGGATTATAATGTTTGTTTTCCTTGACGATAGTTTAGATGTGCTTATTATCTGAGAATTGTTTTATTGAATTGTACTACTCACTTGATGACACTACTTTTAAAAAAACCTCAACTATTCGGTGAGTTTTTGTCTAGATTTGTGTAAGATTGTAACATTGTAACACATTTATAGATGATGACGAGATATTGTTGATGGTGGAGCTCGTATGTAATGTTTTCCGACGTTTCGATAGACATCTTCTATCTTTATCAAGGAGGAAAAGTAAAAAACCTTTCGAAAATTATCAATCTTCAAAAAGTCAATATGACAGAAGTCATGAAAGAGAGCTAAACTTACAAAAGTTAAGCCTAATAATGAGACACAAAGGACAAAGAACTGCATATATGAATTACCTTGCGAGTGCGGAAGATCTTCCATCGGAGAAACTAAACGCCCTCTGAATGAACGAATAAAAGAACATCAGAAGCTTCTACGAGTACTAGACAGCGACAAATCCAGGTTAGTCCAACATGCTGTAGATGAGAATCATCGTATAAGAAGAAAAACTTGCAAGAAGAAAAATCAAAGAAGCAGCATTTATCAAAATAACACCAGATTCCATAAGTGCTCCATCTATAGATCTGCCAGAAGTTTGGACGCCGATAGTTCGATCCAACTTAAAAAGATCATCATATCACAGATGAGTATATAACATTGTTCATTTTTCTTTCATGACTTCTGTCATATTGACTTTTTGAAGATTGATAATTTTCGAAAGGTTTTTTACTTTTCCTCCTTGATAAAGATAGAAGATGTCTATCGAAACGTCGGAAAACATTACATCCACAATAGATGATGGTAATAGCCCAAATAATCATTCAACACATTTATAGACTTCTGAAGAAGATCCGAAAA
The DNA here is from genome assembly GCA_030674115.1 of Micraspis discolor. Classification (NCBI taxonomy): domain Eukaryota; kingdom Metazoa; phylum Arthropoda; class Insecta; order Coleoptera; family Coccinellidae; genus Micraspis; species Micraspis discolor. Next base: position 96,460 of record JARTUT010001762.1, read on the forward strand.
AAGATCGAAACGTTGACTATAGAATAAAAGAGTATCCAGAATTTTGGCCCTTCAATATCCATAGATCCACGAAAACCCTTAAAATACTGAGGTATATTTAGTATACAGGGTGGCCATTTGAAAACGAAACAGACGAGATTAAAGACGAAATAAGTGTTTTCGATAGAAAAGCTCGGACAGATCGATTTCTGTTCCGAGGGGGACAATTCAAGATGTAGGTTACGGACGCATAGCGGTTCAACTTGCTGCTACAACCCCCACCCCCAAATTTTGAATAGGAAAGATGAGGTGAGTGATACCTCAATTCAAAGGTATTTTTATACTCATTTCAGCACAGTAATTTTTTTTTCATTTTATGCCTTAGTTCTCGAAATATTCATGCGTTAGTTAATTTTATCACTTAAATTAATTTTTTGCGAATAATTGACATTTCGTGCTTCCGAAACACCAAAATTTCCTTACTTGTATTTGAAATTGCAAAACATCTACCACTAGGCAAATGAAGTCATACCGTACGTGTTAATGCTACTAGGGTCAGATGTTCGACTAGCTGTTTTATTCACTGAAATCATTCTCCAACTGTACGGTATCACAACGATTTGAAGTATTGATCTAAGAAATAAGACTTTTCAAAGTAAAGTAAATAATTTATCAAAAACTCACATCAATTAATTGAATATTCAAATTGTTCAACATTAGCTTCCATACAATGAAATAAGTTTTGTTCGAAACGATGGCGCAAGTTTTGCAGCATTTCTGGAGTGAATTGACGACATTCGTTCACTATACATCTTCTTAAATCTTCTATGGAATAGGGCCGTGTAGAGTAAATTTTACTCCTCAAGTGGCTTCAAAGAAAGAAATCTAGTGGTGACAGATCTGGCGATCTGGCTGGCCATTCAGTGGGACCCCTTCTTCCAATTAACCGATTCGGAAATCTTTGATCTAGATTTTCTCGAACTGGTAAGGCGTATTGTGGCTGAGCTCCATCCTGCTGAAACACAATCTGATCTTCCACATAATTTCCAGCATTGATTTCAATAATTTCCGTCAAAATTGGATCAATGTATTTCCAATAAGTTTGAACATATCTCCAGTAAGATTACCAGGTAAAAAGAACGGGCCGACAATGTTGTCACCAAATATTCCAGCCCAAACATTGAGTTTTTCTGGTTGTTGAGTTTAAACTTCGTGGAACAATCTCGGATTAGCATCGGCCCAATAACGACAATTTTGTCGATTTACTGGGCCGTTTCGAAAGAACGAACACTCATCGGGGAAACAAACATTGTACAGATAATTGGGATTAGCAATTACCCGTTCACTCATTGTATCACAAAATTCAACACGACGGTCAAAATCATCCTCGTTTAGTGCGTGTGAAAGATGGATTTTGTAAGGATGGAATTTATGATGCTTCAAAATATTGGCAATTCGAGTTCGTGTAAAACCAAATGCATGTGCTAGCTGCCTCGTACTCGTCATTGGATTCAGAGCAATCTGTCCAAGAACAGCTACTTCCTCTTCTTCATTTCTTTCCATGTTTCGTTTTTTATTAGCCACGGATTCGGTTTCTTGAAACTTTGACACTAATTCCAAAACATACTTCCTATTGACATGTTTATCTAAATGTCGTTGATTAAAGAATTCTGCGGTTCTATTCGCACATTCGTTGTTTAAAAAAAAAGTGAAATTATTTCCACCATGTCGAACAATGAATTAGAACACAAACAAGTCTCGATTCGAAACTAAGAATAATTCACATGTCAAAGAACCAGTAAGCCAACTTGATGATCTGTTTGTAATAAATTAAAAATTATCGATTCTCATTTTTTTGAAAAAAATATGAATTCAATAATCAAAAAAATTAAAACATATTGAAGCCAACTGAGAAAACACTTCATAATTAGGTCGGAAATCGTTTCACGAATTGGGATTGGAATATTTCTGCGGCATCATTAATGATTTCGATAATCTGATTAGAGATATCTACGTATTTGGACTTTTTGGAGATTTCTATCGATCAAGTGTTACCGCATGTGATTGGAAATACTGCAAATTATATCGCGAAGATAATTTATACTGAGTTTCAGCAAGATTGAGCTCCTTCACAATACGCTTTGTTTGTTCGACATCTTGATTAAAGATTTCTACGTCAGCTGATTGGAGGAAGAAAGCCACAGTCATGGTTGTTTTGAAGCTCAAAATGTCGATTTTTCACAAAAAAATACTCCAAGTGCCATGAAAACACCACTTCATTTTCAAATACTTAGTTGAGGATATTTCGAGAACTAATGCATAAAATGAAAAAACAATTACTGTGCTGAAATCAGTATAAAAATACCTTTCAAATGAGGTATCACTCACCCCATCTTCCCAATTCAAAATTTGGGGGTGAGTCTGTTTCGTTTTCAAATGGCCACCCTGTATATATATATATATTTAATTTCGCACTTTACTGTGTTGTACGTGCTACTCGGACACAAGTGCCAAGAGTGACTCCGTTCGCTAATGAGGATAAATTATTATCTTGCGTATGATATTGATGGTTCCCAAAATGACGGCTTTCTCCATCCACATCACATAATGGTGTTCTTCGGTAGGTCCAGTTGCTGTAATTGATGTGTGGTCTTTCTATGAACGAGGCCATTAGTACTGATTATCAGAGGCATTATCGTTATTGCTTTCAGCATCCACATATTCTTCATTTGCTGCGCTAATGCCTCATATTTTGTGATCTTCTCGGAATAGCTTTTGGCCAGGTTGTTGTCCTGTGGCACAGCAAAGTCGATGATTAAGGCAGTTTTCTTCTCTTTATCTCATACCACCATATCGGGTCTGTTATGTTCCACACCTATATCCGTTATGACTTTAAGGTCATTTCTGTAGTAGTTGTTTCTGGAGGCACTGCTGTTGATGAACGACCTTCCCAATATTATCATGCCGGGAGAGATATTTCGTTCCCGCTATTGTTGAACATCCCGAAGACAGGTGCTGTATTGTTTCGTCTGCGGCATGACACATCCTGCACTCTGCAGTTCCACTTGTTTTTGTAGGATATGCCTAAGGTATGTTCTTGTTGGAATGACCTGATCCTGAATGGCCAAGAGTGTCCCTTCGGTTTGACGTTAGAGATAGCATTGTACCAAGTATGTGTGTGAATTCTGGGGATCTACGTCTGGTTGTTGTACGCTAACGTAGAATCTTCCGTGTAAAGGTTTTGTTTTCCACTTTTCCTTCAATTTTCCAGGTAGATCTTCTCCTGATTCACGATCGTGGATTTTTGTTCCCATTTCATTGTTCTGGCAGGATATCCAATTGTGTACAGGTAAGTTTTTCTTTGTGAAGTAGTCTTTCGTCCTTTTTGCTTCTCTACCACAGATGTGTTCCAGATTACCAAGTTCGCGGCCCCCCTCTTTGCGTGGTAAGTAAAGCCTCTCCAGTGCCGAATTAGGATGCAGCATGCCGCCTTGCGTGAGTGAAGTTCGTATTCTTCTGTCTAGATTTTCCAAGTCTGCTTTGGACCAATTGAGGACAGTCGCAGTGTACGCAAATGTAGGAATAGCCCATATATTGATGGCGGTCATTTTATTCTTTGCTGAGAGTTGTGAATTAATTATTTTCCTCACTCTTCTTGTGATTTCTGATACTGCGTTCTTTTTATTTTCTTTTTGCTTAATCTCGTACGTCTGCTGTATCCCCAAGTATTTGTAGGAGTCCTATTTTCCCAGACTAGTTATCTCAACTCCATCCGCCAGTCTGACATTATCTGCCTCTATCAACTTACCTCTCCTTATCTCAACACACACTTTTCCAAGACCAGTGAAATTTCAATGTCATCGCTGAACTTAATGTCTCACTATTTCAAGTTCTCCGTCCCCTGGCAAAAAGCTTTAGGTCGTCCATGTAGAGAGATGAGATATCTTGGTTCGGTCATCGATTGTATACCCGTAGGTCGATCTATTAAGCATGTTGCTCAGGGGTTCAAAGCCAGGCAGAACAAAAGAGGGCTTAATCCATCGCCTTGGAAAATTCCGTTTTTGATTTGGATTTTCTCTGTTCGGTACTTGATGTTTTGGGATTTGACTGTTAGGGTTGTCCGCCATGATGACATTAGATTTTCAATTAGCCTAGTTATAGGTATAAGTTGAATGCCAGTGCGCATGCACTTATTGTATCCATCTTCACATGTATTCGTAATTGAAATAAAGATCAGTCTAAATGGATCGTTTCTTAATTGATGATATATAACATGGCGCGGTCTAGTTTTGTCACAAGTCAAAAAAATTAGTATGAAATCGTAGTAAAATACAATATCAGCAAAGTAATTAATCAAATAAAGTACTAAATTAAGTGAAATTACTCTGAAATTTTAATGGAAGGCAACAAACCTATACCTTCCATAGATTTCAATGGGAATCTTGCAGTAAATTGGACAACGTGGATTCAATCCTCCGAAATATACTGCATAGCTTCAGAAGTTTCTCAAAAGGATGAAAAAATTCAATGTGCTCAATTACTATATCTTATGGGACAAGAAGCAATACAGATTGACTACACATTTAAATTTAAAACATCGGAAGAAAACAATATTGAAGTATTAAATAAATTCAATGAGTACTTCATACCAAAAAAAGAACGTAAATCATGAACGTTACAAATTTATCACATATCGACAGAATCTCGAAACAATTGAAGAATTCGTCACGGAGTTGAAAAGCAAAGCAAATCAATGTGAATTTGAAACAATGACCGAAGAATTAATAAAATTAATGCTCACAGTAGGAATAAAGAATAATTCTACAAGAGAAAAATTATTACAAAAGGAAGATTTGAGTTTGGAGAAGGCCATTGAAGTTTGTATTTTGACAGAAAATTCTAGAACGCAGCTCAAGGAGATGACAAGATCAGAAGATAAAAATGTTGATGCTGTCAGAAGAAAAAATCGTCAAAAAACCGAAGAATCTTCTTATCGCCGTAATCTAGGAAGCTCTAGAAAATTTGTTGATCGACCGTTTGTTAGTAAAACGTATAACGCTCGAAACAAGGTCATTAACAATTGCACCAGATGTGGCCTGTCTCATAAAATTAATCAATGCCCTGCATTTGGAAAACTTTGTCAACATTGTAATAAATTAGGTCACTTAAAGAATTTTTGTAAAAGTGCTCACAAAAAGCAAATTAATATGTTGAATACTCTTAACTCAGATTCAATAGAGAATTTAGAAAATCTCCATCAACTTCATGTAAATTTAAAAATTGAAAATATCAAGGCTGAATTTAAAATAGACACAGCTGCAAATGTAAACATTATGACACTTCAAACTTTCAAAAAATTGAATATTTCATTTCAAAATATTGAGAAGCCTGACAATGATCTAGTTTCTTTCACTAAAAATGAATTAGAAATTCTAGGTTATGTTTATTTGAAAATAGAATTCAATAATGAAATGTTTACCGGAAAATTTTACATAGATGAGCAGAATAATGGTAATATAATTTCTCTTCAGACAAGTCTCAATTTAAAATAAATTTTCATCAATAATGAATTAAAGGAAATAAATTCTTTGGAAACTCAAAATAATTATCAACATTTACTAAAAAAATATTTCGATTTATTCAATGGAATTGGTAATTTAAAAAAAGAATATCACATAAAAATTAAAAAAAATTCGAATCCGATAATTCAGCCTATAAAAAGTGTACTTTTCCCTTTAGAAAAACAATTTAAAGAATGTATTGAAAATTTACTAGAACAAGGTATTATTGAAAGAGTTAAGGATTCTTCTGAGTGGCTTAGTTCATTTGTTCTGGTTAAAAAATCAGATAAAAATTTAAGATTATGCTTAGATCCTCGTGAATTAAATAAAGTTATAATTTCTCAACCTTTCAAACTTCCAACAATAGATAAGATTGCCGCCGATTTAAAAAATTCAAAAATTTTCAGCACTTTAGATTCAACAAGTCCATTTTGGAACATTCCATTAGACGAAGAATCAAGTAAATTATGTACGTTTGGGACTCCGTTAGGTACATTTAGATTCAAAAGATTATCGTATGGTATAAAAACGGCAAGTGAAGTTTTTCAAGAATATTTTCAAGAAATGTTTTCTATAAAAGTTGTCAAAGTATACACTGATGATATTTTGATTCATGCAGAAAATAAAGAAGAACATGATAGAACTTTAGCACAAGTGTTCGAAATAGCACAAAAACATAATATTAAATTCAGATGGGATAAATGCAAATTTGGCTTAGACAAAATTACATATTATCCTCAGAAAATCCAAGCAATAAGAGAAAACAAATTTCAAAAAATAAAAAGGAACTTCCAAATTTATCTGAAAAATCCTATGATTTAAGTCAACTTTTAAAAAATGAAAATGAATTTATTTGGCTTGGAAATCACAATAAAGCGTTCGAACATTTAAAAACAATAGTTTCCGGAGAACCGTTATTGAAATATTTTGACCCAAATAAAACTATTTCGGTAGATGCATCAAAAAATGGCCTAGGAGCTGTACTTTTGCAAAATAATCAACCATGTGCTTATAGCTCTAAGGCAATGGCGCCAGTTCAAGAAACATATGCGCAAATTGAAGAAGAAATGTTGGCTATTCATTTTGGTGTTATGAAATTCTATCAATATATTTATGGTTCAAGATTCACTGTAGAAACCGATCACTTTCAATTTTCAAAAAACCTTTGAATGACTGAACAGCAAGACTGCAAAGAATGCTTTTGTACTTACAAAAATTTGATATTAATTTAATATATCGTCCTGGTGAAGAATTAATCATCGCAGACAGCTTATCACGCAACAATACACTAAATGAATACACTGAAGATAATTTGGACTTAGAAGCACAAGTATGTTTTATACAACAAAAAATAACAATTTCAGATAATGCATTAAAAAAAAATTCAAATATTTAGTGCTCAGATCCAGATTTAGTATCTTTAAAAGAATTTATAATAGAAGGATGGCCGCAAAATAGAAACAAATTCAGCAAAGAAATGAATCCCTTTTATAAAGTCAAATCAGAAATAACTGAAGGTACGAATGGACTTCTATATTTCAATCAAAGATTAATAATGCCGAAAGACTCAAGATCGGACACGTTGAATAAAATTCATACTGGTCATCTTGGAATCGAGAACTGCATAGAAGGAGCAAAAAATTTCATATATTGTCCGGGTCTGAATTCAGATATTCAAACTTTGGTAAGAAATTGTTTTATTTGTAATAAATTTCAAACAATTTCATTTTCAAACAAAAAATATCCTCTTCAAAATCATGAAATTACAAAATCTCCATAGAAAAATAGGTATTGACATATTTGAAATAAAGAGTGAATCTTATTTAATGATCATTGATTATTATTCTTAATATCCCGAAGTAATTAAACTTAATAAAAACATGACCACTCACAACATAATTTATCATTTGAAAGAAACTTTTTCGCGACATGGAATTCCGAAGATTGTAATATCAGACAGTGCCCCTCAATTCAAAAGTCGAGAATTCGATCAGTTTTCTGAAATTTGGAATTTTATTACAAAAACTTCATCCCATTATCATCAGAAATCCAACGAACAGGCAGAAAGAACTATACAAACAATAAAAAATATTTTAAAGAAATCTCTAGACAGTAATGATGATTTTCATATGTTCTCATTAGTTTTTAGAAATACTCCTATTTATAACTGCTTCACTCCTGCACAAATCTTAATGAGCAGAAATTTAAGAGATAATTTACCAATTCATGAAGATAAATTGCAACCTAAGTTAATTAACAAGCAACTGTATCATTGAAAATTAGAAACTGATAGAATTAGGAGTACACGTTATTATATTCGAACTTGCTCAAAAAATAATGATAAAAAATTTTAAATTGGAGAAACAGTTAGATATCAAAAGCAACCAAAAAGTATTTGGTACTGAGGTAAAATTATAGAAAAGTTAAGTAACAGAACATAGAAAATTCAGGAAGAAAATTATTATTATTATTATTATTATAACAAAAACTAGAGTAGAGGAAATTTCCTATAAATTCAATACAAATTAAATTTAATTGTTTCACATTTGAACAGCTCCACCACACAACAAGTCCAAGGCATTCTTAAACCCATTGACACTTCGAGCATCAACCACAGCACTTGGTAAACGGTTCCACCTCTCAAAGATTCTGTTGGTAAGAAAATTATGCCGCTGGGAAGTAGCAAACTTTTCCTTTGCCAATTTGAACTGGTGACCTCTCAGATTATTGGTGTTTATAGTATATAAGCCACGGATGTCATCACCAAAGTGGCCACGTAAAGACCTGAAAGAAAAAATTAAATCACATCTGTCGCGCCGCGACTGGAAAGTCGGCAATCCGAAAGTGATAAGCCTGTTCTCGTAGGTGGGGCGAATCCTTCCAAAGGGTATACGAGTGATCCAGCGCTGGACCGACTCGAGGAAATGCTCATCGGCACGAGTGGAAGGCCACCAAACTGGGCCAGCATATTCTAACAATGGTCTTACGTAGGTGGTGAAGAGAAGCCTCAATGTAGCAGCATCACATCCGTTGAAGGTCTTCTGGATGGCATAAGTCAACTGTCTGGCTCTGGCAGTGATGATGCTTACATGGTTTGACCAGCGAAGATCCTCGGAATCAGTTACACCCAGGTCACAGTGACTTGAAACTTGTTTCTACCAATATGAAGAACACAGCACTTCTCCACATTCAAAGGAAGTAACCATTCACCACACCAAACATTCAATTCATTCAGGTCACGTTGCAGAGTATTAAATAAGTTAGATAAGGGAAAGTTATATATTTTGGTATCATCTGCAAACATAGAGCACGAAGAGTGGAGAAATCTAGGTAAATCGGAGGTGTATAATAAAAATAATATAGGGCCCAGGACGGAACCTTGTGGAACACCACATAACAAAGGGTTCTCGGGACTGGAGAAGGAACGATCGACCCTGACGTGGAAAAAACGATTGGATAGATAAGCCCCAATCCAAGCAAGAACATTTCCCCTGATTCCAAGATGAGAGAGCTTAGCAAGCAACCGACGGTGAGGGAACCTATCGAAGGCCCTGGAGAAGTCAAGGTAGATAACATCCACAGGCTCCCCCCGATCCCACGCTTTAGTCCACTCATTGATACACGAAATGAGGTTGGTCATGGTAGAGCGACCAGATAAGAATCCGTGCTGTTCATTAGGGATAACATCGTTTGATAACGCAAATTGCGTGATCTGGTCCGAAACGATCCTTTCCAAGACCTTGGAAGCCGTAGAAAGCAAGCTGATGGGTCTGTAATTGTGCGGTGATAATTTATCCCCCTTTTTAAAAGCGGGTGTTACGGAAGCAGTAAGCCAGTCAGCAGGCAGAATCGAATACTTGAGGGAACTAGAGAAAATTCTAAAAAGGGGAATAGAGAGAAAACCCGCGCAGCTCCTGAGAAGCTTGGAAGAAAGGCCATCGAGACCTTGAGCAGTATCCCTGAGCTGAGCCAAGTACCCCCGAATCAGCTCCTCATCGATCTTGATATCGGAAATCTCACCAGAAACCCTAGTAAACCTAACCTCTGGAAGAGGTCCGTCGGGCTCCCTCACGAATGCAGAGGAGAAGACATCGGCAAATACCTCGGCGGTCTCAAGGGAATCCTCACAGGGACGGCCTGCCCGGCCATAGACGGTCGGAAAGCTAACTGCTCCATTCATAGACATCTTGAGGTACTTGAAAAATTTGTTTCGGTTTTTCGCAGATGCGAGTCGCCTCTCGTACTGGATCTTTGCCTGCCTTAAAGATGAAGAGAAGTGGTTTGAATACTCGCGGTGATCTTAAAAATCACGGACTGATCTAGTCCGGAGGAACCTCTGCCTCAGTGCCTTCTTCCTTCTTGACATTCTCAATAGTCCCCTAGTGATCCATGGCTTCGCGCTGTTTGTTCTAACCCAACGACTGATCGCGCAACCTCATCAATTACCCCCATAAAAGAGCGCCACATCCCCTCAACATCCCCCTCGTCGCCAAATATCAGAGACCAGTTTTTTGATTCCAATAGTTCAGATGCTTTATCATAGTCTACACTACGAACTTTTTTAAAGGACCCAGAATTTGGACTTAACAGTCGAAACTGCAACTCGGTTGCCAAGGTGGAATGATCTGATTTACCGAACGGAGGCAAATAATGGATATCCGAGACGAGGCTGGGGTCTGACACTAGAATGAGATCGAGCACTGACGGAACCTGTCCAGCCCTGAATCTAGTAGGTTTATCAACCAGTTGATAGTAGGCAGTCTTACTGATGAGGTCTGCATAGGCAAAGGAGGGAGAACCTAAAGGTGGTAGAGCTCTTAGAGGCCATACAATATCTGGACAGTTGAAGTCTCCAGTTATGAAAATATTGCTGTGGTGAAATGCTGCATCACGAGGAAACTCCACGAACTCTGAGTCCCCCGGACAAGGACGAGGGCGATAAATGCATCCAGCAAAGAGGGAAAATTTGGTGTTGTGGATTTTTACAAATATGTTATCAATACCAGGCCAATCATAAGGAGAAGTCTCAATCTTGAAAACACAACAATGGTGTCACGAACATAAATACATACTCCGCAGTGACCCACGATTATGGTGTTATCGTCACGATACAAAGAATAATTTGGAATATGGAATGAGCTATCCGGCAGGGATGGCCTCAGCCAACTTTCGGTAAAGAAGATAAGACTCGGTTGATGCAGCTGAACAAATGTTGAAATTTCGGAAAATTTAGAAGAGAGGGATTGAACATAGCTATACATTAACGGCCACACCTGGAGTCCCCCGATTCATTAGAAAGGTTAATGTTTCTTTTAGTGGCAGCAGTCTGGACGATTGTTGGAGAACCTTTCACATACTTTATTGTAATATTTTTTTCTCCGTTGGATTTTCTTCTGTTAAGTTCCTCTCTCAATCCCTCAAGCTCTGCCACCTGGCACCTTGTCTTGTCATCGTGTAATATGATGTCACGAAATTTTTTATTTGCGGATAGACGAGATTTGTTTCGTACCAGAATAGAGACCATACGGGGACGGAGAACCTCAACTTCAACCAGGCAGGACGTGATCTGTCCCTAGATGGCAGTTGAACAACGCTAAGCAGACTTTGGCTAGCTGACTCAGAAATGGTGTTCACTATAGCAGAGGCAACACGAGCATCATCATAAGGGGTAGCTCCCTCTGGAACATTGAGCCAACTGTGGACCAGCTGAAGAAATTGACCCAAGCTCACCCAGATCATGGGAAATATCAGATATCTTGTCTGAAAGCACTACATGATCACGCTAGATCAATTCAATTTGGGAACGATGGAGAGCAAGCGCCGACTCATGTTCCGCCAGGGTATTGGAATGTTTGGCAAGAGTGTCCGTACATGCCGAAAGCCGCTCGAATAAGTCGTCCTGTCATTTCTCAATTCGATCAACACCCGACGACAAAGCCAACATCCGCTCCATCAACATGTTGAATGCTCGACAGTCAAAGGTTCACCAGATGGAACCTGTGAAATGGTTTTGACGGAGACGGGGCAATCGGGCGACTACCCACAGAGTTACTACGCAATATTCGCTCGTTCATAATACAAGCAGAGCAGTACCACACGTTAGTAGCTCCCCTCGAATTACGACTCTGTATTAACACAGCCTAAGTGGAAATCCCTACTACACTTGACGCACGACAAATATTTCTGGGCGTTTGAAATAGCTTTAGCGCAAACGGAACAAGAACGAGCCATCTGGAGCAACGCGCTTGAGGACTGGAGAAGGAATACAATTAGGACTCTTCACTTTCTTGGGCCTATAAGAAAGACTTACACAGAAGCAGGAGGGCCACGCATAATGGAAATTATGATGTGAAGGATCAAGGATCAACGTAACAAGCACCGTCTGCCAACCAGAAATCAAGATGATAAGGATCGAGGATCAACAAAGCACACTACGCCAAGCAACCGGAGAATAAGGTATCGAAGATCGAGGATGAACGAAACACACCACGTCTAGTAACCGGAAGATAATATGAGAAGAACCAAGAATGAATGTAACACGTCCCGATCCAAAACTGAAAATCAAGACAACAAGGATCGAGGATCAATGGAACACACCGCCCAGCAACCGGAAAGTACGATTGTAAGGACCGAGGATCAAAGTAGCATACACCGACCAGCACAGCCGAGCCAGGCGTACCCTTCACACGCCGCGATGTAAACGAACCGTTGCGCTGAGCAACTCACGCACTGATAATCGACGAATGTAAACAATGGAAAAAAATATTGGAAACCCTTCAAAGAGGACTATCAGTCTAAAAATCATTCTAAAAATGTAAGTAAACCTAACGAAAAGTACTCTTTACCTTGTCAGGTGCAAAAGTAAAAACAATCCTGGAAAACTTCAAAAACTAGAGGAGCACAATAATACACGTCTGTATTCAACAATATGTAAAACAAAATTCAAATGGTAAACTTATTGTCAGAAATATAATTTTATTAGATCCACTCAATCAAATTTTATATATTATCCTGATGAGAATTTTGTAGATATATATATAGGTAATAAAAGAAATATTGTAAAAAAAATAATGAAAATGATGTTGAATCTGATGTAAATATAGATTTAAGTGAAAGTGAATGTGATGGTGAATATCGACATGGACGAAAAAGTAAAAGAACCTGAATGATATGTTGCAAAACTATTTAAATAAAAAGGGAGATGTTATAAGTATACGTTGAATGGCAGTACGCATGCACTTATTGTATCCATCTTCACATGTATTCGTAATTGAAATAAAGATCAGTCCAAATGAATAACACTTATTTTTTTTTCTGTTAATTTTGTACAGCTTCAGGATTTCCACCAGCCACGAGAGTGGTACCGAATCTTATGCCTTTCGGTAGTCAATCCAGGCCATCAATAAGTTTTTCAGTCGTCTTTTCGCTTGTTTTGTGAGCATTTTATCTATCACAAGAAGTTCTCTGCTTCCACGTCCGTTCTCCCTACAGCCATTTTGCTCCCATGCGACTATATTATTTTCTTTCAGATGGATTCGGATTTTGTGGCCTATAGTTGAGGTGATTATTGTATACGCAGTTCAAAAAGATATTCAGTATTAAGTATGTGACTAAGTCACTCAGGCTTGGCTCATTTCGCTTTGAGAAGATGGTAACCTGATGAAATTGAGTTGTCACCGAATGAAATTCGACCATTACAGTTTCATTTATGCACAACGTTTGCCCCTCTCAACCCTTCAATGTAGAAAAATTTTTGACGTGAGGATCGGAAGTTGTGCATGAACAAAACTGTAATGGTCGACTTTCATTCGGTGACAAATTTCATCAGGTACCATCATCTCAGAGTAAATGAGCCATGACAGAGAGCATATGCCAAAAACTACTTTGAACCAACTAATCAAAAAAAAATTCTTGAAAGTTTCTGCACGCCTGTAATAAATATACCTTGTCAAAAAAATACGACATTATCCAATTTCTCATTTCAAAAAATTCAGAGGGTTCATGGGTATGGCACAGGGAGTAACAAATGTCCATCAAAAATGCACCAGAATTTGGTTATAGTAAAACATAAACTTGCCTGTTTCAGGAATTTGCTGCCAAATGAATCGAGAAACTGAATTTGATCCAAAATTTTGACACGCAATGAATAATTGAAATAATCTGCTACAAATATCAATCTAAAAAAAAAGAAAGTATTTCTCCAAACTATATGGTTTTCAATAAACTAAATGAAACTCGTCAAATTCCCGACGCCTTCCTGACGATGATTAATAATTGAATGCAGTCTATGTCAACGTTTTTCGTCTTCTCATTACAGTGTTACATAATAGAAATCGGAAGTCTTGAGATTCACTTTCAAAGCAAACGAGGAACAACAAAACAATTAGCGAAATACTGTCGAAATCATGTGAAGAACGAAATTTAATGCCATCTAATATTTTCACAGAATTGACGTTGAGTAATAGTGACTGCTTCCCAGTTGACTTCCTCCTGAGTAATTGACGTGTTTGTTCATTAAATCTTCGTCTTTAAGTAGGTGCGATTTAACAACTCAATTGTTTACTGCTTTTCCAATTGCCCCGGGTACTAATTCATTGAGATGGAATGAATTGGCATATATTTCGGAAATGATGAGATTCAAAATTCGAATTTCCACATATTCTCATTGTTTTTTACAACAATAGTTTTGCCAAGAATGTGTCTCCATTAGGTTTTACATTTTGAATGATAGTATCACTGAAGTAATTCTGTATTTATGACTGTGGAACTTTTTCGGAACGTCGTCTCAAATAGGGTAATAAGTATTGATGTTGGGGTGGTTCAGTGGGATTTTTTGGGTTCTTCTTGAAATTCGGCCAAAAAGAGTTGTCTGGCTTGAACGAAATAAATAGCACCAATATTTGCGATGTTTTATTCCCAGGGTAACTTGCACAAATTCAAATTCGATGACAAAGTACAAAGTAATGTTATTTTCCAAGCGAGAGTTCTTATTTATTCAGTGTACAATATTCAATTGTGAAAAATACCATAAAGAGAACTTCTGCTTATTGCTCTGAACGTGTTATAAAAACGCATATGTTGTTTTCATTTCGATGTTGACAAAGTACAATATTTCATTCAGGATATACCGCGGAGATTTAATTTGGAGAAAGAAAAATAAGCTGATTTCATTAATAATTCAAATAAGAATTCATATCCTCAACAATTGATATATGTTGAGGTTTTTTTCAGGAAAATGTTTAACAACCGGTCAACATCTGTTGTTTCATTCAAAATAATATTTTGTGAGTTATATCTGTTTTTTTCGAGGGCTTCTAAATGAGTTAATCTTGAACGTTTACTTTCTGGAGGATTTGGAAAGTATGGTTAAAATTATGTCCGAATTTATTTAAATGTTTAGCATATGAGGAATTAATATTTTCGGTTACGTTACTAAGTTGATGTTTCTGAACCCGTTTGTTAAATGATCTTCCCGTTTAACCTATATAAACCAATTAACCACTGAACAATTTTTGTCTTACATTCACCACAAAATCTAAATTGCCATTTGCTGTATTCATTGTTAATGATGTCTAGACCTGTTGAATTGAAGACTTGTCTTTATGAAGAGCTGGTTTTTTTATAGCTTCAGGCTTTCAGGGTTCATCAAATTATATCTATTCTAACATAGGAATGCTGCAAATTGAGCTCATATGAGTTTTAAAAACTTGAACCCAGACTCCTAGATTTGTTTTATACCTTCATTATCTTTATTTCATACACCGATTCAACCTTGTTCACAAACTTAAGAGATAATAGAATTTGACTTAGTTTTAATATTTCTGAATGTTTGTTATGATGCATAGTTAATTAAAATTCAATCAATATTGAATCTGGAAGATATAAGCTCATAAACAAGAAAGATTAGAATAGAAGGCATTTTCTGACCATAATCATTTCATACTGAATTGAATAATTTAAAACTATCGATATTATCCCTAAAAATCTTTCCACTTTTTTTTTTTTTTGAAGATACAAATAACTTTTGACAGTTTCAAACAGAATCAAAACAACAAGGAACCACAGAATACTTTTTATTTGGAACTACCCACCACAGAGACGTTATAATATTTTAATGTGATAATAATTCATTCTAATTATTCTGAGGAAAATTATAACTAAAGATCAATAATAGTTACAGATATTATCTTTCATTTAAAAACATTGCATATATTAATTTTTTTCTCTCATGGGGTTGGTGATAAATTAATATTCTATGGTAAGGTATTAAAATTTGACATAATCTATGAATAACCATTATTTAATATTTATGTTCTTGTTTACGTTATTTACTCTGATTATAAAAATCAGTAATTATAGTCTAAACAGAATAGATTCATATTAATGATTTAACAAAAAATTTTTATCAAAGAACACCTAGTTGATTTTCAAAATCAAATTTAGGTATTTCTTCAAGAAAGTATAATTGCACACCTAAATCTGGCCTATATAAACCATAGGGTAATCCAAAGAAAGTAACTTATAGACTCCTGATTTGTTTTTTCGATCTATTTGGTCTTTGTTGTATTTTATATGTTGTCCTAGATTGTTTGTTGTTTTGAATGAGACATTGCAGTTGAAATTTTTGATGAAATATTTAGCTACTGATTCTTAAATGTCTTTTATACAGGGTCTTTCACGAGGAACCTCACCCATATTTATACGGGAAACTACTGAACGTATTTTCATGAAATTCATCACTTATAAGTATTGCACGATGCTGATGAAATCAAAAATATTTTCAAGGCATGAGCACCTCCGTTTTTTCCGGAAATGACGTCAACTTCTGTTTTTCAAATTAGAACACCATTTTTTTTATTGCAGAAATAGATTCCTTAGAGAATTTCAAGTTATTTTGATATAACATTTTTCAGTTTTGGTTGGAAAATTCTCTCTTAGCGGAAAAATTCGAAAAAAAAAATCGAAAATAGAGCTCCGCTGAAACAAGAATAACTTCGAGGTTTTTGGATGGAAAATTTTCATTTTTGGGATTTTTCAAGATGTAAAATTGATGTATCCACTTTAAAAATCGAAATCGCGATTCATGATACAGAGGGGGAATAAATCGCTTTCAGAGTTAGGGATGACAAAATCGTGAAAAATCAATTTTTTCAAATTGGAACCCCATTTTTTTATGGCAGATATTGAATCTACGTTAAAAAATAATGTGGGTGTATGCATCACACCCTTGCCCTAAAGTGGATATTTTCTTAGTTATTCACAAAAAACTGTTTTTCGTCTTGAATTTTCAGCTATTTCTTTTGCCTTCACGCCAAAAAGATGAAATTTTCAGGAACTGTTATTTGAACCATGCTGTAGATTTTTCGCCCATTCTTGAAACCGACTTCAAGTTACTATTAGGAGAACCATGCCTCAGTATGTCGTTATAAGAAAAATACAATTAAAAAATCGAAATCTGGTAGTGGTGGAGTTTAGAATTTTCATTATATAACATAAATTGCAAAACAGATCGAGTTCATATAGAACTAATGATTGAAAAGAAAATGTTTTCTTTTGTTCTAGATACAGGTGCTAGTTATAGTGTTATATCTGAACAATTTTATAATCAAAATTTTAGAAACAAGCCTATGCAGTGCACTGACAGAATTTTCAGTTTGTATAATGGTGATAGGGTCAAACCTTTAGGTTTCATTAATTGTGAAATTATGTTTAAAGATAAGCATGAAAATTAAAATTATTAGAAATGCAGGACCACCGACGCGATTTCTTTAATCTGTTTGAGTTATCTATTTATAGCTTGAACTCGGGCGATCTTCCCAAAATTGAAATAAATGGATAACCTTTTTTCTCAGGATTGGGAAATTTCAACAGAGGATCATGTCAAAATGTATAACTAAATTTTGTAGAGCTCGACCATTACCATTTGCAATGCGAGAAAAAGTAGAATCTGAATTAAATCGTTTATGCGAATTGGGAATGATCGAATCGGTTGATTTTTCGGAATGGGCTACACCCATTGTGCCTGTTTTAAAAAAGGATGATTCAGTTCGAATTTACGGCGATTTCAAAGTAACCGCAAATCCTTTCATTGAAACGGATTCATATCCTCTTCCAAAGGTCGAAGACTTATTCGTAAAGTTACAGGGTGGATTATTCACATTATTCACCAAACAAGACCTTTTCTGGGCAGACAATTTTTGATTATTTTGAATGATATTTGGAGTAAATGGATTGAAATTTTTCCAATGAGTTCTGTTAGCAATTAAAATCTATGTTCATCGAGCAACGGTGTACACAATCTGGCAACACCGCTAACGCTCGGGGTACCTGCTAGCCTGCCACCATTTTAGTTCCTCTTTGTTAACAGTACAGTACAGTACAGTCCACGAGCTCTACCAAGACAGAGCACAGTTTGTATTATCCATTTCTACAATGATAATTCATTAAAGTTTTAAAGTAAATTAAAGTATTTTAATTGACAAGTTTAAACGAGCAGACAGCTCAACCATTTGAAGTATAAACGAGCAGACAGCTCAACCATTTTGGTCCAATCGAACCGGATTGAATCCAGAGAAAAGGCAGAAAATCGATTCCCGATCGATAAACAAGAAGACAGTAAGCGACATACGGCACAGAAGAAGATTCCAAGTCATCAGCGACGACTGAAAAAGACGGAAGAACTAGAGTGGCGTAGCTTAACCCGGCAAACAAGGCAGAGTGAGTGATTCCTATCCTTTTTTCCAAAAAATTGAGTATAGAATAAAATTAGAATTTCATTATGTTGGATTTAGCGGAATTAAGATTTAAACGTGGCATTTGTAAAGCGTCACTCACGAGATTGATAAATTACGCGGGTAATATAGATCACGACGCAGTTAACGGGAAAGAATTAATTCAGTTGAAATTGAGGTTAGAAGCCATCAGTAAAACGTTTACTCAGTTTGAAGAAATTCAAAACAACGTAGAATATTTAATGCGTGACGACGAAAACACGACCGTGGAGGATTTAACTATTGAAGAAAACGAAAGAACAAAATTTGAAGGAAATTATTTTGAAATAGTTGCCATTATTCAAGAAGTCATCAATAATTATGAACAGGAATTTTTGGTCTAGAAGAAAAAGTAGTTAAACGTTCAGAAAGTATAAAAACGTTAGTTCTAGTAATGTAAAGTTACCGGCATTGAAGTTAGCAAATTTTGGCGGATTATATGAAAAATGGCTCGAATTCAGAGATTTATATTTATCTTTAGTTCACGACAACACACAATTAGACGAAATTCAAAAATTTTATTATCTGAAATCTTGCTTGAGTGGAGAAGCCGCTCAAAAAAATAGAATCAATTCCGATTACAAGTGCAAATTATTCAGTAGCTTTTTCTATACTGAGGAGGCTTACGAGAATAAAAGAATAATTATAGAGACTTACGTAAACAATTTATTCAAAATTCAAGGACTGACAAGAGAAAACGGTCCAGATTTAAAAATCTTTACGATTCATTTACAAAAAATCTTCGTTCTTTAAAAATCTTGGTCAACCAGTAGAAAAATGGGATACACTCCTAATTCATGTCATAGTATCCAAATTTGATAATAGAACCAGGCGAGACTGGGAAGGTTACAAGATTAAAGGTGAGTTACCCACAATGGAAGAAATCAGCGAATTTCTGAAAGAAAAATATTTGTTATTAGAGAAGTTGGAAATGCGCACAGAAAAGAAATATGAAAACAGTAAAGGTTCAAGGGATAAAAGAGTAAATGCGTTCACAGTGCAAGAAAAAGTTTGCTTGCTATTTTTGCAAAAACGATCATTCAATTTTTAAATGTGACAAATTCTTAAGTCTTAGCATTGATGATAGAATTAAAAGGGTAAAAGAGCTTAAGCTATGCGCAAATTGTTTAAATCCTAATCATTGCACTAATTATTGCACAAAAGCAACTTGCAGAAAATGTAAAGGCCATCACAACACAATAATACATAAGGAAAAGGTAAAAATTATGCACACGCAATTACATAGCGAAAGTGAACATGACACTTCCATGAAAAAGTTTGTGATAACTTGGCAGAAGTCAATATTGATGATAATGGTATTGCTCTTAAGTCTGTTTCAACGGCATCAAACGCAGCTACGGCGAGCAGCAGGGTAGTTTCGTTACTATCAACCGCTTTAGTCAATGTAAAAGATAAATACAATCAATTAATAAAGGCACGCATGTTACTTGATCCAGGTTCTCAAAGTAATTTTATTACCGAAAGGTTAGCTAAGCGACTAGGCTTGGATAAGTGCGCAGTAGAATACAGCATAGCAGGTATTGGCAATAATTTCAGTACGTGTGCTAAGTACAAAATGTCAGTAAGCATAAATTCGTTGGTAAGTGAGTATTCTGAAACTATTTCTTGTTTAATATCACCAAAAATCACTCAATATTTACCAAATTATGACTTCAGTTCTACGATGTTAAATATCCTGGAAGATAAAGTATTAGCAGATCCAAGTTTCAATAAGAGCCAAGAAATCGATATTCTTTGCGGAGTAGGAATATTTTATAAATTGCTGCTTATGGAACATGTAAATTTGTCTAGTAGCCTTATATTGCAAAACAGTAAACTCGGTTGGATATTGGGCGGAGAAATTAGACATTTTGGATTAAAAATTGTAATCGCGTATTTAGTAATTTAGCCATCGATAAAATTGAGTCAAACAAATTCTTAAGTGAGAGTTTAGAGAAATTTTGGCAAGTTGAAAATTGTTCAAGTCCTGAAATCAAAGATGAGTTTTGTGAAAATCATTTCATCTCAAACCTTTCAAGAGCTCAAGACAATAAATTCATAGTTAAAATTCCATTCAAAAATGATTCAGTTAAGTTAGGACGATCAAAGGAAATGGCATTGAAAAGATTTCATTATCTTGAACGGAAATTATCAAAAGATGTTAAATTAAGGCAACAGTATGTAGATTTCATTGATGAATATAAACGACTAGGACATCTAAGGGAAGTAGAGTTAGATGTAAATGAATTAGAAGATGACGGAACAGTTTATTATGTCCCTCATCATCCTGTGTTAAAGGAAAGCGATACTACACCTTGTAGGGTTGTGTTCGATTTCTCAGCTAAGACTGACAATAACGTTTCTTTAAATGACATACAAGTAGCAGGACCTACCATACAGTGTGAATTAATTGACATACTTTTAAGATTTAGATTACCTTATCATGTACTTACAGCTGACATATCTAAAATGTACAGACAGGTTTGGATTCATCCAAGTCAGACCAGATTCCAAAGAATATTCTGGCGAAAATCGGAAAATAAAAATTAAGGTGCTATGAGTTACTAACGGTTACATACGGAAGTAAGTCAGCCAGTTTTTTTTAGCAACAAGAGCTTTGCAACAAATAGCTCATGAAAATGTTGACACCTATCCTGAAGCTTCTAAAGCAATTCGAGAAAATTTTTATGTAGACGATTATTTAGACGGCAGAAACAATCAATCTGACATTATTAAGCTTCAATCAACGGTTACGCAGTTGTTGATGGAGTCAGGTTTCCAATTGAGAAAGAAAAAAACTAACTCTCCAAATCTCATTGAACACTTTAATATTGATAAGGAAGTTAAGTCTATCGTACTAAACCTTAGCGAAAATCAAAATAGTAAGGCTTTGGGCGTATATTGGAATTCATCCTCTGACACAATAGAATATAACACAAGTTTAGGTGAATTAGAAGAGAATAAAAACATAACTAAAAGATCCATTCTTTCAACAATAAGTCAATTGTTCGACCCTATGGGCCTTGTTAGTCCCGTAGTGATGAAGGCCAAATTCATTCTTCAATTAGTTTGGAAGGAAAAGGGCGACTGGGATGACCCAGTATCCGATAATCTAAGAAAAAATTGGTTAGAGTTTGTAGTTGGTCTACAGGAGCTCAAAAATATCAGAATCCCAAGACATACTCTTTTACGAGATGCTCAATACTTAGAAATACATTTATTCGTGGATGCATCTGAAAAAGGTTATGGCGCATGCCTATATGTAAAATGTCAAACTTCTAGCGAATTCAGATGTAGTCTTATTTGTTCAAAGAGTAAGGTAGCACCCATTAAGAATTTAACATTGCCCAGATTGGAACTATGCAGCAGCACTCTTAGGATCGAAACTATTAACTAAAGTCAAGTGCGCAATGAAAATAAATTTTCAAAAAACCTTTTGTTGGACAGATTCACTTGTCACCTATCATTGGATAAGGGGTTCTCCAGATAAATGGAAAACCTTCGTGGCAAACAGAGTGTCAAAGATACAATCGACAACCGATATTAAAGATTGGCATCATGTAAGATCAAAGGAAAATCCTGCTGATCTGATATCTAGAGGAGCTACTGTAAGCGACCTTACAAAATCAATATTTTGGTTTGAAGGGCCGCACTGGCTAAGGGGTAATGGTGATGAATATCCTTTAGGTGGAAATATCGATATATTGACTGAGATACCTGAAGTTAAGACAATTTCAAATATTGCCATGGAAAATTCTGATAGTATATTTGAACGATTTTCTAATTTAAAAAATTTTGAAAGCACTGACGTGAGGTCAGATTGCTTTGGCGCTCTTGTTGACCTACTTGCGAGTAAATATTCAAACCTTAACAAATCTATAAGCTCTCTGATCGGGTGAACAATATTTTTTTTCCGTACTATGGGACAATGTGTGTAAATATGAAAGCCTAATGAATAAACAAACCTTTATCTCAATTTGAAAATAACTACTCATAATTTTCACCAAATTTTGTTCTATGCTTCTCCTAAAAAGATACGTCATTGCTTTTCTGAGTTTTGACAACGCCATCAAATTCTTTCTCTATGATAAAAAATTTTTTGATTAATATTACGTCTGTGCTTTTCTGAATTTTGACAACGTCTTCGACATCGAATTCTACCTCTCTGAATTCTATGAAAATTTTGATTGATATTACGCCAACTGACACTGATATCTAGGTCCGCAAGTTGTCAAACGAATATCGATCTGTGATGGCAAATCTTTCAATGACAAAGCTCGGACTTCATGACATTTCTATTTTCTCTTGAGTAAATGAAAAAATGATCATATCTTCAGAAGGGGAAAGCTACGACAATGAAATTTGAGAAGGAGTAAGATATCGGTAACCTCAATATATATACGGATTTTTATTTAAATTTTAATGAAGTCTTAGGAGATATTGAGTATTGAAAATTTTTTTTTGGGAATTTTTAAAATTTTCTAGCGTGACAATTTCTGCGAAATTTTGCAAGCCGTTTCGCTTCAGCCTCCTCAATAACATTCCAAGTATCAACTTGATCGGATGGATATTCTAGTAGTTATTGAGGAAACAAAATTTCAGATCCTCATAACTACTGAACCATCCGACGGATTTGGCCCAATAACGAACTTGACCGAGATATTTGGACAATTAACCTATTCTGAAAATATGAAAACTCTAGCTGAATTCTTTTGGATGCTAGAGAGGATACGGCCGGACGGCCGGCCGGACAGACTCAACTTTCGCCACAAATTCTTCATCAGGGAGTCGAACCCAATCGATTGAGACCATTTTCGGCTCGATATTCCAAAATTACAGACATTCGGGCAAAATGATAGGCACTCTGTTCGGGTGAACAAGAGCGCCAAAAAGATTATAAGAATTATGGCATATTCTTTGCGATTCATAAATAACGCAAGTAACAGAGGTAATAAAAGATTTGGCTATTTAGACGTATTAGAGATAGGAGACGCCTTTAATGTTTTGATAAAGTTAGCCCAGGCTAGAGAATTTAACCAAGAGATTGCGGATTTAAAAGATCAAAAATACATTAGAGGTTCTAGTTCAATTTCGGGTTTAAATCCTTTTCTCGACACTAATAATATATTACGAGTTGGAGGTAGAATCTTGAACGCAGAGTTTGACTATGACAAAAAGCATCCAATTATTTTGCCAAAGAATCATTTATTAACTCTATACATAATGCGCGATGAGCACAAAACACTGCTCCACTGCGGACCACAGCAATTATTGTTCGCCATAAGAGAGAGATTTTGGCCTCTCGGAGGTAGGAATATTGCGCGTAAAATTGTTCATGAATGCATGGTTTGTTTTAAGGCAAAACCAAAGACATGCGAATACATTATGGGTAACTTACCTTCAGAACGGCTTTCCCAGGCATTTCCTTTTTCATACGTAGGTTGCGATTACGCTGGTCCCTTTTTGTTGAAAGACAGTAAAGCTCGTAAGCCAGGTATAGTAAAAGCGTGGATATGCATATTTGTCTGCATGCCTACAAAGGCAGTTCATATTGAGTTAGTATCTGAGTTAACTACACAAGCCTTTATTGCGTGTTTGAGAAGATTTACTGCTCGAAGAGGAAAACCGAAAACCATTTTTTCAGACAATGGTACGCAATTCGTAGGTTCTAACAATGAACTTCTCAGTTTTTTTGAAGAAAACACTGAGAAAATTACTAAACATTTTACCGATGAAGGGATAATTTGGAAATTCATTCCACCAAGAGCACCAAACTTTGGAGGAATATGGGAAGCGTGCGTTAAGAGTACTAAGCACCATTTGAAGCGTATTATAGGCCTCAATCAGCTGCGTTTTGAAGATTTTACTACGGTCTTGTGTCTGATAGAATCTATACTCAATTCGCGACCACTTACCCCTCTTTCTTCCAGTCCTAATGATTTATCCCCACTCACACCTGCACATTTTCTAATTGGACGGCCTCTCACAAGCTTACCCCAAGGCAGTTATATAGATATTCCAGATGGTCGACTAAAACTATATCAGCAGAGGCAAAAGATGGTGCAATTATTCTGGAAACGATGGAGCATTGAGTACGTCAACGGCCTTCAAGTGAGGCTAAAATGGAAAAACAACGGCCCCAATCTGGTCAGCAAGGGAGCCTTGGTTATAATAAAGAAAGACAACTAACCTCCTCTGGCATGGAAGATGGGTAGAATAGAATCGCTCCACGCTGGTGCTGATGGCGTTATTCGAGTGGTCTCAGTGCGCTGCAGTGATGGTAGTGTTTTTAAAAGAGCGATAACTAAAATATGTATACTTCCTATTGAGAACGATGTGAATAATGTCTGAATAGTGTTTATTTATTATTTTTGTTGTTGAAATGTAGTCATTTCAAGGCCGGCAGTATGTTAGCAATCAAAATCTATGTTCATCGAGCAACGGTGTACACAATCTGGCAACACCGCTAACGCTCGGGGTACCTGCTAGCCTGCCACCATTTTAGTTCCTCTTTGTTAACAGTACAGTACAGTACAGTCCACGAGCTCTACCAAGACAGAGCACAGTTTGTATTATCCATTTCTACAATGATAATTCATTAAAGTTTTAAAGTAAATTAAAGTGTTTAAATTGACAAGTTTAAACGAGCAGACAGCTCAACCATTTGAAGTATAAACGAGCAGAGAGCTCAACCAAGTTCAATAACCTCAAGCGTAAAAATTTATATTTTGAGGTCATGTTTCGCTCGTTATGGATTGCCAGATAAAATTGTTACGGACAACGGAGCAACTTTTTGCTCAGATGAATTCGAAAGTTTTTTGAAGAAAAATTATATAATCCATCTAACTAGTCCGCCGTTTCATCCTTCGTCAACTGGTGCTGCTGAAAACGCAGTGAAAACCGTGAAGAACGCGTTGAGAAATTCATTAGGCAAGTCAGGAAACGGAAATATCAATTACGTTTTAAATAATTTTTTGTTTGATTACCGTACTACTCCTCATTGTACAACCAAGACACCTGCAAAATTATTTTTGGGTCGTGAGTTGCGAACTCGATTCAATTTGTTATTGCCAACAGATCGGGCAGATTTGAGAGATCGAGTCACAGCAGCTCAAAAACGACAAAAATTGTATCATGGTGGTAAAAGATTTTTAACCTTTGAGGTTAGTGAAGAAGTTACTGTACACGATTATCGAAGACAGAATACCAGGAAGTGGATTAAAGCGGTTGTAACTAAAAAAGTTAGTTCATTTATTTATTTGGTCTGAGTACCGGCATTAAATAATATAGAATGGAAACGTCATTTAAATCAAATAAAAAAATATTGTTTCATCCCGTCTTCACTTCCTGAAAGTTTAAGAATTTAGTTGGGAGTAGACCGAAACGTTTTGTTAAACCTCCACAACGTTTGAATTATTCTTAGTTGAATTTTGTAATTATTTAAAAAAAACAGAAATTTTTTTTTTCAGGTATTTTTAATTTTAAGGGGAGAGATGTAATGTATATTGTTATTTTATTCAAGATTCGCGGGTTTTGCCTTCGCAAGTCAATGTTTCACGAATGTGTAACATGTGTGACAATCACTGCGGAGAAATTTTGTACAGTAGTCGAGAATACATGTGTCTGTGAAGAGCCTCCTAGTTTCATTTCTGGTTATATATCAAATTCATATAATTTTTGAAAAATCAACTAGGTGTTCTTTTGATAAAAATTTTTTTGTTAAATCATTAATATGAATCTATTCTGTTTAGACTATAATTACTGATTTTTATAATCCAGAGTAAATAACGTAAACAAGAACATAAATATTGAATAATGGTTAGTTCATAGATTATGTCAAATTTTAATACCTTACCATAGAATATTAATTTATCATCGAACCCCAGGAGAGAAAAAATTAATATTTGCAATGTATTTTAAATGAAAGATAATATCTGTAACTATTATTGATCTTTAGTTATAATTTTCCTCAGAATAATTACTAAGTAAATTATTATCACATTAATATATTATAACGTTTCTGTGGTGGGTAGTTCCAAATAAAAAAGTATTCTGTGGTTCCTTGTTGTTTTGATTCTGTTTGAAACTGTCAAAAGTTATTTGTATCTTCAAAAAAAAAAAAAAAAGTGGAAAGATTTTTAGGGATAATATCGAAATTATTCAATTCAGTATGAAATGATTATGGGTGCTGATGGCGTTATTCGAGTGGTCTCAGTGCGCTGCAGTGATGGTAGTGTTTTTAAAGAGCGATAACTAAAATATGTATACTTCCTATTGAGAACGATGTGAATAATGTCTGAATAGTGTTTATTTATTATTTTTGTTGTTGAAATGTAGTCATTTCAAGGCCGGCAGTATGTTAGCAATCAAAATCTATGTTCATCGAGCAACGGTGTACACAATCTGGCAACACCGCTAACGCTCAGGGTACCTGCTAGCCTGCCACCATTTTAGTTCCTCTTTGTTAACAGTACAGTACAGTACAGTCCACGAGCTCTACCAAGACAGAGCACAGTTTGTATTATCCATTTCTACAATGATAATTCATTAAAGTTTTAAAGTAAATTAAAGTGTTTAAATTGACAAGTTTAAACGAGCAGACAGCTCAACCATTTGAAGTATAAACGAGCAGAGAGCTCAACCAAGTTCAATAACCTCAAGCGTAAAAATTTATATTTTGAGGTCATGTTTCGCTCGTTATGGATTGCCAGATAAAATTGTTACGGACAACGGAGCAACTTTTGCTCAGATGAATTCGAAAGTTTTTTGAAGAAAAATTATATAATCCATCTAACTAGTCCGCCGTTTCATCCTTCGTCAACTGGTGCTGCTGAAAACGCAGTGAAAACCGTGAAGAACGCGTTGAGAAATTCATTAGGCAAGTCAGGAAACGGAAATATCAATTACGTTTTAAATAATTTTTTGTTTGATTACCGTACTACTCCTCATTGTACAACCAAGACACCTGCAAAATTATTTTTGGGTCGTGAGTTGCGAACTCGATTCAATTTATTTGCCAACAGATCGGGCAGATTTGAGAGATCGAGTCACAGCAGCTCAAAAACGACAAAAATTGTATCATGGTGGTAAAAGATTTTTAACCTTTGAGGTTAGTGAAGAAGTTACTGTACACGATTATCGAAGACAGAATACCAGGAAGTGGATTAAAGCGGTTGTAACTAAAAAAGTTAGTTCATTTATTTATTTGGTCTGAGTACCGGCATTAAATAATATAGAATGGAAACGTCATTTAAATCAAATAAAAAAATATTGTTTCATCCCGTCTTCACTTCCTGAAAGTTTAAGAATTTAGTTGGGAGTAGACCGAAACGTTTTGTTAAACCTCCACAACGTTTGAATTATTCTTAGTTGAATTTTGTAATTATTTAAAAAAAACAGAAATTTTTTTTTCAGGTATTTTTAATTTTAAGGGAGAGATGTAATGTATATTGTTATTTTATTCAAGATTCATGGGTTTGCCTTTGCAAGTCAATGTTTCACGAATGTGTAACATGTGTGACAATCACTGCGGAGAAATTTTGTACAGTAGTCGAGAATACATGTGTCTGTGAAGAGCCTCCTAGTTTCATTTCTGGTTATATATCAAATTCATATATACTCCTGGAATATATATATTCCCCTTAATATATTGAGTACCCTTATAATTAGTAGTACTCGAATATATTACAATATTTATGCCTTAAAGCCATGGGTTAATTAGAAGAGAAGGCATCTTTATCTAATTTAATAATGAAAGGTCGTATGACACTGGGAAACACAGGAATATAAAAGACAAACCTTACTGGCATTGTTTGGAGAAATTCCAAAGCCATCAGCAAGATCTCTGAATGGGTTATTCAATCTAATTTTTCTCAAACACCTAAGTATATGAGTAGAAAGTATCTTCCTACCATCTTCAATTAAACACATTAAATAATAAGACTCTTTAGGCACACTGATGTAATAACGTGGATTCCTGGTAATTTTGAAAAAAGTACAGTTGAGATGCCTCTTGCTTTTTATCCTCTTGCACAATCTCACATCAATCTGATGTTGATTTCATGAGCATATTGTTGATATTGACGATTGTCTTTGTGATCTTTGTGATGGTGTAAAGGATATGTCACTATCAGACAAGTCTTCGATTGCGAATGTTTTTCTTGACAAATTGAATGAGTTCGATGATGATGGTTTAATGATAGAACTATATCAAGTAATCTTAATAAGTGAAGTACTAACAGAGTGGACAGTAGGTTTTATGGGTGATGTCTTCTGGTTTACTGATTTAATTTCTGCTTGAATAGCTTCACATATTAATGTGGGAACTATGTATTATTGAATTGATTTGTTTGCACTTTTATGTTCTTCCGCATGATTCTCTAAAGCTCCATGTGTATCTTAAAAAATCCCAAATTAGGTAAATTAATGTACTTGAATATTCTAGAAAATATCATTTAAGTGAAAGTGATTTAACTAGATCTGAGAAACGGGAAGCACATTAGGCTTTCAAATACTGTTTAATTTATTATCTTCTGGTATATAAGTAAGAATCAAGGAATAGTTCTGCCTGAAGTAGAAATTCTTTCAAGCTCTCAATGTTCCATAATAATACTCCTTTCTTTTGAATCATTTATAAAACCTTCAATTATGTTCATTCTCTGTTCTTAACAGTATATTGGTTCGGTAGTATTAGAGATACGTGTTCTTCTGTCCGGTTGGCACTTAAATTTTGTCGATACACCCCTGGTATTGTACGGACTTGCGACACCGACCCCATCATATAATATTCCAGAAAATTGGTGATAACATTTGGCAATTAGAAAAATTGAAGAAATCAGCTGAGAAAGCGATCTCAAAGCGATATATTTTTTCAATATATTGAAAAGAAATCTCCTAAACATTTAAAATATTATTAAATGAAATGAAAATTTACGTCGAGATGGTCTTCACAGAATAAATTGTTGAATTTAGACTCACTGATTTTGGATCTCTCCTCACAAGTTTAAACCATTTATTTCGAGTCGTTTTGTTGTGAGGAACGTATATAAACAATTGTTTCGTTGTTTTTAATGATGTATTAATACATTGAGGTACTGCACACCATTTATAAAAACTTTTAAATTCATATTCAAATTCAATCGTAAGAGTTATCGGTTTCGCACTAGTGTTTACGGTCGATTAATCTGACATTTCATTCTTTACAGAGACGTGACGTCACAAGCAGATGTCTTGACACTAGCCAATGTTTTGGATGTTTTGGAGCGAATTTTGTTATTCAAATTAAAATAGCTAAAATTTTTAACTAAGCGATCTTTTTTCACGAATATATTTTTTTGCAATAGTAGAAACATAAGAACATTTTAAGCAAGTTTTTCAAATTAAGTCATTCTGCCTATTATACAATTGAATTTATATAAAGTCGAATTTGGCACTTGAGCAACTGTAAGTTGCCAGATCATACTCGTTTGTCATTTATTATGCATATACACAACTCCTTGTGATGATAAATGGTAAAACTCGAAAATTGAAAAATTGAATTTCGTAAATCTTCATTGATTTCATCATACCGCATCCTGTATTCTGGTTGATGTTTCTGTATATTTCTGAAGTTAATTTCATCAGTTCTATTTTTCAGTTGTAAATACACAGAAATGTTTCATTCCACTCAATTTGTCAGTCGTTATTTTGAATTCATCTTATAGATTTATTGGTTTTGGATATTCATTGTCCCATCCAAATATATTAAAAACAATAAGGAATATTTCTGTGGTAATCGATGGTTCGATACAGGTAACCACCGAAGGAGATCAAAAAACTTTGGGTCGGCGAGGGGTTTAGAAATGCGATATTTCGAGGTAGAAAGGGAAAGGCGATCTTGCGAGCGAAGCGAGCACAGTAAAGTTCTTAAGACGACCTTTCGTTAGGTGCATTTCACATGCCTTTCCGGCCACGCTAACATTTAAAAAAAAATTATCTAAAACTCCGATTTCTCGGTTTTTCGCGAAAGATGGTCCGGTAAAATTGAAAAAGGCTTTTTCCACGGACACGTACAGGAAAAGCCGGTTTCATATGAGTACTCCCCGAGAATCGGACGTTTGGATAGGGCTATTCGTATCTTCCAATCGCAATTAAAAATATTTTAAATTAATTGCTGAAAATAGCTTACTTCGACACAAATTTCCAGATCATCAGTCACGTCCGACATTCACAGAACTTTGTCACATAATTTCAATTACAATATTAACCCATATCTCGTATAATATTTCGAAATTTTTTCAATTCATAGAATTCGTAAGAGCCCTGGTGAGATATTCTCTTATAATTTGACAGTCTACGATATGTATTTATGAAATTCAAAAATCTACCCATTGCAATCCCTAGCCAATTCATTTCACCCCTGTCGATTTCTACTCTGAAATGACAATTGTCGTTGACATTCTAATCTTACGTAGATTCTTATGTCATATTCTAGACGTAAATCGGACCCACTTAGTTTATGCGCGAACGAATGGAACGAAATTCAAAGTAATCGGCGAGGCACTCTGTTCATGGTTACAACTTTAGACCTTAATCGAATAATTTTTATTTTACCTTTGCAAAATTCACCAACCGCGAATCGATTGAGTTGAAACGATATTCTTTTGTTTTTTTTTTGGTGGAAAGAGCACCCACTGCGAATAAATTATATACAGGCTGTCTCATATGCGTTGCCTATTTCTAACAGCTACCTTCGATCGAGTTATTTCGGCTGTTTCTGCTTACGACTTCTTAATTCGATAAAATATTTGCGATTCATATACAGGATGTCACATATGAGTTACGCATGCCTAGCGCTGATTGTCACCAGAGTTTTTCTCAAGTCTTCGTGTTTTTCCGCTTACGGGAGCAAATTTAAATAAAATGTCATACAGGGTGTGCATTTTACAATGAATTTGCAATCGATTGATACACAGGGTGTGCAAATTTTCTTCGAGTTTTTTGCGCGCTTTCGGTTTTTTGTGCTCCTTCGGGGGTTTTTGGGTTCCTTGGATTTTTTGCGTTTTTTCCTGTTACTTCGGGTTCTTTCGTGTTTTTTCGAATTCTTTCGTGTTTCATTGGGTTTTTTCGTGTTTCTTGCAATTCATTCATGTTCTTTTTCGGTTTTCGCGTATCTTCGTGTTTCTTCCAGTACCTTCAAGTTTTTATTCTTCAACGGATTTTTTGCGTTTCTTCAGGTTTTTTCTGATTCCTTAGGAATTTTGCGATCTTTCGTATTTCTTCGCGTTCTTTTGTGATTCTTCGGGTTCCTTCGTATTCTTTTGTGTTTCTTCCAGTTCTTTCATGGTTTTTCGCTTTCGACGGGGTTTTTTGCGTTCCTTCGGGTTTTTTCGGGTTCCTTTGGGCTTTTTGCGATCTTTCGTGTTTCTTCGCGTTCCTTGGTGTTTCTTTGGTCCCTTCGTGTTTTTTCGCGTTCTCTTGAGATTTTTCGCGTTCTTTCGTGTTTCGTCGGCTCCTTTCGTATTTATTCGCATTTCATCGTGTTTCTTCCAGTTCTCTCATGTTTCTTTGCTCTCAATTTTTTTTTAATCCTTTGGACTTTTTGCGTTCTTTCGTGTTTTTTCGCGTTCTTTCGTTCTCTTTCGTGTTTCTTCGCGTTCCTTTATGTTTCTTTGCTTTCTTCCGTGTTTCTTCGCATTCCTTCGAGTTTCTTTGCTTTCAACAGATTTCTTTGCTGTGTTTCGTGTTTCGGTGCGCTTCATTGATCTATGGTCTATATTGATCTATGGGTTTATTGAACTACTGGCTTATGAATCTACTGGCCTATAGAACTACGGGCATATGGATCTCCTGGCTTACTAGTGTCAGTTAATTTCAGTATCACACTGTTTCAGAGTTCTGAAAAAGACTGTAGAACAAGCACTCCAGGCCTCACGTCTGTGTTTCTCAACATTTTTTAAATGATGAATGGTAAAATCCTTATTCATGTTCTGTTCGATAATGAAAATCAATAGTAAAATAACAATAACAATTCAAGTTTATTTCGGTATAGAATACATAACTTGTTTAAAAGTGAAGTAAAGATTAACTTTTCTTAGATTTTTGGTGAATGGCAATGACACCATCATCTGCATTATCGCTCAGAGTAATATGTGTGTTACAGTTCTGATCGACTGTGATAGTTTTTCCAGTACAACGTCCATTAACCAAGCTTCCAGAAATAATATCGCAATATTCTCCTGGGGGAACACAAGCATGAACTTGCTTGTCCAAGTAACCTTCGTTATTGAAAACAATGAATCCTTTATTGCCCCTGCAAAATGCGATTTGTTGATCTCCCAAGGTTTGCCAGTCATTCAATCCAGTTCCTAAAATATGAGATTATTTCAATAATTGCAGAATGAAAATTATTTTTTTCATTGTCAAAATCCCTAATGGAAAGTAAAATTTTATTGTTTTGAAAATTGATTTGCCAAAGCCGGAAATTGCCGCAATATTGCCACAATTTGTATAAGTAATTTATACGTTGAGAAAGGGCGTGAAGGACATGAAACGTCTAAGAGCTATGATATTCAGCAATCATATGAATGAACAGATGGCATACTGAATGTGTGATACTCAATTTTTGAGAATAATGATTTTTTATTCAATAAGGAGCATTAATTGGCTGCAACTTTGATTTGTTCTGGGTGTTTAGACAAATATATTATTGTAATAAAAATTGATTTAGGCTTAAGTTTTTATGTTTATGTAATAATATTGCTGCTGCATCCATCTCATAATAACTATATGAATTGAACGGTATATCATGTGGATCTTTTTGTTATTTCGTGGTCCATTTTGAGGTTGAAAAGGATAAAGTTCATGAAATAATATATCCATGTTTTCCATTCCTGGTATGATCGAGTATTGAATAGTGAATACATTTCTGTTAAAACCATTGTATTAAAACGAATAGTTTTCAAAATATCTAAAAACAACTGGAAAAAAAGTCAAATATTTCAGTCAGTAATATGTTCATTATTCTTATTTTAAATATCCTGAGCGTAAACCGTTTTTACAATATCGAAGGGGAAGGATGTGAAAAGGTTATGCATCTTCTGGATTTATAATATCATCACAGGGTGTTTCAAATTTTGTGTTGAAACTTGTAATCTTAAATTGGCCATAACTTCTGTTTTTCAAATCAGAACCCTATTTTTTTATAATTGTGTTGGATTCTGCGGTCAAAAATGATGATAGTCAGTGGCGGCTCGTGACAATATAGTATGGTGAGGCACATATGAAAAAAAAATTTAATAATGATATATATATAGGGTTTACGCGGTGAACAAAGTTTATATAGTGAACTCTACTTCGTCAGTTGCATAATAAATATATTAAAAAAATTTTCTTCACTAATGCTTGGAATTTTTGATGAATCCTCAAATTATTTATATACATATTACTTTATTTTATTCAGCAAAAATAGCTATTAATTTAATTGTCCCAATATATTATGAGCTTATTTTTCTATATACTAAATTGCTCAAACCATTATTATGCAGCTGTACAGCAAGAACCAACGTGGAGGTGTAGAGCATTCCTGCCAGGTGTGGGATGGGAATGAAGGAAATCGAATCAGATCAAGTTGGAAATTTTCAAAATAGTGAAATAAACTCTAAATAAATAAAATAAACTTTAAAAAAAATTAACACACAAAGAATACGTGTTCCTCCAATTTGTTCTAACACTTGGGTACGCTTTGTTGATTTGGAAAAATATGATGAAAGTCCCGACAAGGTTGAGAAAAAAACTTTAACCTGTTGAATTGAACTGCAAGCATTACTTAAAACCAAATTGAATAAATGTGCATAGCAATGAGTAAAGATTGCTTGTGGAGCTATAGATTTAATTTTTGCTTGTAACCCGTTCACTTCTCCGGACATAACACTCGCTCCGTCGTATGTTTGAGCCACTGATTTTGAAGTCAAATTTTCCGAATTTTGAAGATAAATTGAAATAGATCATCAGCAGAACACCCAGAACTAACATCATTAAATCCCATGAAGCGTTCAACAAGTTGGTCATCTATTATATAACGAAAAATGACTGATAACTGGGAATGACAGCTTATGTTAGTTGTTTCATCAACTTGCCAAGAAAAAAACAATGATTGTGAAATTTCGTCCTCGATTTGTATATTCACAACAAAAGCAACCGAATCAATTAATTCATTTTGAATGGTTTTAGATGTACCAGAAATTACCGATTTACTGTTGGTGTCATTTTCTAAAAGGTTTTTAAATTCGTGTCAAATTTACTAGCAAGAACTACAAATTCTTTGAAATTTCCGCGATTTAAAGATTCATTCGATTCATCGTGCCTCTTAAAAGGTAACTCTTGCATACAGTGGTACATCGTAATATCTATTAAACTTCTTAGAATTTGTCGATTTTCTTTGACTCTAGCATTGAAATTTTGAATTTCTATTTGACGCTCATTGTCTCTCTCTTGCTGTGGCGATATTTTGTTTTTGCTTTCTCATAAGCTTGCAATCAGATGAAATATGCTGAGCACTTTTATTGTGTAACGATAGACCCAGAGATAAATTTTTCAAATCACTAAAACCACTTTTCGCCCAAACTCTTTCGGAATTTCCAATAGTTGCTGAGAATAAAATGCACGGCCAGCAAAATATTTTTTTCAAAGTAATACTTCCAGTAAGCCAGTCGTACTTGTCATACCACTTATTTTGGAATCCCCGATTTGATTTACCGACCCCATCACTAGACACTTGAGATTTACTCTTTGGAACAGGTCGCTTAATTTCCTTAATTAAATATAATTTATCATTATACGAATGAGTCGAAAAATGTTGTTTATTTATTAAAAAATTAACAATATCACAAGTTCACCGAATATGTTCCTTAGGAATTTCAAAAGATTTACTATTACTAGGTCCCGCTGAATCCATTTCGCGATCTGGTGGTCACTTTCAATAAAAAAGATTTATATTTCAGAAAAAATTCACCTGAAAAAGATTATAATCATACGCAATACACAGCAAACGCGATACCA
Source organism: Micraspis discolor (assembly GCA_030674115.1). Taxonomy (NCBI): domain Eukaryota; kingdom Metazoa; phylum Arthropoda; class Insecta; order Coleoptera; family Coccinellidae; genus Micraspis; species Micraspis discolor. The sequence goes on from JARTUT010001762.1 coordinate 131,807, forward strand.
CTAAATAACGACAAAGTGAACTAACCCTATTTCTCTATTTCCCGCTTCCCGATTAACTCGAATAAAAACCTGAGGCCAGCCTCTAATTCCTCCGCTTCGACGCAGATAACCCTCTGGACATCGCAGAAACAAAACGATCTCAGATCGGCTAAGATCGCGCAGAGGCTAGCCTCGGATTAATCCTAGAACGGCTTTCCATTACGTTCTCGTAGGTCATCGAAGTAGATAACACGCTAATTCAGTCAAAGAAGCCTGCGTTAGGCATGCCTCCAACCGTTTATTCAAAGAGGATTTGATTTGTTATGAATATACAAGGAACGTGAGATTGGGAAAAATATTGAGGAAAAAAGTGATGATGAAAGGGAATGAAGAAATATACGATTCAGAATTTTTTTGATGAGGCACTGCCTCACCTGCCTCATAGGACAAGCCGCCACTGATGATAGTTTTCTCACATGATTATGCTCCAAAGTTTGATAATTTCTGAGTTATTTGAGATGTTCTAGATTTATGGTGTACGTAGAGTCAAATTGATTGCATCTAAAAAAATTCAATGAATATTCTTTTGAAACCATAGGAACACTTTGTACCCATAGAAGATAAATTATCTGTTAATAATTTACAAATGTCAGGTGTTATTGTTATTCGTTATCGTCATTTCTCGATTCAACATATTGAACCGTTATTCTAATTACGAAATTCTGGATCTATTTTATATACACGGTGAATGTGACAGAATTATTAGTAGAACCTGCCGGGCCTTCAACGAGAAGTATTATATATAGCCATTTACCTTCCATGACGTAGAAGATCTTTAGAAAATATGTTTCAAACTTTCAAAGTTTTGGATGTGTAAGAGCCCCTAAAGATTACAAAAGAAGGGTAGTTGATGACTAAGAAAATGAAATCAGTGTTTTGACTTAATTCGAAGCGAATGAAAATGCATCTATTCGAAGTGCAGCTCATGAAATCGATTTAGACAGAAATTCAGTGCACCGAAATTTGAAAAAACACAACATGCATGACAACAAATATGAGAAAGTTCATGCATTAGAACCAGGTGACTACATAAAAAGGATAAATTTTCGTAATGGAATATTAGAAAAACGTGAAAATGATGAAAATTTTTTGAAAAAGATCATTTGGGCAGACGAAGCCAAATTCTATAATGAAGGACTATTTAATAGAAAAAATTGCCACATTTAGAAAATTGAAAATCATCAAAGAAAAAGACGAAGAAACCTCCAGAACAAATTTAGTTTTAATGTGTTTGCTCTTTTGATGAACAATAAAGTGCGGTACTACATTTAAGAAGAAAATTTAAACACAGAAAAATTTTTGGAAATCCCGAGAAATTTTGTTTCTGAGTTTTTGGATGAACTCGAATTGTTAATTTGTGTTTTGAAACGTAATTTTATTTTTATTATCATAATTTATTTATAATCATAATTCGGTGTACTGAAGTAGCGAATATATTCAATGTGTTTCCTATTGAAGAGATGAATTCTCATTCGCTTCGAAATAAGTCGAAATACTAATTTCATCATTTTTTGTATTCTTTAGGGGCTCTCACGTTCAAAAATTTGGAAAGTTTGAAACATCTTTTCAGAAAAGGTAAAAAGAAAAGGGGATACTCAACATCTTGTGTCATCCACCATGGATTTGAAATAAACAATATCATTAAGTGCCTTTAAATGTGTATTGCGTACACAATTGAAAAAATAGAATATGCAATAAGAAATAAATCCAAAATCTCATTATTAGAATAGCAACGATTTATTTTGTGAAAACAAAAAATTTCATAACGACTAACAATAAGACCTGTCTGACACTTGTGAATTATAAATGGGGTGATTTATCTTCTATGCTCACAGAATATCCTTATGAATCAGATTCGAAGAATGTGACTCTACGTACTACATAAATCTAGAAAATCTCAAATAACTCAGAATTTCTTTAATTTAGGAGCAAAATCATGTGAGAAAACTATCATTATTTTTGACCGCAGAATCCAACAAATTATAAAAATTAAGAAAGCACTGACGTGAGGTCAGATTGCTTCGGCGCTCTTGTAGAGCTACTCGAGAGTAAATATTCAAACCATAACAAATCTATAAGCACTCTGATCACGTGAACAATAGTCTTTTCCCGTACTATGGGACAATGTGATGCACGCCTAATGAATGAACAAACCTATATCTCAAATTGAAAATAACTACTCATAATTTTCATAATTATGTTCGAAGCTATAATTGCCTTTTCCTAAAAACTTACGTCAGTGCTTTTCTGAATTTTGACAACGTATATTATTTCAGCCACCGATATTGAATTTTATCTCTATGATTTCCCGTTATGAAAAATTTTGATTAATATTAAGCCAACTGACACTGATTAATGATCCTGGCATTTGTCATTTGAATATCGATCTGTGATGGCCATCGTTCAAAGAAAATCATCGGGTCGTATGTCATTTCTCGTTTCTTTTGAGTAAATGAAAAAAATGATCATATCTTTAGATGGAAAAGAGCTACGGCAATGAAATTTGAGGATAAGTAGGATATCGATCAGCTCAATATATTCACGAATTTTTATTCAAATCCGAAAAATTTCTTTCGAGATAGTGAGGATTAAAAATTTTTTTGTTGGGAATTCTTTAAAAATTTTCTAGAGTGACGATTTCTGCGAAATTCTAGTAGTTATTGAGGAAACAAAATTTCAGATGCTCATAACTATTGAATCATCCGACGGATTTGGCCCAATAACGAACTTGACCGAGATATTTGGACAATTTACCTATTCTAAAAATATGAAATCACTGGCTGATTCCTTTTGGATGCTACAGAGGATACGGCCGGCCGGACAGACTCAACTTTCGCCACGGATTCTTCATCGGGGAGTCGATCCCAATCGATTGAGACCATTTTCGTCTCGATAGTCCAAAATTACAGACATTCGGGCAAAATGATAGGCACTCTGTTCGGGTGAACAAGAGCGCCAAAAAATAGGGTTCTAATTTGAAAAACAGAAGTTATGGCCAATATAAGAACACAATTTTCAACACAAAATTTTATACATCATGTGATGATATTTTTGAAATCCATAAGATGCTGACCTTTTCACGCCCTTCCTCTTCGATGTTGTAAAAATGGTTTACGCTCACGATATTTAAAATAAGAATAATGAACATATTACTGACTGAACATATTTGACATTTTTTCACCCTTTTTTTAGATATTTTGAAAACTATTCGATATAATACAATGGTTTTAACAGAAATGTATTTACTATTGAATACTCGATCTTACCAGGAATGGAAAACTTGAAAAAAAATTTTTTCGTCGAATTTATTTACACTCCCTGTATAACCGGAAGTTTTTGGGCTTCGAAATTATATTAGCTCTGTAGAGAAGAGAGCGCTCGAAAGGAACCCATTGGAGCCATACTTGAAACCTAAAATCGCTCATAAAATCACAACGGGGCAGAATTGGAAAAAGATATGTTGAAATAAAAGTTTTTTTTTTTTTAATTTTAAATTAAAGCAGTTGTCAAAGACTCACTCTGTATTTATAGTGTATACAATGAAAATATTACTTGAATTCTCAAAGCCAGGATTTAAAAATATTTTGATAGACCCATTAGATATTCAAGGCCTGCTTCAGAATCAATAATTTTTAGGGATGTATTGAAATTATAACCTACCTTTTACTGCATTCCTGAACCTAACCATGTTATAAATCTGGCGCCATCTATGTTCGCATATGTAACCGTTAGTGCAGGTGTTGTCGGCATTGAAACCAGGTGAAATCAAATTTCCATTGGAATCATGAGGAGGGGCTGTATTAGTATCCTTGAAATCGTAGCTCGATATAATCCTTGTAGTTCCATCATAAGGATGGGCCAACATGAATGCGATAGCCATTTTGTATGGTCTAGCATTTTTATATGTGAGTACGCTACCGTCACTTCTTTGTGTATCATGGTTATCGATAAAGGTTACGGAGTCACTACCAGGCTTTACCAAGCCCCATTCGGGACCCCAATTGACAAGGTATTTCATCTTATCGTTTTTCTTGAAAACACTGCTAAGACTCTGGCCATGCTTGAATTCTAGAACTCTTCCTATTCCGGTGTACATTTCTCTGGTTACAGCACCTCCTGAAAGTGAAAATTTTTGTGAAATATCTTACCTTCAGCTCATAAGATGAATTTTAAGTGATACATTGTATAGGTAGTCCGGTCAAGTTAGACCAAATAACAGAGGTGAGGTTACCAAAATTCGCATAGAGCTGAAAATTGGTAGAGATGGTGAGGATACCATTAGAAAGAAAGGGTGAAAAGTCTCCAAAAATCCTATTGTTGCTGAAAAAGTTATTAAAGGTCAAAGGTCGCGAAAATAGGTTTTTCGCTTTTTTCAGCCAAACGGTGAGTTTTATCATAAAAATAGCAAAGACATAAATTGTAGATCGTGCAATTATCGACAAAAATTGTTTCCATACTTTTTTTCGTGAGAGTCCCCGTTTCCGAGATATGAGCGAAGAAAGTTGTATGCTCCATAAAATGCATAAGTACGCCACGTTCATTCGTCACTGGCGCCGTAATGCGAGTTGAATTCTTTTTCTTTCGGTATATTAACTTAAAAAAAATCAAAATTAACTCAGAAGAAACTAAGTCCATTGCCGTCTATGCCAGTGCAACCTTGACAAACATCTGCCTGCTATGTTGAAAGATAAATTGACGAATGAAGAAATACTTGTCAAGCAAACTGATAATGATGCTGATGTCCTCATTATTGAAACAGTATTAGAACAGTTCAATTTGACAAGCACAACTATGATTGTAGGTGAAGACGTTGATTTACTAGTTTTATTGAATGCTCGAACTCCAGCTGACAGAACAATTTATTTTTTAAAACCTGAACATCAGTCCTTCAAACTTTTAAAACATCAATCCGAAATATATTCATCCCAAAGTTTATCTGCATTTGCAAAGTGTCAAAATCACATTTTGTTTCTCCATGCTATAAGTGGCTGCGATACAACATCTGCATTTGACAGGAGAGGTAAAACGTCTGTTTTTAAAATGTTGGAGAAACAAGATTTACTTGATTGTGCCGAAGTTTTTAAAAATAATAAGTCTACTCCGAAAGACATAATTATTCATGAAATTCGCTTTCTTCTTGCCATGTACGGAGCTCCAAAAAAAATTACCTGCATTGATAAGTTCAATTACGTGTCTTTTGTCAAAAATACTCGTAACAAAAAGCAAGTGCAATTGGCTTTCTTCCTCCAACCTCGGCTTCTGCACAACAAAATCTTCTTCGGGTATATTATCAAGTTCAAGTGTGGCTTGGTAATCAATTAGACCCAGAAGACTGGGGTTGGATGTTGATTGATGATGCATTAGAACCTGTCCAAACTTTACTTCCACCTGAACCGGAAAAACTGCTCAACACCATTTTTTGCAATTGTAAAAAAGGATGTAATGCCAAATGTGGCTGCAAAAAAGTTGGGTTGTTTTGTTCCTTAGCCTGTACAAGTTGTCAAGGCCAGCTTTGTTCTAATGCTGAATCTCCATTAGAAGAGGACTCATATCATATAAACGACGAGACATCCGATCCATCGCTTTTGGACGAGTTTATTTTCACTCAGCTCGAAGAAGAAGACGAAGAACAAGAAGAAACAGATGTAATAAATGATTATAATTCGGACCAATAATTTTATCACATTCTTTACAATTAACGACAATTTTTTATATTATTTATTAGAACAGATCGGTTCGTGGAATAGGCCTACCGGGGAAACCACGTTAAAAAAAACGCGTCAAGTACACTACCTCACAGGTGACGTGGAAACGTGTGCATTTTATGAAGCATACAACTTTCTTCGCTCATAACTCGGAAACGGCGACTCTCACGAAAAAAAGTATGGAGACAATTTTTATAGATAATTGCACGATCTACAATTTCTGTTTGAGCTATTTTTATGATAAAACTCACCGTTTGGCTGAAAAAAGCGAAAAACCCATTTTCCCGACCTTTGACCTTGAATAACTTTTTTAGCAACAATGGGATATTTGGGGACTTTTCACCCTTTCTTTCTAATGGTATCCTGACCATCTCTACCAATTTTCAGCTCTATGCGAATTTTGGTAACCTGGTATGTATACTTTGACCGGACTAAGGGTGATTGACTTCGAATTGACGGTTGAGAAAAATAGAACACCCAGCATACTATGAATCTATTTGATACCTCATTTGCTGGCAATTTCAAAATAATGCCTAACGTGGTTAAATGGTTTCAATAATTAAAATTTTAAACTCCTTCACATTCGTGATAAAATCTAGGAAAGCACTAACGTGAGTTCAATAGTTTTCTCTTCTCTTCTTCTAGACTCTTTTCCCATACCCTGCAACAGTGTGATTCTTATACAACAGCTACGATAAATGAAGAAACCTATATCTCAAATTAAAACTGCCCACAGTTTTTTTCTACTCCATCGAAAACATTTGGAATATCTTCTTTTCACTTAATTTCGGTAGATTAAAATACCTTATATATTCATGTCCAAATTACAAATATCTTTAATTAGAAATAAGCAATATAACAGTTTTCCTTCTGTTTCATTTCAGTCACAATCTTGTTTCACTTAAATCTGCACTACTACAATATATAATCAGAATAAAACTTTTTAATCACTAACCAGAGCAGATTGAATCATTGGAGATTTTCAGGTTCAAGAATGTCATCAAAGAAATACTACTGGATCAATGTTTTCGCCGCAGAGAATAATAATTTAATTTCATACAAGTTTGAATCTAAATTTTCATTTCAGTTATTGTATTCGACCTGCTTTAAATGAATGTAAAATTCGTCTTCTTGGATGGATAACATTATTATTATTATTATTATTATTATCGAAACATTGGTAGTAAAAACAATAAGAGATGGTGGATATTGTCCAAATAATAATTCTACATTAAAGGTTCAAGTTGAATTGGCAAGAATGAATATACATATGTTGATATATACAGTACAATACTAACCGAATCCTGCAATTTCTTGGTAAACGAATGCTCTCGAACCTGCAGCGAATCCATAATCAGTGTTTAGGTTCTTTAATCTTCCGAAAATGTTTGCCATATCCTGCACATACATATGTTTTGCAGCATCAACTCTGAAACCGGCTAAACCAAGGTCGATCAAGTGGTTCAAATATTCAACAATTTTTCCACGTACATGCTCTTGACCCTGAAATTGAGAGACCAATATAATATTAACGTCAATTAAGATTTTGTATCGCAACATCTGGATAACGGCTCTGATTTCGATTAATCTTCCGTCTTTCAGTGATTTTCTTGTATTCATTGATTCGTTATTTTTTTCAAATGTCTTTGATTGTCAAATATCTCAGACCTTCAGATGAAGGTCAGATGATTGGAAGGAGCTGAGCTTGGATTTTTATATTTACTGAATAGAATTAGTGCCCCAAGTAGCTCGGTCCAGTTCATTGCCTGAAATTTTTCTATCGGTTCGAAATTATGAGGATGCGGAGTTTGCTTTCTTCAATAGCGCCACCTCATACATGCATTAACTAATATTTACTCGTACATCTTTAAGAACTCCTGAGATATCGTTTATTTTTGAAAAAAATGTTGAAAATTCTCTTGAAATGTTTCTCGCCTTACGTTGAGCTATTGGATTAATTTGACGAATAGAAAATTAACCTACCTAATTGGACACTCAATATACTCGTTTTCTGTGAATATTGAAGCTGTATCTGAACTCTTCCTTTATAGTTTATGCTACATAGACAACTATGAAAAGGGGTTCCTCATCGGGAAATCGAATCAAACCATTTTAAAACATTTTCGCCTAGATACAGACTTTTTTTGCCTGTGATTTTACATGCATTTTTTTTATTGTATCAAGTCTACATGAGTGTGTGTTTGAAAAAAAACGTATTTATTGTTACAGATAACACCACAAAATTAACACGTGGGCCTTTCATTGAAAAAAAAAATTATGAAATTTTGAAAACATCTCCACTCCTATTGAAATTTTAAAAAAAGTTACAGCTATTACAATCTTAGTTTTATTTTAAAATGTTCTTTGATTAACAGCGTTGCTAACCATATGCTATTTACGTAATAAAAAAAATAATACTGCAAATAAGGTTATAGTCAGAAGAGTAAAGAAAGTCGCACCTAAATAAAAGTACGGATTTCGAACAAGGAAATTTTACCGGCCCGTTTTAGACGCGTGTGAATTATTATTACTATTTCTGTCCTTAGGTTGGATTGGGTTAGTCGCCGCTGACTTGACCCTACCGTCATTCGAGATTTAACTGTCTCTGCTGTTGCAAGTGTCTGTAACACGTTGTTCAGTTTTTTAAATTTGTAATTTTCTGTTTTTATTACTTTTATGACCTTTTGCTACTGTTGTTTTAGTTGTTGATATGCCTAATTTCACCAACGCTGAGTATGCTGATATGGTGATGGCATATGGCAAGGCCGATGGTGTTGCTCGTGCAGCTCAAAGGATTGATCAAGCCAAATTTCCTGATCAAAGATTACCCCACCACGAAACATTCTCGACTACTTATCGACGATTAAGAGAGACTGGAAACTTAAATTTTCAAGAGCCAAGAGCGGCACAGACACTTCCAACAGCAGAGACTTAAATCTTGAATGACGGTAGGGTCATGTCAGCGGCGACGAACCCAATCAACCTAAGGACAGAAATAGTAATAATAATTGACACGCGTCTAAAACGGGTAGGTACAATTTCCTTGCTCGCTGTGTTTTGTCGAAATCCGTACTTTCATTTAGGTGCAACTTTCTTCACTCTTCTGACTAAAACCTTATTTGCAGTATTATTTTTTTATTGACTTACGTAAATAGCATATGGTTAGCAACGTTATAAACCAAAGAACATTTTAAAATAAAACTGATTTTGTAATAGCTGTAACTTTTTTTTAAATTTCAATAGGGTGGAGATGTTTTCATACTTTCATGATTTTTTTTTTAATAAAAGGCCCACGTGTTAATTTTGTGGTGTTATCTGTAACAATAAATACGTTTTTTTTTTTAAACACACACTCATGTAGACTTAATACAATAAAAAATGCATGTGAAAGCACACGCAAAAAAGAGTTATGGGGCTTCGAAGGGTACATTTTGGGTAATTTAGAAAAACCTAATAAAAAAGTCATACCTCCGTAACCGTAATACCAAGGACCCAGGTTCCAAGACTGAAAAGGTAGCAAATGACCCTACCAACGCCCCAAAAAACTTTGACGGTCCATGTGCCGAACACCCTGTATACTGGGAATTTATGCAGCTGGCCTTCGCAGTTATCACTAGGTAGATTTCATCAACAGTCCGTAGTACATGTGGTAAGCATATGAATTATAATAAGCTATTAACTTCGCACTTACCTGATCTAAATCTCTTAGTCCTACGAGTTCACATCTTCTCACTTCATCGGCATTGTTGTAATTATTGATAGCACAGGGTGAGTGGAAATGTTCTCTTTTGTATGGTACTCCTGGATAGTCGTCGCTGCTGGATTTTCCTTGATTTCCAGCAGTTCCTACGCCATCACCTCCGGTCATGTGATTGAAGACTACATCGGCATAAATTCTGTGAAATGTAAAAAATTGGCAATTATTTATATTTTTCTCCCATGTTGTTATATATGAAATCTAATATTCGATAATATGGAATTAATTTATTTCATCAATCAATCAACCCTATTTCTGTATTTATGTTTTCGTTTACTGAATTATATTAACCAAAAACATATGCTTCGAAGTGCTTCTAATTATAACTAAGACAGCACAGAATCATCTTAACATAATTTTTTCATCAGAAAGTAGCTCATTGGTTTTCCAGTGGAAAATTCACGTGTTGAAACTCAGATATTTCAAAGCAAGTGTAACTGTACACTTTAATCTGTAATTACTTGTAATCTTTCCATGTAAATTGTTATTGGGATTTAGAACAGAGTATAATCAAGAAGCAAAGAAAAACCCACAAATGATGTTCTTATACAATAAGTGATATGAATTTATCCACTGTCATCATCCAATATATCTGAAGATTCGTTTAGAATTTTCATAATATTAATGGTATGGTATTGAATTGATATAAAAAAAAATCTCATACACCTATTCACAAGTCAATACTCTGTCAAGAGGAAAATACTTCAAATATATCAGTGTTCGGAAAGGCATAGATGATTTTTTCTGGGTTTATGTGCCAAAAAAGCAATTTGTCAACCTCACACGTTGAAAGTAGTCAAAGAAGAATTGGTTTTGATGATATGAAATTCTTAAAAATTTATAAACGTGTAGGGAATTAATCAATTCCACCAGAGGAAACTAAAATAATTTCCACAAAGTAGTGAATGAAAGAATTTTACGAAAATAGTATTGCGAAATTTAATAGAAATTGTTTTTTATCCTTTCCCGAGATGAACTATACAGGGTGAGTCTTTGACCACTGCGTTAATTCTAACCATAGGTTCTTGAGATCAAAAGAAACACTTTTTTCCATATTCAGCTGCGTCAAAAAATTATAAAAATTTTAAGTTTTCACATTGGGCAAATATCCCTCTGTAGTCCAATTTAGTTTGAATGAAAATTATCTTCCACAGCATCCACTATTGAACCTGATTTGTTTAAAAACATTATTTTTCCTTTGAGAAATGACTTACTCATGTTTCATCAGATGAGATCCATATTAAGAAGAAATAATAATTTTCTGGTGAAAAAATTCAACACTATAAACATAGATTCTTGTTGTTCTTTTATAATTTATTTCTACTACCCCTCCCTTTTTAATGAGAGATTCCAAAAACACCTCAGAATTATTGGATGTTATCAACATACATTTTTAATATTCTTCTTGAGATTTTCAAATCAGGAAAACCATCATTTCCATGAAAATTTCCAAGCCATGAGGTTGTCACATTGTTTTTTTTTTTACTCAGAGCCAGAAAAAACCATAATTATTAACAAAAACAAAAAGGTATTTCAAGCGAGTAACCAAGTTACCGGTTGTCTTTGGTCTTTTGTGGTAAATACCTTTTGCATTCAAGTGACTTGGGTTATAGATCTGTGACGTCATGAGTTAACCTCAATTTGATCGAGAAATGTCAAGAATAACCAAAATCGTAACTCTGCTCGAGAGCAGGGTTACGATTCTGGTTATTAGAGCAAGTAGGGTTAGATGTGTATAAACATTAAAATAATAGACAATAGCAAGGGCTTTGAATTATTTGGAAGTCGAAGATCTGATCTTGGTAGAACCGAAAGACTATTGACTATTTCACAGAGATAATTAATAATCCAAACTACAGCCACACGAATTCGATTTAATGAAATGGAAGTTCAACTAAGGCAATTTAAGATGAAATTAAAAATATTACGCTCTTCCTAAATTCACAGGTTCAAAAGAAAACTTAAAGAACGTGGGTGTAAGTTTGGATTGAAAGAACTTGGACCACATTGTAGCAGAATGTAGAGTTTTTTTAAAATAATAAAAAGCAGAGCAATTATGAAATACAGTTCTTAAAAGAAGGAAATACTCAGGATCTAATATAATCATGTGCTTCTGAAAAATGTTGCTGAAAATCAAGTGGAAATTGTAAATTACAGATCATTAATACAACTGGTCTGTCATCTGAAGGTGCGTTGGAATGAAACTTATAAATCCAATGATTTTCTTGAATTTTAACTTTGAAGGCTGTAGGTATTTGATCACAACTTATGGAACCTTTAGGAAAACTCAAAAATAAAATTGGAAGCAGAAACAGTACATTCAATGGAGAATAATTCTATTTCTATAAATCACCTAGATAAAAAACTGATTTCCAAACCATTAGGTTGATTTTTTTAATTGAAAGATAATATCTGTAACCATTATTGATATTCAGTTATAATTGTTCTCATAATAACTTGAGTGATTTATTACCACATTGAAATGAATATAACTTTTCTATGGTGGGTAGTTCCCAATATATTAGTGTACTGTATACAGTAACAAAGACAAATTCTAATCTCCCAAGTTTGTGCACCAGGTTGAATCGGTGTATGAGATACAGATGTGGAAAAACTTCTATGAACTTACAAAATAAATCTAGGAGACTGGGTTCGAAGTTTTTAAAACTCATATGAGCTTAATTTGAAGCATTCCCATGTTAAAAGAGATATAATTTGATGAACTCTGAAAGTCTGAAACTATAAAAAACCATCTCTTCCTGAAGACTTGTCTTCAATTTAACCTGACAGAAAATACATTACCCATTTCAACGGTCAAAATATACCGAAGTACCGTGAGTGATGGAAATCTCTATTTATCATGGAATATTACTCTGGGTTAAATAATGAATAAGGTGCTAGACATAATCAATACTGAATACAACAAATGGCAATTTAGATTTTGTGGTAAATGTAATACAAAAATTGTTCAGTGTTTAGTGGTGGAACCATAGACTGAAAAGATTTCCTCAACCTATTGTTGAAATATTTTATAAAGAAGGACATAAAATATGGCGAATATCTCAGAAATGGAGAAATGTAGGAAAAGAGTTGATGAAAGATTTTATCTGCAAAAAAGACTAAGGATTCTAGGAAGTACAAGATACGGATTTTTAGTTCAAGTGATATTTGTTTTTCATGCAATTTAACCAATCTGTACTGTAGTAGTGAGAAACCCACAAGGAATGTGATAAATCTACTAATGCAAAAATATGCATGACTATCATCCAAAACCTTTCAATTGATATTTTCGTTTGAATATTACAGGTGATCATTCAAAACTATACTACATCGTCCAATGAAATCGCTCAATTTTTGAAACCGGAACAATAGAAAAAAACTGTATCTGAAAACACTCAACCTCACAGTGTTTTCACTTTTAGAAATTTGTTTTTATCAAATGCCTAATTTGCATAGGAATATTAATACGTCCGGATAGCTTTGGCCGTTGGTGGAAGTAGCGGTCGTCATGGTTACGATAAACAAGAAGTTGTTAGCGATAACTTCAACAGCACATTTGGCAGTTCTGTCAGTTTATTTTCGTATTTTACCATAAAGTAGATGAAAATGAAACGTTTTGGGAATTGTAATATTACTTCAATTGAGGAAAGTGTGAAGAAAAGTGTGCCGCTTAAGACAGTGAAGTCAAGATCCTACATTTGGAAACAATTTGATGAATTCTGCGATGCCCGGGAATACCTTGTAAATGAAAAAACCAGTTTGTCAGAGCTCAATAATATTATGCTAGACTGGGCTTTCAATATGAAGAAAAGAGATGGATCAGACTACAAGGAAAGTGTCGTAAAAACCTTGTGGAATAATACTGCCAAACAGCTGCAGGAAAAATTCTATTCCGAATGGGGCGTTAGGTTCGATTCATTCACAGACGTGGCTTTTAAAACGGCGCGGGATGCACGAAATTCCAAGAGGCGTATTTTGCAAGTGGACCCTGAGAAGAGAAAAGTTAGTGCCAGAGCGCTGTCTTTGGAGCAACACAAAAAGATGGTCAACTTATGTAAAGAATTTAATCCAGACGGTTTGAACAAAAAATTTTATTTTATTGCTGCATTGGAGCTTGCTTGGTGCGGAGGAGAAGGTTCATCATGCCTTATTTCGCATTTCCAATTCGAAATTGAAAACGATGGTAATCCCAAGGGCCGAATTGCCTACAATCCGATATTTTCTAAAACAAGACAAGGTGGTGCCCAAAAATGTGCGGAAACGAAATGGCTGACTCCCAATATTGAAGAAGATATTTGCTACTTGTATCCAAAAGAACTGCAAACATAACCACTGAAAGACTATTCCTTACTCCACATAAGAATTGGAAATATGGTTCATGGTTCAAAAACTCCCTAGTCGATCCCAATACGATAGCTAAATGGACAAAAGAATCGGCAGAACTCATTGGCATCAACACAACCAAGTCGTAGATAACCAACCACTCGCATCGAGCTACTGCTGTCAAACAATTAGCCAAAGCAGGAATTGGTGAGGAACAGCTGATAAAGATAACAGGCCATTCTTCTGCGGCGTCAGTAAAACCGTATCTCCAACTCGGCCAACAACATCACAAAAAAATAATCACAGCCATGAGGAATGAAAAAAATGTCCTTCAAGCAACATCAGTATCTACTTCATCATTCGAAAATAATGCTCGTAATGTGTATAATAATTGTACTATCAATAATTATTATTTTGAGAATAAAGATGAATAATTTGTTGTTATGCCTCTATCTGGTTATTTTTGAATAAAGAACTAATTTTATTTCGTTTGATTTATATTGTTGAATGATCTTTCCAAATACCACACGAGATTCGAATTTTTTTGAGAACACTGTCGTTTTTTGAAAATTATACAAATTTCACTCAACAAAGTGATCCCGAAATACTTAATAATATTTTGAGGATAACTCTGTCTCGTGAAATTTAAACGACTAATCCCTAAAAACAAGAGTGTTCTCAGAAAATTCTCACCTTTAGTGGAATTACCCTAGAAAATGCAATTTTTTCATGAAATTTCTAAACCCTATACCTTTTGAACGGAGCCAAATTTGGAAAAATGTTATTGGGAGAAAATATTTCTTTTGAAGTCAAGAATCTATGGTTAAAATTAATGTAGTGGCCAAAGACTCACCCTGTATGTTCAGGTCAAGCACAATTGAAGGACCCACAAACAATAATATTCATTAATTCTGAGACTAAGAACGCTAAGGAATTTTGAATTTTCATTCAAAATATTCAGCACTAAAGAAGGGTATTTGCCAATTCGAAACTTTAAAATATTTGTAACTTTTTAACGCAGTTGAATTTGGAAGTACAGTATAAGAAAAAGTGTTTCTTTTGATCTCTTTAACCTATGAAATCAAATTAAAGTAGTGCTCAAAAACTCACCGTGTCTACATGCACAACATTTTACCAGAAAAAAAAACATATTTCTCTTTTAGAAACATGAAGAGAGTGAAGAACCTTCTACAATACAAGTACAAAGGATTTCAGCTATGCCAAGCATAACCAGATGATGTTAGATATTGTGTGGTGGTCTTCAAAGAAATATAAAATCAATTTCAAATATCACATATTCTAAATAAAGTTTATTCAAATTTTTCCTTCACTCTAGCTAAACTCTGAATTAAGTTCTAACTTATGAACCAATTTTTTTTTGTTTTGACATTGTTCATTTCATTTTCATAGATTTTCGACGGCTATAAATGTTAAAAATTTCATATTATTATTGTATTCGGATTTGAATACTTGATCATATCCAAAGACGCAATAACAAAACATTTGTGAATTCGAGGTAGGTATACAATGAAATTTAGTTCCTGATGAGAGCAATATAACTATCTAAAGTCTCAAAATTTAAATTGATCCACTTTTGAGATACCTGCCTGATGAGCACTCGAAACATATTCACATAAATCTATACTTTCAAAATATTTCTATTTGGGAATTCATAATACCAAATGAATGCTAAAATTAGGGGATAAAGCTACTTCCTGATGAGCAGAAATGCTGGTATCCACTCAGGAATTGCTTACCTAACTCCCACTTTGTTACATCTTCTAGACATATCCTTTAGGTCTGCTTCAGTTCCAGATCTTGTTTTCAACACATAACTTACAGGTTGGTACCTTTCGTACCAAGGTCTTGAATTCAAAATCAAATTTTCATTTGGAGGTGAAATCTGAAATGAGTGAAAAAATCATGAAGGGTGCAAGAATTACGGAAAATTTCATCAATAATGTATTTCTCACTACCAATCCAGATAGAAGAGGAATAGTATACAATGAGAGTTTGCAATATTGATCACTTTGAAATAGAACAACACAATTTTAATACAGATTTGTGACTAACTGATCAAATGTGGTTGACGAATTTGTTGTGGAAGTATTTTATGAGCTGCTAGAAGATATTATGGAAAAATACAAAATTTTACGAAAAAATATCCACAATTGTGACGAAACCGGCATATCTTCCTCACTATTATGTATGCGTTATGTGTTGATCACCATTGCCCACATATTGAACACTCTTGCGAATCGATGTTACAAAAGTTAATTCATATTTTCTTCTATTATGTTTACTCTACCATAAATAGTTAATGTTGTAAAGGATGATTTACAGGATTGAAAAAGGGCCTTGCCCGAGATGGATAAATATATTATATTAATATTAAAATTAAACCCGGCACATCAAATAAAATTACAAATAATAATCAGTAAACTTACATGACAAAAGGGGAATAAAGTTGATATATAAATAAAAATTTAGAAAGCTCTGACGTGAGGTCAGATTGCTTTGGCGCTCTTGTTGAGCTACTTGCAAGTAAATTTTCAAACCATAACAAATCTATAAGCACTCTCATCAGGTGAACAATAGTCTTTTCCCGTACTATGAGACAATGTGATGCAAATATGAACGCCTAATGAATGAACAAACCAATATCTCAAATTAATAACTACTCATAATTTTTCCAAAGTTTTTTTCAAAGCTAAAATTCCTTTTCCCTAAAAACTTACGTCAGTGCTTTTCAGAATTTTGACAACGTATATTATTTCAGCCACCGAGATTTAATTCTATCTCTATGATTTCCCGTTATGAAAATTTTGATTAATATTACGCCAACTGACACTAATTAATGGGCCCGGCTTTTGACAATCGAATAACAATAGATCTGTGATGGCCATCGTTCAAAGAAAATCATCGGGACGTATGTCATTTCTCTTTTCTCTTGAGTAAATTAAAAAAATGATCATATCTTTAGATGGAAAAGAGCTACGACAATGAAATTTGAGGATAACTAAGATATCGATCACCTCAATATAACCACGAATGTTCATTGGAATCAAAAAAATATCTTATGAGATAGTGAGTATTAAAAAATGTTTTTAGGGAATTTTTTTTAAATTTTCTAGCTTGACGATTTCTGCGAAATTTTGCGAACCGTTTTGTTGCAGCCTTCCCCAACAATATTTCAAGTATCAACAATTGATCGGATGGATATTCCAGTAGTTATTGAGGAAACAAAATTTGAGGTGCTCATAACTACTGAACCATCCGACGGATTTGGCCCAATAACGAACATGACCGAGATATTTGGACAATTAACCTATTCTGAAAATATGAAAACTCTAGTTGCTCTATTTTGGATGCTAGAGAGGATACGGCCGGCCGGACAGACTCAACTTTCGCCACGAATTCTTTACAGGGAGTCGAACCCAATCGATTGAGACCATTTTCGGCTCAATATTCCAAAATTACAGACATTCGGGCAAAATAATAGGCACTCTATTCGGGTGAACAAGAGCGCCAAAAAGTTTATAATCAGAATAGAGCAATAAATGGTTAATTGTTGAACATGTTTTTGTTTTTGGTCAAGTGATCCCCATTCCCTATTGTCCTCTAAGCTTTCCCAGTGCGAGCAAAATGAGTTACCGTATGGGTGGTAGCCAAATTGGTGCAAGCACAAAAGAGAAAAAGGTTTTGAACGCATAATTATCACAATTTTGAAAACAAAAACAAGAGTAACAGTAATAATTTCCATTTTCCAATACAGGATGTATTACTAGAAAAGGCCATTAGGAGTTCATGGGGAAACAATAACAATATCTATTCGAAATTTTATATATGGATATTAACCATCAAATACTTCCTCTCTAAAATGATTTTAATCCTTCACAACTTTCGGTTATACCTTAAGTATTTGTCAATTTCATAATTTTGAATGGAACATCCTGTAAATTTTTGCAAATTTGAATGTATCATTGAAATCTACGACGATTTTAAATAACAAACCTGAAAATGAAGTCTCTGAAATGGGGAACTGAAATGTTATTTATTGATTGTCACTCTCTAAATATCTGATGTTCCATGTCCACAGGATGATCAGAAGAGATTGTCAGAATTGTCTTCAAAAGAATTGACAAAATATATATATATTCTTTTGAACTTTTGGCTGACAATATTTAGTTAGCAAACAATAAAGCATTCAGATCAGGGGTTATTGACGGGGTGTCATACAATTCGGCCTATGACATAAAAGCCTAGGGAAAAAACCCCAGTAAAAAAAGAACCCTGGTTCCCTGTCTAAGTGTGAGAATACAAAAATAAGCTGAAATATACAGGGTCGCCATTTGAAAACGAAACAGACGAGATCACAGACGAAATAAATTTTTTCGATAGAAATGCTCGGACAGGTCGATTTCTGTTTCGAGGGGGACAACTTAAGATGTAAGTTACGGACGCATAGCGCTTCAACCCTTGCTACTACAACCCTCATCCCCAAATTTGAACAGGGAAGATGGGGTGAATATACCTCATTTGAAAGGTATTCTTATACTGATTTCAGCACAGTAATTGTTTTTCATTTTATGCATTAGTTCTCGAAATATTCATGCGTTAGTTAATTTTATCACTTTAATTTATTTTTTGCGAATAATTGACATTTCGTGCTTCCGAAACACCATAATTTCCTTACTTATATTTGAAATCGCAAAACATCTACAACTGGGCAAATGAAGTCATACCGTACGTGTTAATGCTACTAGGGTCAGATGTTCGACTAGCTGTTTTATTCACTGAAATCATTCTCCAACTGTACGGTATCAGAACGATTTGAAGTATATTGGTTTACGTGACTTCAATCTGGGAATTCTATTTTGTGGAAAATATGAAATAATTGGGAATAAATTGGGAAAAGAATGATATTTGTTCCAAGAATTCAGAGCTGAAGTCTGTCTGCGACTATGGGGAGGGACAATATTAGACAAAACTGGTAACGAATGAACCGGTGTAGATCTTATGGTGCCAGTAATTATTCTCATGGATGAATTCAATTGTGCATCAATTTTTTGTGTATGTGCACTATTAAACCAAACAGAGCAACAATACTCAGCTGCAGAAAAAACTAGGGCTAAAGATGCTGTGCGAAGAGTGGAAGCATCAGCACCCCAAGACGATCCAGCTAATTTCTGAACAATATTATTCCTAGTTTTCAGTTTTAGGCTCAGATCATTTGAATGAGCCTTGTAACTGAGAAATGAATCTAATTTCTCACTCCTAAGTATTTTGGATAGAAATGATGTTCGATAGGAGAATCATTGAAAGTTACAGCTAATTTCCTATATTTTACATGATTATTCAGATGGAATCAAGATACCTCTGTTTTGTTGGGATTTGGACATAATCGCCACTCAATAAAATAATTCAACAAACTGATATTAAGATCCTTTGTGTGTAAAACATAAGTTCGACTTTGCCCTGAAGAAGTAGAAATATATCTACGAAACGTTGGCATTAGTTGAATGTAGTTTTTGACCAATTGCTTTCCTCAAAATTCCATGAAAAATCAACCTAATATGTATCTACAAGGAAATGATCGATCAGAACATAATAAAATAATTCTTTAAAATTTTCATATCAGATGACAGTTTGTTTTCCAGAGTATGGAAATCCGAATGTTGGTAAGCAATAGCAATGTCGTCAGCATAAACGAATTGACAAAATACAATTCTTTCAAGTGGAAATTCCATTTTTTTATTTCATATTCGAATTAGAAACGAAAAATGAAGTGAAGTCTCTCGAGAACTAAATAATGCCACTCTCGAAATAATCTGAAATAAGTAATTTCATGAAGTTAATCATCAATGTGTATCATGCTTGCACTATCATATCGATAGCATTTATGATCATCTGTGTTTTCATAAGACAGTTGATTCAAAATGCATCAACGTTGAAATTCACCATTGAAGATTTTTAATATTCATTCAATTTCAATTGAGTCTGTCATTACTTGATGGAAAAACATATTCTTAATAAAAAATTAGAATAAGACAGTACTGAGGTAGGAGATTTTGCACGATTATTCTAGAGTTTTTTTTCCTGTACTTTGGATCAATATGTTACTAATACAACCATCACTATCAATGAACAATCCCATTCTGAAGATGAAAATAACTACTCACAGTTTTCCCTTAGATTTCTTCAAACCTCAAATTCCCTTCAACCAATCAAAAGTGAACATATCAACTCCACAATAATAATTAAACCTATGACCTCACGTCAGTGCCTTTCTGGATATATTATTTCACCGTAAGATAACCATTCCAATTGATTCATCACCAATTCAAACTGAATTAATATGTCCGACTGATATCAAACGAATACGTATCTGTAAAAAGCATCCAGAATTGAAATTTCTGATGGATCTTTCTCTTTTACAATTTAACGAAAAGTTAAAATTTTCTGGCTTTTTATAAGATTGAGATATTGCGGATGACAAGAGATGGGAAGAGAGCGTGCGGACCAACTCAGATCGCCCCTCAGAGAGTCGAGGTGCGTAGGGAACATCTGACGCAATTTCGTCATTGAAATTCAAGTAGTATGAGCCGAAGCCTCGTCCTGTTGGAACCAGATCTCCCCCATATCTGTTTCTTCCATCAGCTCTTCCAATTGAGTCTCAAAAAAATTGTCCACTCTTGTCAAATTTTCCGGTGTTCTTGCCGTTTTAGGTCTTCCTGAACCCCTAGGTTTTAATGTAGAACCAGTTGCTTCAAATGTACCCACCCAATTCGCGATTACATTACGGTGAGGGACGGTATCATGGCGCGAAAGGTTGAAGTGGACCCGGAAAGCTCGCTGAGTTGCGATGAATGATCGACCATTTTCAAAAAACGTACGGACTGCGAAGCCCCTTTGTTCACCAGACCAAACCATGGTAATGACTAATAATGGCATGGCCTGCCCGACAACATGAAACTATCATGATAGGATTATCCCCACCACACCGGAAGTACCAACCTTTCAAAACTGCACTGTTTGATTTGCCTCACCTTGTATGAAAACAAATTTGTTCGAGGTCAAATTGACAAGGGTCCATAAATGTTTATTTCATGATTTTTCCACAGTGAGTCATCAGAATCATCGATGAGTTTCTATTTGTTCGTTTAGATTGATTCTCTGTATATTGAATCTGTTTATCTCGAGGGCTTATAGGTGGGTTAGAGACAACCGGCACTGATGTCAGCGCCATCTGACAACAGCCCCATTTTTCGGAGAGAGATAGAAAATTAAATCGGACACGAATTTAGTTCGGAGTTGACCGTCTCGGTTGTCTCTGGGTTAATTTCATAATTTCGAACATATGGTTAAAATAATGTCCATATCCTATCAAATATTGGGTTTACCTGGAATGTGTATTTTCTGTAAATTAACCTAGTTTATGGTTCTTTACCCGTTTGTTGAAATATATTCCTGTTTGACCAATATGAGTAAAAAACCATAGGGCTATAATCAAACACAAACAAAATATCCATCAAACTCCAGTTTCGTTTTCATACTTTTTTATATTTACTTTTTCTTTCAGATATACAGAGACACAATTCATAATATTCTTCAATTTTATGAAAAAAATCCACCCTATACTCAATTTCACATTCGAAGGGGATTGAAACTTGGAGACAAGTAGATATTAAATAATTCAGGTAATCTTGATTCGTGTGATTTAAACTGTTATTGATGAAAACACAGATAACATCGATGATCATAGATAATATTGATACGAAAGTGCTTGTATAGATAAGTATAAACTTATGATTTGTTTTCACGAAATACTTATTTTAAAATTCCTAGAATTCCTAGAATTTACAGTGTTCTCTGTCCGAATGATTCAAAGAAAAAATTCATAGAGATGGTCCAACTGATTAAAACAGAGCACAATATGAATTCAAGGAAATATATGAATAACCTCACTACCGTTTATTGAAATTTTCCTCATGTTGATAAAAGCAAACAATAAAAAATTCCAGAAGGTCCCCTGGACAGGAAAACTGACGATGAAACTCGTCTTCGATTTGTAGCACCTACGCTGAAATGTTATTATTATTATATAGAGTGAGTCTTTGACCACTGCGTCAATTTTAACAATAGGTTCTTGAGATCAAAAGAAACACTTTTTTCCCATGCCGTTTTTCCATATTTAGCTGCGTTAAAAAGTTACAAGCATTTTAAGTTTGGACATTGGGCAAATAGCCCTCTGTAGTCTAGTTTAGTTTGAATGGAAATTACCTTCCACAGCATCCCCTACTGAATCTGAATTGTTTTGAAATATTATTTTCCATTTGATGACGAGATATTGTTGATGATGGAGCTCGTGTTGAATGATTGTTTGGGCTGTTACCATCATCTATTGTGGATGTAATGTTTTCCGACGTTTCGATAGACATCTTCTATCTTTATCAGGGAGGAAAAGTAAAAAACCTTTTGAAGATTATCAATTTTCAAAAAAGTCACTATTGACAGAAGTCATGACAGGAAATGAACGATGTTATATACTCATCTGTGATATGTTGATCTTTTTGAGTTGGATCGAACTATCGGCGCCCAAATTTCTGGCAGATCTATAGATGGAGCACTTATGGAATCAGGTGTTATTTCCATAAATGCTGCTTTTTTGATTTTTCTTCTTGCAAGTTTTTCTTCTTTGGATATTATTGATGCTTCATCCCACTTAATACGATGATTCTCATCTACAGCATGTTGGACCAACCTGGATTTGTCTCTGTCTAGTACTCGTAGAAGCTTCTGATGTTCTTTTATTCGTACATTCAGAGTGCGTTTAGTTTCTCCGATGTAAGATCTTCCGCACTCGCAAGGTAATTCATATATGCAGTTCTTTGTCCTTTGTGTCTCATTATTAGGTTTAACTTTTGTAAGTTTTTGCTCTGATAGTGTCTTGAGTTTTGAATGCAGTCGTTATGTTGTATCTATTTCCAATTCTTCTCATTTTCTCCGACAAACCTTTTACATAAGGAATTACGGTTTTAATGGTCTGATTTATATCTGTTGATTCAGGTTGGCTTTCTCTTGTTCGTCTAGATTTTTCTAATATCTTTTTGGGGTAGCCATTGTTTCTAAGAGTTTTCGAGATGTTATTTATTTCTTCATTTTGGTCTTCTTCAGTGGAACAAATATTTATTGCTTAGTTGCTAGTTTAGTTGGTGGTTTGAATCAAAATGTGGATATTATCCTGTAATCGTTGGCTTCTTATACACAGTGGTTTTTGGGATTCCATTTTGTTTATGTATGAGTACATCTAAGAATGGAAGTTGTCTATCTTTCTCGATACCCATTGTGAATTTAATTGATTCCTCTTGATTGTTTAGATATTGAAGGGATCCATCTATAGTGTCTCTTCCATGTCGCCAAATAGTGAAAGTATCATCTACATATCTTTTCCACAGTTTGGGTTTAAGTACATATTTTTCTAATGCCTTCTGTTCGAAAATTTCCATATATAAATCAGCTAAAATTGGTGATAGTGGTGAACCCATGGCCATTCCAAATTCTTGTTGATAAAAGATGTCTTCAAATTGGAAATATGTTGTTTCAATACAAATAGAAAGCATTTCCATAATTGCATTCACGCTTAGTGTAGTTCTTTCACTAAGGGTTTGATCTTCTTCAAGCGTTTTCCTAACTATGATAAGTGTTTTATCTGTCAGAATATTAGTGAACAAACTGGTGATGTCGAAGCTGACCATAACGTCTTCTTCCATGATTTCTTGATGTCTCATTATTTCTATGAAATGTTTCGTGTTTCTTATCATCGATGTTTTATGATTACTTTTTAATGGTGATATAATTTTCAGCAGAAATTTAGCCAATTGATGGCATGCTGAATTTCTTGAACTCACAATTGGTCTTAGAGGAATATTTGCTTTGTGTATTTTTGGTAGACCATATAAATGTGGTGCTTTACTGAAGTGAGGTGTAAGTCTTGATCTAACGAATCGATCTGGAAATTTATTTCGATATTTATAAAGGATTTTGTAAATCAGACCATTAAAACCGTAATTCCTTATGTAAAAGGATTGTCGGAGAAAATGAGAAGAATTGTAAATAGATACAACATAACGACTGCATTCAAAAGTCAAGACACTATCAGAGCTAAACTTACAAAATTTATAATAATGAGACACAAAGGACAAATAGCTGCATATATGAATTACCTTGCGAGTGCGGAAGATCTTACATCGGAGAAACTAAACGCACTCTAAATGTACGAATAAAAGAACATCAGGAGCTTCTACGTGTACTAGACAGCGACAAATCCAGGTTGGTCCAACATGCTGTAGATGAGAATCATCGTATAAAGTGGGATGAAGCATCAATAATATCCAAAGAAGAAAAACTTGCAAGAAGAAAAATCAAAGAAGCAGCATTTATGAAAATAACACCTGATTCCATAAGTGCTCCATCTATAGATCTGCCAGAGGTTTGGACGCCGATAGTTCGATCCAACTTAAAAAGATCAACATATCACAGATGAGTATATAACATCGTTCATTTTCTTCCATGACTTCTGTCAATAGTGACTTTTTTGAAAATTGATAATTTGCAATAGGTTTTTTACTTTTCCTCCCTGATAAAGATAGAAGATGTCCATCGAAACGTCGGAAAACATTACATCCACAATAGATGATGGTAATAGCCCAAACAATCATTCAACATTATTTTCCATTCAAGAAAGGATTCACTCGCTAATGTTTCATCAGATGAGTATATCCATTTAATTCCTTTCAACTTCAAATATCTCAAAAATGGTTCAATTTAGGAAAAAAGATGATGAATGATTTTATCTGCAAAAAAATTCTTATATCAAGTGCATCATTGTCAGATATGTTGAGCGTAGATCAATCACTAAATGTAATACAATATCTTAAGAACACCAAACTGTTTAATTGTATATAGTATATAACCGTTGTTGCTAATAACCTGAATGGTTGA
Source organism: Micraspis discolor (assembly GCA_030674115.1). Taxonomy (NCBI): domain Eukaryota; kingdom Metazoa; phylum Arthropoda; class Insecta; order Coleoptera; family Coccinellidae; genus Micraspis; species Micraspis discolor. The sequence continues at coordinate 156,635 of JARTUT010001762.1, forward strand.
TGCAACATTTGTAGTTTTGCAAGTAAAAAGAAAATGACTATTATCAAAAACTTTCTACACGAGATCATTTTAATTGATATTGTGATTTTAATATTACGGGTGAAAATGCATTTTTTTTAGGAAATTTCAGACCCTCTATCTGTTGAACAGGGCCAAATTTGGAAAAATGATATAGGAAGATAATGTTTCTTTTGACGTAAAGAATCTATGGATAAATTAACGCAGTGTTCAAGTACTCACCCTGTATAATTCAGCTTCGACACCTTGGTTATTAGCGGTTTCGGTACAATATACTCGTTATGTTACATTTCACATTTGATGACGAATCAAATGGTTGAAATATGAATTTGGTATATTTGATTATCAACACAACACAAAATATTTCGTAAGATGTAATTGGATATATTTTATTTCGGAGTATAAATGAATTGATTCAGATTTTAGGAAATCGTAACAACTTACTTGAACACCTCCGTATCCATGAGGACCTAGAAAATTTTCACATTCTGCTGCGATATCTTTCCATTTCCATTCAAACAGATGAACAATTGTTGATCGATCTCCAACAAAATGAGGATTTTTTTGAGAATGAACAGCTCCCAGGAAAAGGAGTACATGTAATGATAGCAAAAAGATCATCGTCCTGTAGGATTAAAAGATTATATCAATTATGCGAATCATACAGGATTATCATAACAATCAGTGCAATACAAGTTTTTCAGCTTCTGGATGGAACAGACTAACTAAATTCGTCATAAGGCTGTATGCGGAAGAGAAAAATCATTCTGAAATACACTGCTCAACAATTGATAGGGATCACTTACTTTTTCTAAATTTATTTCTGGAATATTCGCTCCAAGATTATAAATTTAATCAGATATCAGAGTATTTTCAGTTGATTATTTTTCTGACCCAAATATCGACCAATAGAATTGCACCATTCGACGTCACGTGGTACAACCTACATGGTATTATACTGATAATTTTTTGAAAATTTCCTCTGGTAGTTGCTATATATAAACAAAACATGATCCAGTCAAATTAAGCACACGTCAAACTGACAGGTTGAATTCAATTGTGAAAATTGGAGATTTTGCATGAAAATGAGTCGGTTTGGAGTTTGTTCTCTGTCCACCATCGATAAAAAAGTCAAAGGAAATGTTCCCATTAATACGGAGAAGGCAAAAAAAACAGTTTGGAACCAATTTACTACTTTTTGTACTGAGAGGGAATACACATTGAATGCTGAAACGAGTGAAGCGCAATTGGCAAACATTATGAAAGATTACGCTTACATTATGAATGCCTATAGGTTCCCTGCAAACAAATAAAATCGTCAAGCTTTTCAGGAATAATCACTCGCGCTTCGCGCTCGTGATTTTTCAACCTGAAAAACTTGACTCCTTCATTTGTTTGCAACGAACCTATCGGGAAATACCCGATAATTTTGAAGCTCTTGTGGTATTATAAGTGATAATTTGGTTCACTTGAGAAAAGAATGAAAAAATGGAAAGTTGGAGAGAAAAAACGACTTTATTAGGAACACTCAAAATTCTGTGTTTGAATAACATTTTATTTTATTAAAATTTTATGATGAAACCACAAGAAGGTTGAAGTTTCGGCTAAGCTAGTACCTAGTTGGTCCCCCACGAGCTCGTCTCAAGCATTCTACCCTACGAGGCATGCTTTCAATCAAACGATTTATAAAATTTTAGGGCAAATTCGTCCAAATATCCCTTAAAGCGTTAGAAAGGTCCTCCAGGTTATTGATCGGTTGTTCTAAGTTTGACAATTGTCTAGACATCTCAGATCAGACATGTTCGATGCAAGTCATGTCTGGAGAGCGAGCTGGCAAGTCCATCCTATCAATAGCATGAGTTTCTAGCGCTTCATTAACCAGACAACTACGGTGTGGACGGGCATTATCGTCAATTAAAATGAAATTCTCTCTCAAGGCAGCCGCAAACGGAACAATTATGGGTTCAACAATCATATCGTGATATCTCTGGCTGGTCGTTGTGGTGTTCTGCAGAACAACCAACTCTGTGCGTTGGTTCAAACAAACGCCTCCCCATACACATATAGAACCTCCGAAAAAAGCTGTTGTGGGTACCATAAACTGTTCCGCATACCTTCGACCTCTTTCCCTACAAGCAAGAATACGTCCATCGGAGTTGACCAACCGAAATCTAGACTCATCCGTGAATAAACAACGGCTCCACTCTTCAACTGTCCAATTGCGGTGCTCCTCAGCCCATTACCGTCGATTAACCCGGTTGTACCCTCCTACGTGCTCTCAAACCACGAACATGTAGTCGTCGTCTTACAGTCTGGTTCGAAATTAGAACTCCTGTTGCAACTCTCAGTGATCTATTGAGCCGCGACGCCGGGTAAGTGAGATTTCTCCTAGCATTGAGGATCAAAAGACGATCTTGGGCAGCTGTTGTACTGCGCTGCCGACCTCCCCATGAACATAAGCTACTGAGTCGTTTTGGATGAACCTATTCCAAGCCCGACTCACGACACTTTGCGAAACATTCAACCGCCGGGACACTTCTCGCTGGGACAAACCTTCCTGTATCCACCGTATGATTTTGTCCAGTTGCACAGGAGCCAAACGTCTTCTCGGCATGACTGAAAAGCTGATATTGTTCTCATTTCTTCAATTATTGTCACCTTATGTGTTTGAACGAGAGAAAAAAACAGATTAAATAACAAATACCACATTGCTTTTCACTCCACCTGTAACAGCCTACAGATAATAATCGATTTCGTGAACAAGAGCCGATGAAGTGAGGAAAAATTTGATATAATCAACTCAAAACAACTTAATTTTTCCTTAGAGAACATATAATGTACAGATACATGAGATAACTTGAAAGAAATACAAATGAAGAGAAGTTCATAAGTGATCCCTAGCAATTGTTGATCAGTGTATATTGTCCTGTCTTTTTTCCCAAGTAGTCATTTAGGATTAGTCCTTGGGAATCTTAGAAATTATTTCCGTCTTTCGCCTCCTTCGGAGCACATACGCCTGGAAAAGTCCACTGCTTCGGATGTTTCTTGGTTTCTTTTATATTGTGCTGGATCCAGAATCATCAACGGTTACGACTCGCCGCATTGGCTCTGTCAGTCCTTTAAAGGTGTCACGCGATTTCGTTTTTGGTCTACAGTCAACCGGGAACCCATAGCTTTCTCATCTCCAAATGTCAATGTTTAATATTGTGCACGCTTTCATATGAAATATTCAGCATCTCAGAAATCTCTCAAATCTTCACTCAGCGGTCGACCAACACGATGTTATGAAATATATCGACCATGTAATTCGTAGTCACCTCATTCGGACGTCCTAGGCGGTCCTTGTCGAACACTTATATTCGGCTCCGTTTGAATCCATTGAATCAATATTCGATGGTCGTTATCGAAGGTGCACGGTCCTCGTAAACATCCGATCTTTGATTTCCTCACACGCCTTCCTTTCCAAAAACTCGAATCACTGAACAATATTTCTCTCTTTTCAGTTTTCTAAATAGCACAAATTCTTTACTATGAAATGGTGCGAGATTTTGAAACACATCGTTTGTACAATGGCACTGAAATATGATATACTAACTTATCATCGACAGTTTTCTCTGCTGCCGACAACGGTACTCATAAATTTAACCTCATAACTTCGTCCTGGAGCATGTCATGGTAGGTATATAGTAGCGATACACGTTCCTCAATATTTTCTGAAACGGACTACTGAATTCAGCGTATTAGTCTGCGACAAATTACGTGCTTTCGTGCACAAATTTTTCTATGAATACGTCGGATATCTTATGAGGTATTGAAGTATTGAAAAAAAATTTTTGGGAATTTTTTAAATATATTCTACCTTGTTCGAAATTTTGCAACCCCATTTTTTTCAACTCAAAAGAAATATCTTTCAAGTTACAACTCGATCCTATGGATATTCGAGGAAATATGGAGAAAACCAAATTTAAGGCTCGTAACTTCTGAACCATTCGACAGGTTTGACTTAATACCGACTTATTGACCGAGATATTTGGAGAATTAACCTATTCTGAAGATATGAAAACTCAGCTCATCTCCTTTGGATGATTGAAAGTACACGGCTGGACGGATATACTCAAGTTTGTCCCTGTGTTCATAGACATAGAATAAAATGATAGCACGCTGTTCTACAATATCAAACGCACCAGAACAAAAAGTTAAAAATTTTTTCAATAAATTTGTTAATAATCTGTTGGTCCACCGCGGTCCGCAGCATGTCTTGGCATCCATGCAATAAGATGGTCTATTTTTTTTTAAAGAATACTATCCCAAGTTATCTGCAGTTTATGTCTCAGAGCCACCCAAATCCGACAAGACTTAGGTAAATTTCCATGCCTTACACCCATGATGTCCCAAGGATTCTCTCTGGGCATGGCAAAATATTCATATGATTGGCTTCAAAAACCTCAAACTAACTTTGTCAAAATAAGGTCGAGCATTATCTTGCTGAAATATTGGATTCTCGAGCCGGCTCAGGTAATGGAGAACATATGACTCCACATTCTCCTGAAGTTAACGCAGTGCTATAAGTTGCATGTGCATCACCACTACATACCATAACGCCTATCGTCCGGTGTACATGAGACTCAGTATCAAACTGAGGTTTAACATCTTTCTTTCCGATGTTGTCTGACCTTCTTTCGGCCATCATGTGAACCAAAGAAGATTCAGCAAAAAAGACCTGAGGCTATTTACACATTCCATTTTCATTGTTCTCTGTGCCACTGTTGTAGTTGCCGGCGATAATCTACCGTTTGAGGTAACACAAGATGGGGTAGATAATGCCTGCGGTTTGAAAGACTTTCGCCGGCATTGAACTGTTCGGAAAGTTAAATGATGGCCTTGTTATCCTAACCATACATCAGCCGAAGATCAAGTTGTCGCAAATCGATAACTATAAGTCTCAGTCGTCGATCTTGAACTTCAATCGTGCCCTTTCGATGTCCGATGCGTACTCTTGTTCGAATTTAGGCTTTATCAGACCAAGTTTGACGACATCTCAAAACAGTTGTGCGATTTCAATCTTTTCTTCCTCCAAATTTTTATCATTTATTCTATGTTTCAAATGAAATGTTGAATTTTAATAGCTCCTTCTGGGTTTTCGGTTTCTTGGTATATTTCGTTAATGGTGTCTCCATGAGATAACCACTATCCATTCAACATGGATCAAGGAATTATTATAGGAATAATTGAAAAAATGAAAGATCACGTAGAACCGCTCAATGTAAATTCTAGCTGAAGAAATGAACGACTCACCTGTTCTGAGAAAACTAGCAAGTTTAATTTCAGCACCGAATGAACGAACTAAATGCCTTTGATAGATAGATCTTTATATATATACAAATCATTCGATCATTGTTATGATTTTAAGATCTATATACTGAGATATGAAATTCGAATACATTCAAACAATCTACTTATCAGAAAAAATTAGGATATCAATAATATGTGAAGTGCAATTTCTGAGAATTGACACCTTGGCAACGTGCCACTATTGATAAGAATATTTTCAGTAATCATTGTATATTTTTGATTTAACTTTTCGGAAGGGCATCATAAACCAAAATAATCGACTCTTGATTGAACAGCTGATTTTTCCAGATCGTGTCTTACATACTGGATGACAATTTTTAGGGATTTGTTCTTGGTACAGAGTGCTTACAAATCGGCCCAAATGTCTTTTACTTATGAATATTTGGATAAAATGGTATTGTTTATTAGATATCACTGATGAAAAATAAGAATATGATTCTGTCTGTCAGTCCGTAGGCAAAATTATGCCGAACGGAATTAGATAAAAGGCTGAAATATTCAGCGTAGGTTTAAGGAATGTTTATCTCAGACGAGTCCATTTTTCATCTCAGTGGTTTCGAAGTATTCAATAAGATTTTTTGAATTACATTTCTGGAATAAAATTTTTCTGTTGATACAGAACTATCATAGCAATACATTTATATCATTTATTTCTCTGAGCAGAGATCGAAACCAGAAACCGAAAGGTCTCAGAGTGAATCTTTCAGTGAGAAGTAGAGAAGCAGATAGCATCTCTAACAGAATAATAATAATAATAATCTTTATTTAGTAATAAATACTAGTTGCAAATTCTGAACATCATCAAGTAACCAACTAAAAGTATTGCTGCTTAACATAAGAAATTAACAACTTTTTAAAGGTAGCATATCTGCTACAGGCAACCAACCAGAGTGGATCCCATTGTCAAACTAGTACTATATGTCCAAACAAAAAAGCTATTTTGGTTTCTGGTACTATACTGGAGAACCTCTGAAACATACCGAGTCCTTTTGGACAAGTAACCTGGCAACATATCATTCTCAATTTTGTAAATAAGTTTTCAATATAATTCTCTGCCTTACTGTCATCAAATTTAATGCTTCTAACATAGATCTTATTGGTGTACTTCTATTGCATCTGAGAACCATTCTCATACCTTTATTTAAAACTACTATCTACTGATGGCATTAGACCTCAAGTTAAACAAGAGAGATGCACGGTAGTAAAGATGCGGCAGAACGATGGACCTAAATAACATGCATCTGGCCTTTATATCTATTTTATTACCCATCCTATAAATGAACTGAATATTCTGTGCAAGTTTCTTCGTTAAATAATCGGCATGAAGTCCAAAATATAATGCCCAGATATTTGATCGAGTCCACGTTCTTCAATATACTGTTTTCGATTTTGAATACAACTCTCTCTCTATTAATGATTCACAATGTGTTTTGCTTTCCAAAAATCATATAACACGATTTATTAAAATTGATCCTCAATTGATTGTCGTTTTGCCAATCACTCAGCGACTCTAAATCTTCATTAAGTGAGGAACTTAAAATGTTGATATCCCTGCCGATTCACAGGCCTACAAAACAATTTTTTTTTGTGCCTAGAATTTTCGAGCTGGATGTTTTCTCTTGACTCCGAAATCGACAGTCTCTGAGGATTTGTGGACCGGAGACTGGTAACACAGTTTCTACGAGATGTAGAGTGCAAGAAGGACTTGTCGGATATTTCCGGTACCTATCTTCTTGGACTGGATTTCCCAAATTAATGAAAAATCCCTTTAATTGAAAAGAGGTTGTACAACTTAAAACTTTATTTACACTATGTACACCTCGGATGTCTGGATGGCACATATAACCACCACTTACGACCACAATGAGTCAACACACTCACTAGAAATGTTGTAAATATTTCTCTGAGTCTTAACCTTAGTTCTATTTATGTTGACTAGTTAAATCAAACAAAACCTTGAAATATATACAAGTTCCTCCTCTTCAAAAGGGGGTGTAGAAAGGGTTGAGCAAATAAATGGAAAGTGTAAAACATACAATTCTGGCCCTCCCCGAAAATACGCAGGCGGAATTCCAGCATTCAACAAATGTTCAAATATAAAGATCTATTTATTGGTCATCCGGTCATAAACTCATGCCAAAAGTTCCTCTGTTCATCCGGTCATGAACGAAAGTACCTCTGTAAATTCTTTCACTTTCGAAACTAATTGGGGTACTTCGGATATTGCAGTTCCATGACCGTTACGATTCTTAACACTGGTTTTAACTATATTTTTATTGCTAAATCTGAATATGCTAGCAGTTTTTCTGTATCAGCTCTAGATTTTTAGATAAGTTCATTTATCTATCAATGCTTTTTCCTATTCAACACTTTCAAGTAGGAGTGTTGTAAAATTTATACAAGTGATAGATTCTTGTATATTTTCCTTAATGTCAGTTTTTATTTGTAACAAATTGAATTTAAAATAATGATATTTATTATAATTATTATTTTAATTCATTTATTACAAATAGAAGACTAACAATATGAGATATATATCTGATTGGTTGACAAACTGTTAACAAGTGGGATTCAATCCTATTTAGTGTCATCCAGTTAGGTCCATAGAAATTCGATATATGGAGCTGTCCAGTCTGAAGTGAACTTCAACTGCAGTTGAGAGTTGAAGTTAGTTTGTGAATTCCCGCGGTGCAGATAGATAGAACTTGGCGTCATATGAAATTTCTCTTTAGTAACGAGTTGTTGAAAAGTAAATCTAAAAAGTAGATTGTTAATGTGAATTGTTGTATTTGTGTTGTTGAATAAAAATGAGTTCAAGTAGAAGAAGCTGTGTACATCATCCTGATAATTTTTGTTACATATGCGGAGAATACACGTTCTTGGAAAACAGAAAAACTATTAGTGACTTTGTAAAGCTCAACTTGGATATTTTGGTGTTAAGCTTGGTGATCAGGATAAAACCTGGGCACCACATATTGTCTGAAAAACTTGTACAGAGCATTTACGACAGTGGACTACCGGGAAAAGGAAAAGTCTGAAATTCGGAGTACCAATGGTTTGGAACCAAAAAATCACTTCGATGACTGTTATTTCTGCCTAGTAAATATTACTGGAGTTGATCGAAATAACCGTAACATGTGGACTTATGCAGATTCAGTCACTATTCCTCACTCAGAAGAAGTGCCAATTCCAACTTTTCAGCAGCTACCAGAACTCTGTGAGGACACATGTCTCTCTGATCAGAATTTTGACACTACTGAAGGAGACATTGATTTTGAAACAATGTCATCAATTCCCCAATGTTTCAACCAAGATCAGTTAAATGACCTCACTAGAGATCTCAACCTGTCGAAAGAAGCTTCTGAATTACTAGCTACCAGGTTGAAGGAAAAAAATTTACTTGAACCAGGAACGAAAATTACATTTTATCGCACAATGGGGAAAGATCTGCTACCTTTTTTCTCTGAAGAACAAAATCTTGTATTTTGCCATGCTATTAGAGAACTCCTGGTGAAAATGTGTCTTTCCGGATGATTGGCGCCTATTTATTGACAGCTCAAAGCGAAGTTTGAAATGTGTTCTTCTACATAATGGGAACAAATATGGCTCAATACCAATTGCTCACTCAACGAAAATGAAAGAGCAATATGAAAACATAGCTTTGGTTTTGGAAAAAATAAAGTATCATGAACACCAATGGGTGATTTGTGTAGACTTAAAAATGGTAAACTTTCTCCTTGGACAGCAAAGTGGCCACACCAAGTATCCTTGTTTCTTGTGCCTCTGGGATAGCAGAGACAAAACGCAACACTGGGTTAGAAAAGATAATAAAATTTCCTTTATTAATTTGTTTCTTTAAACCGTGGTTTTTCTTTTAAAATAGTGTAATGTATAATTCACAAAAATGTTGATATCTTAAAAATTCGAGCTGACAGGCAAAAACTAATACCATATTTGAATTCAGGGCATCAAATTCATATGAAATCGCCTCCAAAGTCTTCGGCACCAAAACCACTGTTGACCAGTGTTATATACAGCATGGTATCATCAGTGAATAATTTTATTTTACAATCTTTAAGGTGTTTTTTTGTGTCATTTAAATATAATAAGAACAATATTGGCCCCAACGTTGTGCCTTGTGGCACGCCATGTACAGTTCCCTTGTTCGAAGATAGCTCATTTTAGAATTTGACTCTCTGTGATCTGTCAGTCAAATACGTTGTGAACCATAACAGTACCCCTTATTCCAATTTTATCCAGCTTTTTCAGTAATAATCTTCTATTTATTGTCTCGAAAGCCCTCCTAAAATCAATAAATACCGCCAATACGATGTTGTTTTTATCTATTTCTTTCAACCACTCATTGCAAATATCCACACTGGCAGTCTCGCAAGATTGTTTGGGTCTAAATCCTGACTGATCGCCTATGAGAACATTATTTTCATTAAGATATTTCATCAATTGATCTTTAACTACTAGTTCGAAAACTTTTTCGTAAACAGGTAGTGTATGAATGACTCTAAACTCTTCACAATTTTTTGCATATGAAACTTTTTCAATAGGTACGACAGTGGACAACTTCCAAGATTCGGCAAAAAAACCGCTCTCAAGTGACGCGTTACGATGTCTAGGAAACGATTGCCTGCCACATCGAATGATTCTTTAAAAATATCAGCTGTTATGTCATCAGGACCATTAGTTTTTTTGTCTTTTATACAAGCTGGCCATTTGAAAACGAAACAGACGAGATTAGAGAAGAAAACAATTTTTTCGATCGAAGTGCTCGAATAGGTCGATTTCTGTTTCAAAAGGACACCTTAAGATGTAGGTTACGGGCGCATAGCGCTTCAACCCTTGCTACTACAACCCTCACCCCCAAATTTTGAATAGGGAAGATGGGGTGAGTGATACCTCATTTGAAAAGTATCTTTATATTGATTTCAGCACAGTAATTGTTTTTTCATTTTATGCATAAGTTCTCGAAATATTCCCAACTAAGTGTTTGAAAATGAAGTGGTGTTTTCATTGCACTGTGTTTTTTGTGAAAAATCGACATTTTGAGCTTCAAAACAACCATGACTGTGGCTTCCTTCCTCCAATTCACTGACATAAAAATCTTTAATCAAGATGCTTGAAATTATGTAGGAGATCAGATTGTGTTTTAGCTCCTCCACACTACGCCTTACCAGTTCGAGAATATCTGGATCAAAGATTTCCAAATCGGTGGAGTGGAAGAAGGGGTCCCACTGAATGGCCAGCCAGATCGCCAGATCTGTCACCCCTAGATTTCTTTCTTTGGATCCACTTGAAGAGTAAAATTTACTCTATACAGCCCGATTCCATAGAAGATTTAAGAAGACGTATAGTGAACGAATGTCGTCAAATCACTCCAGAAACGCTGCAAAATGTGTGCCATCGTTTCGAAAAAAACTTTTTTTACTGTATGGAAGCTAATGGTGAACAATTTGAATACTTAATTAAGTGATGTGAGTTTTTGATAAATTATTTACTTATTTCTTAGATCAATACTTCAAATCGTTCTGATACTGTACAGTTGCAGAATGATTTCAGTGAATAAAACAGCAAGTCGAACATCTGGCCCTTGTAGCATTAACACGTACGGTATGACTTCATTTGCCCAGTGGTAGATGTTTTGCAATTTCAAATACAAGTGCGGAAATTTTGGTGTTTCGGAAGTACGAAATGTCAATTCTTCGCAAAAAATTAATTTAAGTGATAAAATTAACTGACGCATGAATATTTCGAGAACTAATGCACAAAAGAAAAAACAATTACTGTGCTGAAATCAGTATAAAAATACCTTTAAATTGAGGTATCACTCACCCCATCTTCCCTATTCAAAATTTGGGGGTGAGGGTTGTAGTAGCAAGGGTTGAAGCGCTATGGGTCCGTAACCTACATCTTAAGTTGCTCCCCTCGAAACAGAAATCGATTTGTCTGAGCTTTTTTATCGAAAAAACTTATTTCGTCTCTAATCTTGTTTGTTTCGTTTTCAAATGGCCACCCTGTATAAATTTTTAGTTGTTTCATTGTTATCTTCGTAAATGTCGAAAATTTTGCACATTCATCAATTTCAGATATATAGTGAAAAGGATCCCTTGCTTTCACCGTACTTGACACAATGTCCTCAATACTACTGACGAAAAATCATTAAATTCCTCGGATATTTCAGAGGCTCTCGTTGAAATTTTATTTTTGAACTTTACATTGCCTGTTGAATTAACTCCTTTATTGTAAAATAGAGCCTTTAGATTTTTCCAAATATTTTCTTTTGAACTATTCTTTATTATATCATAATAGTACTTTTTTCGGATGTCCTTAGCTTCGCCGTTACCTCGTTTCTTAACATTTTATAGATTTCCCATTGATCGCCACAACGTGTAAAAACTGCCCTCTCATATTGAGCATCCCGTCTTTTCATAAGCTGTCTAATCTCTTCATTCAACCACTGCAATACTCCCTTGTTCATAACGACAATTTCAACTTTGGGGCACATACTATGAAATATTTTATGTATAGAGTCAATGAAACCGTCTGCCAATAAATTCACATCAGTTGGGGTATTATCCCAACCACATTTTCTGAGTTCATTCTGAAATTCATCGGGTGTATATTTATTATACAGGGTGTTCGCCACATGGACCGTCAAATTTTTTTGGGCCGTTGGTTGGGTCATTTGCTACCTTTTCAGTCTTGGAACCTGGGTCCTTAGTATTGTTACTGTTACGGAGGTATGATTTTTTTATTAGGTTTTTCTAAATTACCCAAAATGTACCCTTCGAAGCCCTATAACTTTTTTTGCGTGGGCTTTTACATGCATTTTTTTATTGTATTAAGTCTACGTGTGTGTGTGTTTAAAAAAAACGTATTTATTGTTAGAGATAACACCACAAAATCAACACGAGGGCCTTTTATTAAAAAAAAAGAAAAAAATATATGAAAGTATGAAAACATCTCCACTCCTATTGAAATTTTAAAAAAAGTTACAGCTATTACAAACTTAGTTTTATTTTAAAATGTTCTTTGGTTCATAACGTTGCTAACCATATGCTATTTACGTAAGTCAATAAAAAAATAATACTGCAAATAAGGTTTTAGTCAGAAGAGTGAAGAAAGTCGCACCTAAATAAAAGTACGGATTTCGACACAACACAGCGAGCAAGGAAATTTTACCTGCCTGTTTCAGACGCGTGTGAATTATTATTACTATTTCTGTCCTTAGGTTGGATTGGGTTAGTCGTCGCCGACTTGACCCTACCGTCATTCGGGATTTAACTGTTTCTGCTGTTGGAAGTGTCTGTGCCGCGTTGTTCAGTTTTTTAAATTTGTATTTTTTTGTTTTTGTTACTTTTATCGACTTTTTGCTACTGTCGTTTTATTTTGGTTGTTGATATGCCTAAATTCACCAACGCTAAGTATGCTGATATAGTGATGGCATATGGCAAGGCCGATAGTGTTGCTCGTGCAGCTCAAAGGATTTATCAAGCCAAATTTCCTGATCGAAGATTACCCCACCACGAAACATTCTCGACGACTTATCGACGATTAAGAGAGACTGGAAACTTAAATCTTCAAGAGCGACACCATGTAGCAGTTGACGATCAAATACTTCAAGCCTTTGAAGAAGATCCAACTACAGGCATTCGTGTCGTTGCTCAAAGATTCAACTTAACGATTTGGAAAGTTTGGTCAGTACTTCGGGATAAAAATCAACTCGCTTTTCATTACACCCCGGTACAAGGTAAATGAACTTTTTTATTGATAAATTTGTCCTTTTGACTGCGAAAAAATTGTCACAGACTAATGAAATTCATTAATTGTTACAGGTCTTCATGAAGGCGATCCTGCCAGACGGTTGGAATTCTGTAGATTTTTGCTGCACACAGATGTCAATGACAACTTGTTTCTAAAACGAATTTTTTTGGACAGACGAATCCTGTTTTAACCAAGAAGGAATAACAAATCTGCACAATATACATCACTGGGCACCTAAAGAGGAGAATCCCCACGTGAAAAGGCAAATGAGTTTTCAACAAAAATTTAGTGTTAACGTTTGGGCTGGTGTGATAGGAAGACATCTCATCGGGCCACACTATTTACCGGCTCGACTAAGTGGGCCCTGCTTATTTGCAGTTTTTGCAGAATGCTCTGCCGGAGCTACAAGCCGATGTTCCGGTCTTCGATGAAGACGTGCCGATTGTGTTCCAGTATGACGGTTGCCCGGCACATTTACTGAGAGAAGTTCGAGATCACCTCGACAACTCTTTTCCAAATTCACGGATAGGCAGAGCCGGCCCATCCCTTGGCCCGCAAGATCTCTAGACCTAACACCTTTAGATTACCATGCCTGGGGTAGAGCCAAAGAATTGGTTTATTTCACAGAGGTACCTACAAGAGAGGTGTTGATTGAACGCATAAACGCGGCATTTGTGGTAATGAAAGAAGAAATGTTGCTAGCCACTACAACGGTCGAAATCAGAAAAAGGTGTCGGGCGTGCATTCGGAGTAGAGAAGAACAATTCGAACGGAATTTACGTTAAAGAATCGTGTTATTTTACTTTGTGAATAAACAATCATACAAAAACTGTATTTTACTAAAATCTGTCCTTACTTTGCTATTTTATCCAAACCACTATTTGTAGTATTTTTTTATTTATTGACTAACGTAAAAAGCATACTTTTAGAACCGTGATAAACCAAAGAACGTTTCAAAATAAAATTAAGTTCGCAATAACTGCAACTTTTTAAAATTTCTTTTAGAAGTAGAGATGTTTTCATACTTTCATATTTTTTTTTAATAAAAGGCCCTCGTGTTAATGTTGTGGTGTTTTCTGTAACAATAAATACGTTTTTTTTCAAACACACACTCATGTAGACTTAATACAATAAAAAAAATGCATGTAAAAGCCCACGCAAAAAAAGTTATGGGACTTCGAAGGGTACATTTTGAGTAAATTTAGAAAAACCTAATAAAGAAATCATACCTCCGTAACCATAATACTTAGGACCCAGGTTCCAAGACTGAAAAGGTAGCAAATGATCAAACCAACGCCCCAAAAAAATTTGGTCGGTCCATGTGCCGAACACCCTGTATATTAACTGTAGTAGCTAATGGGTAAAATATAAACAATCACTATACATTATATGTTCTAAATTCATGTTTACCTTTGTTATCACCTTTGAATCATTCACTGTCACATCCATTCATGAATATAAAAAAATAAATAATCCATTAAATAAAACATAATTTGTTTGTTCCGATATATGGATGATATTGTGGCGATCCTTTATAAATCGCCACGTAGCATGTTTCAACATCGATCTCGGGTATCCTAGTGGTCAGATCGAAGACCCGAGTGTCGACCGGTGCCGGGTTCCGGACGAAATCCACCAAACTATCAAACATCTTCAAATTAATAAAGCTTCCGGCCTGGACGACATAGACAATAGGCTTATTGAAAATCTGTTTAAAAAGCTTCGTCCAGCTAAATTATATAATCCTTGCTATTATCAATATTCAGTACTGGCCGACGGTATGGAAAACTTCCCCCATAGTTCCCATACCCAAAGCTGGTAAAGAATTACAAAATCCGGCTAATTACCGTCCAATTAGCCTTTTACCGAATCTCAGTAAGGTCGCTGAGAAAATAATTCAACAGAAAATTAAAAAAGCCCTCAGAGAAAAGAAAGTTGTATACAATAACCAATTTGGTTTCAAGGAGTAGTATAACGCCATCCAGCTCATCTGTAAAATTGTAGTAGACATTATAGGAAATTTCAATAAAAAAAATCATAGTGTAATGCTACTCTTCGACATCGAAAAAGCTTTCGACAAAGTCTGGTTAGAGAGTTTAATTTACAAAATGATTGAACTTAATCTGCCAGACTTTGTCATCAAATTCACGAAGTCATACGTCACCGACAGAAAATTGACTGTTAAAGTTGAAAACGAACTTTCCACGCACCGGGAAATGAAGGCAGGCATCGTCCAAGGCTCGGTTTTTGGACCAAAATTTTTCAACAGTTACGTTCAAGACATGCCATAACACGATGAAACAACTTTAGCAATATTCGCGGACGATACTTCGATATACGCTCATTCAGACCGAGCAGATATCGCCAACGAAAATATCAAGTCTCACGTGGAAGAACTACACAAGTACTTCCATCGTTGAAAAATCAAAATAAATTCGGGGAAAACGGAACAAATCGTGTTTAGCCGCAGAGTCAACGACAAAAATATCTCAAACCCGATTGAAATCGTCAACTTCGAGGTGAAACCGAAAAATACCGTCAAGTACCTGGGTGTAGAACTAGATAGCCTACTAAACTTCCACACTCACATTCAACATAACGTCAAAAGAGGCTATTTCGTCAAAAAGAAACTCAACCCCCTATTGTGCAGGAAAAGTCATCTCTCCCCAAAAAATAAGAAATTAATATACACCTCAATGATAAGAACGCTAATCTCTTATGCGGCATCCTCTTATTGTCATTTACGCCCATCACTACTGAGACATCTGCAAGTTCAAATTCGGATTCTACGTCAAATAACGAATCAAAACGTCTTTACTTGAATAACTTGATTAACCTACAATCAGAGAATATTTCGACAAAATATCTAACAAATTCTACAAATTCCAATGTCTAGGAAACCATGATAGCTCTCCTCTTCAAGAAGAAATTTGGTCGTGTAACAGACCTCATGGGACAACAACCTTTCCTTTGCCGATTCCTGAAGTTGACTGATGGACCTCGTTTCCTCTTCTACATGGTAATCAAGGAAAAATCTTATGGAAAGTCAACTTACCAAGCCATGTGGAGCACCTTGATGAACCTTAGGGACGAGCTGGCTAGAGTAGGGGTGAACAAGCTTGCAATTCCCAAGCTGGGTTGCGGACTGGATCGTCTGAACTGGAGAGTAGTTCGTAACATGCTGGAGGTAGTTTTCCAGAATACCGATGTCCGAATACGGGTTTGTAGTTTCAACTCGAAAGGCGGTCCCGTAAAGAAAACGGTATCCTGCTATTTCGATCAACAAGGGATCTGCAGAAATGGAAGCGCTTGCAGATTCAGTCATGAAGGAAAAGTTCGGGGACTGAACATTTTTTTGAGGAGGGAGCAATGTAACAAAACCGAGTATGAACATTTTGATGACTGCTGCGACAACAGAGGAGTTCCGCTTCATGCGCCGACGAAGGGATTGAGATCGCGATAAAGGGAGCGCTCGCCATAAATCTGTCACATAAAAAACCATTAATGATGGCATATTTATGGGATATAAAGAGGCCGCTACGATTGTTCTGGAATGTGAAGCACCTTTCCGGTAACTTCTAGAAAAACAGAGCCGGATATAAATGACTGAAGCCGATTCATGGATTCATTCATGGATAGAACTTGCTGACGAATAGAAAGGTGTTCCTAGTGAAATTCTGTAGATAAATTGTGTATATAAATTATTGATAATTGTTAGTTAAGTGTGAATATAAATTAGTTTAAAGAGCACTTGTATTGTTTTTTTATTTCGCTGAGGAAAAACGTAACAATATCTTGAATAGCATATCCCCAGCGTCCATGGCAGGGCGCACACAAGCCATACTGAAGAGTATGAATGTGTGCGGCAGGGGCGAAACGCGTAGGGATAGAAAACCTACAATATCAGTGTATGATATTGTAGGATAGAACAGAAGAAAAATAAAATTATTTCTTGACGTCCTCAATTCAATTCACCCCAAAACCAGGTTTACGATGGAATAATTCAGCTAGTAAAGAATAAATATTTGAAATTGTTGTCCTTTAAATCATATAATCAAAATGATGAATACTACCTCTAAGATACAGGAAATATAAATTTCAAATCCTGGAAGTCGATGATTGAATCGAAATAGATCTCAGTACACTCCATAAACTAATCACTAATAGTAGGAATTCTCCGCTCTAGTCTTATGAGTCAACTTCAGAGTACCTGGTTGCAATGTTGAAGGATAAGAGCCTATTTTACATTCCTTATTGTAGAACAAATACAGCACTCTCCAACGATTCCTTTACAAGCTGCTTTTGACTTCCTCAGTTTGAGTGAACGTGTAGGTACGACCATTGTCACAGAGATGAAAAATTTATTTAAAAGTTGTTCTTTGATTTTTATCGTATAGTGAACCACTGATAAAATGTGTAGTGTGAAATGGATCAACCTGTAATTTGTTTTGCTTTGTTGATGGTAAGGTACTATTCGTAACCTAAATAGCAAAACCAAAAAACGTAGTCAATTCTTTTGATATGTTTGCAGATGTTCTAGATTAGATTTAATTCTACTATTTGAAATTCATATTGGTACATGTACTATAAATCAGTAAATGAATATAGTTTATTTTATTATGAATATGAATCATTTCACATCTTATTCAATTTACTAACTTAATCTCTTCTCGAGTTCACATGGAAAGCTACTATTCCGTCATGCTCATGCCCTTTCAGAGAAATATGTGCGTCTCCGTGCTCATCGACCCTTATTTCTTTCCCAGTGCATCTTCCGTTTTCAACATTTCCAGTGATGACGTCGCAATAATGTCCTCTTGGTAAACAAACTTGAAGTTTTCTGTCGATATCTCCTTCGTTGTTTAGAGCAATAAACCCTTTGTTTCCTCTACAAAAAGCTATTTGATGATCTCCTAGAACTTGCCAATTTTGCACTCCAGTACCTTGAAAAATCAAAGTGATTATTTGGTCATATTCTGAATATCAGCATCACCTGTACAAATGTTGAAATAAAGAAAAATAAGTATATTATCTATTTTTCAATTATTCGATAATGAATACAACTCATTTCAGAAATTGAATTATGTTCAGATAATAATAAAAAATAAAATATTTTAGATCTTGAATCTATAGAATATTCAAGAGTAGACGGTATGCAACAGATTCAAATTGAGTAGTTGGATTTCTGTGTTCGATATGGAGTTGCGTGGGTTCTGTCAGTCAAATATTGCAGGCAAGAAGTTAGTTTTGGTTGTCAGCGAGTTAACTTTTCTGCGCAGTTGAACTACGTCGACAAACTTGTTCGGGTAAAGGTCATGTTTGAATTCCTGTCAAGTTCATAGAGTTCGGGAGGTGAATTATCATAGGGTTGCCTGTGCTGGAAGGAACTCTTTTTTTTTGTGAATTTAATGATAATAATAATAATAATTTATTGATCCCCCTTGACAAGTACATAGTTGTATGGGACAAGTCAAACAAAATGAAGAAAATAGAAAATAAAAATCAACAGTTTGCCAATACATCGTTTAAATAATCAACAACTGAGTAATAACATTTCTTCAACAATAGGTTTTCAACAGTTTTCTTGAAAGACCCACAATTTGGAGACTGAATGATATGTGGCAAGTGATTGTACAGTTTGATACACTGATACATAGTGAGACTTTTCAAACTTGGTTGTTCTGTGTTTGGGGATGTTCAAAGTTCTTTCACTTCATGTGTTGTAGCTATGAAAACTAGATAGTTCTGCCATGTCTCCTTCATTCTCTTTCACATATATAAGACATCTCAATATGTAAATAGAGGACAATGTGAGTATGTTATTCTCCCCAAATACAGGTCTACACGTGGAACGTGGAGGTATCCCAAATATCATACGTAAAATTCTTTTTTGTAAAATAAAAGCTCTACTAGCATCCGAAGAGTTTCCCCAGAGAAGAATGTTATAGTTTAAATGACTAAAAACCAAGCTATGGTAGATGTTAATTAGGGAATCTAAGGGAACCGAGTTTCGTAACCTATTTATAGCATAATATGAGCTGTTTAATTTCTTGCACAACATCTCCACATGTGCACACCACCCCAAACCACTATCCAGACCGATGCCAAGAAACTTTGTACTTTCTTTAGATTGGACGGCAATATCCAAGTAACGTATGACGAAGTCACGATCATCCTGCCTAATTGAGAAGTGCATACACTCGGTTTTATCAACATTTATGATTAAATTATTTTTGTGACACCATTCAACAAAGCACCCCAAGAGTATCTCACAAAATGCCCGTAGGTCATTCAACGATGGAGCCGCAACCGCTACCGAGGCATCATCAGCGATTAAGCCTAATAAAAAACTTTTCATTATGTTCGCCTGATTTCGAACAGTTAGCAAATTGACGATTAGTCTTCGTATCTACAGGAAGATCGTTAATAAAAATCAGAAATCGAAGAGGCCCAAGAACGGACCCCTGTGGTACTCCCAGACTTGATTCGCTCTCGGTTGATACAAAATCTTGAATTTTTACACACATGACTCTACCTTCCAAATAACTGCGGAACCAATCCAAGAATACGCCTCGAAACCCCAGATTGTAGCACTTGTCAAGTATGAACTGAAACGAAAAACTGTCGAATGCTCGAGACAGATCAAAAAAGATACCCGCAACACACAAACCATTATCGAGACATTTGTATACAAAATTAACATAAGTAACAGCTGCTGTTTGTGTTGAGCGACCAGATCTAAAGCCATACTGGTCAGTATCTAGTATATCAAACTTGTCGAGGTAATCCAACATTCTACCAAACACAACCCTCTCAAACACATTAGAAAATATGCTCAATATCGAAATTGGTCTATAATTTGCAATATTTTGAATATCATTCTTTTTATAGATAGGTATAACTAGAGATCTCTTAAGGATAGTAGGAAAATCGCTAGAACTTACAGAGACATTGATACAATGTGCAAAATGTTGAGATATGTAAGTATTTATTAATTTCAAAATTCTTGCCGAAAGTGAATCAGATCCTGCACACTTATTATTTTTCAAAGATCTTATTACGTCCGCTACCTCACAATCTAACACTGGGTGAATGAGAAAGGTCGAGCTTTCTATACTTGAGGTGGCACAAGAAAGAGATAAGGAAGTACCATAGTAGCTGCTTAGACTGGTCTTGGTTATTGAAGAAAAGTAATCAGCAAAAATCTCTGCCAATTCGCTATTTTTAGTGTGCAGAAAACCATCAATAACAAGTTGAATAGATTCATTTCCTCCCCTAGCTCGACCAGTCAGAGCATTCACTATAGACCAAACAGTTTTGCTCTTGTCGTCTGATGTACTAATTAGCTCACTATGAAATTTGGGTTTTGCAGCTCTTATCATCGAATTGTGGGACATTTTAGCAATTTTATATAAATTATAGCTTGTCTTCCGGAGTAACCCACCTCTTTTCTTGATTATTATTATAACTAGTGCAGCATGGGCAGCATGATTCTTATGTGTCTACAATTGTCTCATTGAGAACCCCAAAAGAATTCTCGACATCAACAGTCTCATAAAGGGCATGAAAATCGCAATCTGCAATATTCGAAACCAAACTACTGACATTGTATGGACTCAAGTTTCTGACCATATTTTGGGTGCTAGTGGTTGACGAAGTTTTTCGTTTTCGAAGGCATCCACGTCAATCATGAAGCATCATAAAGTTGACATCATACCAAGACTCTTCAGTGTGGTAGTTTCTGATAATAATCAATGTCACTTGTGTAGGACTTACCATAGATGCTTCATTAGGAAGCCGAACGTAATAGGCAAGTGACTAACCACGAATTCGTGTTTGAAGGGAATCGCCTGGATCTCAAGAACTTACTTACATTCGACCAGTGTCGCCATTTGCTGGAGTAATTGCTTTGTTCTAGGTTATTATGTGTGACGAGCGTTCGGAGTTTGAAAGCAGTTAAGGCACCATGACAGGCGACAGCTCATCATGAGGATTCTGTATCCTAACGATCAACTGTGATGCGGTGCTATTGGCGAATATTGTGTGTTCATGGATGATAATACCGGATCACATCGATGAATAGCCGTCGAGGAGTATTAAAGAAGTAAAGATATTTTCCGTTAGGAGTTGCTAAGTTAGTCCGCTGATGTAAACAGGATAGAATATGCTCAAGAAATGCTCTCAAGGGGTGTTCACAGTGGAAGATAAATTAAATATTGAATATTTCAATAAATAATTGAAAACAGAAT
Source organism: Micraspis discolor (assembly GCA_030674115.1). NCBI lineage: Eukaryota > Metazoa > Arthropoda > Insecta > Coleoptera > Coccinellidae > Micraspis > Micraspis discolor. The sequence continues at coordinate 178,030 of JARTUT010001762.1, forward strand.
GAGCAATTGGAACGTATTTCGGCACTCTATTCTTCTCACGATGGATTATAATAGCCAATGTTGCATTGAAAAGGTGACAAGAACAAAAACTTCACATTCGTTGAATTTGGTGGAATAATGTTTTTCACATGACCAACCTCATATTGCCTGTTCCACAGTTTACTATTTGTTTATTCATACTCATAATGGATAAAAAATATTATTTGTTCAAATGTTTTAGATTAAGTTTCAATATACAGGGTGTCTCAAGTTCGAGTGCCTATTAGACGTTTCTGGAGAACTAGACATATTTGAATTCTGAAATTTGGGATTATGATATTGTTCGAAGTTCTCTACAGAGCTAAAGTATTTTCGAAGCCCAATAACTTTCGGTTATACAGGGAGTGAAAATAAATTCGACGAAAAAATTTTTTTTCAAGTTTTCCATTCCTGGTATGATCGAGTATCCAATAGTGAATACATTTCTGTTGAAACCATTGTATTATATCGAATAGTTTTCAAATTATATAAAAAAAACTGGAAAAAAGTCAAATATGTTCAGTCAGTAATGTTATTATTATTATTATTATTATTACAATTGGAGAAGAGTTGAGAAATAAATTCTATAAACTCACAAAATAACTTAAAAATGAAATATATGTCACAGTACTGAATACAACAAGAAAGCAAAGAACAATTAACGTGAAACTAAACCAGCGAACCATCGGTCCAGAGAACTCTTGAACCCATTCACCGACGCAGCGTTCACCACAACTTCTGGCAGAGCATTCCACGCAGCAAAAATCCTATTTGATAAAAAGTGCTCCCTTCCAGAGGTGTTGAACTTCTCCTTCGCCAAGTTCAGATTGTGACCTTGTAACATTTGCCACTTTTTCTTTCCCGAGGTAAAAGAATGACAAATATCATCTTGAAGGGAAACTAACAAATACGGCCCTAAGGAGTCTGAATGACTCCAGACCTTGTAACATTTGCCACAAAAGACTTGGCCATTTAATACGGTGATCGTCTAGCTCAGATACAAGAACAGCCAAGGGTAGGACTCTATGTTATGTTTACGTAATAATTCAAGTTCGTGATAATTGAGATTAGTGAAAATAATTGGGAAACAAAGATGGTAAATAAAACACAACGGTTAGACCCAGACAATCAGCTATTTATTAAGGGTCTAAAAAAATATAGGGGAAAGCCTCAGGCATAAAACCCCTTTAGGTGGTGTTTGGTCACTTGTTTAAAACTAAAAGATGAAATATTAACAGCTAGCAAAGGCGAGTATAGCAATCTAGGAAAAGAAACTATAACAATACAGCACAGACGATAATCAGGATAATCAGAGCAACTTCCATAATAAAGAGTATAGTAACATGGTAAATATAGCAACTTCAATGGTACAGCAAGAATTAATAATCATAGCAAATGTATACTTCAATAATGCAACAGGATAATAATCATGGCAAATAAGTAAATGACTAATTATGACCATCGTCATGGTCACGGCCCCAGGGTATGTGAACCATAACTATAATATTGTATGAGCTAAGGAATTGGGAACACAGGGGAAGGTCATGGAGGTCCAGCGGCGGCTCTGAAAAAATGACAGAAAGTTTCGCGGTTGATATAAAAAGGTATATTCTCTCATGTCCTTATAGCACATGTCAGTAACGGTCCCTGCCTTAAGGCCTTGGAACCGCCCCCTTCAAGGAACCTAAGAAATCTCATACTACAGTATAGGGATGGTCCACAATCTCGAGACCCCTAAATGAAATATCATGTAATACGAGCATATAGATAAATAAATAGCAGTACGAGATCATGGCATAAATAAACAACAAATCTTCATAGAATATCAATCACAAGTAAATAATAAGAACCAGAATGCATTATGGACATAAATAGCAGAGACAGGTATAAGTAAACGATCATAAGCAATATAAATAATGAAAGCAGAGAATCTAAATAAACAACCGAAGGAAATATACATAACGACAACAAGGTACATCACGACAATAAGAAGAATAAGTTAGCACAGTATTGAAATATACACAACAATAACCATGGCTAGTAAGGCAAGTACATTACACAGTAAAATTGTAGGACTTACCATAATGTCATTAGAACCAACGAACAGGAAGTGATACCCGAATATCGTGTTTGAAGACGCCTGGTCAAGAATTACTTACATTGACCAGGTCGCCATTTGAGTAATCTTTGTTTAGGTTTTAGATGAAGACGTTCGTTTGAAAGCAGTTAAGCACCATGACAGGCACAGCTCATAGAGGTTTGTATCCTAACGATCAACTTGATGCGGATTGGAATATTGTATGTATGGATGATAATATCCGGACATGAAAACGTGAGAATTAAATCGAATAAAGATTATTCCTAGTTCGAGTAGGCCAGATAAACAGGATAGAATATGCCAAAAATTCTCAAGGGTGTTCACAGATAAATTAAGATATTGAATATTCAATAAATAATTAAAACAGAATGAGCAATTGAACGTATTGGCAATTTCATACCATGGATTATAATGCCAAGTTGCATTGAAAATGACAAAAAAAATTCACATTGTTGAATTTGGGAATAAATAATATCAATCACAAGTAAATAATAAGAACCAGAATGCATTATGGACATAAATAGCAGAGACAGGTATAAGTAAACGATCATAAGCAATATAAATAATGAAAGCAGAGAATCTAAATAAACAACCGAAGGAAATATACATAACGACAACAAGGTACATCACGACAATAAGAAGAATAAGTTAGCACAGTACGAAATATACACAACAATAACCATGGCTAGTAAGGCAAGTACATTACACAGTAAAATGACCAAGAACAACAGTACAAGACATACATAATGATAACATGACGTAGAGGTAACTTAACAACGTTAACCTTCGATATAACACCAGAGTGCTACGTACACTGGTTACATCCATTATTCCATATCGACCATACTAGTACTACCACTAGTGGAGGTCTCCATACGTTCCTGCTTAATCACAGGCTCAGATCTACAGAGAGATTGGCAATTCCTATGGTACCATAGGGTACAGTAAATAAAGCTGATCGGTTACACTCCAATAACACATTGTAGAAAGCTGTAAAATAAGGCATTCGTTGTTATGGTAGACACCTGAACTGCAAAGGCAATAATATCGAACATGATGGAATCACATGCTATAAGGAGTTACATGAATCAAACAAAGTATTAAGTGTACAAAGGAAATAGAGTTATATGAATCAGACAAAGCATTATGAGAACAAAGGAAATAGAGTTATATGAATCAAACAAAGCATTATGTGAACAAAGGAATTAGTTATAAGAAGTTAAACAAAGCATTATGTGAAACAAAGGAAATAGTTATATGAAATCAAACAAAGTATTATGTGAACAAAGGAATTAGTTATATGAAGTTAAACAAAGCATTATGTGAAACAAAGGAAATAGTTATATGAAATCAAACAAAGCATGATGTGAACAAAGGAATTACATTCATAAGACAACAGTATTAATGACAAATGCCCAAACACAACCTAATAATACATCATTGAATTAAACAATAATTAAGGAAACAATCTATAATAATGGCCTATATATGAAAACACTAAATTTCCTGAAACAATGAGAACTCCAATGTTGTTTACCAACAAATAAGGTTAGTAAACGTTTAGTCGTTCATAATATTTAAATTAATCTGAATTCTACCTGTAAAATAGATTCGAGCGGCACTCCAGGTAGCAATGGCTTCGGTTTTTGCACTCACAAACACTCACTAAAACTTTCGAAAAGCGAACTTAATACGCTCAGCGGTCAACTGATAATAATCAACATCTTCCATTTCTTCTCTCTGCCGGTTCCCCTGACACGCAGTCGCGTAACGTGCTAACTTCACCTTCTAACCATAGGATGTATTTTGACAATCAACTCTCTTTTCTCTTTCGATGTACGTGAGGCCAGTGGCGTCTCAACATAGGGTGAAATGGAACTACGATTTTTTTGTATGAAGGAAAACCTAGGATGTTACAACCTCGCAAGTGATTCAGTGGATTACAGCTGAATAGGTATGACAAATCCACACCGAACAAGCCATGGAAGGCTCTGTATGCCATGATCAGGTCCCCCCGCAGACGGCGAGCCTCGAATGACGTGAGGTGCATCACGGATAGCCTTTCCTCGTAGGAAGGTCTCACAAATTCGTACGACATCCTAGTAGCCCCACGCTGGACAGATTCGAGTAAACGAGCATCTCTGCGTAAAACAGGTGCCCACACGGGACCGGCGTATTCGAGAATAGGTCGAATGAAAGTATAATAGTATAAAGGATTCTGCAGGTCTGAGGGTCACATCTTCCAAAACTCTTTCGAATCATGTAGAGCATTCGTTTGGCTTTCCTGGTAATAGCCACATAATGTTCTGACCACGACAGGTCCTCAGTGATAAATACTCCAAGATCACAGTGGGAGGATACAGATTCAATGACATGATTGGACAAATGGTATATCTGTCGTGGGTTATTTTTACCCATGTGGAGAACTCTACACTTGTCCATATTGAGTGGAATTAACCACGTATTGGACCATCTCGTAATGGCGTTGAGATCATCCTGTAAAACATGGAACTGAGTGAAGGGATTCCCGTAGATTTTGGCATCGTCGGCAAACAACGAGCAAGCCGAATTTACCACTGAAGGCAGGTCTGACGTGTATAATAAAAAGAGGAGCTGGCAAAGAACGGAACCCTGCGGGACGCCACTCACCACCCTCCTTGCAGAAGACAGTGAGCCACCGACGCGGACCCGAAAAGTCCTATCGGAAAGAAAAGCCTCGATCCATCGGAGCAAATCACCACGAATCCCAAGGTTCTCAAGCTTGAAGAGAAGACGTCGGTGGGGTACATGGTCAAAGGCCTTTAAGAAGTCGAGATACAAAACATCCACCGGTACACGAGCATCAAGCATCCTGCTCAAATCGTTGGTGCACGACAGCATGTTGGTGATCACGGACCGACCTGGCAGGAACCCATGCTGGCAATCTGGTATGGTTCCATTAGACAGAGAAAATTCAAGAATCTTTTCATGGATAATTTTCTCGCAGATTTTTGATATTATCGGAACCAGGCTTATTGGTCTGTAGTTGTTTGGATCGAGCTTGTCGCCTTTTTTGAAGATTGGAGTGACCAGAGCCTCCCTCCAGCTCTTCGGCAGGGAACTCGTAGCAAAAGATTTCGTGAAAATCATCGATAGTGGGAAGGACAATTGCGCAGCACAGTTTTTGAGAATATGGGCAGAAACTCCATCAGAACCAGGAGCGCTAGAAACCTTCAAAGAAAGAAAAAACCCCTCCACATTTCCCGGGGTGAACTCCACATAATCCAAACAGCCAGGTTGGCCGGAAAGACTCATTCCAGGCAAAGCATCCGGTTCATTAACGAAGTTGGCAGCGAAGGTCTCACCCAATGTTTCGGCAGCCTCAGTCGCGTCCTCACTGGGGCATACCCGTAGGTTGTTAACTAGGGGAGTGGTCACCTTTGTGTTGAGATTAGATCTAACATACTTGAAGAATTTTTTACGGTCCTTTGAAGACGCAAGATCGGACTCGAACTTGTATTTGGCTATTTTCATCCTGTTTCTCATTGTGCCGGAATAACTCCGGTGGGCCGCATAGTCAGCTGTCGTCCTGCTTCGCAGATAACACTGCCATAGTGATTTCTTCTCCGCGCCATCCGTAAGATGCTACCGTCGATTCACGGCTTGGATGGAATAGAGGTCGATGAAAGGAAAGTGGTGCAGGTCTCGCACTCGTGTAAAAGCCTGTCTACGAATGTAGACCACATGGATTCGATGTCAGCATCTGAATGGAACAAAGACTGCCAATCTAGGTCAGCCAAGTTGGCACCAAGCTGCTCATAATCAATGCGTTTTACACGCTTAGTCACTTTGTTTGACATGGAGACCCTGAGCTGGACCCTACAAGAAAGTGTGGCATGGTCTGACTTTCCTAAGGGAGGCAGATGTTCGTGAAAAGCAACGAGATCGGGATCATTCACCAGTATTAGGTCGAGCAAGGATGGATTCTGGCCGCTCCGGAAACGGGTAGGTTTGTCAACTAGTTATATGAGGTTGTTTTCCCTTATAGCATCGATGTAGATCCCCGAAGGCGAACTGTACTCTCTACTGTCAGTCAGTGGCCATCGGACATCTGGCATATTGAAATCGCCGACGACAACAAGATTTTTTTTGTGGTAGATAGACTTCCCAAAAGGCTGCACAACTGAGGGTCGCCAGGGCCAGGTCGAGGCCGGTAAATACAGACGATAGTTAAAATTTCGCTTTTGTGGTAGGTTATATTCAGGAATAGGTTATCAATACCGGCCAGACAAACTGAAGAATAACTGATATTGAGGTCGCGAACAACGCTGTCGAGCACATAGGTACACACACCGCCGAAACCAACGGTTGTCTCGCTATCACTCCTGAACAAGGAATAACCCGGGATTGACACAACGGCATCCGGGATCCCCGGGTGGAGCCAGGATTCGGCGACCAGCAGGAAAGTTGGTCTAGAGTGTGCGGTGAATAAAGAAACCTCGAGCAATTTTGAATGCAGAGATTGAACGTTGGAATACGCTATGTTCCTATCTACCTGTACAGAATCTAGTTTTTTGCGTGATCTTCATTGAGTACGACGATTCTGGGAAAGCCGTTGACATATTTAATGTCGATACCCTCAACACCGGCACGCCTCCTGGAATTCAACTCACGCCTTAGACTGTGCAACTCCGAAATTTGCCGGGGTGTTTTATAGTCTGAAATTGAATAACTGCTCCAGTCCGAGCTGGACGCCAACACCTTCTTATTGTGAAGAATCTTGGACACCATAAATGGGTTGGTAAAGGATACCTTGATGGGTCTAGGTCTAGGACCTTTTTTTCCCACTCGAATACTATTAATCCCAGACAAATTTGCACCGGTCTCAATGCAATCCAATAACCCAGTCACAGTAGCATCGTCTTTAATCAGTATATTGTGAGATCGTCGTACACGGTCCAGTACCTCGTCATGATCGAGAGAAACATGTTCATTATTCTTATTTTAAATATCCTGAGCGTAAACCATTTTTACAAAGAAGAGGAAGGATGTGAAAAGGTCATGCATCTTTTGGATTCAAAAAATATTATCACAGGGTGTTTCAAATTTTATGTTAAAAATTGTGATCTTAAATTGGCCATAACTTCTGTTTTTCAAATTAGAACCCTATTTTTTTATAATCGTGTTGTTTTCTGCGATCAAAAATAATGATAGTTTTCTCACATGATTATGCTCCTAAATTCTATAATTTCTGAGTTATTTGAGATTTTCTAGATTTATGTAGTACGTAGAGTCAAATTCTTCGAATCTCATTCATAAGGATATTGTGTGAGCAGAGAAGATAAATCATCCCATTTATAATTCACGAGTATCAGACAGGTCTTATTGTTAGTCTTTATGAAATTTTTTGATTTCACAAAATGAATCGTTGCTATTCTAATAATGAGATTTTGGATTTATTTCTTATATTGTATTTTTTCAATTATATACGCAATACACATTCAAATGCACTCAATGATATTGTTTATTTCAAATCCATGGTGGATAACACAAAATCTTGAGTATTCAATGAGAAGTATCCCCATTTTTTTTACAATTTCTGAGAAGATGTTTCAAACTTTCCAAATTTTGGAATGTAAGAGCCCCTAAAGAATACAAAAAAAGGGCAGTTGATGAAATTAGTATTTCGACCTATTTCGGAGCGAATGAGAATTCATTTCTTCAATAGGAAACACATTAAATAGATTCGCTACTTCAGTACACTGAATCATGATTATAAATAAATTATGATAATAAAAATAAAATACGTTTCCAAACACAAATTAACGAAATAAATGATCAGGTAAGAGTTTCAATATGGTAACTACTTTGTTCCATGTACTTTCGAATACGTCTTGAAACACTTCTATTAGTCGCTCGCTCAATTTCCTCCCCCTTTAGTGAGTGGAAAGCATCCTGCACACGCCGTTTCAAATCTTCTTTGTTTTCAATAGGAAATTTATAAACTATGTTTTTTATTCTACCCCTTGAATAAAAATCTAAGGGAGTAAGATCGGGAGACCAAACCAAAACAGTGAAGCACGGCGTCCGATCCACCGATTACCAAACATTGCATTCAGTTCTTCAGACACCTTGTGCGAACTATTATACAGGGTGAGTCTTTGACCACTGCGTTAATTTTAACCATAGGTTCTTGAGATCAAAAGAAACACTTTTTCCATTACGGTTTTTCCAAATTCAGCTGCGTTCAAAAGTTATAAGCATTTTTAGTTTTCACATTGGGCAAATACCCCTCTGTAGTCCAGTTTACTTTGAATGAAAAATACCTTCCACAGCATTCACTATTGAATCTGAATTGTTTAAAAACATTATTTTCCCTCTAAGTAATGATTCACTCACTCATGTTTCATCCGATGAGGTCCATATCCAGAAGGAAGATAGAAATACTTATTTTCTGGTAAAAAAAATTCAACGCCATAAACATAGATTTTTGTTGTTCTACTATATGTTCTTTCTACTTCAAGATTATAAACCATGCCTTTCTAGTGAGAATTTCCAAAAAAACCTCTGAATTATTGGGTGTTATCATCATACATTTGTAATTTTCTTCTTAAAATTTCCAAATCATGATAACCATCATTCTATGAAACTCCCAATGCTAGAGGTTGTCACTGTGCTTTCTTTTTCACTCAAAGCCAGAAAAAATCATCTATGATTTTCCAAACACTGATATTTCTGAAGTTTCTTCTCCTTGACAGAGACCAGTGAACAGGTATTTTCTGTACTGAATCCCAATAACAATTTACCTGGATAGATTACAAGTATTTCCAGATTTAGGTGTGCAATTATACTTTCTTGAAGAAATACCTAAATTTGATTTTGAAAAATCAACTAGGTGTTCTTTGATAAAAATTTTTTGTTAAATCATTAATATGAATCTGGAGAAATTGCAGTTAACTTTAAATCTCATAGTTGAGAGAAACCCCAATAGATGGCGTTAGCGTCAGTTCTCTATCTCTTATCTATAATTATTTGTGTTATTTGTTTTGTATTTTTGTGCTCCTTTTGTCCTTATTATGAGATTTTGTAATGTTAATATGATGACTTGTGTATTTATGTATAATTTGGGATGAGCTTTTTGTTGTCTGTGTTCTAAATTAACCTTCTGTGGTTGAATTTTGTGACGTCCCAGAAACTAACCGTTATTCACTCTCTTTCGTCGTCAGCTGTTGAAGCAACATAACCTAACTGGGGTTATGTGGTATGTAAATATATAACGTTTAAAATATATTTATCTAGTGTTTTTGTGTGTACTTGCAAGTAAACCAGCGCAGGCCTTAAAATAATACAGTCCACTATATCGTAATTTTTCCATGGTCCTTCGAGCCGGATTCGGCGTATTCTGGTTTTGAGTAAAATCTAGTGACCTTTCTGTTCTTGAGTAGGTATTGGAAACCAAGAAAGTGCTAGAAAAACTGGTGACCTTTTCTGTTCCTGTTTTAAAGAAGACATCATAGGAAACCAAGAAAGTGCCAGAGGAAGCAAGTACACCTTTCAAGTAAAAGAAAACTAGTGACCTTTCTGTCTCCGAGTGTTGGAAACCAAGAAAGTGCTAGAAAAATCACGTTTGAAGTCTCCAGAAGAATTCCTGTTACCTGTCCTCGTGTGTGAGAACAAGCCATTTGTTGAAAATCAAGAAAGAGCCACAGGAATCCATTTGTAAAGTATCCTTTTATACCTGCCAATTCTATTTGAGTCAACAAATTTAATTATTATTAAGTAAGTACTTAGCATATTTTGTTAATTATGGATAGAACACTCATGAGAAAACGTGCCAGTTTAAGAGGTAGATTCACAATCATTTCGAAAAAATTAGAACCCTTCATTGGGAAATTCGAGATGGATTCATCTTCTTTGAGCGAAAAAGATTTAATTGTTGTTAGAGGTTTCAAAGAAAAGTTGTCATTAATTGAGGATAGTTTTGATGAAGTTCAATCACAGATTGAAGAATCCTGTGAGGACTGTCAATTTGAGACACAAATGAATGAGAGGGAAGAGTTTTTGACCATATGAATAGGTGTCAGAGTGAAATCATTTTAATCTTAAATAAGAGAAATGTTTCGAATAATGATGTCAAGTCTGAGGTAGAGTCAAGGGTGCGATTACCAGTCATAGACTTACCTAAGTTCAATGGAACATATGAAGGATGGTTGAGTTTTAAAGATATTTTCCATTCTCTTGTTCATTCAAATAAATCTATTAGTGAGATACAAAAGTATCATTATTTGCGGGCCAGTTTGAATAATGCCACTTCAAAAATGATAGAGTCCCTTGAATTTTCATCAGAAAATTATACTATTGCGTGGGACTTACTGTGTAATCGGTTCGACAATAAAAGTTATTGATCAATAACCATATTAAATGCTTATTTAATTTGAGTCCCTTGAAAAGAGAATGTTCGAAGACACTACGCAGTCTCATAGATTCTCTCTTCAAACATTTGAGAACATTAAGCAATCTTGGTTTGAATGTGGATTCTTGGGATCCCTTATTAATTTATTTGGTTACTACTAAACTCGATAAAGTTTCAGCATGTGAATGGGAAAAGGTGAAAATCAATTTAGACCTGCCCACCCTTAAGGAATTCACAATCTTTTTGAAGAATAGAGCTGATTTGCTGGAATCATTAGAACAAAATCATGAAGTCGACCAAGATAAAGTTAAAAAGGAATTTAAGGGAAAGCAAGTCAGAAGCTATTTGGGTAAGACTGATAAATTAAAACCAAAGTCAGTTAAGTGTTTCTTCTGTGATGGGAATCACACCATTTATAATTGCTCAAATTTTCTAAAATTTAGTATCACTGAGAGAGTCGAAAAAGTCAATGAATTAGGTCTGTGTCAGAATTGTCTTTGTAGAGGACACAGACCTAACGAGTGTCGACATAATGCTTGTCCAAGTTGCAAGGAAAAGCATAATAGATTATTGCACTTAGAAAATGAAAGAGTTGCCCTTACAAGTTTGACAAACTCGTATGTTTTATTGTCAACGGTGAAAATTCATGTCACAGACAAGTATGGAAATAAACATATCTGCCATGCTCTCTTGGATTCGGGATCCCAATCAAATTTCGTTACTAAAGATTTAGTTTCAAAATTGAAATTACCTTTGTCAGATGCACATATAAGTGTAACGGGAATAAATTTAGTGTCACATTTGAATAGACAATGTAATGTTTTGGTGGAATCATTGACTAGGAATTACGCGATGAATTTGAATTGTTTTGTCTTACCTAAAATAGCAGACCGACTTCCAAATGAACCGTTAAACATTTCAAATTTAGATATTCCCCACAATGTACAGTTAGCAGATCCGGAATTCTATCAACCAAAAAAGATCGATATGATCATTGGATCGTCCAACTTTGGGATTGCTTAGAACCGCAGCAGATCAAATTGAAAAAAGGATATCCGGTTTTACAAAATACTGTCTTTGGCTTCACAGTTTCCGGTTGTTTGAGTAATAACAATGTTCCGAATATTAAAACCCTGAATTTATTTGCAACTTCTGAGAATGATGACATTAATTCATTATTGCAACGGTTTTGGGTGGTTGAAGAATTGTATAATAAAATGAGGTATTTTCTTCTAAGGAAGATATTGCGTGTGAAGAAAGTTTCAAATCAACTTTCTCTCGTAATGAACACGGTAGATTTGTAGTGAAGATTCCTTTTCGAGATGACATTAGTAAGTTGGGTGATTCAAAGGCAATCGCAATTAAAAGGTTGTTGTCTCAAGAGAGGAGGTTAGAAAAACTCCTGTCCTTAAGGAGCAGTACCATGATTTCATGAGAGAATACTTAGAGTTAGGACACATGAGTTTAGTGAGCAACATAACGCATGATAAGGTATCATTCTTTCTACCCCATCATCCTGTTCTTCGTGAGGATAGTCTCACAACAAAAATCAGAGTTGTATTTAATGGGTCATCTTCCACTACATCAGGTTATTCATTGAATGATCTTCAACATGTTGGGCCTCCGATTCTTGGCAATCTTTTCAAAATGTTAGTTAAATTCCGTAAATTTCTATTGTTGTCTCTGCAGATATAGCCAAAATGTATCGGCAAATACTTGTTCATCCAGATGATAGACCTTTGCAAAGAATAGTTTGGAGATTTGACAAACAGGATGATATTCAGGTGTATAATCTTAACACTGTTACGTATGGTCTAACAAGTGCACCTTACTTAGCCATGAGGTGCATTCAACAGCTTGCAATCGATTCGCAAGATCAGTATCAAGCTGCTTCTAAAGTTATTCAGGAGGATTTTTATGTGGATGATTTGATTGCCGGATTCAATAGTGAATCCCAAGCTATTAAGGTTTGTGGCGACATTTCAAAGATTTTAAATTCTGGGTGCTTCGAGTTGAGAAAATGGCGATCTAATAACCGAAACTGCTTGAGTGATTTTAGACCAGATTTGCAATCGTCAGATGTTTTAACCATCTGTAATAAAGACACAAAATGCTTAGGTATCCAATGGTTCTCTGAGAGTGATGAACTCTCATTTCAATTTCCTGAACCCATTTTCTCGACTCAATGCACTAAGCGTCATGTCTTGTCGGAGATATCAAAAGGTTTTGACCCTTTAGGTTTATTGTCACCTACTGTTATTGTTGCGAAGAGGTTAATTCAGAAGTTGTGGACTCTTCGATTGGATTGGGATGAAGAGATTCCTGATGAATTGAGAGAAAGGTGGTTAGCCTTTCAACAAGATCTGGCAAAAAGACAGTCCGAAATTGTCTTAAATGTTTTAAATTTTCCCCGAAGTCTAAATCAGTCATCATGGGTGATTTGCCTGATTGCAGAGTAACACGCTCCTTCCCATTTCAAACGACTGGTGTAGATTACGCGGGTCCGTTTTTAATAAAAGACAGAAAAACAAGAGGATGCAAAATATCAAAGGCTTATGTTTGCTTGTTCATATGTTTAGGTGTTAAGGCAGTGCATCTTGAGTTGGTTTCAGATTTGACATCAGACGCTTTCATTGCTTGTTTACGAAGATTTGTTTCACGAAGAGGTGTTCCATCTGATATGTTTTCAGATAATGGAACTAATTTTGTCGTTGCAAATAACACTCTGCAAGAATTATATCAATTCCTCAAACAGGATGAATCTTCCATTTTGAATTTCGCTGATGAAAATAATCTAAAGTGGCATTTTATTCCTCCTAGCTCACCTCATTTTGGAGGTATTTGGGAAGCTAATGTAATATCCTTTAAGACTCATTTGTACAAAGTAATTGGAGAAACTATTTTAACCTTTGAAGAATTTAGCACTGTGTTGACGCAAATAGAATCTGTCTTAAACTCCCGACCTTTGTATACCCTCTCTTCCGATCCCAATGATTTAACACCCTTAACCCCTGCTCATTTCCTCATTGGCCGGCTGTATCGAAGTGTACCAGATCCAGACGTCACATCCGTTCAACTGAATCGACTATCCAGGTTCCAGTTGCTCCAGCAGCTCCATCAATGTTTCTGGAAACGGTGGTCGCGGGACTATCTCAATTCCCTCCAACAGAGAAAAAAGTGGACTACTGGTTCCAGTCCAGTTGTTGTGGGAACGATGGTTATCATAAGAAACGACAACTGTCCTCCAGCCAAGTGGGATCTTGGAAGAATTGTTGAACTTCATCCTGGTAGTGATGGTGTTACTCGTGTAGTGAGTGTTAAAACTGTAAAAGGTGTTTTCAAACGCCCAGTGGTAAAACTGTGCCCATTACCCAATATGGTAAAATGTTGACTGTTTATCCAATGTTTGTTTATATAATTATTTTAGTTTAAGTTTAATTACTTTATAACGCAATTTCAAATCACTTTTATCCTGTTGAAGCCCTGTAGCCTGTCAAGTCGGGCGGTATGGAGAAATTGCAGTTAACTTTAAATCTCATAGTTGAGAGAAACCCCAATAGATGGCGTTAGCGTCAGTTCTCTATCTCTTATCTATAATTATTTGTGTTATTTGTTTTGTATTTTTGTGCTCCTTTTGTCCTTATTATGAGATTTTGTAATGTTAATATGATGACTTGTGTATTTATGTATAATTTGGGATGAGCTTTTTTTGTTGTCTGTGTTCTAAATTAACCTTCTGTGGTTGAATTTTGTGACGTCCCAGAAACTAACCGTTATTCACTCTCTTTCGTCGTCAGCTGTTGAAGAACATAACCTAACTGGGGTTATGTGGTATGTAAATATATAACGTTTAAAATATATTTATCTAGTGTTTTTTTGTGTGTACTTGCAAGTAAACCAGCGCAGGCCTTAAAATAATACAGTCCACTATATCGTAATTTTTCCAGAATCTATTCTGTTTAGACTATAATTACTGATTTTTATAATCAGAGTAAATAACGTAAACAAGAACATAAATATTGAATAATGGTTATTCATAGATTATGTCAAATTTTAATACCTTACCATAGAATATTAATTTATTACCGAACCCCATGAGAGAAAAAATTAATATATGCAATGTTTTTAAATGAAAGATAATATCTGTAACTATTATTGATCTTTAGTTATAATTTTCCTCAGAATAATTAGAATGAATTATTATCACATTATAATATTATAACGTCTCTGTGGTGGGTAGTTCCAAAAAAAAAAAGTGTTCTGTGGTTCCTTGTTGTTTTGATTCTGTTTGAAACTGTCAAAAGTTATTTGTATCTTCAAAAAAAAAGTGGAAAGATTTTTAGGGATAATATCGATAGTTTTGAATTATTCAATTCAGTATGAAATGATTATGGTCAGAAATTGCCTTCTATTCTAATCTTTCTTGTTTATGAGCTTATATCTTCCAGTTTCAATATTGATTGAATTTTAATTAACCATGCATCATAACAAACATTCAGAAATATTAAAACTAAGTCAAATTCTATTATCTCTTAAGTTTGTGAACAAGGTTGAATCGGTGTATGAAATAAAGATAATAAAGGTATAAAACAAATCTAGGAGTCTGGGTTCGAAGTTTTTTAAAACTCATATGAGCTCAATTTGCAGCATTCCTATGTTAGAATAGATATAATTTGATGAACCCTGAAAGCCTGAAGCTATAAAAAACCAGCTCTTCATAAAGACAAGTCTTCAATTCAACAGGTCCTGACAGAAAATACTTTACCTATTTCAACGGTCAAAATATACCGAAGAGCGATGGAAAACTTTTTCTTTATTTATTATGGAATATTATTCTGGATTAAATATTAAAGAAGGTGCTAGACATCACTAACAATGAATACAGCAAATGGCAATTTAGATTTTGTGGTGAATGTAAGACAAAAATTGTTCAGTGGTTAATTTCATCTATTAGTTTTTAGTGGTGGAACCATAGAGGGAAGAGATTTCCCCAACCTTTTGAAGAAATATTTAATATAGACATAAAATATGGCAACATTGAACAAATCTTGTTATTGAATCATTTCAGCACAGAGTTGGATTTGTGAAAATCAGAAAATTTGGACAAAATTATATCGATTTAATTCTTTCAACTTCAAATATCTCAAGAATGGTGCAATTTAGGAGGAAAGATGAAGAATGATTTTATATGCAAAAAAGACTAGTGATTCCAGGAAGTACGAGATACGGACCTTCAGTTCAAGCGATATTTGTTTTTCATGCAATTTAACCAATCTGTAGAGTAGTAGCGAGAAACCCACAAGAAATGGAATAAATCTATTGATGCCAAAACATGCATGACTGTTATCAAAACCTTCTACTAGAGATCATTTCAATTGATATTGTCGTTTGAATATTACAGGTGAAAATGCAATTTTTTTATGAAATTTCAACACCCTATATCTTTTGAACGGGGCCAAATTTGGAAAAATGTTATAGGAAGAAAATGTTTCTTTTGACGTCAAGAATCTATGGTTAAAATTAACGCAGTGGTCAAAGACTCACCCTGTATATATATATTATATTATATTATATGTGCCGGAGCCCCATCCAATTGATAATATGCGGTAGTCGACATACTCAACGGCAGTTCATCCAAAAACTCTGAAACAAAATTTCTCAGGATTTCCAAAAATTTTTCTGTATTTAAATTTTCTTCATAAATGTAGTACCGCACTTTATAGTTCATCAAAAGAGCAAACACATTAAAACTAAATTTGCTCTGGGGGTTTCTTTGTCATTTTCTATAAGAATTTTCACTTCTCCAGATGTGGCAATTCTTTCTATTAAATAGTCCTTCATTATTGAATTTTGCTTCGTCTGTCCAAATGATCTTTTCAAATGAATTTTCATCATTTTCAAGTTTTTCTAACATTCCTCTACAAAAATTCAACCTATTTTTGTAGTTACCTGGTTCTAATGCATGAACTTTCTCATATTTGTAGTCATGCATGTTGTGTTTTTCAAAATTCGGTGCACTGAATTTCTGTCTAAATCGATTTCATGAGCTGCACCTCGAATAGATGCATTTTCATTCGCTTTGAAATAAGTCAAAACACTAATTTTATTTTCCTCATCACCAACTACCCTTCTTTTGTATTCTTTAGGGGCTCTTACACATCCAAAACTTTGAAAGTTTGAAACATATTTTCTAAAGATCTTCTCCGTCATGGAAAGGATACTTCTCGTTGAAGGCCCGGCAGGTTCTACTAATAATTATATTTAATGTATATAAAATAGATCCAGAATTTCCTATTTAGAATAACGGTTCATTTTGTTAAATCGAGAAATGAAGATAACGAATATCAATAACACATAACACTTGTGAATTATTAACGGATAATTTATCTTTTATGGGTACAGAGTGTATTCATTGAATTTTTTTAGATGCAATCAATTTGACTCGACGTACACTATAAATCGAGAAAATCTCAAATAACTGAGAAATTATTGAATTTAGGAGCATAATCATGTGAGAAAACTATCATTATTTTTTACCGCAAAATCCAACACAATATTAAAAAAAAAATAGGGTTCTAATTTGAAAAACAGAAGTTATGGCCAAGTTAAGATCACAATTTTCAATACAAAATTTGATGTGATATTTGATGATATTTTTTAAATCCAAAAGATGCATGACCTTTTCACATCCTTCCAATTCGATGTTGTATAAACGGTTCACGCTTAGGATATTTAAAATAAGAATAATGAACATATTACTGACTGAACATATTTGACTTTTTCCCAGATTTTTTGGATAGTTTGAAAACTATTCGATATAATACAATGATTTTAACAGAAATGTATTCAATATTCAATACTCGATCATACCAGGAATGGAAAACTTGAAAAAAAATTATTTCGTCGAATTTATTTTCACTTCCTGTATAACCGGAAGTTTTTGGGCTTTGAAAATATTTTAGCTCCGTAGAGAACTTCGAACAATATCATAATCCCAATTTTCAGATTTCAAATATGTATAGTTCTCCAGAAACGTCTAATAGGCTCTCGAACTTGAGACACCCTGTAGTAAGCAATTAACAAAGTAAGTTCTTTTTGAATTGATGAATTCGTTATTCCAATAGTTTTTTTTTATTATTATTTCACTTTATCATTATCAAAGCATGCTAGAAATTCTCTATTGTCTCTAACCTCCTCTTCTTGAATAATTGTAATAATTGAAGCAAAACTTGGTGAAAACAGTTCTATAGCGAGATCTTAGACTATTGAGTAGCATGGAAATCATACGTACCATCAACAGCGTTACGAAATCCCACCATGTTGTAGATCTGGCGCCATCTATGTTCACACACATAGCCATTGGTACAAGTATTATCTTCACGGAACCCAGGTGATATCAAATTACCATGAGAATCTTGTGGTGGTGCAGCTTCGAAATTTTCGAATGCGTAACTGGACATGACTCGACCAGTGCCATAGGGATGAGCTAGCATGAAGGCCATGGCCATCTTATATTGTTTGGATTTTTTATAAGTAAGGATCTGAGAATCTGACCTTTGTGTATCATGGTTATCGATAAATGTGACGGCGTCATATCCTGGATCTAATAGACCCCATCCAGGACCCCAGTTTTCCAAGTACCTTGGCTTATCTCTTTTAGTAAAAACTTTACTCAGAAGAGTCCCATATTTGAACTCCATTACGGCTCCAAGA
This sequence comes from Micraspis discolor, assembly GCA_030674115.1. Lineage (NCBI taxonomy): Eukaryota > Metazoa > Arthropoda > Insecta > Coleoptera > Coccinellidae > Micraspis > Micraspis discolor. Next base: position 196,251 of record JARTUT010001762.1, read on the forward strand.
TTGGTGTAATGTTCGCGTCCAATTGCTTCGCCACCTAGAGAAAGTTAACTGAATTCAGTAGGGATGAAAACAAATTGAAAAACACTGACGTGACGCCAGAAGCTGCTGCGAGCTTGTTTTTCAATTAATATGAACCATAAAACAATTTGTGAGAAAATAGTCGATTACGAGATATTCACGATGAAGTTATTCCAGTGAAATATTATTTTGGGCAATTTCCACTATCTATTCAAAGGTCTGACATGGTTTTCCCTGTTTGCAATTGGAGTGAATTTTTCTCTACTTTTTGATTGTGAGAATGATATGAAAAATTTCCATCCTGCCAGGATATTTTAATGCTTAATGTTTCAGATTTTGTGAAAAAATATTTGAGAGCATTTATTCTGAAATTTATAAAACGTCATTGAATTACTTTAGCTCCATTCTTATTGTATTCAATTATTGTAAGGGGACATACAGATCATTGCAAATCAGTAATTTGTTGATTACTGCATGAGTATAACTAATTCGCATCATCCATGTCGAAAACGGTTCATTTTGGTCTAATTTAGTGATGAGCTCATAGGTATATACAGAAAAGAGAAGGATCTTTTATATAAAGAAACTTCATTGGAGCATCCTTTGTTAAGATACAGCCCCACAAAGGGAGTACATAAAATTTGTACAACAATTTTTTTCACATGCACCAAAAAAGTTACAATATTGAAATTAACCTAACGTTTCCTACTAGTGAAAAGAATTTTATACAGTTATTTATTTGGTTTACCCCATGGCTGTAAGGGTGAGAAACGCAACCCCTAATGTTTATTTCCAATGTAATTCTTATTATTTGTTTACCATTTAAAAATTTATTTCCGATAGCCTGTTTCATTCCAAACAAAAAATGTCTCATGAGTTTTTTGCCCAAAATAAACCAGTTAGCAGCAAAAATTATTGAATGAGAAGAAACTGTGATAACCACAGTTAACTAATTACAAGATGGGAAGTGAGTGATCTGGCAACATGAAATTTGAAAGGTCATCGTGAATTTTTTTTTCTGAATCAATATACAGGGTGAGTCTTTGACCACTGCGTTAATTTTAAACAAAGATCCTTGGGGTCAAAAGAAACATTTTCTTTCTATAACATTTTTCCAAATTTGGCCCCGTTCAAAAATTATAGGGTGTTGAAATTTCATAGAAATATTGCATTTTCACCTGTAATATTCAAACGACAATATCAATTGAAATGATCTCTTGTAGAAGGTTTTTGATAACAGTCATGCATATTTTGGCATCAATAGATTTATTCCACTTCTTGTGGGTTTCTCACTACTACTCTAGAGATTGGTTAAATTGCATGAAAAACAAATATCGCTTGAACTAAAGGTCCTTATCTCATATTTCCTGGAATCATTAGTCTTTTTTGTATATAAAATCATTCCTCATCTTTTCTCCTAAATTCTTGAGATATTTGAAGATGAAAGGAATTGAATCGATATAATTTTGTCCAAATTTTCTGATTTTCCCAAATCCAACTCTGTACTGAAATGATTCAATAATCAGATTTGTTCAATGTTGCCATATTTTATGTCTCTATTGAATATTTCTACAAAAGGTTGAGGAAATCTCTCCAGTCTATGGTTCCACCACTAAACACTATAGATGCAATTAACCGCTGAACAATTTTTGTCTTACATTCACCACAAAATCTAAATTGCCATTTGCTGTATTCATTGTCAATGATGTCTAGCACCTTGTTTAATATTTAATCCAGAATAATATTCCATAATAAATAGAGAAAAAGTTTTCCATCACTCTTCGGTCTTCGGTATATTTTGACTTTATCACAAACCTATTGTTCACAAACTTAGGAGATAATAGAATTTGACTTAGTTTTAATATTTCTTAATGTTTGTTATGATGCATGGTTAATTAAAATTTAATATATATTGAAACTGGAAGCTATAAGCTCATAAACAAGAAAGATTAGAATAGAATGCATTTTCTGACCATAATCATTTCAAACTGAATTGAATAATTTAAAATCTATCGATATTATCCTTCCAACATTTTCCACATTTTTTTAAAGAAAGCTACAAATAACTATTGACAGTTTAATACAGAATCAAAACAACAAGGAATCACAAAACACTTTTTTATTGGGAACTACCCACCACAGAGACGTTATAATATTTCAATGTGATAATAATTCACTCTAATTATTCTGAGGAAAATTATAACAAAAGATCAATAATAGTTACAGATATTATCTTTCATTTAAAAAAACATTGCAAATATTAATTTTTTCTCTCTTGGGGTTCGGTAATAAATTAATATTCTATGGTAAGGTATTCAATTTTGACATAATCTATGAATAACCATTAATCAATATTTATGTTCTTGTTTATGTAATTAAAACAGATACTCTGATTATAAAAATCAGTAATCAGTAATTATAGTCTAAACAGAATAGATTCATATTAATGATTTAACAAAAAATTTTTTATTAAAGAACACATAGTTGATTTTTCAAAATCAAAGGGTATTTCTTCAAGAAAGTATAATTGCACACCTAAATCTGGAAATACTTGTAATCTACCCAGGTAAATTGTTAGTGGGATTCAGTACAGAAAATAATCATCAAGCAAAGTAACATCACGTTAAAATGATTATTCGTAGTGATATCATTCATTGTTGTTGAAGATTTCGAAATAGATTTTCATATTTTTAACAGTATGATATCAAGAGACCTCATAGACCTGTTCACTGTTCTCTGTCAAGGAAAAGAAACTTCAGGAATATCAGTGTTTGGAAAATCATAGATGATTTTTTCTGGCTTTGAGTGAAAAAAAAGCACATTGACAACCTCTTGCTTTGGAAGTTTTCATAGAAATGACGGTTTTGATGATTTGGAAATTTTAAGAAGAAAATTACAAATGTATGATGATAACACCCAATAATTCTGAGGTTTTTTTGGAATTTCTCACTAGAAAGGCATGGCTTATAAACTTGAAGTAGAAAAAAAATATAGTAGAACAACAAAAATCTTTGTTTATGGTGTTGAATTTTTTTACCAGAAAATTAGTATTTTGTATCTTTCTTCTGGATGTGGACCTCATCGGATGAAACATGAGTGAGAGAATCATTTCTCAGAGGGAAAATAATGTTTTTAAACAATTCACATTTATAGTGGATGCTGTGGAAGGTATTTTTCATTCAAACTAAACTGGACTACAGAGGGGTATTCGCCCAATGTGAAAACTTAAAATGCTTATAACTTTTCAACGCAGCTGAATATAGAAAAACCGTAAAGGAAAAAGTGTTTCTTTTGATCTCAAGAACCTATGGGTAAAATTGACGCTGTGGTCAAAGACTAACCCTGTATAATCAAAATCTTCACTTCATTGAGGTATAATCTCATAAGCATCAAATATAAAAGAGCAAAATTTTTTATGATCGTGCATCCTATATACCCTAACCCCGACGATCGTGATGCAGAATTTGAAAATCATTACTGAAACCCATTAGAGAAACGACTACCCCAAAGAGGTCCTAAATATATCAGAGAACCGTGAGAGATCTGAGAGGAACCCCTTCAAAGACAATTATCTTACCCCATCAATAACTTCCAACGTACCATACTGAAGGGTTATTCGGTCAAATAAGAAGAATTGTTATAGTTTAAATGTAAGACCAGCGTTCGAGATCAAAAAGACAATCAGGGTAAATTTCAACAAGGTCACAATGATTATGAAATCTTAAAGAATTGCGTTTATGATATGACATGTGAGAGCGGTATATCCTCATTGGTGAGTTGTTACGCCTTGTCGGAATCAAATTTTTCAATATAAATAAAAATTAAGATTTTCATCGTGCGAAAATGACAAATATATGAAAAAATTTTAATGAGCAGTTAAGCATGGAAGCAGAAAGAAGAAAATGTGTTTCTGTACTTTGGTGTCGTCATTTGCGATCATTTTAATCATTATAACGATTAAATTACTTGCAAGTTATGTGATAATAATCTTCACATTAAATGTGGTGATGTTTCATAGAAGAATTCGGCTAAATGCCTGCGGATGGGGTCTCAGCGGTTTGTTTTGGTAAACTTGTACGAAATTTTCAAGTAATTAATCACAGTGCACTTGGGATGATTCTTAATTAAAATCTAATTGATTAGGCTCAATCATTCTTGAAGCTCCAAATGAAGCAATCATACCGTTGAATTTCTAATTGGACAAACGGAGAAATATAATCATTCCTCAGGCTGAACAAATGTTTCATTGATTGGATTAATTCGTATAATATCTAGGTAAGGACAAGAACACCCACTTATCTTTATCGACATCTGTGCGGAATCCCCAACTGTTTCTCGGACTCCTACATCTCCACCTGGTGCGTTGAATCGCCCTGCCGTTTAGGTGATCGATCATACAAATCAATAAAAATAGATACCTAGTATCTGCACCTGTTCCGAATGGAAAGTCGGAAGATAAAGGTTATTGCGATTATATAAGTTGATTGAAACAGTGCAATCCCCAGGTGAAACTTCTGAATATAGAGTGGTTGAGAGAAGGCATGAATCGAAAAGCAATGAAAAGATGAAAAACAAAAAAGTAGAAGCGAAAATAAAACAAGCATACCTATAGTAGGAATTCAGCTTTGATGGGAGATCCAAAGAGGTCTATGGCTTATCTTCTTCGCGACTAAGTCCTACAAGCACTAAGGAAGATTTACTGAAGTTTTTTGGGGTCCATATCCATATCCAATATGCGGGAAATTGAATTCGAAAACGCCTGATATTTACGCCTTTTTTAGATTGTCTATTACAACCCTAATATTTATCTCAGTCAATGGAGCCCACATTTTGGACAGAAATGTAATTGTGAACCGTTATTTTCAGTAACGGCGGCCGACGGATGCTCCAATGTGGAGTCAACCGGCTGTGATATCGAACTGGGGAAACGAAGTAGTAGTTTATCATGCTTCTATCAGAATACATCAAGACTGAATTCTAGAAGTCACAACTTTTTTTGTGATATTTTGGGAAGTGACTATGACATTATTGGTATGACTGAAACGTGGCTACGTGATGATGTGGTGACTTCAGAGTTGATTCCTGATCTGGAAGCTACTGGTATGTTCACTGGGAGAAGGGTTCTGCTTCCGGTGCGGGAGTTCATTCGTCCCAGAGGTCATCAATTTGGTTTTCTCGGTCAACTCATACCGTCTTTTGATGTCACTGCTTTTAAGTTAGATTTAAGGTCACTATCTATTTTTATTATATACCTACTTGTTTATATTGAATTGTTGTTTTGACAAATACACTATTTTTCGCATCTCTGTCATCATTGAATTGTATTATGAGTAGTGAATATTTGAATTTTGGAAACTTTAATGTTCCATTATTTACCGATGTTTTTGTTGACGAAAAGTCTGTAACTTCAAACGATTTCTCCAATATTCTCGAATTACAACAATACAACTTTATATTCAATAGCATACGAAAACTTTTAGATCTTGTTTTATCGATAGTTGTATGTAGTGTTGAGGAGGAATCATCCATTCTCGGTGTGGTTGATCCTTATCAGCCTCCTCTGAATATTGTTCTTCAAAGCATTATTCATTGCGTTCCTGACCGCGAACCGAAAGAATTAGTGAATGATGAGTATAATTTTGGGAAGACTGATTATCGCGTTTCATACCGATATATCTGTGAAACTGATTATTCACATGTTTTGGGAGAAAATAAAGATGTCGTCCATGCCTGCGGAATTTTTTCATCAAATTTTGGATGGAATATTTGGTGTGGTCGTTCCATTGAAGTGCGAACGCAGAAGGTCTCATGATGGTTCTTATCAAACACAACTTTTATAATTCATTAAAGAGAAAAATCTACAAGAAGTGTAAGAAGTTCAAAACGAAGTTTCTCACAGAACGTATTAGGGCTCTTAGGGCTGCTTGAAAGGCAAGGATTGCACTGGATTACAAATCTTTCATTAGAGATTCGGAAAAAAGGAATTAGAGGAAAGCATATGACTTTTAAACTTTTATTATAAACAAAAAAAATAGCTCACGGGTTCCAGTATGCAAGAAAAAGGATGATATGGCTTATGAGGGAGCAACCAAGAATGTCAGAGCTTTTGCCAGTTATTTCATGGGTGTTTACGTGTAGTCTACGGAAAATACAAGTGGGTACTTGTTCAAGAGAATCTATTCTTGAGAATATGTTTTTGTTTCAATCTATATCTAGAGTCTTTTATTGCAGCATCCAAGGAGTTGTCCATCGGAGTTAATGCAGGCTCTGATGGTCTTCTAGTTTTTTTGAATGTTAATGTGGACTAATCTGTTCTACTTGCTAAAATAGTATTCTATGTACGACGCCCTGGTTCTAGATCGATGCATTCCGTCCCTTGAGGAACTATTTTAAGTCCAAAATTCCCATTTTTCCGATTTTGTGTTCTACCTGCTTATAAAGTGAGGGGAATTCGAGAAGTATCATATGTCCGCATGCCGTAGGGGAATCCCAGAAATGGTCGGAATATAATAAGCCTATTTCGACAAGTCGTCACGCGTTCAGTGGAGAACTATACTCTCTGAACGAGATTCGACTTGGCATATCAAAAGGAGGACATATCATAGTTCTCTCCCGAAAGTGCGTCTGATAGTATACTGTTGAGTAGACATAGACAGTATCGAAAATGCTCACTCGTCCTCAAAAAATAATGAAAATGATAGACAACAATGAAGGTAAGGCTCGTTTATTATAATTCTTGTTTACAGTGTAATATATTCCCTTTTTTGTAGGAAATATATCTATGAAATCGAAGGATAAACCTTCGACGACCAAAAAAAAAATGATGATTTGGAAAAAGTGGTTGTGAATACGGCTAATATTTCGGAACCATTGAAATCATCAGCCTGCATCCTACATTTTACAATGCGAAACTCAGACAACAATGGATGTAGCTGATGAGGATTTTTATCAGACCATGAATGAAGCCTTCCTACCACAAGAAAACCGTAAATCTAATCTGGAGATTGAAAATTTCTCACAAGAACCAGGTCCTTCATTCATCAAATTTGTAACCAAACAATCATCAAACATTGACATTTTGCATGAGGATTTGGCTCTATCTTCAGATACAGATCCGTTTGAAGCAGATGATAACAGATATGCTGATTTTCAACCGTATTCAAGAAAATCAATGAAAAAAATTACTTCTGAATATAGTAGTTCAGACAGTGGAACCCAAGAAAAAAAAATAAATCTAAAAAATTTAGAAAGCACTGACGTGAGGTCAGATTGCTTTGGCGCTCTTGTTGAGTTACTTGCGAGTAAATATTCAAACCATAACAAATCTATGAGCACTCTGATCAGGTGAACAATAGTCTTTTCTCGTACTATGGGACAAAGTGATGCGAATATGAATGAACATACCTATATCTCAAATTAAAAATAACTACTCATAATTTTCCCCAAGTTTTGTTCGAAGCTATAATTCCCTTTTCCTAAAAACTTACGTCAGTGCTTTTCTGAATTTTGACAACGTATATTATTTCAGCCATCGATATTGAATTCTATTATATCTCTATGATTTCCAGTTATGAAAAATTTCGATTGATATTACGCCAACTGACACTGATTAATCAGCCCGCCGGCATTTGTCATTCGAATATCGATCTGTGGCCATACTTCAAAGAAAATCATCGGGACGTATGTCATTTCTCTTTTTTCTTGAGTAAATGGAAAAAATGATATATCTTTAGATGGAAAAGAGCTACGACAATGAAATTTGAGGATAACTAAGATATCGATCACCTCAATATATTTCCGAATTTTTATTGAAATCCGAAAATTATCTTATGAGATAGTGAGGATTGAAATTTTTTTTGGGAATGATGATTTCTGCAAAATTTTGCGAGCTGTTTTGTTGCAGCCTTCCTCAACAATATTTCAAGTATCAACTTGATCGGATGGATATTCTAGTAGTTATTGAGGAAACAAAATTTCAGATGCTCATAACTACTAAACCATCCGACGGATTTGGCCCAATAACGAACTTGACCGAGATATTTGGACATTCTGAAAATATGAAAACTCTAGCTGATTCCTGTTGGATGCTAGAGAGGATAGGGCCGGCCGGCTGGATAGACTCGGATTCTTCATCGGGGAGTCAAACCCAATCGATTGAGACCATTTTCGGCTCGAAATTCGGCTCAGACATTCGGGCAAAATGATAGGCACTCTGTTCGGGTGAACAAGAGCGCCAAAAACGTCTCAGGCGTTCAGAGAACTGGAGATGCATTCGGATAAAGAAGTTGAGGAAAAGCGGAAAGGCCAATATTGATTTGAAAAGTAATAAAAAAAACGAACGAATGCTGAAAAAAGTCTGTCATTGTAGACTGAAATGTTTCCAAAATATCAAGGATGTGAATCGTCAACGAGATTACATAACGAAACACGCAAAATGTGGTGAGAAAGCAAGAAACCGGAAAGGAATCAATGACTAAGAAGTTGAAGAATTTGGAGACAGTAGGAGAAAATTTTCATTTTCTTATTACCTACCAAACGAAAATGGGGATGTAGAACGAGTATGTAAGTTATACTTTTTGAATACTCTTAGTATAAGTAGCCAAACAGTCAGAACTTCTTTAAATAAAGTTTGCCTACGGGAATTATAAAGGAAGATCGTAGAGGCAAAGTCTGCAAAAATGCATTGCTTGATGAGTCTGTGAAACAGTCTGTACGCGATCACATAAATATGTTTGAAACTATTGAAAGTCATTATAGCAGACAAAACACTAAAAACACTAGACGTCTCTACTTATCAGAAACTCTTAATCTCTTCAATATGTATAGTTTATACGAAGATCATTGCAAGGAGAATAACATAAATTCGAAAACGACAGAGAGTATATATAGAACAATATTCAATACAAAATTCAATATCTTTTTTTTTATCTGATGTCACAAGTATACAAACAGTTCCCAGGAAGAGAAATTGATCTTGAAAACAGAATACCAGCTTCATATCGAAAATAAAAATTTGGCCAGAGACTTTAAAGATATAGATAAGAAAGAAGTTAAAATAGATGAAACTTTATGTTCTGCTGTTTTTGATCTCCAACAAGTATTATCTGTACCAAAATCAGAGGTGGGCCTTGTTTACTACAAGTTGAAATTGTCGACCTATAACTTCTCGATATTCGACGAGGCTCTTCGGAAATTGGTAGTTGTTTGAAACTTTTCATTGAAAATAAAGTTCTGAAGAGTGTGAAAACATTTTTTTTCTCTGAAAACTGCTCGGGGCAGAACAGAAATAAGTTTATGTACTCTCTTTATAATTATCTAACCCAAAAATTCAAAATAAGGATCAGCAACACCTTCTTAGAATTAGGCCATACACCGAGTGAGAGTGATTCAGTACACTCAGTAATCGAAAGAGTCGCTCATAACGTGCCAATATACAAGCTTGATCAATGGTACACTGTTGTACGTACAGCTAAGAGAAACAAACCATATAAAGTTATAGAAATTGACCAAGAAATTATTATGGATTTGAAATATCTACAACAGAGCACTGCAATTAATTGGGAACGTGACGAAAATAACGACAAAGTGAATTGGAATACAATTAAAGTTCTACAGACAGACCCAGATAACCCTAATATTATTCTGGTCAAAGCAAGTTACAGAGAAGAAGTTCCATTCAGGAGAGTTAATGTTAGGAAAAGAGTAAGAAAATCTATCTCTGTAGAAGTTCCGACTTACAATATGAAAAATTTTTATGGAGGTTTGATACCCCTAACGAAGAAAAAATGGGACCACTTACAGTTTCTATGTCAAAAACATGTTATATTGAGTCAATATCATAATTTCTTATCCAATTTACCATATGATCTCAATCACCTTCAAGAACGTAAAGAGAATGAGTAACTTTCATGATTACTAGTTTCATGTATCAGAGTTGCATAAAAATTAATAAAAAAAACTTGAACAGTTTATAACCTATTTCGTAGTCCTGTTTTATCATGTTAAAGTGTTTTATGTCTATATCAACGATGATTATGATATGCTGAGAACTATTCTATGTCTAAATTTTTTTGTAAGAACTATTCAAGGTCCATTTTTTTTTCTGAGAATGGTTTTCTGAAGTTCTCAAACATTGGCCTGGGTAACAAAATTGATTTCAAATACAACTTCAGTATCAATTTCTAAAAATTTTCAATAACACCTGTTGTGAATAGAAAAATATATCTCCTGAGAAATTGTGAGTTTGGACTCAGACTATTTCTAATCTCAAGGACCGATTTATTCAATCTTGATACTCCCAGGGAAAATGTTCTCTTACAGTCACTGGTAAATTTGAGTTGTTCTAAATTTAATCAAGTCCTTATCTGTTATGATCACTTTGACAAACTCTTCAAAATTTGCTTCAATAATCACTGAGTTTCAGAAGAGTAATTGAGGATACAGATAAATATTGTATAAAATTCATGAAATCAATTGCTGAATGTTTTGTTTATAAATATTTCAATTAGCATTTCAGTTTTGTTTTATTCTTTTGTATATTTTCTGTGATTGGATTTTGTCGGCTGAAAATATATCTTTAATATTATTTGTAGATTTGCCCATATACAAATAAAAATGTCATACCAAGGTGGAAGCACAAATTATATACATATCATTTTTATTAATTGTCTAATGATTATGATAGATTACAGATCGTCAGATAACGTCAAAATAAACACGGCTCTCGTATTTACAAGTTTATTTACACTACTAAGAAATAAATAAAATGATCGTCTAATATATAAATACAAAGGCCGATACTGAGACCTTCGTCTGGATTCCACAACGATCGTTAAGTTCTTAATTTGGGCTAAAAGTTCTAAACTCGCGAAACGTCTATTCGTTTTCGTCTAACGTCTTTTCTCCAAGGTTACCGTTCTTATCAGCGTCTAAACTTAGAGTGTTTCGTCAAACGTCTTTTCGTCAAGGTTACCCTTCTTATGAGCGACTTAAAGTCTTTCGATGGAAACCTTCAGTCTCCAGGAACTTTCGTAATTTTTAAGGTACATCCCTAAACAGTCTCAGTGGTCCACTTTAAACGAATGGGGTTTAACATAGTTCCCACCACTGCACTCTGCGTCTTTTTCTCAATATTTATCACAACTCTTGAGAGGCATGTCAACCTTTTAACATAACACATCCGAGTCTCACTTGGTACTCTATATATATTCAAAAATGTCAACTCGAACACATCCCTTCAATTGGGTTGTCTAGACGGCGCCTAACAAATGAAAGGGAATAGTTCGTTATCTTAAGAATTATCGATACACGAAGAAGCTCTAAGAAAATATCGGATTTCACATTTTCAACACAGGTCCACACTGGCCAACTCCGTCCAAAAATGCTAAACCCTACATATCTTAGAGTAGATGAATCAGAGAGATATATGAATAAAAAAAAATGGTCTCAACCGTTTTGCTCACCTTGACCTGGAATTTCTTGGTATATGAAAGCCTTTGCTCCACTGGAAAAGCCATAATTGGTATTTAGATTCTTCAGTCGTCCATAAATTACGGCGAGGTCATTAGGATGCATATGTTTTGCGGCATCTATCCTGAATCCAGCTACTCCGAGATCTATTAGATGATTCATAAAGTCGACTATTTTGTTTCGTACGTGCTCGTTGCCCTATAGAATGGAAAGACTTAACATTCTCATTGTTTATTTTTTACCGTTGAAGGTTTATTGTATGACATGAAGGCAAGCTGTCTCGGAAATAACTACATATATCCTTTGAATCGTTTGAATAGGTTTGAAAGAAAAATATCTACCAAATTTCAAAATGAATCCTCCTCAGTACCTCAACAAATTCATCTTCAAAGATATTCACAGGTTCATGTTTCTACACTAAAATGAATAAACAACATCGTCATTAGAATTTCTTAAAGAATTGAAGGGTGCTTCAAACAGCTCTGAAGAATATTTTTCATCTCGTAAACATATGATGACAAAAATGTTCTAGATTTCATATTACTCAGTAGTGTTGAAGATAATTCAATAATATTTTTTGTATTTGTTTAGACAGTAATGCTATTTTTCAAACTGATTTTATTTTACGGAAATTATGCAACATTGAACTTTGGAGACTTAAAAAGAAACAGAATACATAATAAAGTATTTCTCTACAATTTTGTTGAATTTTATAAAGCAAAAGTAAAATTTCTTGTGTAAACTCGAATCCGTAAACCACTCATATGTTCAGAACGCAGCTGAATTGTAGAAGGAGGTAGGAAAAGAAGATGTTTCTATTGGTATCAAGAATCTATATTTAAAATTAACGCAGTGGTCGAACACTCAGCCGGTATAAAGTTATACACTTCTCTGAGTCTGCTTGCTAGGTTCTTTAGTTTAATTGTCCGATTTCTGTCAATAATCATGCATTCAGTTTTATTGAGATTAATTGCGAGTGCCATCTCTCGTTTTCATTCGCGACCGGAAAAGACACTTTAAAGGATCGGCCATACAGACGGCGGTCTGAAGCGACGGTCAACACTATTTCCTAAGCGGTCAGCGATATCGCTATGCCACATACAGCGAGCACTCCAGTGAGGATTACTACAGGGTGTCTCAAGTTCGAGTGCTTATTAGACGTTTCTGGAGAACTAGACATATTTGAAATCTGAAAATTGGGATTATGATATTGTTCGAAGTTCTCTACAGAGCTAAAATATTTTCAGAACCAAAGAACTTCCGGTTATACAGGGAGTGAAAATAAATTCGACGAAAAATTTTTTTCAAGTTTTCCATTCCTGGTATGATCGAGTATTCAATAGTGAACACATTTCTGTTAAAACCATTGTATCAAATCGAACAGTTTACAAAATATCTGAAAAAAAACTGGAAAAAGTCAAATATGTTCAGTCAGTGATATGTTCATTATTCTTATTTCAATTATCCTGAGCGTAAACCGTTTCAAAAACATCGAAGAGGAAGGCTGTGAAAAGGTCATGCATCTTTTCTATTTCAAAAATATCATCACAGGGTGTTTCAAATTTTGTGTTGAAAATTGTGATCTTAAATTGGCCATAACTTCTGTTTTTCAAATTAGAACCCTATTTTTTTATAATTGTGTTGGATTCTGGGTTCAAAAATAATGATAGTTTTCTCACGTGATTATGCTCCTAAATTCAATAATTCCTGAGTTATTTGAGATTTTCTGGAGATATGTAGTACGTACAGTCAAATTCTTCGAATCTGATTCATAAGGATATTCTGTGAGCATGAAGATAAATCATCTTATTTATAATTCACAAGTGTCAGATAGGTCTTATTGTTAGTCATTATGAAATTTTTTGATTTCACAAAATGAATCGTTGCTATTCTAATAATGAGATTCTGGAGTTATTTCTTATTATTGTATTTTTTCAATTGTATACGCAATACACATTCAAATGCATTTAATGATATTGTTTATTTCAAATCCATGTTGAGTATCCAATGACAAGTATCCCCATTTTTTTTTATAATTTCTGAAAAGATGTTTCAAACCCAGCCCTGTGGTAAGTCCTTTCTGTTTAAGCAACACTTTGATGTTTTTATCTTCTATGGGTACAGAGTGTTCCCATGGTTTCGAAAGTATATTCATTGAATTTTTTTAGATGCAATCAATTTGGCTCATCATAAATCCAAAAAATTTTAAATAACTCAGAAATTATTGAATTTAGGAGCATAATCGTGTGAGAAAACTATCATTATTTTTGACCGCAGAATCCAACACAATTATAAAAAAATAGGGTTCTAATTTGAAAAACAGAAGTTATGGCCAATTTAAGATCACAATTTTCAACACAAAATTTGAAACACCCTGTGATGATACATTTGAAATCCAAAAGATGCATGACCTTTTTACATCCTTCCTCTTCGATGTTGTAAAAACGGTTTACGCTCAGGATATTTAAAATAGGAATAATGAACATATTACTGACTGAACATAATTGCCTTTTTTTCTGTTTTTTTTTGAGAATTTTGAAAACTATTCGATTTAATACAATTTGACAGAAAGGTGTTCACTATTGAATACTCGATCATACCAGGAATGGAAAACTTGAAAACAAATTTTTCGTCGAATTTATTTTCACTCCCTGTATAACCGGAAGTTTTTGGGCTTTGAAAATATTTTAGCTCAGTAGAGAACTTCGAACAATATCATAATCCCAATTTTCAGATTTCAAATATGTCTAGTTCTCCAGAAACGTTTAATAGGCACTCGAACTTGAGACACCCTGTATATGAATGCGAAAGCAGCTCCGAGTGTGTTTTTCAGAAAAATAAATTTTTCGGACAGAGAGTTGGTGCTGCTTGCTTTGGCACTAGGTGTAAAAGGTACAAAGAGATGAGCACCCATATTGGATGCATCCCATTGACTAATGAAAATGCATGGTCATATTTTAACATCCTAGGATTTTGAAGCTCCTTAAATCAAGTTTAATTTCATCTTTCGCTTGACAGGCCTCTGTCTAATTTATTCAAGAAGGTATGGAGATTTTCGAGTTGGATTAGATCAGATGATATTAGGACCTGGGCAATCAATTAAATTATTCTTGTAGATACCTCGAGTTATCGAGTGTCTTCTAGTGTGTTCCGCTACGTAGGAGACTACAAATGATAATACCTAGCCCTGTGGTTAGTCCTTTTGTTGAAGCAACTCTTTGATATTCCTCTTCCAGCTCGAATTAAATAAATATGCTTTCCTTTCAGCTGAACGTGAAAAATATTTTATGATTTACCGATCTAGGTACTTATACTGTAAAGTAAAGCGTTCAGCGGAACTTGTCGGAGCCTCTGAATACCAGGACTTGACAGTCAATTATAGCAACACATTTAGTTACTTACCAGTAGAATTGCGAATATGCCAAATATCGAATAGAGTAGCCAATAATTAGTAGGTGGATGAGTATTGTTATGTCAAGTATCGATAGATATTTTGTTTGTTCATTTCTAGGTTTTCTACTTGTAATTTTTGTCTATTTCGTTATTCTGGTCTGTTTTCATACTGCTATTTATATTTATGCTTCCTGACTATTATTTGAATTTTGGGTGGAAAGTTATGGAAGACTCACTCAGTTTGTTATATTGTTGTATCAAGTGCTGACAGCACTTTCGTCTATTCATTTTTGTTTTCATGCGAATTTTTTATCCATATGGATGTATTACATGAAATTTCCATTTAGGGTCTTGGGATTATGGATCATTTTTATATTACTGTATAAGATTTCTTCAAAACCTGAATTGAAGGCTATGAATGCTGGTCATCTTTTTGGCGCTCTTGTTCACCTGAACAGAGTGCTTATCAATTTGCCCAAATGTCTGTGACTTTCGAATTTTTGGGCAAAAGTGGTATCAATCGTTTTGTTTGGACCTACTGATGAATAATCCGTGGTCAAAATCGATTCTGTCCGTCCGTCCGTTTCGTGAACACGATAACTCTCGAACGGATGAAGTTAGAGAGTTTAAACTTTCAGAATAGGTTTGAGGTATAAATATCTCGGCTAAGTTCGTTATTCGGTCAAATCGGCCGAATAGGTTCGGAGTAACAAAAAAAAATTTTTTTTCAAATGACACTGTTCAAATAAAATTTTTTTATGGTGCAGTTTTATCAGACGTATACAAAAATACCACTCTCGACTTCGACAAGCTAATAGTTCTGGAGATATGATTTTTCTAAATTTAAATAATTGTAAGTGGTTTACAAGAGCGCCTAAGCCAACTGACCTCACGTCAGTGCTTTCTAAATTTTTTTTTTATATTTTCACTAGGGCTGTCACTAGATCTCTATAACCTTTCCCATGCTCCTCCTTCATTGGCTCATATAAAATTTATAGGTAATGGCTCTCATATCCTGAGACCAATAGCTTCAATTGTTGCTTATTCTATTTTATTGGAGTTGTTTTCATAACTACGATTATTGCATATTTCTATTTTATTGAAGTTGTTACAATGACAAAGATTCTTGCGTATTCCAAATCATTGAAATGAATTGATTTTTTATGTCATCACAATATTTTGATATCTGATAATAATTTCCTCTACGCTCGTTATCTAGAATAAGCGTATATTGTTACTACGAAGTAACACAAGTTACTCAAGAGTATCCTGCCCCTAAGGTGGATATCCAAGTCACATTTTACCGTGTCACAGATGGGCCTAGATATATTGCTTTGTGCCTTCAGTAGCCTCAAAGTACCTCCACAATTATTGTTGCGAAATTCTCGCAACAAAGGACAGTTTTTGGAATTTAGGACAGTGGCCGTTACTTCCAAGAACCCTTTCTGTCGGACGGAATTTTGGGAATCCCTAAGCTTAGCTACCTGTACTACCTTTCGACACGTCCGACCTTTCTCAATTATTCAAATTCATTCTCTCTGTAAACTTCTCGTTTAACTACCAAGGTGTACATTTCTACCAGTAAGTTTTTTTTTACCAATTTTCTTTCACCAGTCTATAACTGCACTCAGAACTACAAGTTCGTCTTAAAATCTCTCAAAATAATCTGTTTTCGGGTCAGTTAGCTGTTAGCTATTTGTGTATGTGAATTACCCAGTTGAAATTCTCTACGTAAAGGAAAAAGGTTGTGAATTGTGAACCTGTGACGCAATTACATATCGCCAAAGCACAATTCATCAGTGGAAGTTTGAGAAGCTTTATCCAAAGTCACTGCATCTTACTTTACGAAGTGTACCTCGACGATTAGAGTAAAGTTGTGGTGATTTCCAAAACAACAAATAAGGTCAGATCTCTTTATTGTTTAGTACTACCAGAAGTGCCCAAGATTGAGCAAAGAAGTTCAAATACTTGGACTTTGTAGACAATTTAAAAACTCTTTCTGTGAGTGTAAACTCAAGTGCCGAACATTGTGTAACTATTCTTATCTGTGAATACATAATTCTGTTATAACTACAAACTTGTTTATATTCACTTTGCAAACATCTTTTCTACCAAGGATAATTTTTGGATCTACTATTATAGTATAACCAGCGACTCAGGTAGTGCGTTTCTCTCTCATTGAGCGGGTGATTATTATTAATCCTAATTTTGTACCCGCACAATTATAACATTGTTCAATTTAGATATTATTGAATAGATTAATTTCTATAGCTTTATCTTGTAATCTCTCATCATTGATGTATCTATAGTAAAAGATTCTTCAGCCTCTCCTACAGTTTTTAGTCCCTGAATATAAAAAATCGTTTTAATGTGACTATGGTGTTTCATTTACCATCTTTGTTTCACCTATTTTTCAGTAATCTTAAATTTCACAAATCTGATTAATCACTTAAAATATACCGTAGAGAACTACCCTTGCTAGACGATCACTTTGAATTGCCAAATCTTTTTGTCCTAACCATTCTGACTCCAGGATTGTTGTTTGTTTCATACATAATATTTGTCATTGAAAAAAAAGTGGCGAATGTTACAATATGAAGCTCTTCTGCAATTATTTACCGTGTTTCCGCCTTCTTCAAAACATTTTTGATGAAGTGATAAGAAGAGGCAGCTGACTCACCCATGTTCTTTAGGTCTTTTTCAAGAATATTTTGTTTGAATTCACAACAAATAATATGACCCCCTCCATCTCCCATTAGTTCTGTTATTTGGTACAGCTGCAACGCCTGACGCAGCGTTTAAAATTGAGCGACGTTCACGGGTGATAGTGATGCTTAATTGCATCATACAACCATAACGCGGTAAAGTGGCGTTCCGGTATCGCTGCCGTATGTGTGGTCCTTTTTCGGTATCGCTGACCGCCTTATGTGTGGTCCTGCCCAAACTTCGCCTTATGCCAATCATATGTGGAAGTGGAAATTATTTTGAATTTTTTTTTCAAATTCCATTTTATAGGAAAAAAGAAACCATTCAGAAGATGTAAGGGAAAAATACAATTCGCTTTTCCAAAGTTAATATATTACATCTTTTGAATGGAGCCAACATTAGCAGTGAAAGGGGTATTTATTGTAAAGTATCGTCATGTCAGTATTGAAATGTATTAATTTAAGTTGTATCAATTCATCTTATTTGAAAAACTCACCTGATCCAGGTCCTTCAAACCCACCAACTCACAGGATCTGACTTCGTGGGCATTGTGGTAATTGTTTATCGAACATCCTTTGTGAAAATGATCAGAACTGAATGGCACTGCAGGAAAGTTGAATTTCGAGGCTTCTGCCTTATTGCCTGCCGTCCCTACTCCATCTCCTGCACTCATGTGATTAATAACAGTATCCACAAATATCCTGGATTAAATAGAAACCAAATAGACTCTATTGATGAGTATTCACTTATAATACCACAAGAGCTTCAAAATTATCGGGTATTTTCCGATAGGTTCGTTGCAAACAAATGAAGGAGTCAAGTTTTTCAGGTTAAAAAATCACGTGCGCGAAGCGCGAGTGATTTTTCCTGAAAAATTTGACGATTGCAGGGAACCTATCGGGAAATACCAGATAATTTTGAAGCTCGTGTGGTATTCGGGGGATTATTTTTCTGTCCCAAATGTCGGCCAATAGAATTGCACCATGAGACGAAATTTACAGTTAACAAATAAGAATTTCATAATGAATAAAACAACATTTAATTAAGAATCAGGGTAGTGCAATTAAAAATACAATTGTTGTAAACATTGGTGCATGTTTTATTCAAGTCAGAGTTATCGGTAATGGTTCCAGAAGAGGTAGATGGCATGAGGTTTATGCTGTTGATGGCATTTTCTGCAATAGGCTCACTCCTTCGCAGTTTCTTGACAATTAATTCGTGGTGTTCCTGGTCGAGTTGGAGATACGGCTTGATGGAGTTACTGTTGGCATGTCCAGTTATTTTGATCATCTGCTGCTCTTCCAGGCCCGATTTCGCTAGATTGGAGACGGCTGTTGCACGACTGGAGTGATTGGTGATTTTTTTGTTACCAAGGTCAAGCCCAGCTTTTTGTGATGACTCCTTAACCCACTTTGAAATCGTGTTTTGGCCTACTGGGGAATCCTTGTACCACCTAGCACCTGGAACTTTATTCCAGAATGGATTTTGGGTCAGGAATAGTCTGTCGCTATTGATATTGACATCTCTCTTCTCTCTCAATTTCTGAAACATTCTCACTGGGCACTTATCAGGGATTTCCCGATTCTCCACCAGCCACTTGCTGTCTGATAATTTTTTATCACCACCTTGTGTGGTCTTGCTGAAAATTGGATTGTATTCAATTCTCCCAGTTGTTTCCCCGTCATTTCGCTGTTCTGCCTTGAAGTGATGTATTGACGCCATGCTGCCCTCACCACCTCTCCAAGCCAATTCCACTGATACTATCATGAATAATTTTTTCTGGAGGCCATCAGGAGTTTCCTCGTCCCAAACAGTGGTCATTGCATCCCAATCTTTTTCCTCCAACGCTGCTGCACTTGCCCTCCGTTTTTCCGGAATAGATTGTAAAGCCTTACGCTTGGCATCACGAGCTCCTCGAGCGGTCTTGAATGCAGCATCCGGAAATGGGTTGATTTTGATGTCGAAATCGTTCAAATACTTTTCTTGAAGTAATTTGGCAGTCTGATTCCACATTGTTTTTATTGTACCTTCCTTATAGTCTTCTCCATCCATTTTCTTCATATTGTAAGCGTAATCTTTCATAATGTTTGCCAATTGCGCTTCACTCGTTTCAGCTTTCAATGTGTATTCCCTCTCAGTACAAAAAGTAGTAAATTGGTTCCAAACTGTTTTTTTTTTGCCTTCTCCGTATTAATGGGAACATTTCCTTTGACTTTTTTATCGATGGTGGACAGAGAACGAACTCCAAATCGACTCATTTTCATGCAAAATCTCCAATTTTCACAATTGAATTCAACCTGTCAGTTTGACGTGTGCTTAATTTGACTGGATCATGTTTTGTTTATATATAGCAACTACCAGAGAAAATTTTCGAAAAATTATCAGTATAATACCATGTAGGTTGTACCACGTAACGTCGAATGGTGCAATTCTATTGGTCGATATTTGGGTCGGAAAAATAATCACTAGTATTATATAAAGATATTTGGTTCAGTAGCAGGTGTAGTTTTTGCATCAATATTCCGCTATTGATGTGAAGTTTGATGACATATACGAAATGTGTTATTGATATGATCATTCAACACTATACTACATCGTCCAATGAAATCGCTCAATTTTTGAAAACGGACCAATAGAAACAAACTGTATCTGAAAACACTCAACCTCACAGTGTTTTCAGTTTCAAAAATTTGTTTTCATCAAATGCCTAATTTGCATAGGAATATTACGGATAGCTTTGGCCGTTGGTGGAAGTAGCGGTCGTCATGGTTACGATAAACAAGCAGTTGTTAGCGATAACTTCAATAGCACATTTGGCAGTTCTGTCAGTTTATTTTCGTATTTTACCATAAAGTAGATATAAATGAAACGTTTTGGGAATTGTAATATTACTTCAATTGAGGAAAGTGTGAAGAAAAGTGTGCCGCTTAATACAGTGAAGGCAAAATCCAACATTTGGAAACAATTTGAAGAATTCTGTGCTGCCCGGAAATACCTAGTAAATGAAAAAACAAGTTTATCGGAGCTCAATAATATTATGCTAGACTGGGCTTTCAATATGAAGAAAAAAGATGGATCAGACTGCAAGGAAAGTGTCGTAAAAACTTTATGGAATAATACTGCCAAGCAGCTGCAGGAAATATTCTATTCCGAATGGAGCGTTAGGTTCGATCCATTCACAGACGTGGCTTTTAAAACGGCACGGGATGCACAAAATGCCAAGAGGCGTATTTTGCAAGTGGACCCTGAGAAAAGAAAAGTTAGTATCAAGGCGCTTTCTTTGGAGCAACACAAAAAGATGGTCAACTTATGTAAAGAAGATAATCCAAACGGTTTGAACAGGAAATTTCATTTTATTGCTGAATTGGAGCTTGCTTGGCTCGAAGGAGAGGGTTCATCATGCCTTATTTCGCATTTCCAATTCGATATTAAAAACGAAGGTAATCCCACGGGCCGAATTGCCTACAATCTGATATTTTCTAAAACAAGACAAGGTGGTGCCCAAAAATGTGTTGAAACGAAATGACTGACTCCCAATATTGAAGAAGATATTTGCCCGGTGAGGTTATATAAGCTACTTGTATCCAAAAGAACTTAGAACATAACCACGTCGAAGATAACCAACCACTCGCATCGAGCTACTGCTGTCAGCCAATAAGCCAAAGCAGGGATTGGCGAGGAACAGCTGATAAAGATAACAAGCCATTCTTCTGCAGCGTCAGTGAAACCGTATCTCCAACTGGACCAACAACATCACAAAAAAATAATCACAGCCATAAGGAATCAAAAAAATGTCCTTCAAGAAACAACATCAGTATCTACTTCATCATTCGAAAATAATGCTCATAATGTGTATAATAATTGTAGTATCAATAATTATTATTTTGAGAATAAAGATGAATAATTGGTTGTTATGCTTCTATCTGGTTATTTTTGAATAAAAAACTATTTTTTATTTCGTTTGATTTATATTGTTGAATGATCTTTCCAACTACCACACGAGATTCGAAGTTTTTTTGAGAACACTGTCGTTTTTTGAAAATTATACAAATTCCAGTCAACAAAGTGATCTCGAAATACCACTAGCCTTCGGCTCGTGGTATTTCAAGGAGAACTCTGTTTCGTGAAATTTAAACGCATAATTCCCAAAAAACTAGAGTGTTCTCAAAAAATTCTCACTTCGAAATTGGTGAAAACGATGCAAGATAACTGAGAATAATGAAAGCATTGTTTAAGGATGGTGTAAAGGTAATTAGAAATTATCCCAATATATTAAAAACAATAAGGAATATTTCTGTGGTAATCGATGGTTCGATACAGGTAACCACCGAATGAGATCAAAAAACTTTGGGTCGGCGAGGGGTTTAGAAATGCGATATTTCGAGGTAGAAAGGGGAAAGCGATCTCGCGAGCAAAGCGAGCACCGTAAAGTTCATAAGACGGACTTTCGTTAGGTGCATTTCACACGCCTTTACGACCACGCTAACATTTTCAAAAAAATTATCTAAAACACCGATTTCCCGGTTTTTCGCGAAAGATGGTCCGGTAAAGTTGTGTAACGCCCTTACGTGCAGTTCCTTTATCAGTAAACTCGGGCGCCAGACTATTTGCTTCTGAGGGCGTCACCCTCACCTATCGAGCTCCTCCGGAATGTCCAGAAGCTCGAGCCTAGGTAGACTCCAGTGGAGAATGAAGAGGGTAGCTGTTGGAGGTGGAGGTGTCACCAATAAAACGCGCGTTCAACTAAAAAATTACTCTCTATTCATACCAAATAAACAAACATTCCAAAGCCTCACTCAGGCCAACATGGACCATCCAAGCGGAGGGGGGGTCCCTGGGGCACGGTTCCGCACGGCGCAACTAGTGTCCGCGCGCAACAGAACCCCTCGAAGAGAACTGCCAAGGCCCAGCCCAAATCGGAGTGACCGGCGGTATGGTGTGCGCACGCGCAAACCACCGCGCGTTCACCCGCGACAACGACAGGGCCGAGGTCGAACCAAGTGCCTGCCGCACAGCAGCCCACGCCACGGAAAACTTCGGTCTCAGAACGATTGAGCTTTGCCCATCTCGCACATCAACGTCAGCCCCGGGAGATGGACAGCAGGAGTCCGCCGAGGTAAAACGGTCAACCACCTAGGGACGATTGAGCTTTGCCCATCTCGGCACCCAGATGTCGGATCCGCAATACCGGCTAAAGGACCCAGCCGACACCCGTGACGAACCCGTGCCTCCAAGGGGTCGGTTCGACAAACGACAACAGGGGGGGGTGGCCACAACACGACCCTCACCGCGCAGCAGTCCACGTCACGGAAAACTTCGGTCTCAGCACGATTGAGCTTTGCCCATCTCGCACATCAACGTCAGCTCCGAGAGATGGACAGCAGGAGTCCGCCGAGGTAAAACGGTCAACCACCTAGGGACGATTGAGCTTTGCCCATCTCGGCACCCAGATGTCGAATCCGCAATACCGGCTAAAGGACTCGTAAAGGACGTGATGCCCTGAACGCCCTCCTGCAGCCGTCGTTCGGTCTCAACGATCGAACCTCACACTCACCTCCTGGAATCTCGTCCTCCACAGGTGGTCCTCCGGTCCCTCTCTATACCCCTTTCCTACCTTGGTATGTCTGCCTACCACTGAACTCACTACCAGCACTCACAACACTGGCTGGACCTCTCCCACTAAACGGTAGAGGCTTTCCTCTTATTTTGAGTTCCGCGCCGTACGAGGAACTGCCGTTCCAGTGCTCGACTCGCCTATAAATACCATTCTCGGTCCCCTCCACCAACATAAGTCGTGCGCACTGCAGATGGAGGTGGGAATGATCGGTCGGTGTCCCCACCGCTCGGCGCGATCTCGCTGGAGTCGATCAAGGTCAACGGGTTTCTGCCACGCAAACAAAACTACTTCGTTACACTCTCCCCTTACTTCCATAAAAAAAAAGAATTTTTTTTTCTCTTCCCTTCCTGACCACAAAAAGGATGAAGAAAGGACCTTAGCCTAATAAAACCCAAGAGAAAATCTTAGTCCAAATCAACCATATAAGAGAAAATCTTATCCTAAATCAACAATATAAGAGAAAAATCTTAGCCTAAATCTACAACATAAGAGAAAATCTTATCCTCAATCAACAACATAAGAGAAAATCTCAGCCTAAGTCAACAATATGAGAGAAAATCTTAGCCTAAATTAGCGATAACATACAAGAGGAAATCTTAGCCTAAATCAGCAATCCTCTCTACTGTTTGTCGGCGTTTGTGACGCGCACGCTGCGTTCCTTTGGGAGGGCGGTGACGCGCACTACTGTCATGTCGAAAAAGACGCGCACTATGCGTTCATTTGGGAGGACGGTGACGCGCACTACTGTCATGCGGGGGAAAAGACGCGCACTATGCGTTCATTTGGCAGGGCGGTGACGCGCACTACTGTCATGCGAAGGGAAAATGGACGCGCACTATGCGTTCGTTTGGGAGGGTTGTCATCGCGCACTACTGTCACGTGGGGAAAAAGGACGCGCACTCCTGTCATGTGGGGAAAAAGGACGCGCACTATGCGTTCATTTGGGAGGGCGGTGACGCGCACTACTGTCATGTCGAAAAAGACGCGCACTATGCGTTCATTTCGGAGGGCGACGCGTCTGAAACATAGGAAGCATTAGCGGGCTTCAGGTCCTTTATATGGATATGCCTTAATTTCTTGCCCGATCCGTCTCGCAAGTCGTAGACCACCGGTGACACTACTTTGGTCACCACATATGGCCCCGAAAATTTCGGCGCTAATTTTCCCGAAAACTGGTTCGCCGCTGAGGACAGTGGTCGTTCCCGGCGCCAGACTTCATCTCCCACTCTACATCTCCATTCCCGTCGCCGGAGATCGTAATAGTGGCTTTGCTGGGTGAATGACCCGACCCAATTCAAACACTTCGTACCGTTTCAAACGTGACTTCGGACCGTAGCGCGTTTTACCTGAGACTCATCCACTTCGGAGTCTTCTGGCTCCTCTCTGGTACCATTGTCATCAACAACCACTCTTGGTATGTTCATTTCACGGCCGAAGTTGAGGAATGACGGAGTGAATCCCGTCGACTCATGTCTCGCCGAATTCGTCGCCATAGCCAGCTCGGGTAGTCTCTCGTCCCATTTACGATGATCGCCTTCACAAAATTGCGCTATCATCGTCTTCAACGTACGATTCGCCCGTTCGACCGCATTCGCTTGAGGGCTGTACACCGGCGTGAATCGAACTCGAACTCCCAATTGCCTCAATAAGCTCCGAAATTCTCGACTAACAAACTGTTTGCCGTTGTCGCATATCACCGTGCGAGGACAACCAAACTTTGCAATCACCTGCTCGAAGAGAGCCCTTGTTACTGCTGGTGCTGTCGCCTTGCGTAGAGCACGAAATTCCACCCACTTGGTGAATTTATCCTGAGCCACAAATACAAAAGTATTCCCTCTGGTAGAACGCGGTAATGGACCAATCAGGTCAACGCAGACTTTATCCCAGGGGTCTTTTCCTATACTTGGCTGCATCTTTCCAGGAGTCTGTTGCTGCGAAACTTTATATCTTTGACAGGACTGACACGATCTCACGAATTTAGCAATGTCCCTGAACATTCCTGGCCAGTAATATAGTTTAGCCATTCTGCAACTAGTTTTCGCTATTCGCATATGTCCGGCGGTTGGAGCATCATGATTTTCCCGCATAAGAGCCTCTCTTTGGTTGGCGGGCACACACAGCTTTCAGGGTCGGGACATATCGGGTTCAGTCAAGTCGTTCGACTCGAAGAAATGTCGATATAATTTGCCATCGCTCACGCAATAGTCGGGCAACGCCTCGGGATTATTTTCGACTTCGGCCAACTTCCTTGTATACCATTTGCATTTGGTCTCCTCAGACAAGCAAATCTCTCCCTCGGTTGGGCCAGGCAATGGACTTCTTGACAGGGCATCAGCCACTCTATTGAGGGATCCTTTTCGGTATTTTATGTCGAAATCAAATTGTTGTAAGTAGACTATCCATCTGGCAATACGTCCTGCAGGGCTCTTTACTGAATTCAGCCATCGGAGCGACTGATGGTCTGTCAATACTGTAAAGTGGTATCCCTCAAGGTAGGGTCTCATCTTCTTCACACCCCATACTATAGCCAGACACTCTTTCTCTGTTGTCGAGTAATTTCGTTCAGCCGGTGACAACGTTCTACTAGCATAGGCTATAACTCTTTCGACCTCATCGACACTCTGGGTCAGCGCTATGCCCAATCCTTGATCCGAAGCATCAGTCTGCAGCACGAACGGCTGCTCAAAATCAGGACACGCCAAAACTGGGGCCTCCGTGAGTTTCTTCTTCAGTAGTTCGAAAGATTTCAGTTCCTCTGCCTCAAAACGCCATTTCTGCTTCTTACGTAGTAGGCGAGTCAACGGTGCCACAATCTGGGAAAACTCCGGTATGAACCGACGGTACCAAGATGCCACTCCGAGAAATCTTCTAATTTCACGGACACTTCGGGGTACTGGTATTGCTTGTATCGCCACCACCTTGTCAGGATCAGTCTTGATTCCGTCCGAGGAATCGTCAAATTGTTCAAGTTCCCTATCCAGAAAGCGGTTGAGCTCTCGTCTATCTTTCTCAGGGAGTTCCAGTTCTTCATGGTCGTAATCGGCTTCCGAGCAGGACAGTGATTCCTCTCCGACAGGTCTCAGTAATCTACCTCTGTAGTAGCAGGACACAGTTCTTAGGTCAATGCTAAAATCGTATTCACTCAGCACGTCCATCCCAACTACTATGTCTATCGGTAAACTCTCCATATACAGCATATCCACCATGATACAGTCGTCGTGCAAGCGCAATGGAAGTCTATAGCATCTTGGGATTGATACTGACTGTCCATCAGCTATCTTCGCCGTAGCCTGGTGTGTGAAAGATGTTATGTTCATTCGATCGCAGTAATCAGCCACAGTTCTTCCCAGGAATGATTTCGTAGCACCAGTGTCCAGTAACGCTCGAAAGTTTCTCCCTTCCACACTGACATAAATTATAGGTCGGTTATCTGGCGGATGTCTCTGAATGGTATTTAGCTTCGAGGCTAGTCCTTCAGAGGATTGCGGATGCCTCGTCCTCGCGCAATCCTCACTTAGTTTTCTGAACAACCACATTCTCTTGCAGAAACGCCATCTCTTCCACACCGTGGACAAGAAATCTTGGGGGGGTTTCGGCAGTTTATTCGCATATATCCTGTCGCTCCACATCTAAAACATACCATCGTGTCCTCATTGAATCTCACAGTTCTTCGGTTGGTACTAGGCCGTGGTTCCTGGGCGACAACGTTCGATCTAACGACCGTGTCACTATTCCCGTGTGGTAACTCCATCGACGTTCTAGTCGCTATCTCAGATCTATTCGTGTCCGACACATTCGGTCTGGTTTCCGGGCTTTGGTATACGAGATGAGGCTCTGGTGTTACTATGGCATTCTGTACTGGTGGTGGTTTATACTGTTGTGCCTGCCAATGTACCAACTCAAACACCTTGCCTTTATTCAGTAGTTCCTCAATTGTATCGGTATGCTGGAATACGAGTGCTCTCTGAAGATGTGGCAACAAGCCTCGTCTGATAATTGTGACTTGCTCGGTCTCAGTTACGCAGTTATGTACCAGCTTTCGAAATAGGTTTTGCATTCGAGTCACGTACAGTACAAGTTTTTCATCTTTGCCTTGCGTTCTCTTTTTAATATCTTCGAGAAGCAACTCTTCGTAATTGGGTGGCAAGAAGGCTTCTTTGATTTTGGTCTTAAAATCTTCCCAGCTCTCTAAGTTTGCTTTTCGTGGTACATACCAATCTCGTGCATCACCCCTCAATATCTCATAAATTGACTTAAATAAATCTCCGTGTGTCAGGTTTCTCGACTCGGCTAGTTGTTCGATCTCGTCCAGAAACGTTGTGATACTTCCCGAGCCGTCATAATGTACGTTCCACATGTACAATGGGGCTGTGGGGGCACGAGTGGGGTAGATGTGGTACATACTCCTCTCGTCCTCCCGTGGTGGGGGAATTGGTGTTTCTCTCTCTTGTCTCCTTGTCTGCACCGGTAGTGGTGTAACCACAGACTCCACTGACTCTATTGTCTCCCCTACTATGTTTGCATTCTGTACTGATGCTCTCCTCGTTGATTCAGTGAATCCACGTCTTGGTATCTCTGTCGTCGTGGGCACAGTCTCTCTGCGCACCCGGCTCCGTAATGAATCAAAAATCCGGCGATTGATGGAACCAGTCGTCGTTCGTATTCCACAAGGTCGTGTGTTTGTCCCAATAGTTCGAAATTCCTCGTCTCTGTCGATGTCAAATGACAGCCTCTGGTCTCTAACTTCTCTAGCTCGGTAAGTCCTATCGGTCATCGGTATCAAAACCGGCATATTATCTCCAGGTATCGGTGCATCAATTAAAGACGGCGTCTCAGTCGCCTCCGTGGCCAATCCAGCGATGCTACGTGCATCCTCCAACGCTATTCGAGCGTCCTCCAAAACTTCCATCATTCTGTCTCTCGTCAGTCCTTCCTCCATGGTGCCTGGCTTCACCAACCTCAATCTATGCTCAACATGCTCCAGACGGCTAAACATCTTCCTATATACATTTCGTGCATTCCCAGTGTCAACCTCCGGAACATCTTCCAACAATTCGCTCAGTTTCGTACCACAGACCGCCAGCTCCAATCGGGTATTCAGCTCCACATCCTCGGGAATGTCTATCCCTCTTGACAGCGCTCTCCTCATCCTCAGTGGATCCAACTTCCAACCTCCGGGCACGCAACTCCCATACGAGTTCGTCACTCCAAAGCACGTCCACATCCATCCTTACTTCCTCAGGATATCCAACAACGTCCAAACTCCTACAACCTCAAACTCCAACAATCAAGTCCAAAATAAAGAAAAATCTCTATTATATTCCAACACCAGCCTCCAACAACCGGCTGTCCCTGCTCGGGCGCCAGAATTGTAACGCCCTTACGTGCAGTTCCTTTATCAGTAAACTCGGGCGCCAGACTATTTGCTTCTGAGGGCGTCACCCTCACCTATCGAGCTCCTCCGGAATGTCCAGAAGCTCGAGCCTAGGTAGACTCCAGTGGAGAATGAAGTGGGTAGCTGTTGGAGGTGGAGGTGTCACCAATAAAACGCGCGTTCAACTAAAAAATTACTCTCTATTCATACCAAATAAACAAACATTCCAAAATAATAGGTCTCACAGTCCTTAAAACTAATCAACCGTTCGTATCAGGTACAACAGTCCTTAATCTATATCACAAAATCTTCACAGTACTTAACCTCTAAAAACCCAAGTCCCAAATCTACTTGTCAATCAGTAACATTCCGTGAAGGGCTTAGAGTGCACATAAAGCGATTACAGTGGCGAGTTACTCGACGTATTAGGCATCAGAAAGAATTAGGCAAGCAAAATGACTTAGGCATAAAAATGGATTAGGCATACCAATGAATCAGGCAGAGAATAGATAAGGCATTCGCTCATCAGAAAATTGCTCATGCATGAAAGTGACTAAGGCCGTGTGAAAGAAATAATAATATCACGGGGTTAAAGCGAGAGGGGGGGGGTGGAAACCAAAGCCTCACTCAGGCCAACATGGACCATCCAAGCGGAGGGGGGGTCCCTGGGGCACGGTTCCGCACGGCGCAACTAATGTCCGCGCGCAACAGAACCCCTCGAAGAGAACTGCCAAGGCCCAGCCCAAATCGGAGTGACCGGCGGTATGGTGTGCGCACGCGCAAACCACCGCGCGTTCACCCGCGACAACGACAGGGCCGAGGTCGAACCCAGTGCCCGCCGCGCAACAGCCCACGTCACGGAAAACTTCGGTCTTAGCACGATTGAGCTTTGCCCATCTCGCACGTCGACGTCAGCTCCGAGAGATGGACAGCAGGAGTCCGCCGAGGTAAAACGGTCAACCACCTAGGGACGATTGAGCTTTGCCCATCTCGGCACCCAGATGTCGGATCCGCAATACCGGCTAAAGGACCCAGCCGACACCCGTGACGAACCCGTGCCTCCAAGGGGTCGGTTCGACAAACGACAACAGGGGGGGGTGGCCACAACACGACCCTCACCGCGCAGCAGTCCACGTCACGGAAAACTTCGGTCTCAGTACGATTGAGCTTTGCCCATCTCGCACATCAACGTCAGCTCCGAGAGATGGACAGCAGGAGTCCGCCGAGGTAAAACGGTCAACCACCTAGGGACGATTGAGCTTTGCCCATCTCGGCACCCAGATGTCGAATCCGCAATACCGGCTAAAGGACTTGTAAAGGACGTGATGCCCTGAACGCCCTCCTGCAGCCGTCGTTCGGTCTCAACGATCGAACCTCACACTCACCTCCTGGAATCTCGTCCTCCACAGGTGGTCCTCCGGTCCCTCTCTATACCCCTTTCCTACCTTGGTATGTCTGCCTACCACTGAACTCACTACCAGCACTCACAACACTGGCTGGACCCTCCCCACTAAACGGTAGAGGCTTTCCTCTTATTTTGAGTTCCGCGCCGTACGAGGAACTACCGTTCCAGTGCTCGACTCGCCTATAAATACCATTCTCGGTCCCCTCCACCAACATAAGTCGTGCGCACTGCAGATGGAGGTGGGAATGATCGGTCGGTGTCCCCACCGCTCGGCGCGATCTCACTGGAGTCGATCAAGGTCAACGGGTTTCTGCCACGCAAACAAAACTACTTCGTTACAGTTGAAAAGGGCTTTTTCCACGGACACGATCAGGAAAAGCCGTTTTCATATGTGTACTCCCCGAGAATCGGTCGTTTGGATAGGGCTATACGTATCTTCCAATCGCAATTAAAAATATTCTAAATTAATTGCTGAAAATAGCCCACTTCGGCTCAAACGCAAATTTCCAGATCATCAGTCACGTCCGACGTTCACAGAACATTGTCACATAATTTCAATTACAATACCCCGTATAATATTTTAAAAATTTTTCAATTCTTACGATTCGTAAGAGCCCTGGTGAGGTATACTCTTATTGTTTAACAGTCTACGATATGTATTTATGAAATTCAAAAAAGTACCCAGCATAGATCCAGTTTGGCAATCCCTAGCCAATTCATTTCACCCCTGTCGATTCCTACTATGAAATGACAATTGTCGTTGACATTTCAATCTTATGTTTTGTAATCGCAACCAAACAATAAACAAATCAAAATGAATATTTCGCAGGTAATACTTTATTCGGGTTGTACATTTCAATTTTCACTCCACAAAGAAACTTAGGGACGACCGTGTAGAATTCATCGTGCTTGGTGGTATTTATTTATATAAAATAAGTCGATATGATGATTCTATTAAATGCTATAAGTGGGAAAATAATTTCCACATAAAATGTCGTGATATATCAATCGAGAGTTTCAATGAAATGCGTGAAAATGAACTTATTACAAAATGGGCTTGTGGCAATTGTGATGGTCCCAATTCTACTTTTGGAGCAACTATACGTCAGTGCACTCAAACAGTGGGTGAGGATTTACTTTTCACTACACTCCACAAAATTGTGAATGAATTAATTACACCATTGCATTCTCAAATTTTTGAATTGAAAAATATTATTTCAATTGAAAACAAACAAATGTCTTCGCTTATCGAAGAAATTCAGATGTTGAGACATGACAAAAACAGTGACACGCTTATCGTATCAACTCAGCGGGATTCCCCAGATGATGGTGGTCAAAGACCGGGCGAACCTTTAATATGCTCACCTCAGGATGTTTCGATTCCGACAGGTGAATTATCTACAGCTGTCCCGGATAAGTGTGAACTACTTTCGCATGCGAATATTGTCGCAGGAAATGCATCCTTTACAACTGTGGATCGAACTGATGAGTGGAAGATTGTGAAAAATAAAAGAAAATTAAGATCTAAGGACACATCTAAGAATGGAAATACTGAACCAGCCAATGCAAAACCTCAGCGCAAACCAATTTTTGGTTCATCCAATTTGACAGCTCTGTCAGTTGTGCCTAAAAAAAGATTGTCTCATGTTCACGTATCGAGGCTTAGTCCTATCTCGACTGTGGGTGATCTTAAAAGTTTTATTGGCGATAGTATTTCTGATTTGCTGATTGAGAAGTTGAATTCTAAGAAACCGGATATATATTCCTCGTTCCGGCTATCTTTTCCAAGTGTGTATGAGTCCCTTGTCATGGAGCCGTCCTTTTGGCCAGAAGGAATTATGGTAAATAAGTTTTTTCTGCGATCCCGAGATTGGGGCACCAAAAACCATGGAAAGTGATAACAGGACCATGGTAAATTCTGTCGCTTCCGAAGCCAAGTTGAGAATTTTGCAGCTAAATGTCCAAAGTTTAATAAACAAAATAAATCGAATTGATATCTTCCTCACGCTGGCTGGCCCTGATTTCATCAGCGTTGCTGAGCACTGGTGCAGTCCGGATAGGATACCATTTATGAGACTGGCTGGTTATCGATTGGCTGCTCAGTATTGCCGCTTGGAACGGGAATGTGGAGGATGTGCTTTATATGCTCGATCTGGGTATGTAACTCATTGTTCGAACATTGATAAGTTCTCGGTGGAAATGCACTGTGAATTGTGTGGACTGAAAGTGAAGATTGGTGATATAATCTGTTGCATAATTAGTGTTTATCGACGTCCATCTGGTGACTTGATGATTTTTATACGTACTCTTGAATATGTATTGCACTTCTGTGCTAAAATTTCGAATATATTATTTTTATGTGGTGATCTAAACGTCAACCTTCTCTAATGATCAGAAAAAATTATTAGAAGAAATGATAAATCTTCAGTCAAACTAGAACGTTCACTAACAAGCGTGGAATCACTTCAAATAGTAAGGTGGACTATATTGCTACCAATTTAACCTCTGACAGATTTCTAGTTTCTGTTGAAGAACCGTTCATCAGTGACCACAAGGCGGTCATCCTTGATTGTTCTCTAAGTACTTCGTGCCTAGAGTGCTCGTCCGGGATTCAGTTGTCTCGATCGGTTTCTCCGAGCAACTTAGACTATCTTTTTTCCCTCGTCCGAGAGGTTGACTTTGAGAGTGCCTGCTATGGCCTGTCGGTTGAGGATGGGTTTCGCTGTTTTGTGGATATTCTTAGGTCGTCTGTTGAAACTGCCTGTCCCATTAGGATCTACAAAAGTTCTCATGGGCAACATCCAAGATGGATAAATTCGCATATTATAAGATCTAGGGAAGTATTACGTAATCTGCATTGGCTTGTGCGCAACTGTAACACAGTAACGACCAATGAGAAATACAAAAGGGCGAAATATCAATATAATCTGCAGCTGAAATTTGCAAAACTTGAATATCACCGAAATCTCTTTGCCAAATCTGCGAATGTAAATAAAACCGTGTGGAAATGACGAATTAAACCGCAAGTCTGTGAAAAATGAGATCACATCCCTTCAGGTCGATGGTAAAGTATTGTCCTGCCCTGAGAGGATCTGTGAAATTTTTGGCGAGTATTTTTCGAAGATCAGTGAGCGATCTCTACGTGAGTTCTACGGGTCTGCCCTATCGGTCAATTGTACGAGACATAAACTGATGAATAATAATTTCTTTTTTTTTCCAGTCGTCACAGAAGACGTTTTGTCTGTAATTAAAAACTTAAAAAATGGAAATAGTTCAGGTCACGACGGCATTTCGACAAAAATATTGAAATCATTGCCTCCGCTAATCGCCAAGCATTTAACTTTCCTGTTTAACCACTCAATTGAATCTGGGTGTTTTCCATCTGTTTTCAAACTTGCCAAAGTTATTCCAGTACATAAAAAAGGGCGTGAGGACGATATAGTCAACTACCGGCCGATTTCAATTTTGAGCTCCCTATCCAAAATATTTGAGAAAATAGTTTATCAGAGGATGTATGAGTATCTGAAGAAGTTTTCCGTTTTGTCAAGCCAACAACATGGATTCAGGGAGGGTAGATCTACCCAGACTGCCTGCTCTGATTTCGTGAATTTTATACATATGTGCCTAGATGATGGGGATCATGTTATGGGGGTTTTCTTCGATCTGTCGCGCGCCTTTGATTGTTTACGACATGAATTCATACTTGATAAGCTCTACCAAATCGGATTTAGGGAATCTTTCTCGACTGGATTCGAAGTTATCTTTCTGATCGCACTATGTTCGTGAGCTGTAATGGTTGTTTATCCGAGGGGTATCGGAATGACTTAGGGGTTCCTCAGGGCTCAGTCCTGGGGCCTCTGTTATTTCTGCTATTCATAAATGATCTGCCAGAACACCTTTCCGCAAGTATATTGATCCTATTTGCAGACGATACGTCCATAGCTGTCCGAGCTAAA
Organism: Micraspis discolor; assembly: GCA_030674115.1. Lineage (NCBI taxonomy): Eukaryota > Metazoa > Arthropoda > Insecta > Coleoptera > Coccinellidae > Micraspis > Micraspis discolor. Next base: position 230,189 of record JARTUT010001762.1, read on the forward strand.
AGTATTGACCAACTGGTATGTCTCTGTGAAGAGTTTATTCAGAGGTTCAAATCGTGGTGTCGCCAGAACTCACTCATCATGAACCCCGATAAGATCCAGATCATCAGATTTCAAAATTGTGAGATAGGTCAGTCCCCACCACTGGTGTTGAATGTCGCCGGTAGTGTCATCAAGACAGTGAACTGCGTGAAGTTTCTTGGACTCTACTGTGATAGATTTTTGAGATGGAGCTCTTACATCGACTTTCTATGTAAAACTCTCAACAGGGGGTACTATACCTTACACCGGTTGAAGCAGTCTCTTCCAACTGAGACACTCCTAAATGTCTATTACTCCCTCATTCACATCCATCTAAACTTCAACATACTACTGTGGGGGGCGGCATCGGAGAGTAAAAGAGTTTTCATAACGCAGAAAAAAATAATTCGCCTTATGTTCGGTTTGAAACCTACTGATTCATGTAGGGACGTTTTTAGGAGTTCCGGTATCCTAACGTTATCCAGTATGTACATCTTGAATTGTCTTCTTTACGTTCGATCTAACCTGCCAAATTTGTCCAAATGTTCAGACTTTCATAGTTATGGAACTAGGCATCATAATACATTAAGTATACCGAAGCACTCAACGACTAAGTACAAGTCCTCACCTAGGTTTGCCGGAATTTCCCTCTACAATCACTTACCTGACAGATATAAAACAGGTACCGATAGGCAATTCAAAAAAGGAAATTAAGTCACTTTTGCGTTCTAACGGTTACTATGAGCCAAGAGAGTTCCTCTCTGATAATCTGATTTAAAATTTTTTTGAATTCCTTTTCTCATTATGACTTGTCCTATATATCTATGTGATATCTGTAAGGATCAATAAACATTATTATTATTATTATTATTATTATTATTATTATTATTATATATAAATGAATCTATCAAAATATGACTACCTATATTCATCATTCGTAATCAATGGATATTTTCATAAAAACCTTTCTGCAGGTAGGATTTCCTCACATATAGTGTAATCTTTCTTTTAATTCAGTTCAAACGGCCTCTAAAATAGTGTTTTTAAAATTCCATTCCCTCAATTTTTATCTAACGTAATCTTGACATTTCTGTTTCGTTCGGGCAGTAGAAACCTATTTTCATTTCCAAGAAGAGAGATAAGACCGAAATTTTCCGTTTTGAAAGTCGAGAATTATTCCATTCTGTCACAATTTCCACGAAGAAACCCGAACGGGTTTCGAATTGAATCGTCTTGAAAACATAAACCTTGCGGCAATTGTATAGAATCACAGAATAAATCCGTTCCACTCGGTTTATGCGGGAACAACTGGAAATTGAGTAGCCTCTATTTATGTGCACATCTTTAGAGCTTTATCGAATAATAATAATTTTTTTATTCAACTTTAGTAAATTTCACGGAGGGTGAATCGATGCTGGAGTTGAATTAATATTATTTGGGTTTTTTTGGGAAAAAGCACCCACTGCGAATCAATTATATAGAGGGTGTCCCATATGCGTTGCCTATTATTAACATATACTTTCCATCGAGTTATTTCGGCTGTTTCTGCTTACGGGTTCTTAATTCGATAAAATATTTTCGATTCATATACAGGGTGTCACATCTGAGTTGCGCATTCCTAGCGCTGACTTTCACCAGAGTTTTCCTCAAGTTTTCGTGTTTTTCCGCGTACGGAAGCTAGATCAATAAAATGTCATACAGGGTGTGCGATTTATATGTTCTTTTGGTATTTTTTGCGCTCTTTCTGGTTTTTTTGTCCACCTTCGGGGTTTTTCGCCTTCCTTAGAGTTTTTTAACGCCCTTTCGGTTTTTTCGCGCTCCTTCGGGGTTTTTTGGGTTCCTTCGGATTTATTGCGTTCTTTCGTGTTACTTCAGGTTTATTCGTGTTTTTCGCGTTCTTTCGTGTTCCATCGGGTTCTTTCATGTTTCTTCCAGTTCTTTCATGTTTTTTCGCTCTCGACGGGGTTTTTTGCGTTCCTTCGAGTTTTTTCGGGTTCCTTTGAGCTTATTGCGATCTTTCGTGTTTCTCTGCGTTCTTTCGTGTTACTTTGGGTTCTTTCGTGTTTCTTCGGTCCTTTCATGTTTTTTCGCGTTCTTTCGTGTTTCTTCGGGTTTTTTCGTGTTATTTGGCGTTTCTTCGTGTTTCTTCCAGTTCTTTCATGTTTTTTCTCTTTCGACGGATTTTTTTTGGGTTCCTTCGGGTTTTCTTGGGCTCCTTTGAGATTTTTGCGATCTTTCGTATTTCTTCCCGATTTCATATGTTTCTTCGCTTTCTTTCGTGTTTCTTCGCGTTCTTTCGTGTTTCTTCGGGTCCTTTCGTGTTTTCTCGGTTTCTTTCGTGTTGCTTCGCGTTCTCTCGTGTTTCTTCCAGTTCTTTCGTGTTTTTTTGCTTTCAACGGTTTTTTTTGCGTTCCTTCGAGTTTTTTTGGGTTCCTTTGGGCTTTTTGCGTTCTTTCGTGTTTCTTTGCTTTCAACGGATTTTTTGCCGTGTTTCCTGTTTCTTGTGTGCGCTTCATTGATCTATGGGCCACATTTATTTATGGTCTATATTGATCTATGGGCTTATGGATCTACTGGCCTATATTGATTTACGAGCCCCATTCAACTATGGTTAATATTGATCTATATGTTTATGGATCTACTGGCCTATATTGATCTACGGGCTTTTTGATCTACAGGCTTATGGATCTACTGGCTTACTAGTTTGTTTATATTTCATTAAATGAAAAATGATCCGGATAGCTTGAGCACAAAATCACCTCAAGTTTATCTTTAGAGAGTATAAGTAGATGCTTCCACCCCAGTCAATAATAGTCAATACCCAAACAATCGAAATTTTTTCCACTCCTTTACAAATACCAGATATTTACAGTAGGTTCATATGTTGAAATGTCCAAATCAAAAATTACACGTGGAACTGATTAATTTCTGGCTATAAAAATCAACAGGTGACATCTACAATTGTTGCTGCAACTCATCTTGTCTGTCTTGAGTCATAATGCAAACGACAATAGGACCATATAACCATCCTGGGTGTTCGGGAAGAGTCTGGTGTGGAAGATGGGTCTCAAGGCTTCCACCCTATAGGCAAACTTTTTAACAAAAACTATTTCTTCTCTCAGTTTTTCTAGTCCCTCACGGAAATATCTGTTAGTACGTGGTAAAATTCAACTTCGGCAAATTTGTTCAGCCTCGGCAAGGTACATCAAATTCGGTAATATTCTAACTCCAGCAGATTTGGTTCAATTTTTCGGTAATCTTCCAGCTCCGCCAAATTTGGCTGTGAAGATCAATTTCATAAGTTTTCAGCGATCCCTGAATGTATTGACCCACTAAACGATAATAAATTAAGAGAAGAAAATGTGTTCAAAAAAGAACACACTGGTACAGATAATTCGATAAAAATTAATCAGAGAAACCTAAGAACTAAGAAACAGAAAAAAATTAATCATTGAGCAACAAAGTATTGCACGAATATTGAAACAATTTGTGAGGTGAGCTGATTCCTCAGATATCTCTCGGAAAAATATATGGAGAACTAAAGTTAGCGGTCCGGCAAAGAATGCTTGGGATAGAATTCAATCTCGGTGGCTAAAATAATATACGTTGTCAACATTCAGAAAAGCACTGACGTAAGTTTTTAAAGGAAGGGAATTATAGCTTCGAACAAAACTTGGGGAAAATTATGAGTAGTTATTTTTAATTTGAGATATAGGTTTGTTCATTCATTAGGCATTTATATTTGCCTCACATTGTCCCATAGTACAAGAAAAAACTATTGTTCACCCGATCAGAGCGCCTATAGATTTGTTATGGTTTGAATATTTTCTCGCAAGTAGCTCAACAAGAGCGCCAAAGCAATCCGATCTCACGTTAGTGCTTTCTAAATTTTTGCCAATATATTGAAAACAATAACGAATATTTCTGTGGTAATCGATGGTTCGATAGAGGTAACCACCGAAGGAGATTAAAAAACTTTCGGTTGACGAGGGGTTCAGAAATGCGATATTTCGAGGTAGAAAGGGAGAGGCGATCTTGCGAGAGAAGCGAGCACCGTTAAGTTCTTAAGCCGGCCTTTCGTTGGGTACATTTCACATGCCTTTACGGACATGCCAACATTTTCAAAAAAATTTATCCAAAACACCGATTTCCCGGTTTTTCGCGAAAGATGGTCCGGTAAAATTGAAAAAGGCTTTTTCCACTGACGCGATCAGGAAAAGCCGTTTTCATATGTGTCTTCCCCGAGAATCGGACGTTTGGATAGGGCTATTCATATCTTTCAATCGCAAGTAAAAATATTTTAAAATAATGGCTGAAAATGGCTTACTTCGGCTCAAACACAAATTTCCAGATCATATTATATCAATATTAACCCATATCTCGTATAATATTTTGAAATTTCTTCAATTCATAGGATTCGTAAGAGCCCTGGTGAGGTATTCTCTTATAGTTTAACAGTCTACGATATGTGTTTATGAAATTCAAAAATTTTCCCAGCATAGAACAACCAATTTGACAATCCCTAGCCAATTCATTTCACCCCTGTCGATTCCTACTTCGAAATGACAATTGTCGTTGACATTCTAATCTTATGTAGATTCTTATGTCATATTCTAGACGTAAATCGGACCCAATTAGTTTATGCGTGTACGAATGGAATGAAAGTAATCGGCGAGGCACTGTGTTCATGGTTACACCATTAGAGCTTTATCGAATAATTTTTATATTACCTTTGTAAAATTCACCGAGCGCGAATTGATGGAGTTGAAACGATATTCTTTTGGTTTTTTTTTTGGTGGTAAAAGCACGCGCTGCGAATCAATTATATACAGGATGACTCATATGCGTTGCCTATTTCTAACAGCTACCTTCGATCGAGTTATTTCGGCTGTTTCTGCTAACGTCTTCTTAATTCAATGGAATATTTTTGATTCATATACAGGATGTCACATATGAGTTGCGCATTCCTAGCGCTGACTTTCCCCAGAGTATTTCTCAAGTTTTGTGTTTTTCCGCGTACGAGAGCTAATTTCAGTAAAATGTCATACAGGGTGTGCAATTTACAATTAATTTGCGATCAATTGATATACAGGGTGTGCAATTCACAAGTTCTTCCAGGATTTTTTGCGCGCTTTCGGTTTTTTTGTTTTGCTCCGAGGTTTTTAGCTTTTCTTCGAGTTTTTTTTGGGCGCTTTCGGTTTTTTGTGCTCCTTCGGGGTTTTTTGGGTTCATTTGGATTTTTTGCGGTTTTTATTGTCACTTCGGGTTCTTTCTTGTTTTTCTGCGTTCTTTCGTGTTTCTTCGGCTCCTTTCGTGTTTTTTCAGGTTCCTTCGTGTGTTTTTACGTTTCTTCGTGTTTCTTCCAGTTCTTTCATGTTTTTTCGCTCTCAACGGATTTTTTTTGCGTTCCTTCGGTTTTTTGGATTCCTTTGGGCTTTTTGCGTTCTTTCGTGTTTCTTTAAGTCTTTTCATGTTTGCTCGCGTTCTTTCGTGTTTTTCGTGTTCTTTCGTGTTTCTTCGCTCTCTTCCGTGTTTCTTCGCGTTCTTTCGAGTTTCTTTGCTATCAACGGGTTTCTTTGCTGTGTTTCGTGTTGCTGTGCTCTTCATTGATCTATGGTCTATATTGATCTATGATCTAGATTGATCTATGGGCTTATTGAACTACTGGCCTATTGATCAGCAGGCCTATAGGTCTACTGGTTTACTAGTATTAAATAAAATAAAAGTCCTTCTCTGGTGAGCCGAGACCAGGGAAATGGGAATTCATTTTTATATCGAGCATATTATAGATTCCAGTTCAAATTGCATAGGTAGATACTCATACATAAGATAGGTCAGCTATACAAAATAAAGAGTGCTTCAAAGCAACGAGGAGGCGGTACGAAGTTCACCAGGTCAGCTACTTTCATATATAATTGATATTGTACTGAAATTTACATAGGCTAAACAAAACAATGTATAGGGCCAAGTTTGAACCTGCATGAGATATATTGCAAATATCGTCGAGAAGCAATAGCATTATCACAGCATGCGAAAATCAATTGTCATTCCTTTGATTTCAATAACGTAAAACTGTTAAATAAAGAAAAGGAGTTGGTCTGAGCGAACATTTAAAGGAATGGTTTTGATCAAGAGAAAAAAGGGTTCTTTGAAACACGCACAAAAATTGGCAGTTTGAGTTCGGTGTATTTCAATTTGATTAATAACGTGAATGTAGATAATATTACGCGTTATCGCTATCTATCGTTTGATGTTTCCTTTTGAATAACATTTTAGTACGTCTCGCACAATTCAATTCAATGCAGTCTGAATTGCTCGATACTTGTCTTTATACTGCTACGTTTATGTTGTTGTTTGTTGTCCTGCTTTGTAGATTACTTATATCCCATATTTTTAATTGTATAACGACGTCATCTTATCTAATTTTTATTATAATTGTTACACCAATTGTAATATCCATGCACTTTGCTATATATTTGTTTTTGCTAATGGTGGAGATACAGAGCATTTAGCTTGTCATTGAAAGAATATTATAACAATTGATCATTGTGGCAGATATTCCTCACTATCAATTAATATTATTGTACCATATCTTTTTGGGTAGTATTGAAGCTTCAACCATTTTGGTAATTATTTTCTATAATCAGGACACGTGGTTCTACTGTGTGATGCTCTATGCGTTTTATTTCATATTATATATATATATTCAGATTCCTGACATGTGCTTCGGCTGTGTGGTCATTGTCTAAAGAGTACATAAAGAAACTGTCACGGTTATAAATTTTAATAACCATTTTTGCGTTTTTGCCACTGTGTCATTCGCGATTCTCGTGTGTAGTGCATTGATTCGATTCTCTTTTAACGCCCGCGATAAGGAACACATGTATGAGATTTTTCAAATATTCTTTCACTCTGCCTGAAATTACTTCTGATGTCACTTTGTTGTTAATTCGTATAAAATCCAAAGGTATTTGAAGTTACCTGAATTTTGGTTCTTAAATCACATAATCGTTTTGCTGTACCTTCCTGTGATTTCTCACGACTGATTTGTCGGATAATTGCCACTTTTGGGAAACTTTATTAGAGGCCTGCACTCCATCATGTAAGTTTGACAGTTACATTTGAAACAAAACATTTTCATTAAAGAATTAACAGAAAGTCTCACTCTGTGTTATTTATTTGCAGAAGGCCTTCTTCTTCTTCCTTTTATTCTTCGTCGTCTTCTTTGATACGTTTAAAACAACTTGAATTCTTCGTCGACCGATTTTTATTCGTGCTTTGTGAGTTTATGAAGATCAAGAACTAATTCAGGAGTATCCAGCTGCCAGATTTGTTCAGACGAACCTACGAGAACCGACCAAATTGCTACCAGTTCCGATTATCCAGGATTCCGAGATCAAAATTATAAGGTCAGATCTTTCCAAATTTATAACGTTGTTTGATGAAATTAACCAGCCATTGCCGAACTACCACCGATTATATCGATTCGGTAGATCGAATATTAATAACATCATTATATTTCTTTTATGTACATTATTAATTCATATCATTAATTGACAACTCATTAAATTCATTGAGATTTATATGTACCAAGAGGTGTAAACTGATTATGACGTCATAAAAGGTACCTTTCACTTATGAAAAGTCATTTCATAGAGGAAATCGAGATTTTATTTGGGAAAATTGTTGAATATAGGAATTCATAAAGATTTCGTGATTTTCTTTCTTTCACTTAATGTTTCAAATATCATCTTGGATATAGAGGAGTTCAAATCACGTGGCGCCTTTTAATAAATATATTTTAAGATCCGAGCTCCGTGGCAAAACCAAGCTTAAATGAAGGTTTCATTCTCACTCTTGATGCTTCATCTCTTTTTTTCTTTCTTGTATTTTTATTATTAGACAAAGAACACCTGTGAGTTGGCTCCACTTTCTTTCATCTTTATGTATTTTTCCATGGAGGAGAATGAATGGGGCGAGGTAGCCACGATTGACAGAGGATGTCCCAGATAATCAAGATCTCAAGGGACTGCCCGTCATAAGCACAGTGTTTCACTGATCTCTTGAAGGAGATCGCCAGTCTCAACAATGTATGAAACGAAACTTTGAGACAAGCCCAGAAAAAGCGTCATCTATATTTAATTCCAATTATTTCATACATTTCACAAAATAGAATCTCAAGATCATGTAAACCATTCTGATATGATACTTCTTCAATATGAACATTAGCGATAAAGAGTTATGGATGATTGAGTGGAACTCAAATGACATGTACGATTTAAATCTCATTTCTGATTCTTCTGCAAATATTCCGTTTTTTTCTTTTCCAAGAAAAACTTGGACAGTTCTTAATCGTTTGAAAACAGGTCATGGTCGTACCAATAGTATGCTATTCAGAGGAAACTCAGTTCCAAGCGCAAGTTTTGAATGTGGATATGCAGAAGAAACAATATCTCATCTCATCAATAGTTGTTGCATAAATAAATTTCAATATGGTTTTAGAGCTATTCACGATGTCTCCTATTTTTATTGGTCCTTTTTGGTTTCGCCGAACATTGGATGATAATAACCATTTTTTCCATGAAAATATCATTTATTTATTTTTTCACAAGAGAGTACAACACAGGATATACCCAAATTGTGCACTCACTGGTATACAGATTTATAATTCAAATAACAAAAAATATTTATATTCTAATTGCAAAATAAAAAAACTTCTAACCAACCTCAACTTATTTCTGAAAGTTATAATGGAGTCAGCAAATAAGTCAATATCCACTAGATTTGAAACAGCATTAAAAGATTTCATACACCTATTTAAAGGGGAATTTAAATGATAATTTGTTGAACTCTTGCTAACATGAAATAGAAATTTATGTCTTGTGCGATATAACGGCACATTGAGAGTCATCATGTTAAGAAGTTCTATTGGATCTAAAGAGTGGAAGATATTATGAACGAATTTAATATCTCTCAACAAACCTTGATCTGTATGAGCTATCTTCATCTCCCTCATGATCCGAAGAGGAGTGTTTGCCACATCCCTATTGTATTTTCCAATAATATGCTTTATAAATTTGTTCTGAACTTGCTCTGACCTGTTAATGTATACATTATAACAGGGATTCTATATCACGGATCCAAAACTCATTATACCGTTCACATATGCCATATATAATGCTCTGATAGATTGAGGACTTTGAAAATTTTTACATGATCTAGTTATGAATCCTAGCATCTTTTGAGCTTTTCCACAAGTATAATTTATATGCTGGTCAAAAATGAGCTTAGAGTCAATAATAATGCCCAAATCTTTAATCTTCGATGTTATTGCCAAAAGTTTTTTGTCCAATTCATATTGACAATGAATAATGTTCTTATTACGAGAGAAAGTAATGAGATGGCATTTATTATTATTGAGATATAACTTATTTTCTCGGCAAAACTGGGACAAGCTATCTAAATCATCCTGCAGTAAAATCGAATCAAGCGAACTAGAGATGCGACAGAAGATCTTCAAATCATCAGCGAACATAAGAAATTTGGCGAATTTGAAACACTTATAAATACCATTTATATACAATAACAAAAGCAATGGTCCCAAATGTGATCCCTTATAAGATACTTTATAATCTAAGGAATGGCAAAATGATTAATTAGGAGTCTCTTCCCTGAATCAGACGCAGTGATAAAAATACAAGAAAAAAACAGATGTTGCAAGCAGAAGAGAATGAATCCTTTATTCAAGTTAATTCAGTTTCCTTATTTACTCCTAAGACAATGGTCGCAGGGCTGAATCACGTATCAGGAATCTGCATATATTCATGAAATAAAACGCTTTGAGTTTCATTTATAATAATTTCATTTCTGATAGTTTTGTTTTTCAGGATAAATTAGTTTATTATTTATTGGCCCTGAAAACTTGTACATTCCTTCAGCTTGGAAAAACGCCATTGTGCTGCCTATACCCTAGAAGAGAAAGATTGAACAGCTTAGCGATTTTCGCCCAATAAGTATATTGCCAGCAGTATCTATGGTTTTCGAGACGTTTTTATATACTCAGATGGTGGAACATCTTGATAGGTTTGACATACTCCCGGAATCTCAGTCTGGCTTTCGTCGCGGACACAGCTGCACGACTGCTCTGCTCAAGATTACCAATGATATTTTGACAGCCACGGATAAGGGTCTCATTACAGCACTTATATTACTTGATTATAGTAAAGCCTTTGACTCTATTTGTCATCAATTACTGATTTCCATTTTATCTTTCGTGGGTTTTTCAAATAAGGCTTTGCTACTGCTCAAAAGCTATCTCTTCCACAGAACACAGCGAGTCAAAGTTGATGGCTCTAGTCGGACCCTTTGTTCATCTCGTGGGGGGTGCCCCAGGGTTCTCTCTTGGGTCCTCTGTTGTTCATAATTTATACGCATGGATTTTGGAAATACCTTGAGTTTTATGAGGTTCATTTTTATTGTGACGATACACAACTTTATTACAGTTTGAATGCTAATGCTGTTGATGTACTGGAGGAACCGAGGGAGGAACTGAATAAGATTAATCGCGATTTACAAGCTATCAAAAAGGTGTCAGAACAACATAACCTGCTTGTCAATGGAAGCAAGTCTAAGGAGATTTTTTTGGTAATCAGTTAGCATGTGATATGTTAGAAGAGTGTAGTGAGTTTGTTATTGGTACGGAGAAGATTCCTGTTGTTAAAACTGTACGTCATTTGGGTTTGTTGATGGATAATTCTTTTCGCTATAGATTACATATCTCAGGATGCCTAGGAAGATCAATGCATGCCTTAAGATTGCTTTATCCGCATCGCCGCTCACTTCTGCTTGAACTGAAGAAATCACTATGCGACTCTATGGTTCTGTCTAATTTCACCTATTGCTCGCAGGTGTTTTTCTCATGCCTGGATCAGAATACTCTAAGCTGCATTCAGAAGGTACAGAACTCCTGTTTGAGATTTATCTTTGGAATTAGAAAATTAGAGCGTATTTCATATAAGTTGTCGGAGGTCAAATGGTTGAATGTACGTAACCGGTTCTTGCTGTCTGCTCTGGTTTGCTATCATGGAGTTGTGCTATATCGGAAACCATCATATTTGCATCGGAAAATTACTTTTAGATCTGATGTCCACAACCTTAATATTCGAGGAAGGAGTCTCATATCTCCTCCTAAACATAATTTGTCTATTTTTGAGAGGTCATTCAGTTTCAGCATATATAGGCTATACAACAAATATATTACCAATGGTTGGCATAGTCTTCCGGTGGCTTCCTTCAGAAAGAGAATAAAAGATTTGTTATTATCTGAACAGTGTCAGTCCAGTAACTGACGCACTTTCACCTGCATTTGTTTTCGCTCCTTCATTGCGCTGTAGCCAATTCAGAATGTATTGCTTTTTTTTTCTTCTCTTCATCATAGTCTTTTAACTTTTTGTATTGTACTACATGAATTAGCATGAACCTGAATCAGGGCTCGAGTGGAAGAGCAGAGAGTGGCTCCTCGTGTCACAATCTGAACTCCGCCCTGTGATTGTACATTGTTTTTATATTAGGAATAAGTGTATTGATTATTTGAATTCAATAAAGTCATTCTTATTATTATTATTATTATTCGTAAAACAACCTGTATGATTACCACGATTTTCGTCTATTAAATCTCGTATGGCGGAAGGTAGTGCGATTGTTACGGAATCGCGTAACTCGATTTAGAGGACTGTATAGAAAAAAAAATGCTAATTCGAACCTTGGTATCTAACACTCACCTTTTTTCGACTGAAATGTTCTTCTTTCCAGGCCGACGTCAGATGTAGGTATCTTAGGGTAGCTACCCCTCGAAGTGTAGAAGATTCCACGTTCTTGAGCACTTAAACTCTTTTGAAACGTATAGTCTGTAGAACTTGAGAAAGTGTCGAACGCACTTTGAAAACACTCGTAAATTAAAGTTTAGATTCTTTTAGAAAATTATCCCTCAGGATGAGGATCGAAACCAATAAAAATTAAAGAAAATGTTGAGTTTTAATTGCCAAGAGTAGGCCACACTTGTTTCTTCCGAGTCTTGAAACACATATATATTTTTTAACACATGTCACTCACGCGTTTCGAAGCGTTCGTGTCAGATACCAATCATATGCGCGCTAAAATCCACATAATGATCTGCAAAGCCTTCATCTACAGTATGGACCATCTTAATGAAACATAACTATACTATTAAGATAAAATTGCAAATGAAAATATTCTTTAATGAATATAATTTAATTGAAACCCAAACATTCCGCCCACCTAAAATAGAATTATTTTACGTAATCATGTCTGCTCCGGAAGAGGACACAATTTTACCACCGGTCTTTGCAGAATGCCGTTAGAAGTACGAACGGTAGCCACTCGTGGTATACCGTCTTTTCCCAAATGCACCTCGATCACACGAGCTGTACGCCAACGCCGAGGAGGAAGCTGCTCCTCCTTTATTAAGACAAGTTTGCCCACAGATAAGTGGTTATCGTTTGGCGTGAACCATTTGGTACGTTGTTGCAATGTGTTTAAGTATTCGAGATGCCATCTTTTCCAGAAATTTTGGTGTAACCGGGTGAGCAACTGCCATCTAGACAACCGATTGAGAGGCACGATGGACAAATCAGGTTCAGGAAGAGCGGAGATGGGCGCAAGTGTGAGGAAATGTCCCGGAGTAAGAGTCGACAAGTCATTTGGATCAGCACTGAGAGGACAAAGTGGTCGAGAATTCAACACTGCTTCAATTTGAACCAGGACGGTATACATCTCTTCGTACGTAAGGATCTGATCACCAACGAGTTTGTAAAGATGTGATTTCACAGATTTGATACCAATCTCCCACAATCCTCCAAAATGAGGAGCTGACGGTGGATTGAAACTCCAATCTATCCTTTCCACTTCCACAGCTTGCTTCATATGGAAAAGAAGTTCCCTTTGAGCACCTTTGAAATTAGTGCCTCCGTCACTGAATATTTTAGTGCACCGACCCCTTCGAGCAATAAACCGTTTGAAAGCCGCCAGAAAGGCTTCACTGGTAAGATCGGAAACCAGCTCCAAATGTAGGGCTTTGGTTGTGAAGCAAACGAAGAGACAAATATAGGCCTTAGTTGATTTTTGACCCCGACCTTTTGACATGGTTAGTTGAAATGGACCGCCAAAATCAACGCCTACACACTGAAAAGGTTTCAATTCATTAACGCGGTAAGAAGGAAGATTGCCCATTAGTGGTTGAAGAGATTTAGGATTGGACCGGAAGCAAACCAGACATTTTGAAGTAACTCTTCGAATAGCTTTCCTTGCCGACAAAACCCAAACCTGTTGGGAAAGAAGAAACTGTAACGTCTGTGAACCGGGATGAAGGTATAACTTATGAAAATACCGAATGAGCAGATCCGTAAAAACGTGTTTGTTTGGCAACAATGCTGGAAATTTATGGTCATAGTGAAGACCAGAAAACGCTAATCGACCACCCACTCGTAAAAGGTCATCTTCGCCAATGAAGAGATTCAGTTTTTGAAGATGTTTCGCGGAAATTGGTAGGTTTGATCGAAGACTCTGAATTTCCTCACCGAAAACCTTCTGCTGAACGCATTTGATAAGAAAGTTGAAAGCTTGCTTTCGTTCCACCGTTGAAAAACTACCGATTCGTTTAGCATGAGGATTTTTGAAATTAAATAAACAACGAAAGAGTAGAATCACAACGTGCTGAAGTTTCGAAAATGATGAATATTTTGTGATAAGATCATCAAATAGATCAGACGATGAAAATGTCGATAGAACAACTTTTCGTTCTTCTCCAGTTTGCAATTCTGCAATTTCCGGAGGACAATGATTGTCGACGGAATCCACTGAGTGAAGCCAAGAAGGTCCCGCCCACCATAAGGAATAGTTTAATAACTCCGCAGGAGACATGCCGTGAGTGGCACAATCTGCAGGGTTATCTCGGGACTTCACATAAAACCACCGATCAGGAGGAATCAACTCTTGAATTTGTGATGTACGATTACTTACGAAACTCTTCCAACGATGGGGAGAAGATTTGATCCAATGAAGAACAACCATAGAGTCAGACCATGCAAATATTTCATTCACTGACAATGAGGATTCATAGGATTTCACAACAAGCGAAAGTAACTTTGAAAGAAGGAGAGCGGCACACAGTTCTAATTTGGGCAGAGACAATCGCTTGATTGGTGAAACTCTAGATTTTGCAGCAACGAGCGAAACACTCACAGTGCCTACAGAGCTGAAAAATCGAAAATAAACGACAGCTGCATACCCTTTCTCGCTACTGTCTCCAAATCCGTGGATTTCGCAATTTGAGAATGACTGCTTGATTATTAGGCGGGGAATGCGAAGAGAAGATAAAACATGCAATTCGGACTTGCATTGATTCCAGCGATGTGATAGATCTGCAGGAAGAAGATTGTCCCAATGAAGACCAAGAGTCCAGAGGTGTTGAATCAGATGTTTAGCTAGGAAGGTGAAGGGTGTTAAAAATCCAATAGGGTCGAAAATTCGAGCTAAATCGGAAAGAACTGTTCGCTTTGTAGCTGGCCTTTCTGCAGAATCGATAGAGTACGAGAAATGATCTTCTGCTGGAAACCACCTTAATCCCAGAATTTTCAATACCGAGTCTACATCGAAATTCAACGATTCTTGATGTCGATGATCAGGGGGTAAATGATTTACCAGCTCAGTTCGATTACTGGACCATTTTCTTAGTTCAAATCCACCCTGCTTCAGCAACGAAATTAACTCGTTCTGCAAAGCCAGAGCTTCCTCCACATCATCTCCACCAGATAATACATCATCTACATATATGTCTGAAAGTAAAATCTCAGCTGCTGCCGGAAACTTAAGTCTCTCGTCCGAAGCCAACTGCTTCAATACCCGAAGAGCTAAATATGGGGAGGACACAACACCGTAAGTGACAGTATTCAACTCGTAAATCTGAACCGGATCTGAAAGCGAAAATCTGAAAAGAACTCGTTGAAAACGTCGTTGTGAGGGATGAACAAGAATCTGTCTGTACATTTGTTTGATGTCAGCGGTGAAAACAACGTTATAACTCCGGAACTTCAACAAAAGGGCCATCACATCTCTTTGAAGCTTTGGACCTGTAATGAGAATTTCATTCAGCGAATTATTGCCTGAAACCTTAGCTGATGAGTCGAACACTACTCTCAGCTTTGTAGAAGGACTAGTTGGGTTGAAAACAGCATGATGTGGTACATAATAGTCATCAACAGATGGACGGACTTGAGTGAGCAAAGTCATGTGACCACAGTCTAGATAATCTTGCATGAACTTTTTGTATTCGTTAAAGAAATCAGGAGAACTTCTGAACCTTCGCTCAAGAGAAAAAAGACGTCTCAAGGCCATACTGTATGTATCTCCAAATGATCCCGATACCGCTTCTTTGAAAGGTAACATAACCGTATAACGACCAGATGGGTCACGAAAGTGATTATCGACAAATATTTGCTCACATAGGATATCTTCTGGTGAACAAATTTTAGATTCAGGAATTTCTTCGATTTCCCAAAAGTTTTTAAGTGTTGAATCAATTGCAGAATCCATGGTTGTGTGAAAAGAGTGGATAGCATTTGTTGAGCCAGAAAAATTTCCCATTAAAACCCAGCCGAACACTGTCTCCAGTGCAGAAGGATGAGAGAGATCTCCTGGCAAACGCCCTGCCCTCAGAATATGGAGAAAGACTGCTGCTCCAAGAAGCATGTCGATGGGGCCAGGTGAATGAAACGTTGTGTCAGCAAGTTTGAGCTTCATAAGAGAAGTCCACTCATTATAGGGAAGAGATCCACCAGGCAAACCAGAACAAATTTTCTGCATCACTATTGCATCGATAGTATAAGAAGGATAGATGGACTGTACTGGACGAATGGTGCAGGTCACAGAATGAGATACAGGTGATGATGTCTCACCAAGGCCAAAAACAGCAAGGGGAGTTTTGAAACATTCAAGCCCTAGGCGTTGAACACAATTTTTCGTAATTATATTCGTCTGGGATCCCGGATCCAGAAGAATGCGAATTACCTGTTGATTACCCCTAGTATCCAAAACCCCTACCTGCGCAGTAGCCAACAAAACCGTATTTCGTGAATGAGAAATGGTTGTTAAAACTTGAGGGCTACCTGACAACGAAGAAGATGGAGCGCCATGAGAAGGATTAGTAGCCTCAGAAGATTGAAAACTTGTTCCCAAATGCAATAATGTATGATGATTCTTCTGACACTGGCGACAAGAAGATTTTGATGAACACTCTGATTTTTTATGTCCTGAATGAAGGCAGTTTAGACACCAATTCCTATCCTTAACGATTTGCAATCTTGCTGAGGGAGATTTATTGAGGAAAGAAACACATTTATAAATTGAATGAAGAGAATTGCAAAAATTACAAGTAATTTTATTTGGGGATTTTGACCAAGCAAGAAATGTTGAGCTTTTCTTATGAGGCTTATCGCTAAATGATGCACGCTGATTTTGTGAAACTGAAAACTTGAGTGATTCCAAAGAAATGCATTGATTTTTCAAGAATTGATAAAGCACACTATAGGAAGGAATTTCTTTGGAACATTCTTGCAGCTCAAATCTCTTAATTGTTGCCGCATCCAATTTTTGCATGAGCGAATGAAATAGAATAAAATCCCATTCATCAACGGGTAATTTAAGATTTTTCAATGCAGTTAAATTTTCCGAAAAAATTGCTAATAAATTTCTTAAACCATTTACAGATTCATTATTTAGTTTTGGTGCATTACATATTTCCTGCCAGAAAGAATTTGCCAAAAGTCTTTTATTTTGAAACCTCTCAGTTAAAGTTTCGAAAGCTAATTGATAATTTTCACTTGTCAATTGATATCCTTTCAGAAGATTTCTCGTTTCAGTAGATAATGAACCGAGTAAATATTGAAATTTATCAATATCTGATAAGGTTGAATTTGTATGAATGAGACTACAAAAAATATCATAAAAGGTTGGCCAATTTTTATAATTACCATGGAATGTTGGTAAAGAAATTTTAGGAAGCTTGACATTGGGTGTTGTTGATGTTCTGTCAGAATTCGAACAAGTTTCCTCAGGAAACAGATTTGTATAAATAGTTTTAACAGTGAAAAAATTATCCATAAAAGTTGACCTCATTGCTTCTTCTGCATTCATATCTGGATTTTCCGTAGTTGACAAAATAGAGACAACAGAATTGTGTATTGTTTTGAATTCTTCAAGAATGTCATCCAAATTTGAACACCGAAGATTGAATCGAACATGCAAACTCTGGTCAGTAACTGCCATTTGTGCAAGAGTAAACATTTCTCCGATTTCATTAACATGAATTTGACGCAAGGCCTTCGCTTGCTTTAACTTATTTATACTCATATTTCCCTGAAATTATCAAATAAACCTCAACACTCTGCAAAGACACGAAAATCCGTTCAAAACAAAGACCGAAATTAACTGATGCACCTGGTAAATAAATTTCCGTATAGATACGAGAAAATATATCAAATTAAATTGAACAGATTGGGAAAATAAACAAACGGAATATGTTATAGAACGTGAAATGATTTTTCACAATATAAACAAACGAAAATTCTTTCATTCATTAAATTAAACTGGATTATTAGAAACTTGAAACAGATCGTCCAGACAATATCCGATAATTCACATATGTGCTACCCAGATAACTGATTTTAATTTATCACAAGAACTGAATGAAAAATAATGTTAATTTTTATTCAGAAACGATGGAATTATGTAAATGAAGACTTTTGCGCTGGTTGAAATCAAAATTTGGCTCGCTAAGGACCATATGTTACGGAATCGCGTAACTCGATTTAGAGGACTGTATAGAAAAAAAAATGCTAATTCGAACCTTGGTATCTAACACTCACCTTTTTTCGACTGAAATGTTCTTCTTTCCAGGCCGACGTCAGATGTAGGTATCTTAGGGTAGCTACCCCTCGAAGTGTAGAAGATTCCACGTTCTTGAGCACTTAAACTCTTTAGAAACGTATAGTCTGTAGAACTTGAGAAAGTGTCGAACGCACTTTGAAAACACTCGTAAATTAAAGTTTAGATTCTTTTAGAAAATTATCCCTCAGGATGAGGATCGAAACCAATAAAAATTAAAGAAAATGTTGAGTTTTAATTGCCAAGAGTAGGCCACACTTGTTTCTTCCGAGTCTTGAAACACATATATATTTTTAACACATGTCACTCACGCGTTTCGAAGCGTTCGTGTCAGATACCAATCATATGCGCGCTAAAATCCACATAATGATCTGCAAAGCCTTCATCTACAGTATGGACCATCTTAATGAAACATAACTATACTATTAAGATAAAATTGCAAATGAAAATATTCTTTAATGAATATAATTTAATTGAAACCCAAACAGCGATTATTACTCACTTTATGGGAAGCGGGGAGCGTGATACTTTTGACTTTTATGAAAGCAAAATTTGACGCTGTGTAATTAATTTCTTTTAAAAAGAGAGAAGTAACATATCTAATTTATCAGTCATCGTAAATAGTTCATTTGAATGAATTCAACCCACCTGACTCCAGCTTTGTTGCATCGTTTTGTCATATCTTTGAAATCTTCCTCATCTCCTGACCTTGTTTTCAATACATAACTCACTGGCTGGTATCTCTCATACCATGGTCTTCTTGCGATTACCAAATTTTCATTGGGAGGTGAAATCTAGAATTGGTTTTTATATAAGAATGAATTCTATGAGTTTTGACGAGATATTTTATTTTATTTTCGTGTATAGACCTCTCGGGAATGATTATCAGGTCCATTTTCACCACCGGTTATCGATGGTCGTCCTATCAACGTTTCGATACTCTGCTTTGAAAAAAACAGACACTGAAAATATTTCAATATCAATTAAATTAATGAAGGAGCATCAGAAGCTTTCTTTAGGGCTGAATAGCGATATTTCAAAGTTGTGCAACACCGTGCAAATGATGATCATCAGATATAATCTTACAGAAAGAAAAATCAAGGAAATATCATTTGTGATTCTGACCACATAACATCAATAATGTTGACGAAATTTTGATGATCAAATAAGTGAAAATTTTCATGAGTTCTATCAATCTTGGCGTTTATTGAATATTTAAACAGTATCTACTGCCTCACAGCAAACTTTACTTTTTGAATGGTAGAAGATATCCATCGAAACGTTGATATGGAGAAGACCGATAACAGATGGTAAAATTATCTTAAATAACCTTCTTTGCATATAATATTTAAGATGGAATATTTTTAATCAAAATATTTTTGATTTAAGTAAAATAAAACTTCAAGAAAATGTGTCGAATTTGATGTAGAAATAACCAGTAAGCCATCGAAGTAAAAGAGGTCTTTGCCATTCCTTCTGGCTAAACACCGTTTAGTCCATTCTTTCATAAGATATGAGTAGAATTGGCTCATAAACTGAATGAGGGTGATACCGATTGCAGACTTCAGGTGAAGTGACAGCAAAATGATTATCATTGTATATAAAATTTATTGGATCGGTATCTATTATTTGTATATTATCTCAACGAAACTGGGATCTGGCATATCTGTCACAAGGACCAGCTAAAAACCAAAGAGAAGAGCTTTCCAGTGTCCTCAAAAATTAACATTGGTGCTGTTAATTATGTATAAGTGTGCGGGTACAAAATTAGGAATAATTATAATCACCCGCTTAATGAGAGAGAAGCGCACTTCCTGAGTCGCTGGTTATACTATAACAGTAGATCCAAAAATTATCTTAAGTAGAAAAGATGTTTGCAAGGTGAATAAAAAAAACAAGTTTGTAGTTATTATATATTCACAGATAAGAAGAATTAAACAATGTTTGGTACTTGACTTTATACTCACAGAAAGAGTTTTTAAATTGTCTACAAAGTCCAAGTATTTGAACTTCTTTGCTCAATCTTGGGCACTTCTGGTAATACTAAACAATAAAGAGATCTGACCTTATTTGTTGAATTGGAAATCATCACAGCTCTGTTCTAATCGTCGAGGTAGACTTCATAAAGTAAAGATGTGAGCACTTTGGATAAAGCTTCTCAAACTTCCACTTATAAATTGTGCTTTGGCGATATGTAATTGCTTCACAGGTTCACAATTCACAACCTTCTCCTTTTATGTGGAGAATTTCAACTGACTAATTCACATACACAATGATATAGGGTAGCTAACTGACCAAACCGGAGAAAAATGCATAAGACAGATTATTTTAAGAGATTTTAAGAGGAACTTGTAGTTCTGAGTGCCGTTATAGACTGGTGAAAGTAAATTGGTAAAGGAGAACTTACTGGTAGAACAGACGACCTTGGTGGTTAAACGAGAATTGTACAGAGAAGGTTCTTGAATAATTGGGAAAAGTCGGAGAAAGTACAGGTAGCTGAGCTTAGGGATTCTCAATATTCCGTCTGATAGAAAGCATTCTTGGAAGTAACGGCCACTACCCTAAATTCCAAGAACGGTCTATTGTTGCGAGAATATCGCAACATACTCCCACCTGTTGAAGTTTTGAAGCTTCAACAAGAATGGTGCCAATAAAAATCTAATATAAAAAAAATTAAAGGAGAGAAGAAAGCAATCAACTAACGAGAAAGGCAAGAGAATCACAGTTCATAGGAAACGATATCTGTTGTCCAATAGGTGAAGTGAGCCTAATTTTCAGATTCCTCTGATATAGGAAGGGACACAATTTAGAAATGCTTCTAACTAAGATTCCATTTGCCGTTTTCAGCTTTACTACCCTTATTTTTTTATCCCTTCCTGGGAAAACTTCCAATACCCTAGCTAAAGGCTATTTTAGTGGTGGGGTATCCTCATTTTTCAAAAGAACCAAGGATCCTATTCTGAGATCAGTAACAGAACGACGCTTTTCTAGGTTGCCAAACCTTTTTTTAGCGATGGCGAAAGGATCTCCAAGTTTCAGATTTTCATTTGGAGACTTTAGTGGTAGGTCAACTTGAAAGCTGCCATCCATTGAGACCTTGGTTGTATTGATGAACAATGTTTCTGCAGCTTCATCAACTGAAGAGAGAGGCATAGCCTTCGAAACATCTTCTAGCTTCCAGAATCTAGAGACTGGCTGCTCAAGTTCCGACTCAGATTTTCGAGACAGCAGGGAAATGCTGATGTGTTCATTTCGATCTACACTCAAGAAAGATTGCTGAGCTTGTGTCTGTTGTTGAGATGGAAATGAACCTCCAACAACCCATCCCAAATGGGTGTTGATAAGAGTAGGTAGATTTTTACCAAGAGAAAAACTGACTAATGAAAAAACTGAAAAAATCAACCAGGTTAGCTAACTGACTCAACCGGAGAAAAATGCATAAGACATATTATTTTAAGAGATTTTAAGAGGAACTTGTAGTTCTGAGTGCCGTTATAGACTGGTGAAAGTGAATTGGTAAAGTAGAACTTACTGGTAGAACTGACCACCTTGGTGGTTAAACGAGAACTGTACAGAGAGGTTCTTGAACAATTGAGAAAGGTCGGAGAAAGTACAGGTAGCTGAGCTTAGGGATTCTCAAAATTCCGTCCGATAGAATGCATTCTTGGAAGTAACGGCCACTGCCCTAAATTCCAAAAACTGTCCTTTGTTGCGAGAATATCCCAACAATAACATAATTGGTTCTCTTTTATTCCCAGTACGGGTTTTATTTTTACAAATCTATTAAATAAAGCTATATATCCTGTACTCTTAAAAATATTGGAGAATGCAGAAGACACAACACGATCATTTTTCACTAAGATGACCTACCATCGCGTTCAACGTGTGATTAAGTTTTGAATCGAATATATTCTAAAATCTGTAACGATAAAAAAAGGCATATTCAGTGGAAACCTTGATCACCAGATTGTGCTCAACTAGTCTTTTCTATGGAGTCACCTGAAACCCAAGATTTATTCTACCAGTCTGAGATTATTTACAGAATACTTCTTGGGTACTGTAAGTTAAATTTTTCCTCAAAACCCACATAACTACTTGTGAATGGTGTCGAATTCCAGCATTTGATAAACTAATCACTAAATTAACATAGTACTAGTACACTATCCTTCATTTAGTTATGGACTGATACCTTCAAACTTAATTTCAGGATAGTTCTTGATGAGATCTTCATAATGGAGTTTCTCAATACACCTGACTCTTATGAAAAATCCAGGCATTATACCGACTTCTTAAGGGGTTTTCAGTTACAGGGATGCAAAAACCGTTAGGTTGTTCCTCCTCGTATCAAAAATTGTCGGGTTCTAGTGGCTTACCATATTCTCATTTCAAAAACGTCGAGGGGTTGACTTATTATTGAATACCCCCGTCTAAAGTTTTTCTCAAGATGAGGGTGTTGAAAATTGGAAGAATTTTCAACCTTGTACTCAAACTGCTTCGCACTCACATAATTGTTGAGTCAGTTCGATCTGAAAATTTACTGATGCAGAAAACATCTATAAAATCTCAACCTAATTTGTCGACGGTAATCTGATTTCGAAGTTTAGAAGTAATTTTCCTAGTACCATCCTCACAGAATTCGCGAATATGAAATATGACACGACACTTGAAATTCTATATAAAACTTCTCAATACTTGTGAATAGGTCTACTCTAGATGCAATTGATTTTGTCAGTATACTTCGTGCGAATACCTATTTATTTTGTAAATGATGTACACAATCAACATTTCATTTTTTCATCTTCAACTCAATCATTTGTTAAAAGTGTTCGATCAAGAAATTGATAATATTTTCAACAACAATCTTGAACAGAATGTAATATGGAAATGACGACGAATCGAATTGTCCCGAAGAAATGTTAATTCAACTATTAGCGAACTCATTTAACAAGATTATTCAATAAGGAAATTGTGAGCACTGTCTAGGAATGAACTTTTACCCACCTGCACTGCTCCATAACCATGATTTCCTAAAAAGTTCTCACATTCGGCTGCAATGTCTCGCCATTTCCATTCGAAAAGATGAACGATTGTGGAATGATTCGCTGAAAAATTTGGATTCTTTTGACACAAGACGGGTGACAATGTAAGTATTAAAAGGCTCCAAAGAATCATTTTTTTTCTGCTGGGACTTGCGCCTTCTGAAAAAATAGTAATATACCATTGAACATTTCATTGAACAAATTCAACCAATCTTCCGTTAATTTTCTCTGAACACGAAGAATCTTCATATATGATAAAGACTTTCATAACTTATTTATTTAACAGTAAAAACCTTTCAAAAATATAAAAATTCAGACTTATGAAGTAATTTGAACAATAATAACACAACCTATTATCACAAAAACATAAAAAAACTGAACAGTCGACAGTAATCCGAACAACTATAGTCCGATAAACGACAGATCCCACCTAACAAAAGCGCATCATTGAATATTAGTGGAAAAGCATGTGTCGCCACGGGCGCAAGTAAGGAAGCGCGCGGTCGTTATTAGCAAATGCCCCCCTATAAGCAGCCGTTCATGTCATTTTGTGTCTAGCTTTCATCGAGTGAAGACATGTTTAAAAAAATGCCGAAAAAACATTTCCGACGCCCAACTGAAACGCCAACAGCGGCGATTTCAAAACAGCCTTCTGAAAAAGAAGCAAAAAGAAGAAGAGCAGAGGCAATTGGAGCAACTGCAGAAAGAAAACGCGCGAAAAAGAAAAGGGAGTTTCGGGAAAATCAGATGAAAGCACCTGTTTTTCGTGCACAAAACTTGGAGGTGTACGAATATAGCACTCTTTCTCATCATGCAATAGATGCCTTGCTTTTGCAGCTTCAAGAAACGTTGCGTATGTCGTGCCATTGACTGTCTTTATGTCGGCATAAGATCTGGGGCCACAAACATGCAAAAGTAACAATCGTAGGAAATAGCGTTCCGTGTCTTTAGGTGAAACTTGGTACATTCTTGCAATTATAACTTCACCTCCTTGTTGTTGTTTCTTCCAAGCATTTCTTTCCCCAACATAGTGATTTTCATGGTAGAGGTAATCTTGAGAACCGCTGTTGTCGTCACAGTTGAGTTTGAAAAATGCAGTTAATGTGGTATCTTTATTGGCATTATTAATTACCGCTGCTTCTTCTGCACTGGCCACAAATACGACATTTTGTTGATCTTCTAAGTGAATTGCTAATTGCTTCATAACGTGGCTCATTCCGTCCATACTAAAACTTATTAGTCGCCAAACTGCTTCTGGTGGACCCATATACCGAGCATCAAGATAAGTTCGTATTTCGTCGAAATGGTAGTGTTGTGGATTTCCTTGGTTATTAAAACCTTCTACCATTTTAATGTCTACATTTTTATTGGAACACGTTGATGAATTTCAATTGCAGCACTGTCATAACCCTTGTAGATATATTTGTACAAATATTTAACACTTTTGATTGAAGTGCAGATTTCTACATTTATATATGAGCGTCATATTTTAAAAGTAAGTATGGGTTATATGGCATCACCCCTCTGTTATCCACAGGTTTTCCATTCCGGTCGTATGTTATATTTGTATCTCTTCTTTTATATTTTTGATAGCCATTATCACAAACGACAGTTCCCTCTTGAAAGTCTTTTGGGAAATTCTTCTGATAATTACCATTCGATATTCATGGAGAATTCACATTTACAGTACCGCACGGTCCGTGGATCATATGTCGCATTACACTATTATAATGTCTGGGATATTCATTTGGGTCTGGGATTTCGGCCCAGACCGCTTCATCAATCTGATTTGGTTCCCGCATTTTATGTTCATTTTGAAGAACTAAAAGAAGATGAGCATGTGGAAATCCTCGTTTTTGAAACTCTATAACAAAAACATGAGCAACAACTTGTCCGAATATATTTTTCACAAATAGGTCATTTAACATTTCTTCAACTTCAAGTTAAACACACGCGCTGTTAAGTCCGGACGATGCTCGGCTTTTTCCCATGGTTTAAGATTATGAACTTTTTCAGGCCATTTCGGGTTACAGGTAAAGGTTATGAAAAGGTCTGGTTTACCATATTTCCGCACAATTGCCATGGCATCTTGGTAATTTTGCTGCATGTTCCGTGGACTTCCTTTATGGCTTGATGGCAAGATAATAAATCTTCCTGGAGGAACATTTCTCTGCTGCGCTTCTTGTTCTAGATAATCCATTAAACCTTGATACCTTTCTGTTCTTAATTTTGGCTGATTCTGTCTTATCCAACTCAAGTTATTACTTTCATGATTGACGTATGAACAGCAAACGTACTGCTGAAACAATTTTCCCGCACTGTGTAATGCACTAAACCCCGGTCTTACGGGTTGTTGAACACTGTCTCCTGTCGGCAAATTGTATCTTCTAGGATCGTTGTCTGTATGCGCAAAAACCATTCGAATATCTGGTAATTCACGATTTTCAGCTATAGCCTTGCGACGTTCTTCTCGTAATCTTTCTCCCATTGTGTAAAAAGCGCTTGCAAATGGGTTATTTTCACGAAGCATTTCATCTAGTCGAAGCATTGTCACTGGATTGCATCCTTGGTTAGCTGGGTGTTGGAATCTATGTTGCAGAGCTTCATTAGTATCAAGTGTGTAAAGTTGACAGAATCTGGGCGTATTTCCAGGTTGCGGAATAATGGAACCAATTCTGCTCTATGATGTTCCATGCAGACAAAATGAATAAGGGCCAGTTGATGCAAATTCTCTTAAGCTAACTTTTTGGGAAGCAAACGCAAAGGCACTGTTATACCGGCGTATATTGTTTTGGAAATTCTTCGATACTTCATCTGTTCTTGTGTAAAGTTCTCTGAGCAAAGCTGGTACTTCTTTCAATTGCATCTGCTCGCTCATTACAACTTTGCCTTTCTGGCAGCACTGGCTGAATCCATATCGCCCCTTTTCACCCCTAAAATGCAGAGCATTGCAAAATTGACACGATTCGCTCATTCTGCCGACATAAAACACGGGAATTTCGTCTTCAACCGGAGCCCTTCTCGCTACAAATACTGATCGCATTGCGTAATTATTCTTATGAACGCGGTGTCGGTTTCTTTCAGCTCGGGTTGTCCGGGTTGCGTTTCGAGAACCCACTGGTCTGCATCGTCGTCGTGTCTCCATTGTAAATCAAAATTTTAAAATTTTACACTGAACCTAACTCAAAATTGAAAAATCGAACGTGACCAGTTTTCAATTTTTACCCAAAAATGGAGAATAATCATCTTTTTCAATTATTATTTTTTAAATTAACTTACTCGGTAGGTTTGGAAATTAAAATAAGCTTAAAATCAAACTTAAAATCAAGCTCGTCAAAACACGTTTTTCCTCTTTGAAAGTCAAAGCTGAAATTATAGATGTTTATTATAATAATTAAACGTTATCAAGTTTGACAATATCATTTAAAATGAAACTTTTTCAAAATCGCAGTTTCCATCTTATATTTTGAAGCACGTTATATAAAATATAAATCGTTATGAAATTATTCAAATGCTCACTTTCTGACCAACCTGAGTTGGTCAGAAAGTGAGCATTTGAATAATACAGTGAAAACATGCCAAACAATATTAATCTTTAAGTTTTTTGTGTTTTTTAGAGAAATAATAGATGTTTGGCACTTGTTATTATTTTTCTGCATCAGTTTAGATGCCTACCGTCAATTTAAATAAAATTTGATGCAAATCGGTTGATTGGTTTAGGCGCTAGACCTTACTATGCATCATATTATTTGAATAGCGTCTACAATGTTAGTGTATCTAATATCCTTCAATCAGGGAAAGGAATCCATAATTTGTCATCGACAGTCTCAGCCTAAATAATTCCACCCTTTTCATGGTCTAGGCAGATCATTCAAATCAACGTCACCAACAATTCAGGCGGAAAGATTTGAGTATAGAAGTATATCGGCAAAAAATCTTCAAGACCTCAACGAAGTCGTCTAAGGTGATCGCGTCCATAGGTTACTGAGAACGAAACACCATGAATGCTGAACTCGCTCCCGGAACAAACTGGCCACCAACGTGTAAGTAGAACAAGCAACCGAGGAAAATTATAGGATCGGTCTCACCTCAGTCAGTTACAAATATCTCAGTGTTTCGAAAATCTCTCGTACTTCTGAAAATGAAACCTAGAGTTCCGAAAGCTCTAGAGAAAATGGCCTAAAAGTGCGGCTTGAAGGATAATTTATTATCATACAACATACCAAGATCTCTAACTATATATACACGCTAGAAAAACGTAGCAATCATCGAATCTTCCATTAGGCAAATTGTCCTGGACTTATATTTTTCCGCATTCAGCGACAAGCTGTTAGTATTTCACCAACTGTCTAACGCATGCTGATCCATCTGGTCTGGATATTGTAGAGTTCCAGAAAGAAATCTATGGAGGAATAAACTTTCAGATCATCAGCGAACAACAAGAACTCTGCATATCGGATGACAAATCATTGATAAAAACCTAAAACAACATACGCCCAAGGTGACTGCCCTGAGGTAGACCAGATATAACAAACACAAGACATAAAAGTACACCATTTACCTTGACCTGTGAAATAGGAAAGAAGCCAACCATACATACGACCGAGGAACCCGATGGCTTCAAGTTTTCTCGCCAAGAATTAATGGAAACCTACGACGATCCTCCGATGCATCAACAACGTCTTGCACAAACACGAGCAAGTTAGTTTCAACCCTTTTACCTTCAAAAAGCTCATGCTTCTGAGAAATTATTCTACTGTATACCTGAGATTCAAGGCTGGCATAGTCGATAAATTGAAATAATTTTGGAATAATGCTGGGTTTCATGAATTCAGATTTGAATGAACTAGGAAAAATTCTGTCGTTCAATGATTCATTCAAAAATATTTGAATCTGCACGGCGAGAACGCATTTAAATTTCTAATTGGAGACATCAGAAATATTGCCGGGACCTGGTCTATTGTTAACTGGAAAAACTTAGGCAAGGCATCAGCAACTTTCTTATCAATGTGAAGTTCCATATTATTCAAGGAA
This sequence comes from Micraspis discolor, assembly GCA_030674115.1. Classification (NCBI taxonomy): domain Eukaryota; kingdom Metazoa; phylum Arthropoda; class Insecta; order Coleoptera; family Coccinellidae; genus Micraspis; species Micraspis discolor. The sequence continues at coordinate 258,238 of JARTUT010001762.1, forward strand.
AGTTTTCATCAGATCTTTTAGAGTTCACAAAATTCCAGAATTCTAAAATTCCCAGGTATAGATTCCTTACTCTCACTAATGTAACTGTTTTCTCGTAACTCCGAAATTGACAGACTGACAGAGTCTCTGAGGATTTGTGGACCGGAGACTGGTAACACAGTTTCTACGAGATGTAAAGTGCAAGAAGGACTTGTCGGATATCTCCGGTTCCTTCTTGGACTGGATTTCCCAAATTAATGAAAAATCCCTTTAATTGAAAAGAGGTTGTACAACTTAAAATTTTATTTAAACTATGTACACATCGGATGTCTGGATGGCACATATAACCTCCTCTTACGACCACAATGAGTCAACACACTCACTAGAAATGTTGTCAATATTTCTCTAAGTCTTAACCTTAGTTCTATATATGTTAACTGGCTAAATCAAACAAAACCTTGAAATATGTACAAGTTCCCCCCCTCTTCAAAAGGGGGCGTAAAAACGGTTTGACCAAATAAATGGAAAGTGCAAAACGTACCATTCTGCCCCTTCTCGAAAATACCCAGGCGGAATTCCAGCATTCGGCAAAGGTTTAAATATAAAGATCTATTTCTTGGTCATCCGGTCATAAAATCATACCGAAAGTACCTCGTTGTAAATTTTATCACTTTCGAAACTAACTGGGGTACTCCGGATATTGCAGTTCTATGACCGTTACAACTCTTAACAGTAACAATTATAACATTCCTCAACTAAGATTTTTTATTGTGATCTAAAACTCTAAAATTTTTGGTATTTCTTATAAGTCAACTCATTTTTGAATATTGCTCCTTCTCAATTAACAGAGAACTAACTCGGGAAACACGAATCCCTGATCTTAATTTCAGGTACAAATTGCCCTTTCCCGTGAAATCATCCTTTGAAAAACTTATCATCCAAATCGCAGTATGTAGTCTGGGATTGAGTTTTTCAACCCATTCTACAGATGTCAAATAATTCAACATATTATTATAATCAGCAGATTTAAAATTATAAGTTATCACATCAAAGTTTCCTCTATAAGGCTGAAATGACTGAATGTTGAAAGCTTAAGCAGTACAGTGAGCATCCTGTTTTGAGAAAAAATGCTATTCGCATTATGGACTTCGAATAGTTGAAAAATAGAAAAAATGAGATCTAGCACAACATCGTTGCCATTTGAAATTGTCGTATTCTGATTCTGAAGTGTTCGAAAAAGTAAATGACTCAACCAACATTTAAACTTGTCGTGACACAAACAAAAATTTCTAACAACAAATCCTGAAGCGACACCCTAAGTAAGATTCTCTTCACAACAATCAAACACCCACTGCAAAATCTTAGGAATCTGATCAGTCCTCGCTTACATCCAAGTCATAGATATTTCACAAGTCTTCTAAGGTTCCAGCGCAAATTGAAACACTTCATCTCGCTGGGGGTAGACATATCAACATTCCTTCAGTGCCTTCCTGAATAGTCAATGACATTGCATACATAATATAGTAGCCATTTGGGATAACATAAATAAAAGTGCGGTGGTGAAAAAGGATTAGAATTGGTTACTTTTTAAAACGGCTTGGGCCATAGCCGGTGACTTACATACAAACAAGAGGTCTGAAGGATAACAAATAAAATCAGGCATAGAATACAAACGCGGAATATTCAAATCACAAAAATGAATGCACCTCGTACATACGACGATTTCAGCAGATGGAGATAAATAATGCACTTATGTCAGCGAACGTCGGAGGTAAACAAACGAATAAATATTCAGGACACAGAATTTGAGTTGAAATTAAAACTTAAGGTTCCTTTATAATTATCACGTGTGTAATGTACTTGCCGATATCTTAACGAAAAATATTTTCAAACCGGTTTATTTTTTACTTGATCAAGTATCAATCGGAATGAACATCAACACATTCGAGGCACGTAACACATTATTTGATTACTGGATGTCAAAAATGATATTTGGAGACCATAGTGTCAAACTTGGATCTATCGGTGTCCAATACTTAAGAGAGCTCTTGATGTTCTTTAATTCTCACTTTCGAGGCGCGTTTTGTTTGTCCGATATAAGATCTTCGTCTTTTTATTCTTGTCATCAGGTTTAACATCTGTTAGATTAGCCCTGGTGGTATGTGTGTCTTGAATTGGATATAGGTACGACAAGATTCCAACAGGGATAATCTAAGGAAAGCTTAAACTGATAACGTGCATCAAAGAACAAAGAATTGCATATATGTGATACCTTTCGGATGCGGAAGATCTTAAATCAAAGAAACAGAACACCCCTTGATAGTGAGAATAAAAGAACATCAGAAGCTCTCTCAAGTGTTAGACTCCGATAGATCCATGCTGGTCCATGATGTTGTGGATAAAAATCACCTCATGAAATGAAACGAAAAATCTATCATATCCAAAGAAGAGATATCTACAAGAAGACAAATCTAAGATGCAGCATTCACGCATATCGCTCTCAAGCCCATAAGCGCGCTATCAATTGATTTTCCGGAAGTTTGGATGCCAATCGTTTGAAGTAACTTAAAGAAGTTTTCAAACCACAGACTGCTGCCACTAAAAGAAACATTAAACTTTCTAATAAATCGGGGGACTCCAGGTGTGGCCGTTAATGTATAGCAATGTTCAATCCCTCTCTTCTAAATTTTCCAAAATTTTAACATATGTTCAGCTGCATCCACCGAGTCTTATCTTCTTTACCTAAACTTGGCTGAGGCCATCCCTGCCGGATAGCTCATTCCATATTCCAAATTATTCTTTGTATCGTGACGATAACACCATAACCGTGGGTCACTGCGGAGTATATATTTATGTTCGTGACACCATTGCTAGTGTTTTCAAGATTGAGACTTCTCATTATGATTGGCCTGATATTGATAACATATTTGTAAAAATCCACAACACCAAATTTTCTCTCTTTGCTGGATGCATTTATCGCCCTCGTCCTTGTCCGGGGGACTCAGAGTTCGTGGAGTTTCTTCGTGATGCAGCATTTCCCCACAGCAATATTTTCATAACTGGAGACTTAAACTGTCCAGATATTGTATGGCCTCTAAGAGCTCTACCACCTTTAGGTTCTCCCTCCTTTGCCTATGCAGACCTCATCAGTAAGACCGCCTACCAACAACTGGTTGATAAACCTACTAGATTCAGGGCTGGACAGGTTCCGTCAGTGCTCGATCTCATTCTAGTGTCAGACCCCAGCCTCGTCTCGGATATCCATTATTTGCCTCCGTTCAGTAAATCAGATCATTCCACCTTGGCAACCGAGTTGCAGTTTCGACTATTAAGTCCAAATTCTGGGTCCTTTAAAGAAGTTCGTAGTGTAGACTATGATAAAGCATCTGAACTCTTGGAATCAAAAAACTGGTCTCTGATATTTGGCGACGAAGGGGATGTTGAGGAGATGTGGCGCTCTTTTATGGGGGTAATTGATGAGGTTATGTCCGCTTGCACGACCAGTCGTTGGGTTAGAACGAACAGCGCGAAGCCGTGGATCAGTAAGGGACTATTGAAAATGTCAAGAAGGAAGAAGGCACTGTGGCAGAGGCTCCTCCGGACTAGATCAGTCCGTGATTTTCAAGATCATCGCGAGTATTCAAAGCACATCTCTTCATCTTTAAGGCAGGCAAAGATCCAGTACGAGAGGCGACTCGCATCTGCGAAAAACCGAAACAAATTTTTCAAGTACCTCAAGATGTCTATGAATGGAGCAGTTAGCTTTCCGGCCATCTATGGCCGGACAGGCCGTTCCTGTGAGGATTCCCTTGAGACCGCCGAGGTATTTGCCGATGTCTTCTCCTCTGCATTCGTGAGGGAGCCCGACGGACCTCTTCCAGAGGTTAGGTTTGCTAGGGTTTCTGATGAGATTTCTGATATCAAGATCGATGAGGAGCTGATTCGGGGGTGCTTGGCTCTGCTCAGGGATACTGCTCCAAGTCTCGATGACCTTTCTTCCAAGCTTCTCAGGAGCTGCGCGGGTTCCCTTTCTATTCCCCTTTATAGAATTTTCTCTAGTTACCTCAAGTATTCGATTCTGCCTGCTGACTGGCTTACTGCTTCCGTAACACCCGTTTTTAAAAAGGGGATAAATTATCACCGCACAATTACAGACCCATCAGCTTGCTTTCTACGGCTTCCAAGGTCTTGGCAAGGATCATTTCGGACCAGATCACCCAATTTGCGTTATCAAACGATGTTATCCCTAATGAACAGCACGGATTCTTGTCTGGTCGCTCTACCATGACCAACCCCATTTTGTGTATCCATGAGTGGACTAAAGCGTGGGATCGGGGGGAGCCTGTGGATGTTATCTACCTTGACTTCTCCAGGGCTTCCGATAGCGTCCCTCACCGTCGGTTGCTTGCTAAGCTCTCTCAACTTGGAATCAGGGGAAGTGTTCTAGCTTGGATTGGTGCTTATCTATCCAATCGTTATTTCCACGTCAGGGTCGATCGTTCCTTCTCCAGTCCCGGGAGCCCTTTGTTATCTGGTGTTCCACAAGGTACCGTCCTGGGCCCTATATTATTTTTATCATACACCTCCGATCTACCTAGATTACTCCACTCTTCGTGCTCTATGTTTGTAGATGATACCAAAATCTATAACTTTCCCTTATCTAACTTCAATACTCTGCAACTTGACCTGAATGAATTGAATGTTTGGTGTGGTGAATGGTTACTTCCTTTGAATGTGGAGAAGTGCTGTGTTCTTCATATTGGTAAAAACAACCCGAGGAGGGAGTACTTCATCGGCGGCGATAGGCTGAAACAAGTTTCAAGTCACTGTGATCTGGGTGTAACTGTCTCCGAGGATCTTCGCTGATCAAACCATGTAAGCATCATCACTGCCAGAGCCAGACAGTTGACTTATGCCATCCAAAAAACCTTCAACAGATGTGATATTGCTACATTGAGGCTTCTCTTCACCACCTACGTAAGACCATTGTTAGAATATGCTGGTCCAGTTTGGTGGCCTTCCACTCGTGCCGATGAGCATTGCCTCGAGTCGGTCCAGCGCTGGATCACCGTAAACCCTTTGGAAGGATTCGCCCCACCTACGAGAAGAGGCTCATCACTTTCGGATTGCCGACTTTCCAGTCGCGGCGCGACAGAGGTGATTTAATTTTTTCTTTCAGGTCTTTACGTGGCCACTTTGGTGATGATATTCGTGGCTTATATACTTTAAACACCAATAATCTGAGAGGTCACCAGTTCAAATTGGCAAAGGAAAAGTTTGCTACTTCCCAGCGGCATAGTTTTCTTACCAACAGAATCTTTGAGTGGTGGAACCGTTTACTAAGTGCTGTGGTTGATGCTCGAAGTGACAATGCCTTGGACCTTGGAGCTGTTCAAATGTGAAACAATTAAATTTAATCTGTATTGAGTTTATAAGAAATTTCCTCTACTCTAGTTTTTTTGTAATAATAACAATAATAATATAATATGTAACAGACTGGGACTCAATACAGACGAACCTAAGATGCCTTATTATAAATACGTTCCTAAGTCAGTCATTGAAACCAACCAATTCACTGTTTATTACGACCGATCGATCATTACCGATCGCTGTGTCCCCTTTAACAAACCTGATATCGTTATGAGAGACAAGCAATCGAGCGAAGGTATTATTGTAGATATCGCGATCCCTAACACGCATAACCTGCTGAATACAATTGCAGAAAAAAAAAAAAAATACACTGAGTTAGCAGATGAGATAAAAAGGATGTGGAATCTCAACAAAGTCACTATTGTACCAATTGTACTATCTACTACAGGGGTTATACCATGGGAGTTGCACAATGGCTTGAAGTTCCTGGGACTACACAGAGATATTTACATGCTGCTACAGAAAGTTGTAGTTCTGAACACCACTAGAATAGTCCGAAGATTTTTGAGTCAGGATTAAATTATAGAGATGCTTGGCCAAAAACCCGTATCACATTAAATCAACCAGGACAACCTGAGAAACTAGAAATATAATAATAATAATAATAAGTGTCAATTTTATCTAGTTTTCATGAAAAAAAAATTCAGAACTCGTCGAGTTTTGAAATTTTTCATAATTATTCATCGTGATAATGACAGAAGATGTCTGTAGAAATGTTGGGATGATGAACAATGAAATATGATGGTTATTGTCCAAATAAATAAACTTTATAGCGTTTTCAGTTCATATAAATGTGTGAAACTTTCAATGAAGATATAGTATATGAGGAGATGGAAATGTTATGTTTTATGTTAATTGTAGTTTTATTATAGATTAATTTCTTCAATCCCCAGAATTTTCAATGAAAAGGCAAATTCCTTCGACGGAAATTGTACCCTTGAAAGAGTCAAAAATTTCAGAAATCAAGAAACAGATTAAGAGGCCTAATATATATTGTAGGTTTGTTTGAAAAATATACATCTCCTTTGCTATTTAGTCCATTGAAATCAAAAGAGTAAATCGATGCATTGAAATCTACACGAAACGAATATTTTGAAGTAATATATAATATTATTCATCTATCCTTGAAAGGATAGACTTGTTCCATTGAATAATTTGAATTATGGGAAGAAATCCATTATAAGTCAAATTCTTTCTGTTATAATGAGCTCAATTCTTCATAAAGCCATAGAATGCTGTTGTAATTTTCTGTGTCGATTTGTTGAGCGTCTATGCTTATATTTGAGGTTAGTTTTCAGAATGATTTCAAAGTAACATGTTCATATTAGTCCAGTAAAGGAAGGTCTGAAATCACTTTTTCTTGGAAAGAGCTGCATTTTTGATATGTTGATTGTTATAATGGGAGAAACATATGGTCAAAACTGCAGGTGTTAAAATTTTCAGGAACACTGAAAAATCCTTGAAAATATAGAGAAACATACGGTTTTTCTGATATTTTCGCGAATTAGAAGGTTTAGTAAGAAAAAGTTTTAAACAAAAGTTGTAGAGCGGAAAATTTAAGTCCAAATTATGTACTTTATCGTTCTCGAAAGTGAATTTGTATACTGATAAACAGCGTATTTCTTTAGTAGCGCAATACCAACGAATTTTAAATTTGGCGCTCGAAGAAATGACTACCTGTAGGCTGAACCAAACATCTGGCAGATATTCGCCAGAGTTGGATTCTACTCGTTTTGTTATTGTATTGCTCTTATTACATTGAACCCTAGCATATAATGTTCAGTTGGTTGGAAACGGACAGTTTGGGTAGAACGATGTTCGGTTTTCTAATCTGATGTGCTTGCGAAGGCGATATAGATTCTTCAATGGAGGCTAGAAGTAATACTGAAAATAGAAAATTAAAAAATTGGATAAATTTTGAAAAGGGAATTTTGAAATTTGACGAAATTGAAATTGAAATTTTATTAATTCAAAAACTAAAATAGTTTTCAGCCGCAATTATGAACAAATTCCTATCTGAATTTCCTTAAGATGCATACGATATACGAATAATAATTTAGACGTAGGTAGGTATGTTTCTGGTAGTAAAATAATAGTAATTCTTCGAAAGAAAGAAATTTATTCACAGCAATGGGACAAAAGAGTTTAATTAAAAAACTGTAGTAATTATTTGAAGACCAATAGCATTAATGAATAATAATTAAAGTTTCTGCATCGAATAATATCAGGAAAAACTGTTTTTTCTTTTTTAATTATAATTCTTCAATCAAATGCATCAATATCATCTCCCTCAGCGTCATCTAGATCCCATTCGTCTTCATCGACATCAGAGTTCATTTATATTCTATTCATCAGGTCAGAGACATACCGTTACACATTTTGCAGAATCTTGTACATTTCAGTCCTGCTTTTTTGCAACTATAGCGAGAAGTATCATATTTTCCATTACAGCTGCAGAATACCTTCATCAAATAAGAATCAATTAAGACAAGAATAAGAGTGAATTTCTGAAACTAATAAAACTAGGGTGTGAATGAATTTGATCACATCATTCAATAATTCCTGTGGAGCTACTGCTTTGGTTATCATTTTAGGAAGTAGCATACAATGTGATCTATGCCAACCCCAATGCTCAGGTTTCAACGACGGTCGTCCTAGCCAAACCTGAATTCGATAATAAACTCGTCTGGTGTGTTCAATCAATGCTGACTCTGTTGGAGGAAGCAATACTAGGGGTGCACTGATTCCTGAAGATCGGGATTTCTCTGTAGTAAACGTATTATTTTATTCTTTCCTTGAGTGTACATAGCACTAGTAGAATCACATCCAGCAAATACATGGGCGAATAAAATAAATGGCTTCAATTCACGGTCCTGATATGTTGAATACAAAGTATTTCCTTTCGATCCTGGAACAACTTTGTAGAAAAATATATTGCTGTGATCTGGTGTGAGAGATCTATGTCACTGCCAACCACAGCAACCGATTCTTGAATGTTCTCTTTCAGAGAGATTGCTGCCATTACTATATTTACATCGGCATCTTCTTCTGCTTCTATAATATGTTTTCGTAGATAATTGGACAGTATTTTGATAAATGTATATTTATTCCCAATATTTGACAAACATTTTTTTTGGGTCATTGTTACTATTTTGTCTTCATCAATTTGTACATCAGGGGCAACAACTTTTTCTTTTCGGCGGAATCGTTCATACGATTTTATTCCGATGATTTCATCCGAATAACCGCTAAATACAATTTTAGAATTCTGTCCCAATTTTTTCAATATGAACGATCTATATATTTCTAACATATCTACGAGTCTCTTACTGTGATGCCATACAACTTGATGTAATAATTATCCACCATCTGTAACATATATCATACCAGTAAGCAGAGATTGTGATTGAAGATTCGTTGAGAATAATTTATAGAGGTCAGAGTTAACAGTTTTTTTTATTAATCCATATTCGTCGAAGAGAGATAGTGGATATGGCAACAATTCGTAAGAAATTGCCTCTTTTCTCCTTGATTCATCGTTCTGATAAAGAACGAACAATCTCTGCAATAATGCAGATGAGTCTATAGAAGATGTACCTCCAGGAATACGAATTCTATTCTGGCTATCGCATAAATTCTCAACTTTAAATTTTGATGACAAAGTTTTATTTCACAAATTTGTTTCCAACAATTGCTTCCATTCCTTTGCATCCTTGAAACGCCATATGACAATTAATATGGTCGCTACCAATAACATCTGTAGAAAGAGACACCAGACAATCTCTTTTCTCAAAAGTATTATGGTATTTTAGCCAGAATACAATTTTTTCTATGTCTTCTTCATCTCTCTTCATCACTTTCAGATAAATCCACGAGTTGTTCACTATTCGCTGTTCTCAAATCAGCATATTACTCCAAAAATGACGTCAAATGCCGATGGTATCCCCAGAAGGTAACGCGCAACAACACTGGGTGTGACTCCTCTACCGTGCCTTAAATCGGTACCGAAAAATCTATTCAGTGTTTGTTCTATACACATATCACTCCATTTACCACTCCAAGCTTTGTATGTCCTAAGAATAGTGAAATATCCTTCTTTTGTGAACCTGTCGAATTCTAATGTATCCATCGTTGTTTTTAAATGCACCATATCCTGTAAGTACCATTGAGCATCATTGTGCTAACGTTTTCATGACACTGCTTAAGTGCAAATCTCAATCTCCAATACGTTCTGCTTCGACAAACTGGAGTAAAATAATCACGATCTTCAAATATTGAAGTGTTCCCTCGAATTTCCGAGGTGAACATACTGTCATTGGGTCAATATTACAGTCGCCCAAAGTAGGAGAATTTTCCTTCCATTTTTCGACATCATTTTCACATATTTCTCAATTTGATCAGTCGCAGTTTTATTGCTTGTTTTCAAAATATGAATTCCTATAGCAGTGAAAGTTAATATGTGAGCACGTAAAGCTCTTCTGAAAGCCCTTCAGACATTTCCTTCACTGATTATGCAGTGTATGAAGTAGCCCAAAGATCTTTCAAACCACTCCCATCCATGATAAAGCCAATGGCGCCCATATATGATATCAATAAATGGAACCCTCCTAATCTCACAGCAATATTCCTAAATTCAGGACTGCACAATGATAGAGTTAGCTTTGAAATAAGGATGCTGATCGAATGTCACAAAAGTTGTTCTACTTTTATTTCTTTTCGTTTCTTCAGCTGCATAGAGCAAAGCTGTGTGTAAAGTGGTTAAACTGGATGGTGGTGCATTAATGAGTGGGTGACAATTAACATGCGACCTCATATATGTAACGTCTCGTGATAAAATTTCATGAAAACCCTTCCATGTTGGAATATTTTCTATTTCGAGAGATTTCGCTCATAAATACGCAGCATATGATTTTGGAACTTCAGGTTGTACTTTTTATATGAAGTTTTGATTTATCAACGAACTCTTCAATTCATCAGGATTCTTGTAACTGAATGGTATCAATTATATCTGCTTTTGTGAAGCTAAAATAGAAGCAGGTGGCACTTCCATCAGCCTTTTGGAATCTCCTTCATATTCAACATCATATTCTGGTGTACCTAATGACTTTAATACCCCCCAAACAGTGAAATGTTTCATGACCATCCGACGTACTTACTTTGTGATCTGTGTTATCAAAAACGAATTGAATGAAAGAGTTTGGATGCGTTAATTTTACAGGTTGCATAATAACGGAAGCTTCATATTATTGAATATTGTGGTATGAAGCCGATGCTCCTGATTTACTCATCATGTCAATTATCAAACGAGAACCTGTTTTTCTGTAAACATAAGTTCCTACACCTAACTGAAATTCGGAAATGAATATTCTTGGACGAACAATGGAAATTATGGAATGTGCTATTGTATCACGTTTCACATCTTTCCTTGCACTACATTTTGAATCTAGTAAATGGAATAGGGGAGTTTTCAAACTTTCCGGAATTTCAGATATAGTGCTATCTAAGAATTGACTTGAGAGGGGATAAATTTCATAGTTATAATCTTGTTTTTTTTTATATCAGCTACAACGATTTGACCAGCTATCCGTGAAATTAAATTTTATTGATAATTACTGAGAGAATCGGTATTGAAAGCCAATCTTCACTAAGCTCCATTATATAGAGTGATTTGTAAAAGAAAACTGGTTGCTTCCCACGATGTTGTTCGATGATAATGACATTACTATATTTCTCTTTAAATTTTTTTATGAAAGTATTATTGTTGAGAAAGTTTTCCCCCATAACTAACTATATAATAATCTGTTCTTGTAAGTATTCCGTCAAAGAGTTATTTGAGGAAATGAAATTTTGGTGGGGCAATTATTGGTTTCAATGCGTCACTGAAATATCGATTTCAAACTAATGAGTTTAAACCCAATAATAACATGTTATTGATATCCCAAGCGAGCTGTTATTCATTCTAATAGACCAAGAATTCCAAATCACACTCTCCAGACAACTTGTGCTGAATCCTACCCTGTTCTAGAACTTCTGATGTCTAGGACCGCTCGGTTTTGCACTAGGCGCCAAATTTCGAATTCACTGTTATCGCCGCATTAGAGGAATACCTTAATAATCAGTATACAAAACCACTTTCGAGAACGGTAAAGTACATAATTTGGAGTAGAATTTTCAGCTCTACAAATTTTGTTTGAAACTTTTCCTCACTAAACTTTCTCTTGTGCGAAAATATCATAACCATATTTTTTCTCTTTTTCAAGAATTTTTCAATGTTCCTGAAAATTTTAACACCTGCATTTTTGACCATCTGTTTCTCTCATTATAACAATCAGCATATCAATTCCGATAAAAAGTGATTTCAGCCCTTCCTTTACTGGACTATATGTCTGGTTGCGGCATCTCACAAGTAAGATGTAACCAAGAATTGTTTGAATTATTGTTAATCGAATATGAATGCCTGATGAGAGAAAAGTGTTATACACAAATCTCGAAACACCTGTGTCATATTCTATTTCATTTTTTGATTGATTTTCCTGTAGTTTTTTCGAATTGTTTTATGTTATGATAAGAATGAAAAATTCTTTTATTCATTAAAGAAAGCAGAAAAAATAAAGGTACCATTGATACTTTCATGAAGTATCAATTTTAAATATTTTTGAATATGCAATACTTGCTGATCACATCCAATGACAGGAGTCTCTTTCCAAAAATCTTGGAATCGATCATTTGCTACACTAATTAACGACAAAAAATTTTATATTTCTTAGAAGTCAAATTCGGTTGAATTGAATTTGCTATATTTCCAGGTTCATCATACTCATTTCAGCTGCATTTATTAATTGATCGTAATGTTTAGACAATCCGTTTCTTATTGATGAACTATTTTCACCGAACTCCTACAAAATATCAATTCAATTCTACTTGTATAGTACAATTTTTTGACTAATGAAGATCTGTTTTATATTTTCAAACTTCTTCATGAGTAAATTTCCATACAGACAACAGTTTGTGTTAATCCGTAACATAATATTAACAAACTCTACCAGGTATCTTCATATATACACAGCGATATATCAAATCTCCATGACACATCGGAAAATAAACAAATTTGAAACACTCAGTACATTATAAACAGGTCGAATCTCTCTTGAGGAATTTCTCAACATATTCCTCTCACAGAAAACTGATAAGGTTGTTTTATTCACTGCATACCTCAAAATTTTTCAACGCCTCAGCAATATTTCCACAATACTCAATCAACACTAAGAGCTACACAAGAATTTCGATAAAAATGGTGAGAAATCATGTGAGATGTCAACATTTTATCGGATTCCCAACAAGGTCAGGGTCAGAATATTATATAGTGATTACTGTATCGAATTTTTTTCCAGTAATTTATTATCACACCGAGTGTATTTGGGAAGTTTGCTTACATCCGGAGAACTTTGAAAAATCCATGAATTCTTCATGTGTTACTGATTTTTTTCCACATCAATTCATAGGTAAGAGATTCTAGAAATAGAGTCATGTCCAAGACTAAGAAGGCATTCAAATTCGTGGCCTAGTGATGATATTTCCATAAATAAAAAATATTGAAACTTTCATCATATGACACGCACCGAGTAAACAAGTATCCGGGACGTTCTCCTAAAATTTGTTGAAAAGGGATATTAAAGTTGTGTCAGGTTGATTTTTCTTTGAGAAATGGGTCAGACTTAGGCACAACAGGGGAAATCCGAGTTGAAACAACTAATTAAAGAATCAATCACCGAAATATTTACCGATCAAGATTTTCTTGCGACTTTGCTGAAATCGATAAATAATAAATTCGAGAATCACAAGAAAGAAACTGAAGCAGTTGTAAAGGATTTACAAGTCAGTATCAATTATCTCGAGGGAAAAATGGACAGAATTGAACAGATTCAAAAAGTAAACAATATTTGTATACATGGAATTCCCGATGAAAAAGAAGAAAACATCTTGAACAAGCCTGTCGACGTTCTCAAGTGTACGATTCCCAACATTTCGGTCAACGATATACAGGCTCATCGAATTGGGAAAGAGGTGAAGGATGGTAAAAATCGACCTGTCATTATTAAATTTCAGAATGGGGATAAGAAAAGGACGGTCATGAAGAACCTCAAAAAGTTTAGAAGTAGGAAACTGTTTGTTTGTGAGGACCTGACAAGGAATCGACTTGATTTAATTAATGAAACTAGATCAGTCATCAACTAAATGGACTGAAGTGATCTGGTATTCGAAATTTATTAGTTTTCCCTTATTTGTTTTGTAATGAATTCAACATTTCAAATGTTGAATTTGATTTACTTTTTGAATATACTGGAAACAAATGGAGCTTGATGAGGTTCTTTGAGTATATATTACAATGAGTCAGTATTTAATAAAAATTATGGAACAGTGGTATATATTCTTGATGATTTGAACCCAAGAGTTGAATATTTTCAACTTAATCAAACAAATCCTATTCAATGAATAGAATTTAAAATAAATGAACTTTCACTTGGGCTTAATCAAACTGCTCGAATGTACAGACTTTCTCCAGCAACTAGTTTAACTTTGTTCATAGAAGAGATGGAAACATATTTAAATGAACTCAAATATAATAATATTGAAATGATTGTCGGTGATTTGAACATCGATATTTTGGATAGAATGACAAGTCTCTATATGAATGTGACGGGATCATGTGGATTTACTCCATATATAAATAGGCCTACAAGAGTTACAGAAACATCGAAGACTTGACTTGATCACATTTTGGTTAGAGCACAAAAAAATTCTAACAAGATTCTCAAACTTAGTCCTTTTGTTTTTGAGTCTTCGATGTCTGATCATTTTTCACTGGGATTGGAAATAGATTTTGAAGAAGAAATGGGTAAGAAAATTAAAACAAATGAAATTACAAAAATCGATGACAAAAAATTATTGCGTTTGCTAAAGAAAGAAACATGGCTGAGTTTATATGAGAAAGATGATGTTGAGGAGTGTTATCGTGTTTTCAAAGGTATTTTGATGAATCATATAAGATCTTGTTTAAAAAAAAAATAAGTATAAAAAAAATTCTTAAACCATGGATTACACCCGGATTAATAAAAAGTGTTCGTAAGAGGGACAGAATGAAACTTGATTTAAATAAAAATTACTCACAGGAAATGAAACAACGATATATACATTATAGAAATTTCCTCAACAAACTTCTTAAACAAAATAAAAATAATTATTAGGCCAACAAAATTGTAACAGCAAGAAATGATTCTAAAAAGATATGGAAGATTATGAAGAAGCGGCCAATGTAACAAAATCAAAAAACAAAATTAAGAGTGTAATAGGTGAAAATAACGATATTTTAACCCATCCAACTGACATTGCCGATTCTTTCAATGGCTACTAGGAGAAAGAATGCGGAAAAAGGTCAAGAGAATAAAAAGAACATACAAAGCTAACGTAACTAATCCGAATACGCTATTTCCAACACCAGTTCGCTCACAGGAGATCATTGAATTGATAGCTACCCTAAAGAACGATTCCTCGCTGGGAGATGATGGAATTGACGCAAAACTCATAAAAAAAAATCCATACATACAAAATAGACCCCCTCAAATATATTATTAATCTCACATTTGAGAAGAGTGAAGTTCCCTTGGATTGGAAAACTGCAAGTATTATACTTGTACACAAATCCGGTGATTAATTATTACTACAGAATTATAGGCCCATTGCCTTTATTAATAACTTTGCCAAATTATTCGAAGAATGCCTAAAAAATCGTTTTACGGAGTTCTTGGAAAAGAGTAATATTGTCTATAAAAATCAATATGGATTTAGATCAAATTTGAGCACGGAAGATGCCGTATATAATCTAACAAATGAAATAAACATGTCGTTGAACGCAAATAAAAAGAACCAGATCAGAAACACGACAATAGGTATTCCACAGGGTACTGTCCTGGGGCCCGCACTGTTCCTAATCTACATAAACGATATTGGTTCTGTTCTGAAAAACGCTAAGGTAATTGCTTACGCTGATCACACGGTTCTGTCGTTTTCAGGGTCAACTTGGCCTGAGGTATTCGGGAAGGCTGAATTGGGTGTGAAAGATTTGTATTGTTGGTTCAGTTATAACCTTCTTAGTGTAAATGTTTCAAAAACAAAATATATAACATTCTCCATCTCAGCTGTCGACAAACCACAAAATGGGTTTTTGAAAATTCACGATGAGGACTGTCAGAGTCCAGACTGCTCGTGTGAGCTAATAGAAAACGTTGATAAAATCAAATATTTGGGTATCATTCTAGACGAACACCTGAGATGGGGTGCCCATTGTAATAACATTAATAAGAAAATGAGAAACTTAGTTTATAGATTGTATCAACTCAGAGATATTCTCGATAAAAAATTACTAAAGATGTTATATTCCTCACTCATAGAGTCCATTCTGAGATATTGTCTGATTATTTGGGGAGGAGGATTCAACAATGCCTTGCACAACATCATCACAACTCAAAAATATATATTGAAAATAATATAAAACAAGACCCGAACATTTTCAACACAGAGGTTATTCAGGCTAGCTAATGTACTTCCACTTAGGGCTCTTTATCTTATTATCTTTCTAAGCTGGAACATATTTTGCCGAGAATTCCCTCGTATTACAACTCTAGATCAGACTTATTAAGTAGCCATTTGTACAAGAAGTCCCATTCACATCGTACAGTGACATATTTTGCACCTAAATTTTATAACAAACTCCCTAGCAACATAAAATCATCGAAAAACAACAAACGTTAGTTCAGTAATCTAACTAAAACATTCATCGGAGAGAACATTGAGATGTTTTCGGAAACCATGAAATCTATTTAACATGTTCGAACCATTTGTTAAAGCAGTTACGTAGAAGCCTACTCGGCGGGGCGCTCTTTCTCCGGGCTCTCTGGGGGCGGTCGCTGTGGTATCATCACTTGCTCTATTCTGTCTGGGTGTCCATAATAAACGAATTTAGCATCTGATTCCCAACATAGACGTGAATTCGTCCATTTCTAGTGTGGGTCTTGTTGCACACAGTTACACTCCTTCTACATGGTTTTTTGTTATTTAACAAAGGAGTTATGTGTTATTTGCGTGTATTTTATTTACTATTATTGTGTGAATTTATTTATGATGAATAAATTTGATTTGATTTGATTCAAGGAACGTTTTGTCTATTGGATATGAAATCTTCCGTGAAAGCATGGTATTTCTTTAACAAAATTTTGCATTCTCTGATTCTCATTTCAGGTTCAAGATTCATTAGTTCGAATATAAGAAGAGCATTTCGCCAGTTCCAACCGACCCAAAGTAAAACCTGATAATGAGAAATAAATATCGAAGAATTGCATAATGAACAAATAGTGATCCAATAGTGATCCAAATATGTCAATAACAGTAATACACATTCGATTAATACATTTTTTATTGTAGCAAACACTGTTTTCTTGATGGATAAAAGAAATTATTTCCATTATCATTTCTATATGAAACAATTCGGAAAAATTGCATAATATTCAATTAAAATTTCAGAGAGCACGTGGGGTCAGATGGCTTTGGCGCTCTTGTTGAGCTACTCGCAAGTTAATATTCGAAAGATAACGAATCCAAAAGCACTCTATTCAGGTTAACGAGAGTCTCTTTCTGTACTCTGTAACAATGTTATACAATTACATACGTATACCTATTTATCAAATCAAAAATAACTTTTCATAGTTTTCCCTGAATTTTTTTCAAATCCTTAATTCCTTTCTCCTTAAAACCTAGTGCTTTTCTAAATTTTGACAACGTATATTATTTCACCGTAATATATATATATAGATTTGTTCGACCGCCTACACAGACCCAAATCGGTATACTCTACCGACTTTTCGGTCCAAAGTGACGTTGTCAGACCCGGCTCCGGGTCTGACAACGTTTTCAATGGAATCATAATCAGGGGGTCAGGGGTGTTAGATATGAATTTTGAGCCGGGTCCGAAAAGTCGGTGAAACATCATATTTTATACAGAAATACTTCGGGGAACGGCCAGTGCGAGGGCGCTTCCGGCGACCTCGTCTTGCTGTATGTAAACGGTATACTCTATCAACGTCTCCAATCCCTAAATCTGGCAACCCTGTGCCTTGTGTATAAACCGGAATTCTCATTCTTCTACAACTTATACAAACCCGATATAGGGACCGTCCTCCAGAAGATAGTTTATTCATTTCTTCCAAGCGGACCGAGAATATGACCTCATCTCACTGATATTTTATTCTTAAATCGAGTATAGTTGAAAGTCATAAAAATGGGGTACAATAGCTCGTCGTTAGAAGAAAACTACCTGGAAAATTTTTCGCATAAAAATTTTATCATCATTCTTTGGTTAACAACTGACTTACGAATCATATTCATAAGAGTCATGGAAATTTCAATCACCCTTTATAGGGAGTCGTTACGGAAAATTTTCGATATTTTCTTAATTTGACTTTTCCGAATTTTTTTTATGTTCACCGGAATGTAATGAATCTGGACAAAATTTAATTGAGAAATGTACAAGAATATTGGATGAGTCTTAAAAAATTTTGAAAAGCACTGACGAGAGGTCATGAGTATCAGCGTGCTTATTCTTAATGCTGATGAATATCTTACGAGATATCAAGTATTTAAGAACGGTTTCTATGAAATTTGACAAATTTGTTTGTTTAAACGCTATTCGAACATCTTCCTAGTTACAAGTTTATCTGGTGGATATGTTAGTATGTTAGGAAATGTTGAGAAAACGAAATTCCAAATGCATAATTAATGCAGAACTATCCGACGTTTTTGGCCCAGATATTTGGACAATGGACAATCTATCGAGATTCGAAAGTTACAGGCATTTGAACAAACGATAGCTCGCTGTTTACTGAATTTAAGATTTAAAGGTGAATTGATTTTAGAAATTGAATGCTTTCCTCATTCTTCATCTTCGAATCTTAACTACAATTTTTTTTCAGTAAATACTGATTCTTATCACTTTTTCCCCACATAATTTAATCTGGTTTTAATATTGAAACCCAATTTCTAATAAAAATAATAATAGCTTTATTGTCCAACAGAAAATCCATTTACAGGACAAGTCACTATACAGGGATATAAATGTTACTATTAAGAATAACTGCTCCATAACCACCTACATACATATATTACACAAAATCAAAATTATACTATGATGTTCAAGTGCAATTTTCATAAAAGTTTGTTGAGAGCACGAAAAAATATCACAACAGGTACAGCTACTATAATATAATTATTACACATTAAAGTTATTGAAACCTTACGCAGGATATTCGTTCTAGCTCTTTCACATTTAAAAACTGAAGCATTTCTCGAATTGAAACATGGTAGGTGGAAATTTAATTTGCTGAGAATTTCGGCACAGCCGATTTTATTATTTAAGATTTTGTACAGAACCATAACTGATCCTAAAGTTATTCTTAGACTTAAACTTGGATAATTCAGTCGCTGATAAAGATAATTATTATCACATCCTCTAGGACGATAGACTCCGTCAATCTTGAATATATAATACTTCCGTGAATACGATAGAGCTAGAGTTGAAATTTTCAGAGTAGATTTGATTTATAAATATCTTGGCTGAGTTCGTTATTCGGATAAATCGGTAGAATAGTTTCGAAGTAACAAATTAAAATTTTCCAAATAAAAAATTTTTATGGTGCAATTTTATCAGGCGTATACATCAATACCGTTTTCGACTTTGACAAACCAATAGTTTCCGAAATATGATTTTTCAAATTTTGAATAAATACGGGTGAAACTGAACTCTATTTATCCCTTGTTAATCCATCTACCTACTCAGGGTCCAAGGGTCAGCGCTCTAGCCTGTAACGCGGAGTTTTGAAATTCAATATATCCCAACATGCTTGTCACAAAAACCAACGGTATCATTATGAGATGTTAAACCATTTCTGTTTTTGGCGCTCTTGTTCACCCGAACAGAGTGCCTATCATTTTGCCCGAATGTCTGTAATTTTGGAATATCGAGCCGAAAATGGTCTCAATCGATTGGGTTCGACTCACTGATAAAGAATTCGTGGCAAAAGTTGAGTCTGTCCGGCCGGCCGGCCGTATCCTCTCTAACATCCAAAAAGAATCAGCTAGAGTTCTCATATTTTCAGAATAGATTAATTGTCCAAATATCTCGGTCAAGTTCGTTATTGGGCCAAATCCGTCGGATGGTTCAGTAGTTATGAGCATCTGAAATTTTGTTTCCTCAATAACTACTAGAATATCCATCCAAGTTATTGAGAGAGGCTGAAACGAAACGGCTTGCAAAATTTCGCAGAAATCATCACGCTAGAGAATTTTTAAAAAATTCCCAAAAAAAAAATTTTCAATACTCAATATCTCCTAACACTTCATTTAGATTTAAATAAAAATCCGTATATATATTGAGGTTACCGATATCTTACTCATGCTCAAATTTCATTGTCGTAGCTTTCCCCCTTCTGAAGATATGATCATATTTTTTATTTACTCAAGAGAAAAATAGAAATGTCATGAAGTCCGCGCTTTGTCATCGAAAGATTTGCCATCACAGATCGATATTCGTTTGACAACTTGCGGACCTAGATATCAGTGTCAGTTGGCGTAATATCAATCAAAATTTTCATAGAATTCATAGAGGTAGAATTCGATGTCGATGACGTTGTCAAAATTCAGAAAAGCACAGACGTAATATTAATCAAAAAAATTTTTATCTTAGAGGAAGAATTTGATGGCGTTGTCAAAACTCAGAAAAGCAATGACGTAAGTTTTTAGGAGAAGCATAGAACAAAATTTGGTAAAAATCATGAGTAGTTATTTTCAAATTGAGATAAAGGTTTGTTTATTCAATAGGCTTTCATATTTGCATCACATTGTCTCATAGTACGGAAAAAGACTATTGTTCATCCGATCAGAGAGCTTGTAGATTTGTTAAGGTTTGAATATTTACTCACAGGTAGCTCAACAAGAGCGCCAAAGCAATCTGACCTCACGTCAGTGCTTTCTAATTTTTTTTTTTTAATACAATTTCACATTCATGACAACTATCTTGGTCTCGGTAAAGTGAGATATCCCCATAGAAATGCAAATTTCAAACGGTTTGATGCGATCTTCCTGATAAATCCTGAATGAATTACGAGGGTTATTGCATGTGGTTTCAGGATATTAATGAGATTTGGGTTTATTACTTTTGCTTGGTTGTTCCAAGGAGAACAGCAAGCTATTGTTCTACCAAAATAGATAAACTTTTCGACTAGCGAGTCAAAAATATTTCCAATCGATTGTGTTTATGAAGATATAAATAAGGTCATTTAATTTTATCCCTATGAAGCAATTTTTTCCGATACAGCTTTGGAGTAGAGCATTCCGAGTGCCTATGAAGCACTTCTGAATAACTCAAATTATTTGAAACATTGGACATTAAAAAACTTTAACACCTGATGAATTTTCTTGAAGCCCGAATACTTCTACTTATCCGGGTAAAAAAAATGAGTGATTTGAAGAAGTTATCTCTCTGATGTTTTCTCTTCGTAAATGATATCTTAAAGATCTAGTTTAATATCGGCATTCGTCAAATTTTTTTACAAATATCGGAAACAAACTGAAAAACTGCAAATATTTCTCAAATACTGAAATTTTCAAACACATCTTAGTGTGTTTCAAATATTGAGCCCAAAATATTACTAATAATTTTTTTTTTCAATAATGAAAAAAGTTTTATATTATTATTATGTCGTAAAATATTGAAAATTTTCCTTAACAAAAACCTTTAGATATAGATTGGAATTTCTATTATAATAGTTTTTCAAATATGATTAATATGTCAGTTGTTATCGAAAAAAACTTTTTTATGCGGAAAATTTCTTACATACTGTCTGACGATGAGCAATTGTACCCGAATTTTATGAACTTCAATGATGATTCTGTTGAAGATTTAAATACCAGTGAAGATGAGTTATTTGATTATCGGTCCGGTTCGAAGAATTAAATAAAGAAATCTTCTATACGACGGTTCTCTCTATTGGGATTGTATAAGTTGTAAGAAGCGATAGATTTTGGGAGAATTCAGTGGATACATTTCATGTGACCTTCTACTGAAAGTAAAATATCCTCGTCAGTCACTTCTCAACATAAGATATGCAATTAGAGATATTTGCGGTATAACTAACCGACGCGGTCAGTCCCAACGATCTGACAACACCGCAGGGACTGAAAAGGTTTGGAGAACATCCCGTCGGCGTATATGTGGGAATGAAAAGTCGGTTTAGGATGTCGGGCTTCAAAACGTGAATCAAGTATATCTCTTTTTTGAATGAAAAAAAATTTTTCCCCTCTAAAGTTGCCTGAGGAGTTATATTTCCTCAAAGCAGCTTTTCCACATATATACACGCAAAAAACATCTGGATCATACGGGTCTCAGGTAGCCTGTCGCATGTACCGGGACTGAACACGTCTGTTAGATAAATATATATATTTACAGCCCACCTGTAAACTTGCGTCCGTACATTACGATTTTTACATGTAATTCTGCGTCCACCGCATTGCTGCGTCCGTATACGGACGCAGAAATACAAGTCAATGCTAAACGCTCTGTTTTGACGTCATCGTTTGTTTCGTTATAATACGGCGAGGACGTCCCAATGATGAAATCGTGGACTTTTTCTGAATATTGTAGTTCGAACAATTTCCATTTGCGGCGCTGCAGTCGCTCAGTGTATATTCGAAATGCATATTACTGTCACACCATTCCGACATTGGTGCTTCAAAAACCGGCAACACTGCATTGGGTATCGCCTACGATCAAACCGATATTTCTGCGTCCTTTAATGATTTCCAGATGCGGGTTGTTTACGCTTTTTATATCGAATGATTCAAGGTCATTGAACAACTGCAGTAAAGAAGTTTTGCTCTTATGAACTCGAGTCTCGAGAATAGAATAATTGAGATCTATGATGAATCCCACTTTGCACATCGCGTCGCTTCAGGACACTTGGAGATCGAATGAGATATTCCTTGTATGATCAAGATCAAACTGATGTTACAATAATCTTGAAAGAAATGGTGGAATTTTTAAATAAGATTCGGCATCATTAGCATAGAATTACTTTGGTTAACTGAAATGACCGATTCAATGAAAATTGATTGATCATTTTATTCATTCAATACAGATTCGTCAACTAACTTGCTTTATGGTCTACATTATATTATATTGAGTTATTTTCCGAAGAATGAATTGAATATATGAAGACACTTTTTTTGATGAATGAATGAATTTCGTCATTGACAGGTGATCATTTCTTATGTAGGTATTTTTTTGTGATTTGAATATTTTATAACAACACCGCAGATTTCGCTAGCCCTCAGTTCTTGAAATTATTCAATTAAATTTCTTGATATTGTAAAATATTTGATTGTCACGAAAACCACCCATGACTCAAAAGGTCGAGTCGCCCTCGCAGTAAGGAGATAAACTGTAAAAAATTTCATTAGTTTTGTGAGCAATTCATCATACTGATTAATTTCGAATAGGATCAGTTAGAACTTTCAATAATTCATTGTTTCACAATATCTAATAAATTGGGAAATATAACTTGTTTTCCTGAAATATTTTTTCGATTGCTATCTCCAAGAGAATATCAATGCACAAAGCGTACTGAGACTGAATCTAAAAAATTTCCTCAAAACCAATGTGACATTTCCATATCTTAGCCCGGTCGCAGCAGAAGCCAGATATAGTTTTTGTTGACCAATTTTAACCTTAGCCATAATTTTTGTGAATAGACACATTTGGCTGGATTGTAAAGCATATTGATTGTCAGCTAGGACACTAGGCAGCGGAGGGTATATCGACCTGATCATCAAAAACACGTAAAAGAAATTAGTTTAAGAAAATTTAACTCTGCTGAAATTTATAGAGATGATGGTTTATACAGGGTGTCTACTATAATAGGTACCAAACTTCAGTAGGTGATAGTACAAGTTATTTGCAATAAAAAATGTCCTAAACACTTTTTCGAAAAGTTTATAGTTATCGAGTTATTTAACACTTCTTGGTTTTTCGAAACTTCTTGCTTCACCCTTTAAAAACAAGAATATTTCTGTAATTCTTACAGCTACATCAAATCTGACCATAACATCGCAGAGGGCAGTAAAGGCGCTATAAAATAGGTAGTTACTAATGTTAAAAAAATGTTTTATACCGGGTGTAGTAAAAGGGTATATGTAAAAATTGAAAACAGTGCAAACTTAGTGGTATTTTCTTGTAAGCTGTACCATAGAAAATTGGTGAATAAGTAGAGGTTTTTCCTCTACGAAAAATTAGTACATGTAATAGACTTTTAAACGGTATATCAACTTTTCACTTAACTTTTGTTTTTCCAACAATATCTCTGTTTTAATTCAGAAAAACATAAAATTCAGACACGCAAATTTTATAACAATTCATCTTTTTCGTACAGAATCCACAACCTTTCGAAGTTCATTACGTTTTCGATGCATTGTATCACAACATTCCTGAATTCTGTTGATTAGTTCTTCTCGAACATTAATGCGATTTTTATTCACATTTTCTATCAAAGTGCCCCAAACATAAAAGTCTAATGGGGTATGATCGGGGCTTCTAGGTGGCCATCTCGAGGACCATATCTTCCTATCCATTTCTCCCCAAAGCGTTGATTCATCCAGTCCCTCAAAATTCGACTATTAAGGGCAGGGCCTCCGTCCAGTTGAAAATAAAGTTGATATCTATCCGCTATGGAAATATCTTCAAGAATGTCAACCACGTTATTATTCAGTTAATTTGTGAATTCATTGAAATTGAGGCGATTGGGAAGTATTACGGGCTTGAATAGCCGCCAATCAGACGTTGACTCTTAATTCATGTTGATAATGAGATATAACAGTCGCATGTGGATTTTCCGTTTCCCACATATGGAAATTTCGTAAATATATTATTCCAATTCTACTGAATGTTACCACATCTGTCCATAATATTTGATCACATCCCTACTCTTCCAACTTATTTAGGTACCACCTATAGAATTCTAATGAGACCTCATCATCCACAGGTAACAAATTCTGGACTTTATTTAAATGATATGGGTGTAAATTATTTTGCTTAAAAACTCTGTGTACTGTGGAATGGTGAAGCCCTAATGTGACACCAACACTCCGAGTGGGATCTTCTCTAATAGCGCGAAGTATTGCTGGTGCTTGCCTCCAGTGCTGAGCATTTCGACCACCTTCTCTATTTCGTAAACCTCGAAACTAACACTAACATTATCATACTATTAATAATATTTATAACTGTTTTGAACCTACAATGTATTGAAATAAATTATCATAAAATTTGCGTTTTTGATTTTTATGTCTTCCTGACTTGAAACCGTAATATTGTTGGAAAAATAAAAGTTGAGTGAAAAGTTGATATACTGTTTAAAAGTCTATTACATGTACTAGTTTTCCTAGAAAAAAAAAAACAATAACTTATTCACCAATTTTCAATGGTACAGCTAACAAGAAAATAACACTAAGTTTGTACTCTTTTCAATTATTACATTTACCCTTTCACAACACCCGGTATGAAACATTTTTTTAACATTAGTAACTACCTATTTTATAGCACCTTCACTGCCCTTTGCGATGATATGGTCAGATTTGATGTAGCTGTAAGAAAAACAGAGATATTCTTGTTTTTTAAAGGAAAGCAAAAAATTCCGAAAAACCAAGAAGTGTTGAGTAACTCGATAACTATCAAGTTTTCGAAAAAGTGTTATAGGACATTTTTTGTTGCAAATGACTTGTACTATCACCTGCTGAAGTTTGGCACCTATTTTAGTAGACACCCTGTATAATTATTCAAATAAAAAAAGTCGTCAGCTAGCTGTATGTCGGTGGAATAACCGTCAGCTAGTCATAAAAATGTGTAAAAAAGATAGACACCCTCGTTCTATAGTCAAGTATGTACCATTCGTTTGGTCCTTTATACAGGGTGTCAACGGAATAAGGAAACATGCTCGCGTTTAGATACCCTTGAAGTTATCGACTTCGATTTTTTTTAATGTGAAATACGTTTTGATGAGTGATGAGCATAATTCGACGAAATAAAATGTCAGAAATACTTCCAGGGAGACCATAAATGAAAATAATTTCTGATTCTTAGATGGCACACTAGGTATATTTTTTCGTATTTTCATCATACACGTCATTACGAGTACAACTATATGTCACTTGTCAATTTTTGACAATTAATGTGAATTATTTTTGAAATTTCATTTTTATATCTAGATGGGTGAAAATGAGTTCGATCGTTCAATTTTCAGTCCAGCATGAGGGTGAATTACATCTCTCCACTAAATATCCCAAATTTCGTAATTTATTCGACTTTTTATACTTCCGGAAAAAACTTTCCACAAAAAATTATGTTTTCAAATGCAAGTATGTTGGGAACAGAGTATAATCTAAAAGGTTATTTCTTTCTGCTCAATTCGACCCAATTAGCGGAACTGAAAATTGAACGATTGGATCCATTTTCAGCCATCTAGTAATTAGAATGGAATGTTCGAAATAATTCACATAATATGTCAAAAATCAACAAGTGACATACCTAGAGTGCCATTTGAATTTTTTTTTTTCATTTCCGTTCTTCCGGAAATACTTCTGCCATTTTTCTCAGTTGAAATATGCTAATCGGAACGTATTTCACTTTAAAAAATCGAAGTCGATGACTCTAACGATATTCAAACGCGAGCATGTTTCCATATTCCGTTGACACCCTGTATAGGAACTCAAACAAGTAATAGAAAAAGTTCCAAATAAAAGTTGTTCGTCATAATGTGATCTTTTAATGTAAAAAATGTCGAAATGGCGTCGATTTTAGGTATTTACTATATTTTTGAGAGGAGCTCAAAACACGATTTCAGTCATATACAACATTAATAGTCTATTATGTTCCGTTCCGGATTTATGAAAAAGACCAAAAATTTCCGAACTTTTCAGATTTTTTGCTGATAACTTCTAAACTAAGCGGTTACGATTATTTATTCAAATTTTCTGTACTTATACTCGGGCCTCGCGCTTCACGTTTAGCTGTACCAGCTGACGGGTTTTCCACCGATTTACATTCAGACGACAATTTGTTTTATTTGAATAAATACGAGTATATGAGCTGTCATCTCTATATGCTTCAGCAGGGTTGAAATAAGATTTTTTTAATTTTGTATCTCATATTTCCCACCTGGCACATAAATTGAAAATTTTGAATACAAGCCTGCAAGTTTTTTCAATTTTTGCCAATTTGATGGAGAATATGTATTGTAACAAGCTTCATATTTGTCAACCATCAAGCAGAAAATTTGCCATTTTTACGAAGATTTGAGAGTTTATAGTTTCAGCATTTTTCAGAGAACACCATGTGAATCTGAAATCTCTCTCTATTTAGCCGTTGTCTTTCACGAGACTACTCACCATGTATATGTTTTTATTCATTCAATTGTTTCGTCTTCAGTTGAGGAATTTACTCTTCAATTCTTTTACTTGATTTTTGGCGCTCTTGTTCACCCTAACAAAGTGCCTATCATTTTGCCCGAATGTCTGTAATTTTGGAATATCTAGCCGAAAATGGTCTCAATCGATTGGGTTCGACTCCCTGATGAAGAATTCGTGGCGAAAGTTGAGTCTGTTCGACCGGCCGGCAGTATCCTCTCTAGCATCAAAAAGAATCAGCTAGAGTTTTCATATTTTCAGAATAGGTTAATTGTCCAAATATCTCGGTCAATTTCATTATTGGGCCCAACCCGTCGGATGGTTCAGTAGTTATGAGCATCTGAAATTTTGTTTCCTCAATAACTACTAGAATATCCATCCGATCAAATTGATACTTGAAATATTGTTGAGGGAGGCTGCAAAAGACAGCTTGACGTTGTCAAAATTCAGAAAAGCACAGACGTAAGTTTTTAGGGAAGGGAATTATAGCTTCGCACAAAACTTGGGGAAAATTATGAGTAGTTATTTTTAATTTGAGATATAGGTTTGTTCATTCATTAGGCGTTCATATTTGCATCACATTGTCCCATAGTACGGGAAAAGACTACTGTTCACGTGATCAGAGTGCTTATAGATTTGTTATGGTTTGAATATTTACTCGCAAGTAACTCAACCAAAGCGCCAAAGCAATCTGACCTCACGTCAGTGCTTTCTAAATTTTTATATGTCCAATTTAATTCAAAATCAATATGATTCAACCCGGTACGACAAGCATTTCTTACAAACAACATGTAACTTGTGCTTTCGCTTAAAAATTGTCATTCCTTCATATGCTAACTGCTCCCTATATCCAAAGTGGCGAAAAAGGAAAAAGCTACAAATTAGACAGCAATATTGGTTAGCGTTCCTTCGAATGGAATGTCACGGACAGTGAGTAGGTAGATTCAACAATGAAAATTCAATCATGAATTTGGCAACACCGCCTGTGCAGAATTGTAGGAATAGTTGACATGTATATTAGCGTATGGACGCAGAAATAACTAGATAATGTTCAAATAAATATACGGATGCAGAAACGATGGTGTTCTGTAAGGACGCAAGGCTGCTGGTAGAATTGAGAAAAAATTTGTCTCCTTCATTTTTCAAGTATACTGAGAACTGAAACTCGCAAAATGATTATGTGGTGTTGCCAACGTCATTCGGCTGAACAGATGTCGATATACACGAAGCTTTCTAGTGGACGCAATGATGATAGTATCATTGAATGACGCAGAAATGATGTCTGGATGTATATATATATATATATATATATATATATATATATATATATATATTATTTAGAAGTAGTCTTTTTGGGATTAGAGCACGGGATCAAAAATTAGGACTTCATCTATTTTTTTTTTCTATATTAATTAACTACATATGTTTCGGCGTATACTAAGCCTTTTTCAAGTTTACGTGCTACAAACATAGTGACAATCACATCTAAAATGTACAATCAGATTATTAGGGGTTTCTTAACATTTCCACATTTTATGCTAGCCTACCTGTCCAACAATTCATCTTAAAAATCAGAAAATTAAAATCATGTTCATTGTGTTGTGAACGCTGTCAACTAGAATCATTCTTCAAATTATCTCTTGTATATGCAGGTTTTCAATTTATCACCTGGAATGCCATCTGTGCATATGTGTGAAAATTGTTGATAGAATATTTTATTTTCACTAGTTCATTTTGGTGATGTTTTCGAATACACTCACAGATGCCACCTCGACACAATTTTGATACCATTACAGAATGTTGTAGTAAATTTTGGATAGGTTTTTCAGGTCTGTTCTATCATTTATTGAGTGTTTTCTCTTTGAATGTATATCATTTCTTGGAATGTCCTTATTTTGCTGTTGGTTTCTTTATGCAGAATTTTAAAGTTGTCAAAGTCAAATCTATGGTCATTCTCTCGTTCGTGCTTTTTAAGGGCGGTGGAATTTTCGAATATTTATGGCCGTTGATCCTTTCTTTGATGTATTGTGTTGTTTGGCCTATGTAGATTCCTGGACATTCTTTGCATTTCAGTTGGTAAACACAATTTGATATTTTTTCTCTCGGAGTTTTGGCTTTTAGCCTCGTGTAGAGTGGTCTCAGATTGTTTGTGGACTTATGTGCAATTTTGATGTCTGTGTCTTTGAAAATATGGTTGATTTTTTCGGACAAGTTTTTCACGTATGGAATTGCTATGTATATTTTATCTTTTTTTGAGCTTTCATTTTTATCGGAATTGTAAGCTGCATGAATTCTGTTTTTAAATATTTTCTCTATTAGTTTTTCTGGATAATTATTTTGTTTCAAGATTTCTTTGGCTTTTTTATTGTTTCGATGCGATGTTTTGGTGATGTAAGTTTTATTGATCTATCTGCAATTCCTGATATAACACTTTTTTATATTGAATTGGTGCTGTTGATTCATAGTTTAGGTATCTTCCTGACCATGTTTCCTTTGTGTGCCATATTGTTTCTATATTTGAGCAGTTTCTGTTCTGTATGAGCGTCATGTCTAAAAAGTTTATTTTATTGTTAGTTTCTATTTCTGTTGTGATTTTAATTTTAGGATGGTAGTTGTTCAGTTCATTTAGCATTGACGCTATATATGTTTCAGGAAGTGCAGCTATGCAGTCGTCCACATATCTTTTGAAAAATACTATTTTATACTCTTTTCTTTTTTTTTTCATTATAGTTTTTAAGGTCTTCCATTACAAGTTGGGCTAGTAGGGCCGATAGAGGGCTCCCATGCTGCATCCATCGATTTGACTATAAAAAGAATTTTCAAACTGAAAGTAGGAGTTGGATATGCAGAAATCAATGGCTTTTAGGAATTCTACTTTTGGAAGATCTGTGTGGTTTTTTATTTCATTCCATCGTTCCGAAATTATGTTTATCGCTTTATCCATTGGTGTGTTGGTATATAGACTTACTACGTCGAATGACACTAATTTTTCGTTATTATATCCTACAAACATTACACAAGCCATAAAGAAACTCTGGAATCTGAAAACAAAGAATGCAAAGCAGAGAAATAGAAGAATATTTCTACTACAGTGCAAGAATGCAAACCTACGTCCAGCGTTCCTAAAACTTGGTCTTAACCACATTAAATTTCTACAAGACTCAATAGAAGTCAACTTCAAAAAGCAATAGACAGTTTCCAATTGAAAACAATTAATTTACTTCTAACAGATACAACAAAACAACTAAGACAACTAGAAAAGGAAATAAAACTCACCGAATCAGAAGTAAATAAAACACAGCCATCTGTTTATATTAAACAATATCTAAACATCCAGAACAACAAAATAGAAGAAACATTTAAGAAAATTCGAAGCAAACAAAGAAAAAAGATAGAAAGATTACAAAACATAAATAATAACTCCAGAACTACACATACAGAATGGGTCAATAATCTCACCAACACTAATATACCTGGAACAGTCATGGAAATTCTAAGTTTGGGACCAAATTACAGCATGGAATATGAAAAGAAAAACCTTCCTATAATAGACATCATTTCCAGTTTAGAGACCGGAATTATAAATTTAGAACAGGAGAGACAATCAAAAATTAGAACAGATATAACAAATACCATCACAAATTTCAAAAATAAACAAATAAAAAGAATAGGGAAAAAGATATATTAAATAAGAAAATTAAAGAAACAAAAACATTCCTCCAAAATAATCCCAACCTGACTATTCTGAAGTCAGATAAATCCAATAAAACAGTCATAATGAACCACGATGAATACAGAAACAAAATACTAGAACATCTGAACGACGAACAAACCTACAAAAAATTAAACAGAGATCAGACACAAATAATTCAAAAAAAGAACAATGAAATGACAAAAAATTGGGAAACCAAGAACCTTTTACCTAAAAAACTCTGTAATCAACTCAAAATCCACAATGCTCTACCTCCTCAAATTTATGGGTTACCTAAACTACACAAAAACAATATCCCACTAAGACCAATTGTCAGCTGTATTCAAAGTCCCACCTACAAGTTATCAAAATATTTAGCCAAATGTATTTCACCCATTATAGGTCAAAATGCATATCACATAAAAGACTCTTGGACATTCAAACAATTCATAAACACAGTAAGCCTCAATAATAACGAAAAATTAGTGCCATTCGACGTAGTAAGTCTATATACCAACACACCAATGGATAAAGCGATAAACATAATTTCGGAACGATGGAATGAAATAAAAAACCACACAGATCTTCCAAAAGTAGAATTCCTAAAAGCCATTGATTTCTGCATATCCAACTCCTACTTTCAGTTTGAAAATTCTTTTTATAGTCAAATCGATGGATGCAGCATGGGAGCCCCTCTATCGGCCCTACTAGCCCAACTTGTAATGGAAGACCTTAAAAAAACTATAATGAAAAAAAAAAAAGAAAAGAGTATAAAATAGTATTTTTCAAAAGATATGTGGACGACTGCATAGCTGCACTTCCTGAAACATATATAGCGTCAATGCTAAATGAACTGAACAACTACCATCCTAAAATTAAAATCACAACAGAAATAGAAACTAACAATAAAATAAACTTTTTAGACATGACGCTCATACAGAACAGAAACTGCTCAAATATAGAAACAATATGGCACACAAAGGAAACATGGTCAGGAAGATACCTAAACTATGAATCAACAGCACCAATTCAATATAAAAAAGTGTTATATCAGGAATTGCAGATAGATCAATAAAACTTACATCACCAAAACATCGCATCGAAACAATAAAAAAAGCCAAAGAAATCTTGAAACAAAATAATTATCCAGAAAAACTAATAGAGAAAATATTTAAAAACAGAATTCATGCAGCTTACAATTCCGATAAAAATGAAAGCTCAAAAAAAGATAAAATATACATAGCAATTCCATACGTGAAAAACTTGTCCGAAAAAATCAACCATATTTTCAAAGACACAGACATCAAAATTGCACATAAGTCCACAAACAATCTGAGACCACTCTACACGAGGCTAAAAGCCAAAACTCCGAGAGAAAAATATCAAATTGTGTTTACCAACTGAAATGCAAAGAATGTCCAGGAATCTACATAGGCCAAACAATACAATACATCAAAGAAAGGATCAACGGCCATAAATATTCGAAAAATTCCACCGCCCTTAAAAAGCACGAACGAGAGAATGACCATAGATTTGACTTTGACAACTTTAAAATTCTGCATAAAGAAACCAACAGCAAAATAAGGACATTCCAAGAAATGATATACATTCAAAGAGAAAAACACTCAATAAATGATAGAATAGACCTGAAAAACCTATCCAAAATTTACTACAACATTCTGTAATGGTATCAAAATTGTGTCGAGGTGGCATCTGTGAGTGTATTCGAAAAACATCACCAAAATGAACTAGTGAAAATAAAATATTCTATCAACAATTTTCACACATATGCACAGATGGCATTACAGGTGATAAATTGAAAACCTGCATATACAAGAGATAATTTGAAGAATGATTCTAGTTGACAGCGTTCACAACACAATGAACATGATTTTAATTTTCTGATTTTTAAGATGAATTGTTGGACAGGTAGGCTAGCATAAAATGTGGAAATGTTAAGAAACCCCTAATAATCTGATTGTACATTTTAGATGTGATTGTCACTATGTTTGTAGCACGTAAACTTGAAAAAGGCTTAGTATACGCCGAAACATATGTAGTTAATTAATATAGAAAAAAAAAAATAGATGAAGTCCTAATTTTTGATCCCGTGCTCTAATCCCAAAAAGACAACTTCTAAATAATATATAATATAGCACAAGAAAAATACATATTTATATATATATATATATATATAGATGATTCTCGTGGGTAAGCAGTCAAATAAAAAGTAGAAGACTCTTTTATCCTTTACTCGAGCTTTCAAAACAATTTGTTTCTTTTTCAAGAGTGCTGCAAATTATCAAAAATCAATTGGTGAACAGGTTACAGATCTTCAGTACTTACGATAGCGAGATTGATTATGAAATGATGTTCATTAAATCTTAATCTAATTAACATGAATTCAAGACCTTAAATTATGATAGCTCAAAAAATATAATAATGATTGACAATTTTTGGATGTCATTTAAAGACGTGAACATCGAAGTGGAATCTTGAGAGCTAGGCATATGTGATATACAATACAAGCTTTAGTTTAGAATCAGATTACTTAGAATAAGAACATATGTTCGGTGTTAAAGATTTTGTTATTCACTTATATCTAAGTTTGAAACGTTAGTCACATTTCTTGTTTTTCTATAGAAATCAAGTAAGAATACATTGTGCTCAAAGAGTTAATATCCTTCCTAGAGTTCATGGAGTTATCATATTGTGATATTCTCACCATTTCCATAAATGTTCTTTTTTGAAATTAGGTTCTGAATCTAATATTTTTATATTTTCATAATCAGGATGATGATCTTCAGAATTCACATGATTGGTAAGAGCACAGGAATTTTTAAGAGTTCTGATATTGCTTTTGTGTAGTGTTATCCTTTGTTGAAGTTTGGTGGAAGTCTGACCTATGTATATTTGATCGCAATCCTTACATGGAATGCTGTAGACAACATTAGATTTATTTAAGATCTTATCTCTGTCTTTCAAATTAGTGAATATAGACCTAACTGGTTTTACATTTTTTTGTTGCAATTTTAATTTTATCAGGTAGTAGTATTCTTTTGAGATTATATGTAAGGGTTTCTATGTAAGGTAGTGTTAGGTATAAAAATCTTTGTTGTTCTGATGGTAATAAAGGTTGTATATCAGCATCTAATCGTGGTGGTAGATCATTAGGTGTATTGAATAATAATTTATTGATTAAGTTAATAGGATAACCGTTTTTTATTAAAAGATCTTTGAGAATCAGAAGATTTTTATTTTTAATAAAAAACGGTTATCCTATTAACTTAATCAATAAATTATTATTCAATACACCTAATGATCTACCACCACGATTAGATGCTGATATACAACCTTTATTACCATCAGAACAACAAAGATTTTTATACCTAACACTACCTTACATAGAAACCCTTACATATAATCTCAAAAGAATACTACCACCTGATAAAATGAAAATTGCAACAAAAAATGTAAAACTAGTTAGGTCTATATTCACTAATTTGAAAGACAGAGATAAGATCTTAAATAAATCTAATGTTGTCTACAGCATTCCATGTAAGGATTGCGATCAAATATACATAGGTCAGACTTCCACCAAACTTCAACAAAGGATAACACTACACAAAAGCAATATCAGAACTCTTAAAAATTCCTGTGCTCTTACCAATCATGTGAATTCTGAAGATCATCATCCTGATTATGAAAATATAAAAATATTAGATTCAGAACCTAATTTCAAAAAAGAACATTTATGGAAATGGTGAGAATATCACAATATGATAACTCCATGAACTCTAGGAAGGATATTAACTCTTTGAGCACAATGTATTCTTACTTGATTTCTATAGAAAAACAAGAAATGTGACTAACGTTTCAAACTTAGATATAAGTGAATAACAAAATCTTTTAACACCGAACATATGTTCTTATTCTAAGTAATCTGATTCTAAATTAAAGCTTGTATTGTATATCACATATGCCTAGCTCTCAAGATTCCACTTCGATGTTCACGTCTTTAAATGACATCCAAAAATTGTCAATCATTATTATATTTTTTGAGCTATCATAATTTAAGGTCTTGAATTCATGTTAATTAGATTAAGATTTAATGAACATCATTTCATAATCAATCTCGCTATCGTAAGTACTGAAGATCTGTAACCTGTTCACCAATTGATTTTTAATAATTTGCAGCACTCTTGAAAAAGAAACAAATTGTTTTGAAAGCTCGAGTAAAGGATAAAAGAGTCTTCTACTTTTTATTTGACTGCTAACCCACGAGAATCATCTATATACTTTATATTCAGTCACGAATTTTCTTAAATTATATATATATATATATATATATTCTTTTGAACTTTTGGCTGACAATATTTAGTTAGCAAACAATAAAGCATTCAGATCAGAGGTTAGTGACGGGGTGTCATACAATTCGGCGTATGACATAAAAGCCTAGGGAAAAAAACCCCAGAAAAATAACCCTGGCTCCCCGTCTAAGTGTGAAAGTACAAAAAGAAGCTGAAATATGTTTTAGGGACTTCTTTCTTCAAGAGTGGTCTTCTACTGATGGAGACAGACACTTCTTCAAGTTGCTCACATTGAATCTGGAAATATAAAGACAAGAGCAGAAAAAAGAACTGAATAACAAAAATACGTATCATATTCGTTTGAAATTTATAAGAGTCGAAAACACCATGAATAGCCCTAAAATCTTCTTGAAATTTATATATTGGACAACTATTGATGAGATGAGCTATTGTTTCTTCTGCTTCTCCACATTCACAACTTGCGCTAGGAACTGAGTTCCATCTATATAGCTTGCTATTGGTACGACCATGACCTGTTCTCAATCGATTAAGAACTGTCCAAATTTTTCTTGGGAGATCAAAACCAGGAACTTTTTCAGAAGGATCAGAAAAGAGATACTTATTGAACATTTCGTAAGAGTTCCACTCAGTCTTCCATAATTTATAATCACTTATGTTCATATTGAAGAACGTATTATGCCATAATGGTTTACTTGACTTCAATCTGGGAATTATATTTTGTGGAAAATATGAAATAATTGGGAATAAATTGGGAAAAGAATGATTTTTCTTCCAAGAATTCAGAGCTGCAGTCTGTCTGCGAATATGGGGACGGACTATATTAGACAAAACTGGTAACCAATGAACCGGTGTAGATCTTATAGTGCCAGTAATTATTCTCATGGATGTATTCAATTGTGCATCAATTTTTTGTGTATGTGCACTATTAAACCAAAGAGCAACAATACTCAGCTGCAGAAAAAACTAGGGCTAAAGATGCTATGCGAAGGGTGGAAGCATCAGCACCCCAAGATGATTCAGCTAATTTCTGAACAATATTATTCCTAGTTTTCAGTTTTAGGCTCAGGTCATTTAAATGAGCCTTGTAATTGAGAGATGAATCTAATTTAACATATTTTGGATAGAAATTTTGTTCGATAGGAGAATCATTGAAAGTTACAGCTAATTTCCTATATTTTTCATGATTATTCAGATGGAAACAAGATACCTCTGTTTTGTTGGGATTCGGACATAATCGCAACTCAATAAAATAATTCTTTTAAAATTCCAAATCATATGACAGTATGTTTTCTAGAGTATAGAAATCCGAATGTTGGTAAGCAATAGCAATGTCGTCAGCATAAACAAATTTCTGAGATGATTTCGTGGGTAAATCACTCAGATATAAATTGAAAAGTAAAGGAGCTAAAACTGATCCTTGAGGAAGACCGTTTTTCAATGTTATGAAATTGCTACTCTTATTGTCAATAAAAACACGAAATCTTCTATCAGATTACATATTTTCTAATAATCGTACCATTTTCCCACACTTCGGATGGGTATTTAGTTTGAAAATTAATCCGTCTTTCCACACAGTGTCATATGCCGAAGATAAATCAATGAAAGCAGCTCCTGTTTCCAACCTATCATTGAAGCCTGATTCTATGAAAGTTGTAAGGCGCTGAGAACCTGATCTGAACAATCTCTATTTTTCCTAAAGCTTCCCTGGAAATTTTGTAGAGCATTTTCTATAGAAAATTCAATTCTAAAAAGAAAAAGCGTTTTTAATATCTTGAAAGGAACACTCAATAAATTGATGGGTCGATAACTACTACGATCACAAGGATTTTTTCCTAGTTTCAAAATACCTATTACTTTAGCCTGACGAAATTCGGAAGGAAAGTTTCCCGAATTCAGAATATTGTTATAGAAAGACAATAACCAAGACAAGACCTTTTTTGCCCAAATGTTTGATGAATTCTGGATAAATTCCGTCAAAGCCTGCAGCCTTTCGAGATTTGGTAGATTTGATTGCAGCTCTCAATTCATCCATATTGAATGGACGTGACACATGGTCTAAAGTAGGAGCTGATCTCCTGATGTGTGTAAGTTTTTCTACATATTCCTACTTCTTCTCTGAAACCATACCCAATTTGGTGGAGGTACTGCACATCGGGATTAGGATATACTGAGTGAGGAATAAGGCATTCATAAATTCTTTTCATTGTTTTTCAACTTTTTGGGTGAGAGTTTCGTAGAGAATAACCTAATCTTTTCTCAGATAGCAAATCTAAATATCTATCTAAATTTTGAGCACTGATTTCCAACATTTCAGATGTTTCACTAGGAACATCCCCCAGGAATTGAAGAAATTGAGCTTTGTGGTCTGAAAGATGTTGCTGCTCATTTAATGCTTTGGAATATTTGTAGTTAGTTAATATATTGTCTGAAAAATTTTTTCTAGTGAGTTCCTGAATCAGTAGCATAGCACGGAACGAATCTATGATATCCTTGAAGGATTTTTATTTTGATTGGTGCTATTGGGTGAATATTCAAATCGCCCTCAACAAAATAAACAATATCTATTTCAGTCAGTATCCACAAGAGAGTTTCAAGCCAATCACTTGTTGTTCGACAATCCCGAAGAATGATCGTCCCTATGGTGCAAGCTAGCCACGATTAACATAGGATGTCCCAGAAAATCAAGATTTCAAGTGCAACTGCCAGAGGAAGTCAGACCGGTTCAGTTGGATATATAGATGGCGATTCTTCTGGGCTTATCTGGTTGTTTCGTCTTATTCTTTACTAAGACCAGCGGCCTCCTCCAAGATCAGCCTGTCTGATGAGTGGCAGTTACCCCGAAAACGTTCCACACTTGCACTTGAGGTATCAATCGTCTGGGACATCATACGTCAATCGTGGCTAGCTTGCACCATTGAAACGATATTTTTCGAGATTGTCGTTCCTTTGTAGTGATTTACAATAATAATGTTCTACAGTTGAAATTGCATCACTATCGATCAAACCATACCAATGTTATGAATAGAAGAACAATCACTCGATTTAGACATTTCAGCCTGAAGACTCTGAATAAAAGCTCATTACCATAAACCGAACATTTTTTCAAAACTGCATTGACTAGTGTAATCTCCTTCTGAGATTTGACGGTCTCCTCAGAAATCAGCCTGTTTATGGTTCGAAATGCCAAGAAGGACCTATGTGATCACCTCAAAAAATCCTTACAACCCTCAACGGATAGAATTATCGACAATTTTTTCACAATTCGAAGTTAGTTATCGGGTAAGTAGTCAGAAAAGGATAAATTTAAATCCTCTTTATTTTTTCCAAGCTTTGGGATTCCCTAGAATCCATCTTCAAGGAAACTAGAAAAAATGGGATAAGTATGTTTCAAACATCTACTTTCAAAAGTAATTCTCGGAAAATTAACACCCTCCTTATGAATTATTTTTATCTATTAACACTACCTTTAAGAATTCATTAAGACTTGATAAAGTTATCTTGAATGGTCAAAATTAGATTAATGAAAAATTGAACAATTGAAATACATTTACCTCAATTTTCAATTATCTAAAAAATTTAGGAAAATCTGAAAGCTGAAATTGTGAAATATTTGTTGTATGGATCATGTGAAAAGACCATTTGATATCTCAATTTTTGGCGCTCTCGTTCACCCGAACAGAGTGCCTATCATTTTGCCCGAATGTCTGTAATTTTGGAATATCGAGCCGAAAATGGTCTCAATCGATTGGGTTCGACTCCCTGATGAAGAATTCGGGGCGAAAGTTGAGTCTGTCCGGAAGAGTCCGAAAAGAGAAATGACATACGTCCTGATGATTTTCTTTGAACGATGGCCATCATAGATCGATATTCGATTGACAAATGCCGGGCTCATTGATCAGTGTCAGTTGGCGTAATATTAATCAAAATTTTTCATAACGGGAAATCATAGAGATAGAATTCAATCTCGGTGGCTGAAATAATATACGTTGTCAAAATTCAGAAAGCACTGACATAAGTTTTTAGGAAAAGGGAATTATAGGTTCAAACAAAACTTGGGGAAAATTATGAGTAGTTATTTTTAATTCGAGATATAGATTTGTTCATTCGTTAGGCGTTCATATTTGCATCACGTTGTCCCATAGTACGGGAAAAGACTATTATTCACGCGATCAGAGTCCTTACAGATTTGTTATGGTTTGAATATTTAGTCGCAAGTAGCTCAACAAGAGCAACAAAACAATCTGACCTCACGTCAGTGCTTTCTAAATTTTTTATTATTTAAATTACTTTCTTGTTTATTTCTAGTAGTTCTAATTTGTCTTGAACTCTTGATTAGACGAATTTAGTTCAGTAGATTGCGATGACTAAAATGAAATCACCTGATGTGACTCTTGAAGTGTTTGTCATGTATTCCCACATGTTGATTGTTTTCACATGTTACTCGCGAGATAAGGAAAGAGAGAAAGATTTGATAATGTCCTAGAAAAGATTTTTTCGATGATGAATTCTAGACCCCCCTAAAGATTACTACGCCTATGACTTATTTCTGGCCTTCCTACTGCGGACCTACATTATATTATATCGATGGTCGAGATTCTCTTTATGTGTTTTCTTGAGGTTATGTCATTTTGTCATTGATGATTGTTGTTTTCTTCCTTAATTTCGTCGTTCACATGGATTGTAATTTATATAATTTTAAGACTGATTTTGATTGGAGAGTGCTCCATTTATGTTGCAAGAAGATTCTCGCTTGCTTACTGACCTTGTGATAGTTTTCTGGACCGGTAACTACTACTCATTTTATTTATATGTTATGTTAAACGTTTGTATGCCCTTCCAGGAAGAACCCTGATGATGGTCTAACATAAATAGACTGAAAGCGCTTGGTTTTTGACACAAAATAAAACACACTGAAGTACCACCCGTTGATTTTAATTAAAATGAAATCATTGAATATATTCAAGCTATTGTCATTCACTTGTAAGTCCATAGATTCTAGTGGTGTTATTTTGATTTTCAATTACAGTTATTGAATCATAGTGCATCGAATGTCCAGAGTCGAAAACATGCTTGGAAAACCCCTTATTGTTCCTTTCAAATTACTGCAGTAATTTTTTTGCTTCTAGATGTGTACGCTGAGCTTGATCAACATAATAAAAAGGATTTAAGTTTATCTTTTCCTGAAAATCTACCAAATAACCAACTTCATTTCACGAACATCCCTCTTCCGAATAAATTATAAAATATAATTCAATTAATTGCAAAGATATCTGTCATAGAATTCGTACCGATATCTTCATCTGAATGATAAAAGGTGTTTATTTTCCTTCGTATTTTTTTTTTTTCTTTTGTGCACATGGAACTTCATTCGAATTGATTGCATACTGGTCAATAGATAGATAGTTTCCGGAAAACCAAGAATATTTTATGAATTGGGAAAATAGAAACTATTTGGTGCATCTGCACTCAGATGTACTCATCACATCGCTTGATTATCGGATCAATGTTATTATTTGGTAAAATCATTATCAGGTTGTGTTAGATAAGATTTTTTTTTGTTGACTATCTTGATGGATATAATACGTTAAGGTAGTACGAAGTTCTAAACGCTGAGAAATGTGTAACATTGTTGTTTATTGTTTTTACTACCAACGATCCATAGATATCATCTATCGTTTCTAGGCAAACAAATAGATATCAGTAAAGACGAAATTACTTTTTTTTTGTATACTTTATTGAAATTTACACTCTTCTTTCAAAAAGTGCGTAATCGAACTCCTCCGAAACGGCTTGACCGATTTTGATGAAATTTTTGTGCTTATCCGGTATCTATAAGAATCGGCCAATATCTATTTTTCATCCCCTAAATGTTAGGGGTAGTCTACCCCTAATTTTTT
Source organism: Micraspis discolor (assembly GCA_030674115.1). NCBI lineage: Eukaryota > Metazoa > Arthropoda > Insecta > Coleoptera > Coccinellidae > Micraspis > Micraspis discolor. Next base: position 299,121 of record JARTUT010001762.1, read on the forward strand.
TCTCCGGTCGAAAACTGATCAATCGTCATTTAATTAGTTATCCCCGCCAGATGTCTACAGGTGTCATTGCTGACCCAGTAAACAGTACGGAGTAGGGATGAGAACGAAGCCGGTCTCCTTTCTTTCTCACTCCCTACACAGTTGTCGACCATCACAATGTATGTCATGTCAATGAATGTCATGTTAATGAAATCATTTATTAACAGTTGATAAAGCTTATCAAATATAAACAAATTTTTTTACCCGTACAGTCAGCACTGCTAAAAAAGCGCAAAGGGGCCAATTTGAGTCGTCGAACGAGCAGTTCCATAGCCGTGCGAGATTTAAGAGCACGAAGATCAAGCGGAAAAATTCAAGAAGACAATGCAAAATTGCGTGCGAGAATGTCGCAGTTACGTGGACAACGATCACAAGAGGCACGAGATGAACAAATTCAACAAAGACAACTAAAACGAATACAATTTCGCAGACTTATCGTCGACAGACATAGAGGAATTGATCAACAACGCCAACAATTTCATCGAGCATTTACGTCAAATTCATTTCTTCGACTTACATTCCACTACAAGCCTGATGTTGAATATTATGCTCATTCCAAAGTGGTTATTGGTACTTTGGAGAAGGAATGCCCGCATTGTCATGCACTTAAATTTGAAAATGAGCCACTTGGGATGTGTTGCTCATCAGGAAAAGTACAACTAACCGAAATTGAAACACCACCTGAGCCATTGTACGGTTTACTTATTGGTACTGATCCAGATTCTAGCCTGTTCCTGAAGTCAATTCGCACATTAAATTCATGTTTCCAAATGATATCGTTTGGAGCAACATAAAAAGTCAGCAATGTTGCAGCAAACGGTCAACAATTTAATTCCACGTTTAAAATCAAAGGCCAAGTTTATCACAAAGCGGGCTCATTGCTGCCAATGCCAAACGAATCTCATAAATTTTTACAAATATACTTTATGGTAGGTAATTATTTTTATTTGCCTTTAAAAATGTTTCCTAGAAATAACATACATGGCAAAACAACGTTTGACGGGTCAGCTAGTAAACTAATAGAAAGTACTTAATATTGATGTATTCGTAGGGATCTGATGTGGCGGCACTCCATAAAGCCCCACTTAGCAACAATACACAGCGCTTCGGTATCCGAAAGGTTAGCGCTCGTAGTTTCATACCGACTTGGTGCCGGGTTCAACTCCCGGCGGCTCCCACTCTATAATATCCCTGCGTCTATGGCATGGCACACACAAGCCATACATACTGATGAGTCCAAATGTGTGCGCCAGGGACGAAATGCATAAGTAGGGAACACACTTCCGACCCTACACCGTCTTCCTGGCGACCTGGATAACTCCGACGATTTCGCGATCGTTCGCGATCTGCGCCAGCACTTTCAAGCACTGACAACACAAGTGAGCGGCACCAGGAACGGTGAGCCGAAGATCTTCGTCTTCAAAGATCTAGCCACCGCATCTCACGTCTTCGTAAGGCCGCTCTAGCATTCTTACGATGGACCTGTAGCGGCAGGGGAGTGTGTAGGGATCCCTTGGCGGCACTCTATATAGCCACGCATAGCTTAATTCACAGCGCTCCGGTGGCCTAGAGGTTAGCGCTCACGTTTCACACCGACTAGGTACTAGGTGCCGGGTTCAACTCCCGGCGGCTCCCTCAAACTTCTAACCCCTGCGTCTATGGCACAAGCCATACTGATGAGTCCAAATGTGTGCGCCAGGGACGAAACGCATAAGTAGGGATCATATTCGATCCTACATTGGTGACCCCGACGTGATTTCATGTTCGTATATATTTTTATGAGTGACAGTGACGATTCCTCATTTGTACACCGAACCTCCCGATCGACGGTGTGAACTCGTCAAGTGAAGTGGACTCCCCCTCGACGAAACTATTGTCGGCCAACCATCCAAGACCATCCAAGATGCCCGATCAAAACTCCCCAGTACCGAAACCAGAGGTTCTCGCGCGGTTGAGAATTCCCGCGTTCACTCCGGATGACCCAGACGTGTGGTTTCAGCAAGTGGAGTGGGCTCTGGAGGACGTTGGCATCACAACTAGTCAAGGCAAGTTCCGTCAGGTCGCTAAGTCGCTCGATGGAAAATATTCCAAAGAGGTTCGCGACCTAATAATCAACCCGCCTGCGGAGAGACCATACGAGAGGCTGAAGGAGGAACTGCTTGAGCGCCTTGGGAAATCCAGGAACAAAAAATCCGGCGGTTGCTCGAGCGTGAAGAGATCGGCGACAAGACACCGTCGCAGTTCTTGCGCCACCTCAGGCAATTAGCTGGGACCAACGCCACCGACACTATTCTTAAAACGATGTGGATGGACCAGCTGAACCCGCTTGTTCGCGCAGCTGTAGCCGCACAAGCCGCGCAACCGGACATAACCTTGGACACCCTGGCAAGGACCGCTGATGGTGTGACAGTCGCGCTGGGCGCCATTCCGCCCAAACATGTGTCCGCAGTGTCCGCAGTGTCATCGGAAAGTGAGTCGCGGTTATGTGCGGTGTTAGAGCGATTGACTCTACGTTTGGACGAGCAGCACCGAGAGTTGAACGAACTTCGTGCGGAAGTGCGCGGCCGCTCACAGAACCGCGGTAGTTTCGACAAGCGGGGTCGTTCGCGTTCGCGATCGCGTAAGTTCAGTGGTAAGTGCTTCTACCACTATCGTTTCTACGCTAATGCGCACAGGTGCGAGCTACCGTGCTCTTACGTCGCCAGCGACAGCGCGAATTCGGGAAACGCTACGGGCAATCGTTAAACGCGGCTAGCGGTAACTGCCCCAACACACGACATATTTTTGACGGGAACAGCGCGATTGATTTTTAATCGACACAGGTGCCGATTTGTGCGTGTTTCGCGGAAGTAGTTCTACCACTATCGTTTCGGGTACGATAATGCGGCGAACGGGTGCGAGCTACCGTGTTTAATTACGTCGCCAGCGAGAAAACGTGGAAATTCGGAATCGCTACGTGATCCCGTTACTGCCACCCACCGGCCTCAACACGCATATTTTTGATCCAGGAATCGCGATTGATTTTAATCGACACAGGTGCCGATTTGTGCGTGTTTACGCGGAAATTAGTGAAAGGCCGTCTGGTGAAAACCGGGACGATCTAACCGCGGCGAGTTTCCCACAATCGCCACGTACGGTTTAATTCCGATCAACCTCGGTCTCCGCCGCGATTTTGCGTGGAATTTCGTAATCGCGGACGTGTCCAAAGCCATCATCGGCGTGGATTTCCTTACCCACTTCGACCTTCTCGTGGACTTGCGCAACGGGTGCCTACTCGATCGATCAACGAGTTTAAGTGTCGTGGATAAGGCGTCTAAGTGCTCCACCGTGGCCGGGATTAGAACCTCCGCTGGGGACACCTGGTACCACGAGCTGCTCCAGCAGTTCTCGGAGCTGACATGGCCCGAAGGCGCCTGCAAACCAGCGGGAGTGAAACACCGTACAGTGCACCACATCCACACCACGCCTGGACCACCTGTGGCCCAGAAGCCACGTCGCCTGGCCGCAGACCGCTGTGTCGCAGCCAAAAAGGAGTTCGAGTCCATGCTGCGAATGGGTATTTGTCGCCCGTCGAAGAGCAGCTGGGCCTCGCCACTCCACATGGTGCCCAAGAAGGAAGACCAGTGGCGCCCGTGTGGGGACTACCGGGGTCTCAACGCACGGACAATCCCGGACCGGTACCCAGTGCGCCAAATCCAAGATTTCGCCCAGACGCTTCGTGGTAAGCAGATTTTTTCTACCATCGATCTGGTGCGGGCATACCACCAGATTCCAGTGGCACCAGAGGACGTGGAAAAGACTGCCATCACCACTCCATTCGGCCTGTTCGAGTTCCCGTCAATGAGTTTCGGCCTCCGAAACGCTGCTCAAACGTTCCAGCGTTTCATTGACGAGGTTTTGCGAGGCTTGGACTTTGTCTACGCATATATTGACGACTTGCTGGTGGCGTCTTCCTCCGAGGAAGAGCACCAGGAGCACATCCGACTGCTTTTCGAACGTCTTCGTCAGTACGAAATCGTCTTCAATACGTCGAAGTGCTGTTTTGGTGCCACTCAGGTCGAGTTCCTGGGCTACTTGGTGTCTGGCGACGGAACCCACCCGCTTCCGGACATCCGAGACTACGCCAGACCGACGACGGCAAAACAGCTCCGACAGTTCCTGGGCATGTTAAATTTTTACAGACGTTTTATGCGCAGGACTGCTCGGACCCAGGCACCACCGCTGAGCAACATCAGGGAAGACGCCAGTAAAGTGGAACGACGCCGCAGATGCCGCATTCATCGTCTGCAAAGAAGAACTTGCAGCGGCGACTCTACTGGCGCACCCCAAGCTTGGCGCCGAGGTTTCGCTGGTTTGCGATGCGTCAGACCACACCGTCGGCGCTACACTGCACCAGCGGATTGGCAACGTGTGGGAACCGCTTGGTTTCTTTTCGAAGAAGCTAAGTGCCACTGAGTCCAAGTACTCAGCTTACGATCGTGAACTTCTGGCCATCTACAAAGCGGTGAAGCACTTCCGGCACATGCTCGAAGGACGCCATTTCTTCATCCTTACCGATCACAAGCCGTTGATACACGCTTTCAACCAGAAGTCCGATGAAAGTTCACCACGTCGTTACCGCCACCTGGATTTGATTGGCCAGTACACCACGGACATCCGCCACATCGCCGGAAAGGAGAATGTCGTCGCTGACGCTCTCTCCAGTGTGGACGAGATTGCTGCTCCACTCAATTTCGATGGCCCTTGCAGCATCCCAGCAAGATGACCCAGAGCTCCAGGAGTATCGCCAGACACCAGAGTCTGGTTTACTCCTGCGCCAAGTCACCATCCCTGGCACCAACGCCGCTGTCTTCTGTGATGTCTCCACCACAAAGGCGCGGCCTTTCCTGACGGCCGCCTTTCGAAAACCAGCCTTCGACGCCATCCACGGGTTGGCCCATCCTGGCCCCAAGGCAACCTCCAACTTGGTGAGGCAGCGATACGTCTGGCCGTCCTTAAACAAGGATTGCCGAGCCTGGTCCCGAATTTGTATCCCGTGCCAACGGTCAAAGGTCTCGCGCCATGTCTCGTCTCCGATCGGCAACTTTTCACCACCATCGAGACATTTTGAGCATGTGCACATTGACCTGGTCTACATGCCACCTTCGGACGGATACCGCTATTGCTTGACCTGCGTCGATCGATTCTCTCGATGGCCAGAAGCAATACCAGTCCAGGATCAGACAGCAGAAACCATTGCCCGAGCGTTTTACACCAACTGGGTCGCCAGGTTTGGTGTCCCGCTCCGGGTTACTACGGATCAAGGACGCCAGTTTGAGTCCCACCTGTTTCGCTGTCTGAACAAGCTGCTGGGGACAGACCACCTCAGGACCACGGCTTACAACCCAGCCGCCAACCGTATGGTCGAGCGTTTTCACCGTCCGCTGAAAGCCGCCATCAAGTGCTTGCAGTCTGACAATTGGCCCACACGCTACCGACCACACTCATGGGGATCCGCGCCGCCTTGAAGGAAGACCTCAGAGCCAGCGCCGCAGAGTTGGTGTACGGCGAAAACCTTCGTCTGCCCGGTGAGTTCCTGGTCTCAACATCTACCAGAGACCTGGACAACTCCGCTGACTTCGTTCGTGAGCTGCGCCAGCACTTTGAGGCGCTCGGACCAGTCAACGGCACCAGGCACGGTGAGCGAAAAATCTTTGTATTCAAAGATCTCGCCACCGCGACGCACGTCTTTGTTCGGCATGACGCTGTCCGCCGTCAACTCCAGCCCCCTTACGATGGTCCGTTCGAAGTTGTGTCTCGGACCGAGAACCCTCCGGATCCACGGCAGCAACGTCCCGGTATCGATTAACCGGCTGAAATCAGCCTACATCGTAGCAGAGAACATTCCTGATGGAGCGGGACACGAAGACGAAGACGAAGGAATTCTGCTGTTTGTTCCACCTGCGCCAGCAGTTCCAGCTGAACTACCAGCACCAGCAGCAGCAGCACCGGCATCAGCAGCACATCCGAATTACGTGACACGCTCTGGTCGTCAAGTCCGTCCAACCGTCCGTTTCCAAGCTGGCCAGTAAAGTGTCACCAATAATTATTCTATCTTGTCGATTTTGTCAAGTAATCACAAGATAAAATAATTCGCGACTTTATTTATGTATATTTGTCTACGGCCATCATTTTAAGCTTTCATATCGTTAACACTAGCAGGGGGGTACTGTGGGGATTACTTCCTCCCTCACCGTCAAGGTGTCGCATCTGTGGCGTGATTACTACGCCACGGCCAATATGGCGCATCTGTGGCATTACGGTCACGGTGTCGCCGCCAAACGTTTCGTTCCGCCCTCGATGCAGCTATTCACCACCAGGGGGCCCAACTACTAACGGCAATGGATAGATGGCTCCCCGAAATGAATACCACTCAAGACAGAGTTCCAATCTGGAACATATAGTCGAGGACGCAAACCAAAAGAACAACAAGAACAGTTACAAATATTGTAGTGCCCAAGTATTCTAATGTGTTGTATTGTGTGTTATTATTATATACGTAGTTAATGTGTTCTTAGTTTCATTTTATTTCTAACTAGGAGTAGGCAGATTGAGGCCTAGTTAGAAAACTGTATTTTTTATTTCCGCTGACTAGGAGTAGGCAGATTGAGGCCTAGTCAGCCATGTTCACTTTCGTGCTATTTTTGGTTTAATCAGGAGTAGGCAGATTGAAGCCTGATTAAACTGCGGTATCGGACGAATCGTCACTCTGTCCCGACATTGGTGACCCCGACGTGATGGGAACGGTTGTCTTCACGACGTGTCTTGGAAAAGCAGACGGTTGACGCTTGAGGTATACTCGCTCCCTCTCTGCAACTTCCAACGAAACTCTAGACGCCTTTCCCATTCCGTACAATATTCATGGTCTGCCGCGGTATTGCGGATTTGCTCAGGTTTAAATCACCCGTCCGCACCATACCGTGTGGTGTAGCTCAGCTCAGGTGGCCATCACCCGGCTATACCTACTGACCTTGTAACACGCATTGGTTTCGTTCCTCCGTCACTGGTAAGGGAGTGTGTAGCGGCACTCTGTCAGCGGCAGGGGAGTGTGTAGGGATCCCTTGGCGGCACTCTATATAGCCACGCATAGCTTAATTCACAGCGCTCCGGTGGCCTAGAGGTTAGCGCTCAAGTTTCACACCGACTAGGTACTAGGTGCCGGATTCAACTCCCGGCGGCTTCCTCAAACTTCTAACCCCTGCGTCTATGGCATGGCGCACACAAGCCATACTGATGAGTCCAAATGTGTGCGCCAGGGACGAAACGCATAAGTAGGGATCATATTCGATCCTACAGACCATTCGAGGTGGTAGAAACACTACACCCTCCGTTTTCACGGTACCAACGTCCCGGTTTCAATCGATAGGCTGAAACCAGCCTACATCGTGGCCAACGAAAATTCACCGGAGGACGCTGTAAATCCGAACGGGGCCGAGGACGACGAAGGAATTCTTTCCTTTCTGCCTGGCGAGAATTCACCTCCGGCCCAACAACCAATTCCACCTGCACCAGCAGAACCAGAGACCGCGCTAGCAGCACGACGAACTTACACGACCACATCAGGTTGGCAAGTTCGCTTCCCCGAGCAATTCTAGGCAGGGATGTAATGCAATTAGTATCGTTAATCCCTAGCAGGGGGTACTGTGGGGATTACTTCTTTTCCGTCATGGTGGCGCGCCCTGTGGGAATTAATCTGTTCCCACAATATGCGCAGACTACCGATTGCTGGGTTACGGTCATGGTGGCGCTGCCAACCATGTTAAGCTACCCCTGACGGAGATACGCCACCTGAGTGTCAACCCTACCAAGGCGGGTAGATGGCTGCACGGAATAGGCACTGCTCGTATGTCGCTTTTTCTGGACGAAGAACGTCCCCGTGCGTGGCTACGAGCTCAGCCGCGGAGCCCCCCGGAATCTATACGAAAATTATGCATATAAAACGGCCATTTTTAGACTCGCGACTTCCCTGAAACGTCAAAAACCGCACCTACGTTTTCCCTCCGTGCCGCTCGAAAACGATATAAATCGCCCCGCGATCGTGAAATTTCCCATCTCTGGGTAACAATCTTCATATCCAAGTAGCGAGATAAGGCCGTGAATTCTTCATTCCAAATTCGGCAATTTCCTCGATCATTCGAGGTCAAGTGTCACAATTTCTCATACGATTCCGATGATAGCCGAACGCGAGCTGCAAATTTGAAAATCGGCATCAATTTTTCACTCGATAAAGGTGGTGGAAGATTGTTAGCGCCTTCCAAGCGCTCGAATAAGAATCTACAGGAGATTCCGAATCTCTAGACAGCACCCGCGGTTCACGAATCGAAAGAAAAACACCTCAAATAAGCGTTTCAAAATCGTCATTTTTCAGTCGATTTTCGCGCGAATTCATTGCCCTCTCCGAGCTCCGATCCAACTTATGATACTCTATGTTAAAATCCGACACACTTAGTTTATTCAGGGAAAAACGGCTAAGCACTCTGTTCATGAAAACACGTTCAGACCTTTTTCGAATAATTTTCATTTTACCTTTGTGAAATTGATGGAGTTGAAACGATATTCTTTGGGTTTTTTTTTATGGAAAAATTATTTTCGATTCATATACAGGGTGTTACATAGGAGCTTTATCGAATAATGCTTATACTGCCTTTGTGGAATCCACCGATTGCGATCGATTGATATACGTGCTGTGCACATTGGAAGCACTGACTTTCACCAGAGTCTTTCTTCGAGAGATTTTTCGTCCGAATTTCTTATGGAAAAAGCACCCACTGCGAATCGATTATATAGTGGGTGTCCCAAATGCATTTTTCTTCATGGTTTTTCTCGTATGGGATCTAATTACGATAAAATGTCATACAGAGTGTGCGATTTACAATGAATTTGCGATCGGGTGATATACGGGGTGAGCACTTTACACACTGTCATACAGGGTTTGCAATTTACAAAGAGTTTACGATCGGGTGATATACGGGGTGTGCAATTTATAAGTACTTTTGTTTCTTTGCGTACTTTCGTTGTTTTTTTATTTCTCTGGGGTGTTTCGCGTGACTTCGAGTTTTTTTGAGCGCTTTCAAGTTATATGTATTCTTTCGGGTTTTTTCAGGTTCCTCTGGATTTTTTGTGTTACTTGGGGTTCTTTCGTGTTTTTTCGCGTTTCTTCTTGTTTTTTCCAGCTCTTTCAAGTTTTTTCGCTTTCAACGGGTATTTTGACGTGTTTCGTGTTTCTGCGCGCTTCATTGATTTATGGGCCCTATTGATCTGTGGTCTATATTGATCTATGGTTTATATTGATCTATGGTCTATATTGATCTATGGTCTATATTGATCTATGGTCTATATTTATCTCTGGTCCATTATGATCTATGGTCTATATTGATCCATGGGCCTATTGATCTACCCGCTTACTAGTGCATAATTAAGAAATATACAATTCAGAGAATTCCCAATCTCTCAAGTGAATTACAAATATTAAGCACTCATTTTAATATAAAACAGTGAGGATGAGTTGACAGCTCTCTCGTGGATGCTAGATAGAGCAAGGCGAGTTCAGTCGAAGGTACTGCTCAATAAAAAATAGATTGCTTCCAAGCGAATATTTCACAGCATTCCAGACATTTGTCACGGTTCTGACGCGTGAGTACCGGTTCCGTTTCAATGCGACGCCACTGGATATTTTTCATTTGACTCGGGAAGCGAAATATCTTCGATATCTTCAACTTTTTTTCTTTCGCGCCTGCTATAGGCTGACATATATGTGGGACATCGAAATGTTATTCTTTCGTGTGTCATTCAAAAATTGTTTTTCAACTTTATATGTGTGTACCTTACCTTTTCAAGTTTTCAAAGATGATATCATCTAAGTTTTGCAAAAAGGAAATTACAGTGTTTCATTACCGTAACTGTCTGTAATTTTATCGACATTCTGTCAGATCGAAACCATACTTAGTGGAAAACCATACATTAGGACTACATTTCACTATGTCAGTTATTGTTATTTTTATTGTTATTATTATTTATTTGGTAAGAGTTAAGAAATCTATAAACTCACAGAATAACAAAATAAAAGTTAATGCACATGGCTAAAAAGAAAACTTAATTTGCTCACAATAAAATAAGTTGACAAATTCAATAAAAGAAACAAAAAGCAAATTAATAATTGTGACGTTCACCCCTGATTCCACCTGTCATATTGGTTCTTGAATGCATTGACGTTGGAGGCCTCCACAATGGTAGACGGTAAACGATTCCAGGACGAAAACACTCTATTGGATAGAAAGTACTCCCTCCTAAGCTTGAATCTTTGGCCACGCCATCGTTCGCTATCGTTTAAGGTGAACACTCTTCCCAAGTCTGAGCTGAAAAGTCCATTCAGAGCTCTGTAAGTTATTATAAGGTCCCCTCGAATCCTTCTCTCAGAGAATAGGGGAAGATTCATAATGGAGAGCCGTTCAGGATAATTGGGTCGGAGCACACCATAAGGTATCCTGGTCGCACGACGCTGGATGCTCTCGAGTAATTGTGCATCACGAACCAGAGACGGAGACCAGACTGGTCCAGCATATTCCAGTATAGGGCACACATATGTGGTGTATAGGATTCTGCAGGTGGTCGGATCGCAACGGGAAAATGATCTACTCAGTGGATAAAGAATCCTCTTCGCCTTGTTGACAGCATGTAGGATGTGATTAGACCAAGAGAAGTCGTCGGAAACCACTACTCCAAGGTCGCAGTGGGAGCTCTCTGAGGAAATCACGCCGCCACCAAGAGTGTACTCGACTGCTGGATTATTTCTTCCCATGCGAACAACAGCGCACTTCAGGTTCAGAGGTAGACACCAGTTTGTAGACCAGTCATAAGGGCATCAAGGTCCTGCTGGATAACACCAGGATCGGTGAGGGGACTGCCAAATATTTTCGAATCATCGGCAAAAAGTGAACAATGGGATCGAATAGTTCTCGGTATATCCGAAGTGTATAAAAAAAAGAATTGGACACAGCACCGAACCCTGGGGGACCCCACCAAGGACCGGTCTGCTGGTCGATAGAGAATCACCTGCACGCACGCGAAAGCTACGATCCGAGAGGAATGAACTGATCCACCGGAGAATGGAACCCCGAATACCCAAATTCTCGAGTTTCAGAAGTAGGCGCGCGCCTATGTGGAACACGATCGAAAGCACGAGAAAAATCGAGGTAGACTACGTCAACAGGTTTGTCCAGCATACGCGACCACTCATCCACACACAACAAAAGGTTGGTCAACACAGAACGGCCAGGCAAGAAACCATGCTGTTCCTTTGGGATTAAGTTGTTCTGAAGAGCGAATTGAGTAACTCTTTCCAGGATTATTCTCTCGCATATTTTTGCTGCAATCGGTACCAGGCTGATAGGACGGTAATTTCTGGCATCCAACTTGTCCCCCGATTTAAATATGGGAGTTATAAGCGCCATTTTTCAACAATTCGGTAGTGTATGGGAAGAGAAAGATTTCTCATATAAGATAAATAAGGGTTTAGCCAAGGAAGATGCACAGCATCTGAGAACCCTCGCAGAAATCCCATCGGCCCCCGGAGACGAAGAATCGTCCAACTGTTGGAGATGCTCCAAAACAAGAGCAGGAGTAAATTCAACGTCGCTCAAAGTTACACCTGTAAAACCTGTCGGCAGATTCAGCAAATGAGGAGGCTCCAAAGAGAACGCAGCCTCAAAGACATCAGCAAGCTCCTCCGCGGACTCTGAAGTCGAAGATGTGGGGTTGCCTTGTTTGTCTCTGACTAATGGACGGAGACTTTCGTTTGCAGATAAGACCTCAGATATTTGAACATGCGCTTACGATCTTTGTAAGAGACCAGTTTGGACTCAAAATTACGTTTAGCCCTTCTAATTACATCTGACAAGTAATTGGAATAATCTCTGTGCTTTTGATAATTTGGTGCACTTCAGTTATGAATTATTATTTGTGCCAATTTTATTTACAATGTAAAACTTTTTTATGTCTCACACATTGCGTTTTGCTTGTTTGCAGAGGGCCTTCTTTTTTTTACTACCGTTCCGGGAGTTATTCCTGAGGATCAGGAGTGGACCCTTATTATTTCCTTTTACGTTGTACTGAAGTTCGTGATTTTGGCAACATCGAAGTTGATGGTCGTCCTGTTTGAAATTATCTACCATCGAAACATTTAGGTCAGATCTACACATTTATTGTTTTCAATGGCTGAAATTTCGATGCTGCTCACTGCCCTTCCATAATAACTGTATCGGAAAATTCATCAATCTGAATTTGAATCGAATCTATTCCTTAATTTTATTGCTAATTCGAGCACAATTTGTTCGATAAGTGCAATTTTGTTTTATCTATATAGAAGATAGTTGAACAAGTAATAACGTATATGGTAAATTTTGTTGAACATCCCTCATTATATTTCATGAATGCTGTAAACCATTTATAACGTTATAAAGGGCTCCTTTAATTTGATATAGTTTATATAGGAAAACTCCTTCCATTTTCAATTTTAGGTATTTATAAGATTTCTTACCAATTTGAGTCAATATTTGTTATTTGGATGATTATAGGAAATTTAGCTAATATCCGTGATTTTCTTTCACTTTTTCTGAGTGTCCATCTAGTTTTGGAAAGCTTTTTTTTATAAATCACGTGGCGCCTTCAAGAAGGAAAGTATATAAATTAGAATCTAACCCCGACCCCTCACCGAACGCAGAGCTAGCGGACTTCCAAAATACTAAATACATTTTCTAGTAATTATCTCAGTTGAAACGTGATATTAAATTGGCGCCCAACGTGGGGCCCGAGTTACGTAGAAATTATCATACGAATTTTCATTAGTTTCGTTTTTTTTATTTCATTTTGATTATCTATCGATTTATTGGTTATCATATGTATGATTTGAATTTAGTAGTCGATCTGTGAGCTGCATTGACTGTACGTTATATATATATATTTTTTTTTCTCTTCACTTTTTATGTTCTTTAAGATAACAATACGAGTGATGGTTTTATATTATATGTTTTGTTTCTCTGCGTAGGCTGAATTGAACTGTTCGTCGAATTTTTTAAGCGTATCGCTTATCTCATTTATTTAGGTGCGTTGTAATTCGACTGAATTATCCAGTGGCTTACTGTTCCTACACGAAATTGACCTTTGTTTCGAAGTGAATATTTGGAATTTCCATTTGCTAGTTGAAATTTTCGTTCTTGCATAAACAGGGCTTTACGGTTGAGCGACATTATTTATTGAATAACTTTGTTATTCTCTTAACCTAGTTTCGCGGTTTAGTTATTGTTTACACTTTTCGAATTTTAATTTCTCGATTATTAAATGAGCCGTTTAGTGCACACATCGATTAACTCCATAAAACGAAAAGTTGAGAAACGCGATGATGTAATGTATATTGTTTCTTAAAATTCCTGTGATAATATGAATTCAAATAGATATGTAGAATGCAGAATTGGATATAAAGCTTTCATCTAACGGTATATAAAATTAATAAAAAAGAATAGCCAACAAACAATCCTCAGTAATGTTACAGTTTCTATGTGACTGGTAAAGTTAATCGATTTGGCAACTGAAAAAAGTAATGAAGTTAAATTTAGCTTTTACATTTTTAAGTTTTTTATTACAAAAAAAGTTAGTTATCATACAATTTTATCACAGCTCTTCCATAAAAATTGATGTTGGCAGTTCTGTTATAATATAATTTTTGTAATTAATTCATAGCAGCTTTATGCTAACGGCATTATTTTTTGAGATGATTCAGTAAACAACCGTTTGCATTGCACTTCTTTTTATCTGGTTACCGATGCGATTTTGTTACGATAATTATTAACAGGGAGGGAGCATTTTCTGCTGTTTAAAAATAAATAAGCGTCGATGCACGGCCAGAACAGATACAGCGTTACTGAAACGTATTAGGTTGATTTTTCATGGAATTTTGAGGAAAGCAATTGGTCAAAAACTACATCCAACTAATGCATTAGTTGGATGTAGTTTTGACCAATTGCTTTCCTCAAAATTCCATGAAAAATCAACCTAATATGTATCTACAAGGAAATGATCTATCAGAACATAATGTTACTGAAACGGTTTACATTAGAGTATGGAGTTAATCGAAATGGCTTCTGAAATAAATTACTTATTATTCAATGGCCAAAAAAAATTTTGCCATTTAACGGTGCTAATCTTTATTATTCAGGAAAGTTATTATAAATATAAAAAGTTATGACTATACGAAGGGCTTTGACACTTAAATTTAATATTTTTCAAAAGTGATGTTAATCGATGTGTGCACTGAGCGGCTCAAATGTTGAAAATAGGTTATTCAACATGTCGTTGCGTTTTAATTTGAATAGATTGAGAAAGGATAAACTTAAGTACGAGTTATTAATTAATAAAGGCTTGTGAGAACCAAACTGTTCAAGACATGCGGTTTGCGTCCATTATTGATGTTAGAAGACAGTAACCGGTCTATGGAGTATCCCGGTGTACAATTAGATACCGACAAAGAACTTGAAATTATTTTTTATAAATTGGCAGTTGTTTTGGAAGCCATTCGTGATTCTGATCAAAATGTCGAAACGACATTCACTAGGTTAACACATTTTTGAATACTAGATTATCCCATATTGTTTCGGATAAACTTAATGGGGCTCAGAAGATCGAGTACCTGCGACTCAAAAATGATTTGTTGAAAGCTTTTGACTGTCTTAAAGACCCTTCAGAGTTTATGTTCAGACATTACGGTGAAGTTGATGAAAATATAAAATTGGGTATTATCTCTCGCAATTTGTCCCCTATCTATTCCACTCAATTACCGGTTGTTGCTTCTATTGAAGAACTTGAAGAAGCTTGCTTGAAACTTGAGACTCGAGATCCCACAAGTACGTTGATGCCGATTTCGCGTTTTTGTCTTCTTGTCCTGGACTTTCTGGCCAAAATGTGAGTGAGGTTTCTGAGGGCGCATCTGCTGTGAGGCCCGTGTCAACGTCGCCGTCTGACACCAAGATTGTGTGTTATAATAGAATTGCTAGAAAATGAATCATTCTCGTGGTGCAACTTCGGTTTCGTGGTGGGGTAATCTTCGATCAGGAAATTTGGCTTGATAAATCCTTCGAGCTGCACGAGCAACACCATCGGCCTTGCCATATGCCATCACAATATCAGCATACTCAGCGTTGGTGAAATTAGGCATATCAACAACCAACATTAAAACAACAGTAGCAAAAAGTCGATAAAAGTAACAAAAAAAAAAAAATACAAATTTAAAAAACTGAACAACGCGGCACAGACACTTCCAACAGCAGAGACAGTCTCGAATGACGGTAGGGTCAAGTCAGCGGCGACTAACCCAATCCAACCTAAGGACAGAAATGGTAATAATAATTTACATGCGTCTAAAACGGGCAGGTAAAATTTCCTTGCTCGCTGTGTTGTGTCGAAATCCGTACTTTTATTTAGGTGCGACTTTCTTTACTCTTCTGACTAAAACTTTATTTGCAGTATTATTTGTTTTATTGACTTACGTAAATAGCATATGGTTAGCAACGTTATAAACCAAAAATTTAAAATAAAACTCAGATTGTAATAGCTGTAACTTTTTTTAAATTCAATAGGAGTGGAGATGTTTTCATACTTTCATTATTTTTTTTAATAAAAGGCCCACGTGTTAATTTTGTGGTGTTATCTGTAACAATAGATACGTTTTTTTCAAACACACACTCATGTAGATTTAATACAATAAAAAAATTGCTTGTAAAAGCACACGCAAAAAAAGTCATGGGGCTTTGAAGGGTACATTTTGGGTAATTTAGAAAAACGTAATAAAAAATCATACCTCCGTAACCGTAATACTAAGCACCCAGGTTCCAATACTGAAAAAGTAGCAAATGACCCTATCAACGCCCCAAAAAAATTTGACGGTTCATGTGCCGAACACCCTGTATATGGGACAACTATTGATGAGATGAGGTATTGTTTCTTTTGCTTCTCCACATTCACAACTTGCGCTAGGAATTGAGTTCCATCTAAATAGCATGCTATTGGTACGACCATGACCTGTTCTATAACGATTAAGAACTGTCCAAATTTTTTTTGGAAGATCAAATCAGGAACTTTTTCAGAAGGATCAGAAACGAAATACTTATTGAACATTTCGTAAGAGTTTCACTCAGTCTTCCATAATTCTTCATCACTTATGTTCATATTGAAGAACGTAATATGCCATAATGGTTTACGTGACTTCAATCTGGGAATTCTATTTTGTGGAAAATATGAAATAATTGGGAATGAATTGGGAAAAGAATGATATTTATTGCAAGAATTCAGAGCTGCAGTCTGTCTGCGAATATGGGGAGGGACAATATTAGACAAAACTGGTAACCAATGAACCGTTGTAGATCTAATGGTGCCAGTAATTATTCTCATGAATGTATTCAATTGTGCATCAATTTTTTGTGTATGTGCACTATTAAACCAAATAGAGCAACAATACTCAGCTGCAGAAAAGACTAGGGCTAAAGATGCTGTGCGAAGAGTGGAAGCATCAGCACCCCCAGACGATCCAGCTAATTTCTGAACAATATTATTCCTAGTTTTCAGTTTTAGGCTCAGATCATTTAAATGAGCCTTGTAATTGAGCGATGAATCTAATTTAACTCCTAATTATTTTGGATAGAAATTATGTTCGATAGGATATGAGCATGAGACTCTACTACAAATTCTCTCAAGGGGGACTAAATTTTCCCTGCAACAAAACTCCCCTCGCTTTTTTCACAAATATTAGGCACTCATCTTAAAATAAACAGTGATGGTGAGTTGACAGCTTTCTCATGGATGCTAGATAGAGCGAGGTGAGTTCACCCGAAGGTACTGCTTACCAGGTAGTTAATAAAAAATGGATTGTTTCCAAGCGAAGATTTCACAGCATTCCTAACATTGTTTCCATACTACTCATTTTCATCCTAATTGATGAATATGCTCTCTTGTTAAAGAAGATATCCTCCAAGGTCCCGCTATGTCTCGGCTTGGGGCCCGTATATTGATTGGACCATGGGTTGGATGTACATTGATGTAGTTCAATCTCGGAACAAGACACATTTTAATTCTGACCAGAATTCTGGACGAGAGTACGTATTGATGCCGTACTAGGTTATGTCCTAATTCCAGACTAGGAGCTAAATCAAAATGAATAAGAGAAGGTTAGAAATTACAAAGGCATGTCTAACAAGGCTCCTCATCGACCTGTTTTTGATAAATACCAATCGAATCTTTACAAAATTACATTACACTAACAAATTTTATCTCCTGAGGAAATTAAAAAACAATATGTTTACTCACCGAGAACAATTATGCGCTTCAAGCAAATACTCGAGTCACAAGAGTCACTTTTTGAGATGGATTGCGATATTTTCTTTGGATGATAAAACGGCTTTACATTTCGGGTTCTGTCAACTCAACGAGAAATACGACCTCTCAGCTCTAGGGGTAGATTCGCGGAAACCGAAGAGAAGCACCGAGTATACTACACTGCTCAACAATTGATAGAGATCACTTACTTTTTCCAAAATTTATTTCTGAAATATTCGCTCCAAGATTATAAATTTAGTCAGATATCAGAGTATTTTCAGTTGATGATATTGTTCACTTGAGAAAAATGAAAAAATAAAAATGAAAACTTGTAGAGAAAAAAGACAAATGAAAATGAAAAGTTGTAGAGAAAAAAAGACTTTATTAGGAACACTCAAAATTCTGTGTTTGAATAACATAAAAATTTTATGATCAAACCACAAGAAGGCTGAAGTTTAGGGTAAGCTATTATCTAGTGGGTCCCCCACGAGCTCGTCTCAAGTATTCTACACTACGAGGCATACTTTCAATCAACCGATTTATAAAACTTTGGGGCAAATTCGTCCAAATATCCCGTAAAGCATTAGAAAGATCCTCCAGGTTATTGATCGGTTGTTCTAAGGTTGACAATTGTCTAGACATCTCAGACCAGACATGTTCGATGCTTTTCATGTCTGGAGAGCGAGCTGGCCAGTCCATCCTTTCAATAGCATGAGTTTCTAGCGCTTCATTAACCAGACGACTATGGTGTGACGGGCATTATCGTCAATTAAAATGAAGTTCTCGCCCAATTCAGCCGCAAACGGAACAATTATGGGTTCAATAATCATATCGTGATATCTCTGGCTGGTCATTGTGGTGTTCTGCAGAACAACCAACTCTGTGCGTTGGTTCAAACAAATACCTACCCATACACATATAGAACCTCCGCCAAAAGCTGTTGTGGGTACCATAAACTGTTCTGCATACCTTCGACCTCTTTCTCTCCAAGCAAGAATACGTCCATCGGAGTTGACCAAACAAAATCTAGACTCAACCGTAAATAAACATTGGCTCCAATCTCCAACTGTCCAATTGCGGTGCTCCTCAGCCTATAGTCGTCGATGAACCCGGTGTTCCCTATTCAAACGGGGATGTTGTACCCTCCTACGTGCTCTCAAACCACGAACATGTGGTCGTCGTCTTACAGTCTGGTTCGAAATTAGAACTCCTGCTGCAACTCTCAGTGATCTATTGAGCCGCGACGCCGGATAAGTGGGATTTCTCCAAGCATTGAGGATCAAAAGACGATCTTGGGAAGCTGTTGTACTGCGCTGCCGACCTCCCCGATGAACATAAGCTACTGAGTCGTTCTGCATGAACCTATTCCAAGCCCGATGAAAAATTTGATACCGACAAAGAACTTGAAATTATTGCTGATAAATTGGCAGTTGTTTTGGAAGCCATTTTTGATTCTGATCAAAATGTCGAAACGACATTCACTAGGTTAACACATTTGAATACTGAATTTTCCCATACTGTTTCGGATAAACTTAATGAGGCTCAAAATAACGAGTACCTGCGACTCAAAAATGATTTGTTGAAAGCTTTTGACTGTCTTAAGAGTCTGCCTAGGGAAGCGGATCCGATAGATATTTTGGCAAATGATGATCATTATGATTCTTCCCATTCTTCAGTGTCACCTCGGGCTGGTCCTATCAGAGCTAGCACGTGAAATCAATTACTTCCATCTGCTAGTCGGTATAGCAATGTACAGAAATGAAATCTGCAATTTTCTGCAGATCCCAAAACTCTTTCCGTACATAGTTTCTTAGAAAGGGTGGAGGAGATGAAAGTGGCTCGGTATGTGTCGGAACTTGGATTGTTTGAATCAGCTGTTGATTTATTTTCCGGAAAAGCACTGATGTAGTATCGTTCGAATAGAAATAGGTTTCACGATTGAAAAACTTTTTCGTCTTTATTATTGAAACATTTTGAACCTCCCGATTATCATCCTCGTTTGCTTAGAGACATCATGAGTCGCACTCAAGGCCCTTTAGAGTCCATGTTCAGACATTACGGTGAAGTTGATGAAAATATAAAATTGGGTATTATCTCTCGCAATTTGTCCTCTTTCTATTCCACTCAATTACCGGTTGTTGCTTCTATTCAAGAACTTGAAGAAGCTTGCTTGAAACTTGAAACTAAAAAGTTCAAAGCAGACAATTATAAGCCATCATCTCGAAAATTCCAAAAGTACGTTGATGCCGATTTCGCGTTTTTGTCTTCTTGTCCGGGATCTTCTGGCCAAAATGGGAGTGAGGTTTCTGATGGCACATCTGCTGTGCGGCCCGTGTCAACGTCGCCATCTGACACCAAGATTGTGTGTTAGAATTGCCAGAAAATGGGTCATTCTCGTGGTGCAACTCCGGATCTAAGAATGCTATTATGCTATCGATGTGGTAAATTCGACGTCACTGTCCGAACTTGACCTCACTGTTCGGAAAACCATTACTTCTAGTAGTTC
This sequence comes from Micraspis discolor, assembly GCA_030674115.1. Taxonomy (NCBI): domain Eukaryota; kingdom Metazoa; phylum Arthropoda; class Insecta; order Coleoptera; family Coccinellidae; genus Micraspis; species Micraspis discolor. The sequence goes on from JARTUT010001762.1 coordinate 319,063, forward strand.
TTATCTGTCTTGAATTCTTGATTGGACGAATTCAGTTGCGCTGACTGAAATGGAATCTTTGAATATATTCAAGCTGTTGTCATTACTTTGTAATTTAATAGATTCAAGTAGTGTTATTTTGATTTTCAATTACAGTTATAGAATCATATTTCATCAATTGTCCAATGTCGAAACCATGCTTCGAAAACGCGTCGTTGATTTTTTCAATTTTGTGCAGTATTTTTTTGCTTCTAATGATGCAAACACTGAGCTTGAAAAAAATGAAAAAGAGGGTTTAAGTTTATCTATTCTTGACAACCTACCCAATAACAAACTTCATTTCACTAACATCTCTCTTTCGAATAAATTATATATTATAAAACTTCAATTAATTGCAAAGCTATCTATCATAGAATTCGTACCGATATCTTCATCTGAATGATGAAAGGTATTTATTTCCCTTTGTGTTCTTTTGGCACACATGGAACTTCATTCAAATTGGTTGCATAATACTGGTCAATTGCCAGATAGTTTCCGGAAAACAAAGAATATTTAAACAATTGAAACTATTCGGTGCACCTGCACTCAGATGAACTCATCACATCGATTGATTATCGGATCAATATTTTTATTTGGTAAAATCGTTATCAGGTTGTATCAGATAAGATTTTTTGTTGACTATCTTGATGGATGTAATACGTTAAGGTAGTACGAAATTCTAAACGCTAAGAAATGTAAAACAAATAGACATCATCTATCGTTTTCTAGGCAAAAAATAAGATCTCGGAAAAGACAAAATTACTTTTTTATATATTATTTATTGAAATTTACACTCTACTTTCAAAAAGTAAATGTGTTGTATTTACAAACTAATAGAAAGTATTTCACATTGATAAATTCTTAGTTATGATCTGTCTGTTAGGTCGTTTGGCCAGGTCTTTTTCAATGAGTGAGTGGAATGGATCTTCCGTCAGTTGGTCGATCAGTTGGTTGGCATGTTCTTGCAGCTTCGGATACTATTTTCTGGAGTGGTCTTCTATTTCTGTAACTAGACAATAAGCCACCCTAGAGGATCAGCATATATATATATTCGTTCGAACTTTTTGCTGACAATATTTAGTTAGCAAACAATAAAGCATATAGTTCAGGGGTTAGTGACGGGGTGTTATACAATTCGGCGAATGACATAAAAGCCTAGGGAAAAAACCCCAGTAAAAAAAACCCTGGCTCCCCGTCTGAGTGTGAAAATACAAAAATAAGCTGAAATATATTTTAGGGACTTCTTTCTTCAAGACTGGTCTTCTATTGATGGAGACAGAGACTTCTTCAAGTGGCTCACATTGATTCTGGAAATAAAAAGATAAAAGCAGCAAAAAGAACTGAATAACGAAAATATGTATCATATTCGTTTGAAATTCATAATCCAATCCAAGGAAGAGTCAGAAACATCATGAATAGCCCTAAAACCATCTTGAAATTAATACAGGGTGTGAGGCACATGGACCGTCAAATTTTTTTGAGGCGTTGGTAGGGTCATTTGCTACCTTTTCAGTCTTGGAACCTGGGTCCGTAGTATTACGGTTACGGGGGTATGATTTTTTTATTAGGTTTTTCTAAATTACCCAAAATGTACCCTTTGAAACCCCATAACTTTTTTTGCGTGGGCTTTTACATGCATTTTTTTATTGTATTAAGTCTACATGAGTGCGTGTTTAAAAAAAAAACGTATTTATTGTTACAGATAACACCACAAAATTAACACGAGGGCCTTTTAAAAAAAAATATGAAAGTATGAAAACATCTCCACTCCTATTGAATTTAAAAAAAAGTTTCAGCTAATACAAACTTAGTTTTATTTTAAAAGGTTCTTTAGTTTATAAAGTTGCTAATCATATGATATTTACGTAAGTCAATAAAAAAAATAATACTGCTCATAAGGTTTTAGTCAGAAGAGTAAAGAAAGTAGCTCCTAAATAAAAGTACGGATTTTGACACAACACAGCGAGCAAGGAAATTTTACCTGCCCATTTTAGACGCGTGTGAATTATTATTACTATTTCTGTCCTTGAGTTGGATTGGGTTAGTCGCCGCTGACTTGACCCTACCGTCATTCGAGATTTAGCTGTCTCTGATGTTGGAAGTGTCTGTGCCGCGTTGTTCAGTTTTTTAAATTTGTATTTTTTTGTTTTTGTTACTTTTATCGACTTTTTTCTACTGTTGTTTTAATTTTGGTGGTTGATATGCCTAATTTCACCAACGCTGAGTATGCTGATATGGTGATGGCATTTGGCAAAGTCGATGGTGTTGCTCGTGCAGCTCAAAGGATTTATCAAGCCAAAATTCCTGATCGAAGATTACCCCACCACGAAACATTCTCGACGACTTATCGACGATTAAGAGAGACTGGAAACTTAAATTTTCAAGAGCCTTTACTTTGGATGATAAAACGGCTTTACATTTCGGGTTCTGTCAACTCAACAAGAAATACGACCTCTCTGCTCTATGGGTAGATTCGCGGAATACCGAAGACAAGCACTGAGTATACAACACTGCTCAACAATTGATAGGGATTACTTACTTTTTCTAAATTTATTTCTGAAATATTCGCTCCAAAATTATAAATTTAATCAGATATCAGAGTATTTTCAGTTGATAATATGGTTCACTTGAGAAAAATGAAAATGAAAAGTTGTAGAGAAAAAAAGAATTTATTAGGAACACTCAAAATTCTGTGTTTGAATAACATAAAAATTTTAAGATGAAACCACGAGAAGGCTAAGCTAGTACCTAGTTGGTCCCCCACGAGCTCGTCTCAAGCATTCTACCCTACGAGGCATACTTTCAATCAACCGATTTATAAAACTTTGGGGCAAATTCGTCCAATATTCCGTAAAGCGTTAGAAAGATCCTACAGGTTATTGATCGGTTGTTCTAAGGTTGACAATTGTCTAGACATCTTAGACCAGACATGTTCGATGCAATTCATATCTGGAGAGCGAGCTGGCCAGTCCATCCTATCAATAGCATGAATTTCTAGCGCTTCATTTACCAGACGACTACGGTGAGGACGAGCATTATCGTCAATTAAAATGAAATTCTCGCCCAAGGCAGCCGCAAACGGAACAATTATGGGTTCAATAATCATATTGTGATATCTCTGGCTGGTCATTGTGGTGTTCTGCAGAACAACTAACTCTGTGCGTTGGTTCAAACAAATGCCTCCCCATACATATATAGAACCTCCGCCAAAAGCTGTTGTGGGTACCATAGACTGTTCTGCACACCATCTACCTCTTTCCCTCCAAGCAAGAATACGTCCATCGCAGTTGACCAAACGAAATCTAGAATCATCCGTAAATAAACATCGGCTCCAATCTCCAACTGTCCAATTGCGGTGCTCCTCAGCCCATTGCCGTCGATGAACCCGGTGTTCCCTTTTCAAACGGGGATGTTGTACCCTCCTACGTGCTCTCAAACCACGAACATGTGGTCGTCGTCTTACAGTCTGGTTCGATATTAGAACTCCTGTTGCAACTCTCAGTGATCTATTGAGCCGCGACGCCGGGTAAGTGGGATTTCTCCTAGCATTGAGGATCAAAAGACGATCTTGGGCAGCTGTTGTACTGCCCTGCCGACCTCCCCCATGAACATAAGCTACTGAGCCGTTCTGGATGAACCTATTCCAAGCCCGACCCACGACACTTTGCAAAATATTCAACCGCCGGGACACTTCTCGCTGGGACAAACCTTCCTGTATCCACCGTATGATTTGGTCCAGTTGCACAGGAGCCAAAGTCTCCTCGGCATGACTGATAAGCTGATATTGTTCTTATTTCTTTAATTATTGTCACCTTATGTGTTTGAACGAGAGAAAAGAACAGTTTTAATATCAAATACCACATTGCTTTTCACTCCACTTGAAACAGCCTACAGATAATAATCGATTTTGTGAACAAGAGCCGATGAAGTGAGGAAAAATTAGATATAATCAACTCAAAACATCTTAAAATTTCCTTAGAGAACATAAAATGTACAGATATCCACGAGATAACTTGAAAAAAATACAAATGAAGAGAAGTTCATTAGTGATCCCTAGCAATTGTTGATTAGTGTAATAATATACATTTCACCACTGCCAAATTAGTATTTAGTTGAAATTAATCTGTAGATATAGACTTGTGATGGATGTTTTTTTGTACACACTGGTTCTTGAAGATGTCTTCAATCTAATTTCATTTAGCTTTCGGAATTCGGTCAATGCGAAACTTATTCAGTGAAAATTGAAAGAAGATGTTGTCGCAACGTTGGATAGTATATGATGGTTATTGCCCATATAATACCTACACGATTTCACCCATCAAAAATTTTCAAGGAAGGATTTGTTGTAGAATATTTTACAAAAAATTTCCAACATGGAAATGATAGCTTTACCAGAAATCCTGTGGGAATTGACACATTTCCCAACAGTTTTGTACAATTTTTAGGTCATCAAAATCCTGTTACTTATATTGGCCACTTCTTCCGATGAAGCTCTGCCACTATACAGGTTGTCTCAAGTTCGAGTGCCTATTAGACGTTTCTGGAGAACTAGACATATTTGCAATCTGAAAATTGGGATTATGATATTGTTAGAAATTCTCTACAGAGCTGAAATATTTTCGAAGCCCAAAAACTTCCGGTAATACAGGGAGTGAAAATAAATTCGACAAAAAATTTTTTTTCAAGTTTTTCATTCCTGGTATGATCGAGTATTCAATAGTGAATACATTTCTGTTGAAACCATTGTATTAAATCAAATAGTTTTCAAAATATCCAAAAAAACTGGAGAAAAAATGTCAAATACGTTCAGTCAATAATATGTTCATTATTCCTATTTTGAACATCCTGAGCGTAAACAGTGTTTCAAATTTTGTGTTGAAAATTGTGATCTTAAATTGGCCATAACTTCTGTTTTTCACATTAGAACCCTATTTTTTTATAATTGTGTTGGATTCTGCGGTCAAAAATAATGATAGTTTTCTCACATGATTATGATCCTAAATTCAATAAACTCTGAGTTATTTGAGATATTCTGGATTTATGTCAAATTGATTGCATCTAAAAAAATTCAATGAATATTCTTTCGATACCATGGAAACACTCTGTACCCATAGAAGATGAATTATCTGTTAATAATTCGAAAGTGTCAGGTGTTATTGTTATTCGTTATCTTCATTTCTCGATTCAACAAAATGAACCGTTATTCTAATTACGAAATTCTGGATCTATTTTATATACATAGTGAATGACAGAATTATTAGTAGAACCTGCCAAGCCTTCAACGAGAAGTATCCCCATTTACCTTCCATGACGAAGAAGATCTTTAGAAAATATGTTTCAAACTTTCAAAGTTTTGGATGTGTAAGAGCCCCAAAGAATACAAAAGAAGGGTAGTTGATGATGAGGAAAATGTAATTAGTGTTTTGACTTATTACGAAGCGAATGAAAATGCATCTATTCGAAGTGCAGCTCATGAAATCGATTTAGTCAGAAATTCAGTGAACCGAATTTTGAAAGAACACAATATGCATGACTACAAATATGAGAAAGTTCATGCATTAGAACCAGGTGACTATATAAAAAGGTTAAATTTTTATAGAGGAATATTAGAAAACTTGAAAATGATGAAAATTTTTTGAAAAAGATCATTTGGACAGAAGAAGCAAAATTGAATAATGGAGAACTATTCAATAGAAAGAATTGCCACATTTGGAGAAGTGAAAATCCTCATAGATAAAGACAAAGAAACCTCCAGAACACATTTAGTTTTAATGTATTTGCTCTTTTGATGAACAATAAAGTGCGGTACTACATTTATGAAGAAAATTTGAACACAGAAAAATTGCTAATTTGTGTTTTGAAACGTATTTTTATTTTTATTATCATAATTTATTTATAATCACAATTCGGTGTACTGAAGTAGCGAATCTATTAAATGTGTTTTCTATTGAAGAGATGAATTCTCATTCGCTTCGAAATACTAATTTCATCAACTGCTTATTTTTTGTATTCTTTAGGGGCTCTCATATTCAAAAATTTGGAAAGATGAAACATCTTTTCAGAAAGTGTAAAAAAAATGGGGATACTTCTCATTGAATACCCAACATTTTGTGTCATCCACCATGGATTTGAAATAAACAATATCATTAAGTGCATTTAAATGTGTATTGTGTACACAATTGAAAAAATAGAATATGTAATAAGAAATAAATCCAAATTCTCATTATTGGAATAGCAACGATTCATTTTGTGAAATCAAAAAATTTCATAACGACTAACAATAAGACCTGTCTGACACTTGTGAATTATAAATGGGATGATTTATCTTCTATGCTCACAGTATATCCATATGAATCAGTATCGAAGAATTTGACTCTACGTACTACATAAATCTAGATAATCTGAAATAACTCAGAAATTATTGAATTTAGGAGCATAATCATGTGATAAAACTATCATTATTTTTGACCGCAGAATCCAACAGAATTATAAAAAAATTTAGAAAGCACTGACGTGAGGTCAGATTGCTTTGGCGCTCTTGTTGAGCTACTTGCGAGTAAATATTCAAACCATAACGAATCTATAAGCACTCTAATCAGGTGAACAATAGTCTTTTCCCGTACTGTGGAACAATGTGGTGCAAAATGAACGCCTAATGAATGAACAAACCTATATCTCAAATCAAAAATAACTATTCATAATTTTCCCCAAGTTTTGTTCGAAGCTATAATTCCCTTTTCCTAAAAACTCACGTCAGTGCTTTTCTGAATTTTGACAACGTATATTATTTCAGCCATCGAGATTGAATTCTATCTCTATGATTTCCAGTTATGAAAATTTTTTTTTATTAATATTACGCCAACTGACCCTGATTGATAAGTCCGGCATTTATCAATCGAATATCGATCTGTGATAGCCATCGTTCAAAGAAAATCATCGGGACGTATGTCATTTCTCTTTTCTCTTGGGTAAATGAAAAAAATGATCATATCTTTAGATTGAAAAGAGCTACGGCAATGAAATTTTAGGATAAGTATGATATCGATCACCTCAATATATTTACGAATTTTATTGAAGTCCGAAAAATATCTTATGAGATAGTGTGGATTAAAAATTTTTTTTTTGGAAATTTTTTAAAAATTTTCTAGAGCGACGATTTCTGCGAAATCTTGCGAGCCGTTTTGTTGCAGCCTTCCTCAACAATATTTCAAGTATCTACTTGATCGGATGGATATTCTAGTAGTTATTGAGAAAACAAAATTTTAGATGCTCATAACTACTGAACCATCCGACGGATTTGGCTCAATAACGAACTTGACCGAGATATTTGGACAATTAACCTATTCTGAAAATATGAAGACTCTAACTCATCTCTTTTGGATGCTAGAGAGGATACGGCCGACCGGCCGGCCGGTCGGAACGACTCAACTTTCCTCACGGATTCTTCATTGGGGAGTCAAACCCAATCGATTGAGACCATTTTCGGCTCGATATTCCAAAATTACAGACATTCGGGCAAAATGATAGGCACTCTGTTCGGGTGAACAAGAGCGCCAAAAATAGGGTTCTAATTTGAAAAGCAGAAGTTAAGGCCAATGTAAGATCACAATTTTCAACACAAAATTTGATACACCCTATGATGATATTGATACATGTCCTTTTCACATCCTTCCTCTTCGATGTTGTTCAAACGGTTTAGGCTCAGGATATTTAAAATAAGAATAATGAACATATTACTGACTGAACATATCTGACTTTTTTTTAGTTTTTTTTGGATATTTCGAAAACTATTCGATTTAATACAATGGTTTTAACTGAAATATATTCACTATTGAATACTCGATCATACCAGGAATGGAAAACTAGAAACTAGAAAGAACAATTATATGAGACGTTTAACAACGTCACTGTGTTTGGAAAAGGGGCCCTTCAAATGTCAAAATATGAACAAATAATTTCACATCAAAGTTTTTCAGTTTTGGGTGTGATGAGCACGTTGATATCTGTACAATCAAGTATTTACATTTACAAATAGAGGTCACCCACATAAACGCTCCAATTACTCTTAAAAATCATTGAATTCATCTCATCACATCAAACTAACGAGCAAAATGCTATTTAACCTATTCAAGGCTCTTTGCTTATTCATTGCAAGATATGACAGTTATAGTTTCATCATAGAATATTCCTTTTCATTATGAGCATCAAGTCGTGCAGATAACTCAAGATGGATGAGGTTGAAATAAATTAACGGTGTTGAAACGTTGATGGATGTTCGGAGTTAAACTATGAATGAATGAGAACAAATTGGGTAGTAATTTGCGTACACAATATCTCAGGACTCTTTTGGGATTGCATTCTATTTGTTCGAATCTTTCATGGGAAAGGTCTTATCGGAACTCATTCCTGATGCAATATTTCCGACATTCTTTTCATATACAGGAAATAAAAAAATAACTGGGCACAATTGTAGGAAGTGATTTTTTTAACGAAAATCCTACTACTTAGTTGGCTAAATAAAATTTTTTTCCCTTTTCAGTATTGTAATGGGCTCAATCCAGCACTGAAAAAAGTGCAATAAAGAAATATTACAGCACTTTTAAGCTTTGTGTTTTCAAGACTGTCCTTCGACCCTAGCGACTTTCACCATATAGTCTACTTAATTAGTTCAAAATGATGTTAGTTAAAGATACTTCTACTGAAATTCTATGATATAGCTCATTCGATTTTGGCTTTTGTCTAGATCATTGTGCAATCAAAAAATTTCAAAGGTTTTTAACAAAGAAAACTAATATTTTTCTTGATTCTTGGAAAGAGGCTGAGAGAGGAGGAAATTCTCTTAATTAAGGCTTCAATCACCTAAACTGTAACCTAATTTGACGTTGAAAATTGTCGTCTGAACGCTATATTGAGGTTGTGCGTTCGTGAGTTAAAATAAAACATTTTTTTAGGATGTATAAAGTGTTGAATGATTCTTTGGGCTATTACCATCATCTATTGTGGGTGTATATAATAGCCCAAACAATCGTTCAACACGAGCTCCATCATCAACAATATCTCGTCATCAATGTATAAAGTGGATTTGAAAATCTTAACAAAATTTAACTATTATCTCAGCACTTCGAACAACTGATTTCCGTTAATTTTTCTTATGAAAATTAAATTTTTAATAAAGTAGACCTTTTTTAATTAACGAATTTTTCTAGAACTATCTGAATCGTTGATAATTAAAAAGTTATTGAAATATTTGCCCTAATTTTAAGCGCTTTGTGGAGCGAATAATTAAACGTGAAAGTCAACCAAATATGAATGAGCTTAAGATTATCAATTTGAATATCCATTGTATCACTAATAAAATGGATATTCTGGAAGTGTTCTTAGCTGAGGAACTGTCCGATATTAGATATGAGTTTATTTCAACATAATATATTATACAATATGTAATATGCAGTAAACTCTGAGAAAAAACTGTGAGCTAAAATAAATTTGATTCTAACGGCAGCTGAATTGTCATCAACATCGAAATTTGCCGATTTTTAATTTAAATCAATCCTCCTTTTTTTTTCTTTGTCACATTTGGTATTATCTCACTCCTTATCAGATATCCTGCCTCAATCGGGCCTCTCTTTGTCGCAGTTTGGGGTTTAGTCTTGTATAGTTCGGGAATTTTTGTCATCATCCACTATTTGCTCCTCAACTCTTTCATGAAGAGTTTATTATTTTGTGTGCCCACAATCTATCTTCTGTAATCAACCAGTTTTTTAATTCTCTCTTAAATTTTTTTATATTAATTATTTCTTTTATTATGTTGGGTACATTTGGGTAGAGTGTTGGGGCCAGATATGTGCAACTTCGCTGTCCTATTCTTTTTTGGGCCTTCGGTGTTCTATAGTTGTCTTTCTTTGTTCGTGTTGAGAAATGATGTTCTTTTATTTGCAAAGGTATTTTTTTCTGTTGAATGTTTATGATTATCTTATTCGCGAAAATTTGTCTGATATCCAGTGCTTTTGATATTTCGTAAATCTCTCGATTAGGAAATGTAAAATTTTTTCCGTACATTATTTTTAAGATGTATTTCTGTATAGTCCACTCCTCTTTTATGGCAATCCAATACTCCCTCCCCCCCCCATCCAATTATCCCATATGACAGTTGAGACTGAACTAATGCATTAAAGAGTACTTGGAGATGATGTACAGACGGTACTTCTTTGCGTATGACTCTGAATCTGTACGCTATACCCTCAACTTTTTCATTAGATGATTCATGTGTACGTCCCATTTCAAATGTTGATCTATATGAATTCCCAGATATTTTGTGGCATTTGTGTTGGAGATTTTCAGTTGACTATTCACTTGGAGCATTGCTAAATCTTGAAGCCCGACTGCATATCTGAGCATTGGTGTGATATCTCCACCTTGGAGCTGATGAATATTCCTGGGTATATTCAGGCTGCTCCATTCTGTCTTACCATTAGAAAGCATGGAGGATTACTGGTGTATGTGAGATCGTCTCTTCCTGTAAAAAACCTTGACATCTCCAGATTTTCAGATGAGATGCATTATGAGGTCAGTGGTATTATGGTGCTTAATGATAAAAAGTTGGGTATATTAAGTGCTTATAGGCAGTCAAAAGGCGATTTTTTAATTTTTCTGAACATAATGTGTCAGATTCTTCAATATTGCTCTGGTTTGGTTGAAAATATTTTCGTTTGTGGAGATTTAAATGTAGATTTCATCACAAATAATAAAAGCAAGAATCTGTTTTGTAATCTGCTGATTTGTTTTGATTTAATAATGACTTCTATGTCTCCAACAAGAGTCTTCACTAACATCAATGGTACTACATCTGAAACTAAAGTTGAGTATATATTAACAAATGTTGAGTTAGATTGTTGTAAAACTAGAGTACTTGAAGCTTCTTGGGTATCATAGAGTAATTTTCGTGGTGTACACCGATTGCTTTGCGAACTACGGTCTAGTCGAACCACTTACTAGAACTATGCATTTTTCCCTGATCATAATTTGCATGACTTACCTTTTCAGGATTCATATGATTGCAGCGATGTGAATATTTGTTATCAGAAATTTGTAGATATTTCAATCCCTAATAAAGGAATGTTTTCCTGTTGAAGAGTTCATTTGTTGAAATAATTTGGGAAAAAATTAGATAAATGATGAGGTTAGTCAGGCTAGTTCAAATTTGAAGAACCTCTTCTGGATTCATGTAAATATTTTTCTCTTCATTCGCTGGAAATTTGTAAAAGAGCAAAAAGTGACTATAATCTGTTTCGAAGAACTTAGTGCCTTCATTATGATCAATGTTCGCTTGAGTCGGAAAATAGAAATAAAGCTGTTTGGAATATAGTCAAACATGAAACAGGTCCTAAACGTGCGAGTAATTCTGATATTTCTCTTAGTATAGAGAAACTATCTGTGCAGAGTCTACAATGAAACGGTGTCTGAGGCTTTCGGTGAATATTTTTCTAAACTTGATAGCTCTTGGCTTAATCTCCATTAGGGTTTTGAAATTTCAAACAACTGCACAACTAGTTCTATGTCTATACATACATTTTATTTCTATCCTGTTATTGATGTTGAAGTTGTTGATGCAATTAGAAACCTAAAAAATAAAAAAAGTACCGGAACTGACTATATATCCAGCCGACTTCTGAAAGCATCAGGAGAGTTTATATCTGATCACCTAGCACATCTCATTAATTTATCTGTCACCAGTGGCGTAAATCTTCTAAAGACTGCAATAGTTATTCCGATTCCGAAAATACAAATGATATTCATAAGATTTCTAACTACCGTCCTGTATCTGTACTAAGCGTTATTTCTAAAGTGATGGAAAATGTTGTTCTTGAGAGAATCACACAATTTCTGGATAAATATAGTTTAATTTCTGACTCTCAGCATGGGTTTAGGTCTGATCGTTCTTATGTCATAAAGGCCTGGATGAGGGCCGATTTGTAGCAGGATTATTTTTCGATCTATCCCGTGCATTCAATGTTATATCGTTCAAACTCATGAGGCAGAAATTGTATAATTTGGGATTTCGAGGTGTGTTCCTTGACTGGTTGTACAGTTTTATCTCTGGTAGAACCAAGAAAATTAATGTTTTCACTTCGTCTGGGGTGCCCCAAGGTTCTGTCTTAGGTCCACTTTTATTTGTCCTTTTCATCAATGATTTACCTAATTATCTGAGATCGGTGTTAGTGCTTATTTTCGCTGATGACTTTTTTGTTGCTATTACAACCTCAAGTTTAGCAGAACTTAATAAATGTATTTACTTCGGTCTCAAAAACATTAACCAGGAGAGTTTGAGTACCACCTGTTCAAATACTTCAATAAAATCTGAAGAATATTTAAAATTTTTAGGTGTATACATTGATGAATATCTTAGATGGACTCATCACATAGACATATCATTTCATAATCTGGTTAAATATGAATTGTTAGTATGTTGAGCATGTTTTTCCATTTGATTTCAAGGTTAGTCTCAATTATGGTTCATATAATTTTTTTTCAATTAATGATTTGAATATCAGAAATATGAAGAGAAAATATTCGTCAACATTTAAAAACTATTATTGCGAATTTTATTTCTTTCTGAATAACAGTTGCTACAGAAACTGTAAATGGAAAGATATAGAAATAGTCCATTTTTTATGAAAAAGTCAAGAACAAATAGTAATGGTTGTCTCCCGTAAACATAGTAATAACAAGTATATAACAAATGCAAAAAAAGTTACTTCACAACATTCAGGTGAATATTGATTTTTCGTTAACTCAAAGTATGATTCGGAAAAAGGTTCTAAATTTATTTAAAGTTATATTACAGTAACTGGGTTCATGGGTATACAAGAATGGCCATAGGAAAACATTTTATAGCATTTATTTCAATATTTTTTCAATTTACAATGATTGAACTTCAGTAAAATTATATCTAACTAACATCAATTTGAACTTATTCTTTAGACTAATTCATGAAATATCAATATAGTATAATGAGGAAATAAAAAAATGATTAATGAGAGAAAAATTTTCAATTACTTCCTGAAATTAGGTACTGAAGAATTTTTATCACGTATTTTGAATCATGTAGACTATCAAAAAATTACATTACATACATTAAATATTTTCAGAACACGAATTGACAACATACATTATTTCACCATTTGATAATGAACTATTTCGAATAATTTTCCGCCAAGTGAAACTGAATTAATAAGTCAGATCGATGTCGAATAAGGATCTGTTGAAGTATGGAATGGTCAAGCTCGTTATTGAGCCAAATCCGTCCAATAGTTCGGGAGTTATGGGCATCTAAAATTTGTTTTATTTATAGCTCCTAATAGTCCAGTCAATAAAGCCTGGGGAACAAAATAATTAGCGGCAATGAAAATTTTTGCTTTTATTGTTTGGACAAAAAATAGGATACCCAAAAAAATTTTCAACCCTCTGGAGAAAAGGCTTGAAAGGGGAGGGGGTAAAAAAGGCTTTTTTCTTATAACTCTGGATAAAAAATTCCGAACGGGTTGAAATTTTTAGGTATGGTTACGTAAATAATTATATATCTTGAATTAAAATTTCAACACTCTGGGGTGACGGCTAAGCGGTGGAGGGGGTAGAAAAGGTTTTCTTCTCATAACTTCGGATAAAAAATTTCGAATGGGTTGAAATTTTGAAGAATGGTTAAGTTGATGATTATACATATTGTATTGAAATTTCAACCTTCTGGGGTGAAGGCTAAGTGGAGGAGGGGGTGAGTAAGGTTTTTTCTCATAACTCGGGACAAAAAGTTCCGAATGGGTTGAAATTTCAGGGTATGGTTAATCATAAAATTATCTATCTTGTGTTGAAATTTCAACCCTACAGGGTGAAGGCTAAGTGGTGGAGGGGGTGACAGGTTTTTCTTCTCATAACTTCGAATAAAAAATTTCGAATGGGTTGAAATTTTAGAGCATGGTCAAGCATAAAATTTTCTATCTCGTGTTGAAATTTCAACCCTATTAAATGAAGTCTAAGCGGCGGAGGGGGTGAGGAATGTTTTCTTCTCATAACTTCGGTAAAAAAATTCCGAACGGGTTGAAATTTTGAAGCATTGTTAAGTTGATGATTATATAGCTTATATTGAAATTTCAACCGAATGGGGTGAAGGCTAATCGGTGGAGGGGGTGAGAAAGTCTTTTCTCTCATAAGTCCGGATAAAAAATTGCGAATGGGTTGAAATTTTAGAGCATGCTTAAGTAAATACTTATCCATCTTGTTTTGAAATTTCAACCCTCTGGGGTGAAGGCTAATCACTGGAGGGGGTAAGAAAGTTTTTTCCTCATAACTTCGGATAAAAAATTCCGAATGGGTTGGAATTTTAGGGAATGGTTAAGCATACAATTATCTATCTTGTGTTGAAATTTCAACCCTCTGGGGTGAAGGCTAAGCGGTTGAGGGGTTTTCTTTCCATAACTCTGGGTAAAAAATTCCGAATTGGTTGAAATTTTGAACCATCGTTAAGTTACTAATTTTATACCTCGTATCAAAATTTCAACCTTTTGCGATCAAGGTTAAGTGGTCGACGGGATGAAAAAAAAATGTTTCCGAAATCTTTTATAAATAATTCCGAACAGGTTGAAATTCAAAAGTATGATCAGGCAGAATATCATTCATCTCGTGTTGAAATCTCAATTCTCTGGGGTGAAGGTTAAGGGATTTAAAACACAAAAAAACTCACAATTTAACCATTTATTAGCTGAGTGGAAATGCATCCTTTTATATATGGGAGAATTTTACATATACATTTGATAATGAAACAATTATCTGAACATAATTTAATGAAAATGCGACGAAAGTATTTTAGTAATCAGTAACAATTAATTGGTAAGTGAATGGCAAAAACGTGATCAAGGAAGTCCTTAAATAGAAGAAAATCTGGAGACAGAACGGTTCTCGAAGAAAGACTGTTGTCATCAAGACTTTACGAAATATTGAACTCCTTCAACTCATTTGCGATTTGAAATTCGCCTTTTTTTTCGAGTAGATGGCCCAGGTGAATTGAAATCTTTATGACGTTCGTTGATTTCAGATTCTTCAATTAGTGCTTCTTCCACTCCTTCCTCTGTTTCTTCAGTACCAAGGAAAACTTCCTGTGGTTCTTCCAATCGGTCATTTTCGCTATTCAAAATGCTTGTATGCATTGAATCGATCTCCAGGTCGTCATCTTCCATTTCATCAATGTCGAATATCTTCACGTTTCTACACGATCGTCCATGACAGGAGTGGCAAATCTCTGAGCATTTCAACCCAGCTTTTCTACACCCGCATGAATTTCCACATCCTTTTTCACACCGGCATGATATTAATTTCAATAAATCGGCTGGCGCAGGTTCCAGAATAGTTGATATTGGTGTTAATCCATAAGGACTTCGTTCCCATCCCCATAATGTAGCCGTTGCGTACTTGCCTATAAAAGTTTAATATAACTGATATTGTGGATAAATGGATGCGATTGTTAGATAAATAATTTTCAAATTTATACAATTGAATTTCAACTCACTTCTCCATCGCTGGACTTGATGGTAAACACGGTATGAATGTTGCGCTGCGGCTGCTTTGGTTGGTGGTAAGCCAGCAATGTTGAATTTCCTCTTAGTTATAGAACGTGCAAATCCTTCATACCGTAGGTCGTTCAGGCATTGCGACGGTTTTCCTCCATATAGCCTAACTAAAATTCTTTCTCCGGCATCAGCTATAGTTTCTCGGTCTGCATTAGCCACCTTGAAGCAGTCTATGGCAGTACAGATATCTTCATGTTTGATAACTAAGGATATCAATTTTCTTTTGCCTTGATTGAAAAGACTTGAAGTTGTATCGCATCCAGTGAACGCGTGACAGATCTGAATGTACGGTGTTAGAGTTGTGTTTTTCAGACTATCACTGGAGTACAAAACGTTCGCAGCCTTTCCTTTCCCAGGCTTCAAAAAATGCAATTTTTGTGTGTCCTTTCTTCCTCCCCAGTCAAGATCACGAGCAAATCGACATCTTTTCCGACGATGATTATTTTCTCGTAGTCTGATGATAAATCAATAGCAGTGGTACTCTGTATAGCATCGTATCCAGTATGTTGCAGTTTTGACATCAACAACTTTATCAATCGGGCCTTGTTTTTGTCGTTTGAAAGGAACTTATCTTGACTTATTGTTGATGGCATGGACTCTTGTATAAACACATCAACTGAGAGAGTTTTCATTCGACGTAGACGTTCTGCAGTTTTAGTACCCTTGGCTGTGACACTCTCTGGATACCCATCAAAAACAACTGTAACATATTCACCATAGTGCTTCCGAATGAAGTCTACGAATTTTCTCCAGATTTCATCGTATTTATCGCCTTTCCGCCATACAACATTATGTAGCAAGTGTCCAGCATCAATAACATATCGTATATGTCAGGACATGTCACTGTCGTCAGTAGGGGTGAACAAATCATAGAGAGCAGATTTTTTACTCTTTCGCATGAAACTTTCGTCGAAAAGAGAAAGAGGGTAAAGTGCAAGTTCATAAGCGAAGAACCCTCGAAGTTGCTCCTGAGATTCCTTGGTGAACGCGATTCGCTGAAACAGTAACATTGGAACAACACGAACAACAGTTTCTCCAATTTTCAAAGACGATGATAAAGGGAGCACACGCTTTTTACGGGAGAAGGATATTTCCGCAAAATTTTTTCCTACCATTGCTTCAATACTTTTCATTCCGATGGCTCGTGCTTTGTGGCAGTTTATTTCATTCCCTCCAACTACACCTGTACTCAAAGAGACAATCCTCTCTAATATAGGAAATGGATCATGATCTTCAAACCATCCTATGAGTGTCTGAACGTCGGCATTGTCTCTGATTTGGCGTGTGAGCCTTACATCAACATGCTGCTCCGATGTTAAAGATTTGATGCCCACAAAATCTTCAATGGATTCGGACACTTTCTGCATAACGGGCATTCCTAAAATCCACTTAGCGAGTACGCTATCCGTCAAACCCCTTCCTCGTGTTAAACCTCCGGTGGATTTCATAGACCTCATTAGAGTTTGTTCAATTGTCATATCACTCCAAATGCCTGACCAAAATTTATCCGATCGTCTAATGGTGAAGTACTCTTTTGAAACAAAGTCATTGTAGTTGCGGAATCCCATCTTCTGTTCCAAATCAAGCATGTCTTGTAGGTACAAATGAGCTGATAATGCGTAATTGTTGTGACCAGCGGCATAAAAAAATGGCAACATCTTAGCGATGGTTGTTAAATGTAATTGCCAGTTACCACTACGCTCAGCTTCAATAATCTGCTTTACGAGGGTCACCATTCGGAAATACTGGACCCATAAAGCAGCGGTTGGACCATGTATTTCAAGCTGCTGCAATTTCTCTTCAAATCTTTTGCAAATCGCTTCAAACATTTCGTCTTTCATCCTCTGTTCAGCAGTGGCAGTGTCGAAATGTTCCAATAGATCATCTATCTCAATTTCTTCATCAACAGAAAATATCATATTGGCCACAATAATGCGCCCCAGAGCCAAATGAATTAATAAATGGCCTCGGACTGCTCTGGCGTAGGCATGACCTGCCAACATTTTTTCTACAGATACTGGAGCATAAATGAGTGATAGAACTTCTTTCAAACCACTGCCACCCATGAGGAATCCAATGCATCCTAAAAACGACATTAGCAGATGCATACCTCCAAGTCGGACGATAATACATTTTTTAAGCAGTTGCGGGGCAGAGGCGATTATGTCAGGAGCCTTCTGAAACAACGGCTGGTCGAAGGTTACTATGCAACAATTCTGATTGGCCTTTTCTGCACGTTCTGCTGCAGCAAGTAAAGTGGTGTACACTGTATTCTAATCGCTTGGAGGGACGTTTATGAAAGGACAAGTAACAATATTTAATATAATATACTACTTATTACAAGTAACTTTCTCCATAAACCCATTCCATCCAGGTATGCGTAGGATTTCCTTATGTTTAGCATACAGAAAAAGTAACTCAGCTACTCCAAGAGATATAGAATCATAGTTTCCAACCATTTTCACTGTTACTCCTCGAAGGCCTTTTTCTCTGTGATTACTCTAAAATGTTTGGATAGCAACTTGTGGAGTGGATCTTATTACTTGTCTACCATAGAGTCCACTAACACGTACAATTTTTTTAGATAAATCGGCTATGGGTTCCGGTGTGATGCACTGAATCATACCCATTGAATGGAGAGTCCCTCGGCCATCTAATGTACCAACATTGACGTCAGCATTATCAGCTATGAATTGGACGAATCCCTTCGGTGTTTCTTCTTCGGGGTGCAATATAGTGCACATTTCCAAAATCTCTGTTTCCGAGTAAGAAGCACAACATCCCAAGGTTGACAACACTTGGATTAGATTTTTTGAGGGAAACTTTGAATGAAGATATGCTGCCAACCCTATCTTCAAACAAAAAGAAAATGTCAGAGGTCTGGTTGCTGACAATATCCAATGTCCAATAGCTGTGCATTGCTTTTGATAGACGTCCGTAGATTTTTTTTATTTGGCATAATTATCTTCTTCAAAAAACGTTTAAGTGTATTCGGCACGTCTTCTTCTGCTGATTCCAAGAACTTATCTGGACTAGGATAATCAGCAGTATCATACACTCTGGTCTGGATGTCCTCAAGGATGATCGATGCAGCTATGTCTACTATACGGGCACGTTCGCGTTCTGTGTCTGGTAGTTTGTTTTGATACCACGACTTTAACGGCCGTTTTCAATAACCTAACCAAGATTAGAGATAGATCGCTATCTCCGGTTTGTCGGCTTATCTATCCTTGTGGTTATCTATCTATGGTTTGCATTTCACAATCATGGTTTAACCTTATCTATGTCAAGACAAGGATAGATAGGAACCTCTTCAGATCAGACCTTAGATCACAGAAAAAGAATTGTCTATTTTATTTTTAGATTCATAATTTACATATTATTCTTGAATGAGCACTGAATTGAGGGTCGTATTGAAATGTAATAATTTAATTTTATTTTATATTCCTTCCACTTCCACAACTTTTTTTTCAATATTAATTGATTAAGGTCTTATGGTCACTTCTATGACTGAAACTTAGGTTAGATTCTTGACTCGTCATTAGGTTATATTTTGTATTTTGGTGTTTCGTATTTGGTTTGGTATATCGTGTTTTGACAGAGCGAAGAAAAGTTGGAGATATAAAAATGAGTTCCTCAACCGTAAGTACCTTTAGATGAAAGTAACGTTGTTATCTATATTCATTAAATTTCAAGTTCAGATGGGAATAATTTTTTCAGCCTAAATCAAGACCCATGTCCAAAGAGGAGGCGATGCGTTTGGTGGAATTAGTGCCAGCTGATCATATCATTACCAGCAAAGCCACTAATGCATCAAATAATAAATTAAAAGAGGAGAGTTGGGTGACGAACGCATTCAATTCCTCGTTTTCAAATTTCCCACGTAGCACCCACCAACTGCGGTTGAAGTGGGAAAATTTGAAAAAGAGTGCCCGAAAACGTGCTGCAAACATGAGGCGTAGCCGTTTTAAGGTTAGTGATTTGTTTTATTTGTATATTGAACATCATTGTTATAACAAATATTTTGGACAATTATTATATGGTTCCTGTTTTCAATTATATTATCCGTTTCAGACAGGAGGTGGAAACGAGTACTTCCCACCAGATGAAGTCCTGGACAAAGTGGCTTCCCTATTGGGAAGCACATGTGAGGGACTTCCAGCCCGTTTTGGTGGGGATGCTCTTGATAAAATCCCTATTGTGGTTGTGCCCTATTCTTCTGCTTACATGAAGAAAGAAACAGAGGAAGAAGAAGAAGGGGCTACTGAGACAGTGTCAGTGGAAAATATTCTGGAAGTGTCCCCTGTGATAACCACATTAACACCCATTAACCAGAATAATTTCCACTTGCATAAAGCAAGTGGAAATAAACAAGCTCGTGAGTATTCTTTATATCCATTATAAGACATATTAAATTATATGTATGTACAAAAAACTTTTTTTTATAGTTGAAACAAAGCAGAACCTTGAAAGGGAGAGGATTCAAGTTAAAATCAAGAGGGATATTGCTGTGGCAGACTATATGGCATCGAAAAAAAAATTTGTGATGCCCAGTTTGAGGCGCAAGATCTGCAGCTGAAAGCGCTGAAGATCCAGTTAGAAAATGCCAACTTGGAGAATGAAAGGTTGAGGAAATTAATAAATACTCAAGGAGAATTAAAAGAATTGTAAATAATACCAGCTTTTTAATTAACCATTTCACAATCCTGTTGGAAATAAAATGCATTCCATAATATAGTGCTTTCATGTACTACCGCTTACAGTAATCAAGAATTTTTTAGATACAAAATCGTAGCTGCAACCTAAAAAACATTCCAACTACTACAATGTTGAATTCATTTGTGATAACTATATCCTCCTGGGTCCCGAGGCCAGACTGAAAGCGAGAGAACTGTGATATTCGGAAATTCGGTTTATTATGCTACAAAAACTGTTGAAAACAAAAATGAGCAATATTCCCTTCAGAATATTTTGCTTTTATTTATATCCGAAACTTTTTCAAATATTCCCTACAAAAATAAACCGAATTTTCAAATATATCAGTTATCTTGCTTTTATATAGTCTAGTCTCAGGAGAATATAGTGAGAAATGTTTAATATGACCATCATCAAAACTATATATTTATATTCAAAATTAAAACCCCAATAAGAATTATAGTAATCATTTTAATATGGCATGAAAAATTGTTAGGTGAAAAAAAAAAAACACTGATTCCAAACTATTTAATATAAAGATCTTATAAGTTAAATTGAAAAAAAATAGCATTTTAATGTTGAAAACCAACTGTCTACAAGGGTTCTTCTCTCATTGGCCTCATTTGATGACGAATGAATTATATCCTCATCAATATGTAATTCATCATTTGGAATATGCACTTCTGCATCTACTTCTTCCAAATTATGGCTTCTGGCAATATTGTGAAGTACACTTGTTGCTATTATAACAGCTTGCATGTTTTCAAGCTTCAACCTCATCTTCAAAGCCAGGACAGGGAATCTCCTCTTCCAAACATCAATACACCTGGAAAAGTATTTACCTTGAATCTTAATAGTTTATATACTAATTGAATTTTTCATTATTTGCAGTGAAGTGATATTTAAATATAGCTAAAACATATTTTATTTTGTCACCTTTAAATGTTTATTGATGATTAGGTTTTTTGTTATTATCAGTTAATGAATATTGTATTGTGACATTATATATGGATATATTTATTTCAGGAGTGTAATTTCTTCAAAAGTAAAATAATCACCTTTCAATTGTGTTTCTCGTTCTTATATGTGCATCATTATACAGTTGCTCTCCTCTAGTGGCCGGATTGAGTATGGGTGTCAAGAGGTAAGATTTGCACGGATAGGCGCTATCACCAAGTAGCCAGGAATTTCCAAACCTACCTTGTTCACAATAGTCTGTAAGTAACGAGGAATGGTTATTTAATGGTACTGGAAAAAAAAATTGAAGAAATCACCTTTCAAATCTGAATGATTGAATATTGTGGCATCGTGACTTGATCCTGGCCATCGTGCAACAACATTCTGAAATCTAAGTGATGCGTCACACACCACCTGTACATTCAGAGAAAACGTGCCTTTACGATTTCTGAACTCCTCTCCTATGTTGGAATCTGCAATAGTTGAATATAATATTTAGACTAATTCTGAACCAAAGTAATGAATACATATCATTGCTTATTGATTTTTTCAATCTGAAAGTGACTACTTACTCGGTGATTGTATTAATATGTGAGTACCATCTATGACACCTCGTACTCTAGGGAACCCAGCAACTTCATAAAATTCTTCATGGCAGTGTCTTTCTATTGAAATGTACCTTGGGTACAGTTGTGCAATAGCCTTTGAAACATCATTTACCACACGACTGGCAGATGCTATTGACACACCTATGAAATCTGCAACGGAGACCAGCATAGTACCTAACGCATAAAATTTTAACGCTAGAAGAATTTGATGCAGAGGAGATATTCCATGGTTTCTGTAAGATGAAAACTCGGTGATGAGAATATGTTTTATCTAATTTGCAATTTATACATGTGAATATTATTGTGATATATAATATTTTTCAGATGATCACATCACATTTGATGCAAAAGTGACATCAAATATGAGAAATGATTCTGTAAAGATTGTCACATGTTTTGTTGATTTTCACGCAGAATTGAAAAAGCTTTGATTTATAGAGAAAGATTTCCGTTATTTATTTTGGAACAGTTTTTGAGGAGTTTAACACAATATACGTTGTTTCAAAAGATCTTACCTTTTAGATTTCACCTTCAAATGTGGATGAATTAAATCTAATAATTCACTCACTGCACCTTTGTTTAATCGAAATCTATATGTGAACTCATAATCATTTAAAATGATCATGTAATCCACACGAGGTTTATACACTTTTCGAATTATCGTCTCTTCCTCTTCACTTTCTTCATCGAACTCTTCAATCATCTCTAATAATTCCATGTCACTGTCGTCGCTGCTCAAATAATCCATTTTTTAAAGTTAATTTATAATTAAATAGTCAAGAAACCAACGCTGAATTGCACTAACAACAATTTTCAACGCTTATCTCTACTCACAATTAACCCCTTACTGCTCGAACTCCACAGATAAACAAACAGAGCTACTAGAGATATTTTCTGCCTATCTGTGGTTAACTTGAAAGTTCTTTGAAACGCAGGTAGGCGCATAAACAAGGAAAGTTCTTAGGCCAAGCGCACACAGAGCAACTATTCTGCAACTAGAGTCGGCAACCAGTTGCATCTGCAACTAGTTTGTAACTGAAACAAAACTTCTGTCCGCACACGGGTCAGTGAATCAGTTGCGTCTAATGTGCAATAGTGGAGTATTTTGTAGGCCTAGTTCGCTGTGTTTTGAGGCATCGCCTTGACCATTTGTGCTTATCATGTCATCAGACTCAGACGAAGAGGATGTCATTAACTGCTATCTTTACCGAAGGCGGCGAAGAATACAAAGAGAGCATTGGGTCCACCCTTATTTAAGAAATAATGTGAACTCTAGGCTATTTGTAGCAGCTAGAGAGTTGTCTCAGTCAGATAGGAAGTTTAAATCTTTTTACCGAATGACAAAAGATACGTGATCACGTGTGACTGAAGTCTGCAACGCAACTGCAACCGCGGGCCCACGATTGGAAGCGACTGGTTTCAGACTGGTTTGAGATCGTCACAAACCGGTCGCGCAGTGTGCGTCTCCCTACTCCAATACATTGCCGAGGTCACCAAAAGGTTGCGCGCCAAACTGGTTTGCAACTGTAGTTGCAAAGCAGTTGCTCTGTGTGCGCTAGGCCTTATCCATCTGACCTCTTTTCGGAACAAGAGATGAATCGCAAGGACCAGTAAGAATCCTTATATGAAGATACAATATTGAAACGGAAACAGGTACAAAACGGGAGATTGCTCGATCCCTAGTACCTATACATCGGCCGTTTCGAGGGATAGATCGGTTATTGAAAACGGCCGTAAGAGGTCTTGATGATTCCGGATCGAAATAACAGTATGATGGCTAGCCTTTGTGTCAATAACAACGTTTTCTTTATAGTACTCCTCCAATTTCGTCTTTATAGTTGGACTACTTGGCGGATCCTCAAATACTTTTTTTAGTTCTAGCATCGTGAATTTACATTGATCTTTATTTCCTTCTATTGATAATGGACAAAAATACTCAACTATAAAACTGGAGATTTTGACTATGAATAGAGGTGTGGAAGGGACCGCACGTGTTTATATTGCCTGGTTTTCTAAACATGTGTCATCTCAGGCCTGTGTGGCCGCTGAATTGATGAGAGCATAATGTTAGCACATCCTGTTTGCTTAACGATACGCACACTGTGAAACAGGTTGAGTAGCGATGGTTTTTAGGAGTGGCATAACTTTCATTCGCCAAGTAGGTATTGATGATACGTTCTAAGAAAAATTGAATTAAGTTGTTAACTTGGATTTTTCAAATCAGATATCTTATCAAAAATTGAGTGCATTTATTTGACGATTAGGAAGTTTTTGGGAAGGACGTCAAAAAAATTTGTGTTTACATTGAAAATAAAACAGAAAAAATTTTAGAAAGCACTGACGTGGTCAGATTTCTTTGGCGCTCTTGTTGAGCTACTTCCGAGAAAATATTCGAACCATAACAAATTTATAAGCACTCTGATCAGGTGTTTCTTCCCGTACTATGGGACAATGATGATGCAAATATGAACGCCTAATGAATGAACAAACCTAAATCTCAAATTCAGTGCTTTTCTGAGTTTTGAAAATAACTCCTCATAATTTTCCCCAAATTTATATAAAAAATTTTAATAATTTTGATTTCGGCAGCAATCGAATAATTGGCCCTTCCCCATAAAAAAAAAATTTACGTCAGTGCTTTTCTGAATTTTGACAACGTATATTATTTCAGCCATCGAGATTGAATTCTATCTGAATAACTTATGAGATAGTTAGTATTGAAAAAAATTTTTTGGGAATTTTTTAAAAATTTTCTAGCATGACGATTTCTGCAAAATTTGGCGAGCCGTTTTGTTGCAGCCTCCCTCAACAATATTTCAAGTATCAACTTGATCGGATGGATATTCTAGTAGTTATTGAGGAAACAAAATTTCAGATGCTCATAACTACTGAACCATGGACGAATTTGGTCCAATAACGAACTTGACTGAGATATTTGGACAATTAACCTATTCTGAAAATATGAAAACTCTAGCTCATCTCTTGGAGTTTGGCCGGCTGGACAGACTCAACACAGATTCTTCATCGGGGAGTCGAAACCAATCGATTGAGACCATTTTCGGCTCGATATTCCAAAATTACAGACATTTGGGCAAAATGATAGGCACTCTGTTCTGGTGAACAAGAGCGCCAAATACAAATCAATATACCATACATTATTCATTCATAATCAAAATAATATCAATCATTTTCAAGTGAATAAAGATTACAAATATAACTCAGAATGAAAATGCAGATCACATCTGTCTGATATAATACTAACAACAGTATCTCATTCGTGACTAAAGAAGCAAATTAGTCCTAGGTTTACTTATATAAAAGTTGTTCTGGCACCCTGGCGAGGCACGAGAAAATCGAGTTTACTCATCAACTCAACACAGTCAAGTCCGCCACCTATAAGAACTTGATGGCATGCAATCCTCTTCTGCATTCAAGACTTTTCGAGTTGAATCTGGTGAACAAAATCTTATGTTCATATCGCCTAAGAGGATATCGTCGATCCTCGCGAAATGGAAGCCACTTCAAAAACCTTCTTTGAACAGCCTCTAGACGGCGAACACGACAGTCATATACAGGGTCTTTCACGAGGAACCTCACCCATATTTATACGGGAAACTACTGAACGTATTTTCATGAAATTCAGCACTTATAAGTATTTCCTGAAAATTCAATCTTTTTGGCGTGAAGGGAGAAGAAATAGCTGAAAATTCAAGACGAAAAACAGTTTTTTGTGAATAACTTAGAAGATATTCACTTTAGGGCAAAGGTGTGATGCATACACTCACATTATTTTCAACGTAGATCCAATATCTTCCATAAAAAAAATGGGGTTCTAATTTGAAAAAATTGATTTTTCACGATTTTGTCATCCCTAACTTTGAAAGCGATTTTTTCACCCCCTGTATTATGAATCGCGATTTCGATTTTTAGAGTGGATACATCAATCTTACATCTTGAAAAATCCTAAAAATGAAAATTTTCCATCCAAAAACCTCGAAGTTATTCTTGTTTCAGCGGAGCTCTATTTTCGAAAACTGAAAAATGTTAGATCAAAATAACTTGAAATTTTCTAAGGAATCTATTTCTGCATTAAAAAAATGGTGTTGTAATTCGAAAAACGGAGGTTGACGTCATTTCCGGAAAAACAGGAGGTGCTCATGCCTTGTAAATATTTTAGATTTCATCAGCATCGTGAAATACTTATAAGTGCTGAATTTCATGAAAATACGTTCAGTAGTTTCTCGTATAAATATGGGTGAAGTTCCTCGTGAAAGACCCTGTATAGGGCGCCAAATAAGGCATTCTTACTCGAGCTTACTTCTTACCAAAGCATTGAACAGGCGAATTATACTTGCGAATTCTCAAACAATCTTGCACCCATCACAATAAAGCCATACATTTTACGCGCTGACAATATCAATTGAGTAAAATGCGGTATGAATAAAAACGTTTGAGGGAATACCACGCCCAGATCCCTGATCTCAGTGAGGCGGGAAAGACTTTCACCCTCAATACTGTAATCGAACTGAATCAACCGTTTCCTTCGCGAGTAAGATACTACGCTACATTTGAGAATATTCTATTGGAGTCTATTACATTTGCACCACAAGTTAACAACATCAATGTCCTGCAGACTCAAACAGTCAGCTGTAGGCCAACTTCAAGTTACTTACAACAACTTCGTTAAAAGATCATTAATAAATATGATGAACAAAAGGGGCCCCAGGTTTGACCCTTGAGGTACCCCCGAGGAAACCGCAAATTCTCTAGACCTACAATTTTCGATTTGCGCAAATTGCGTAAGGTTACTCAAATAGGATTCTATCAGATCAGTTAGCTCGCCGGAAAAACCAAAAATTTAGAATTTCATGATGAATCTTATCAAAAGTTTTTTGAAGAACTGTATATATAACATCAACCTGCCCACCAAAATCCAATCTGTCAAAAAGGAATTGCGAAAAAGTAATTAAGTTAGTTGAGCACGACCTTTTACTGATGAGTCATCATGCTGCTCAGATGAGATGCTACTTCTAATTTTAGGATATATGGGATTAAACAAAAGTATCTCAAACAATTTAGAAAAGTTAGACAATATGGATAAAGGCCTATAGTTACTTATGACGGAGGAGTTGTCCCTCTTTAGCACAGGAATAATTTTTGCCACCTTCTTGTCGGAAACGTATGAGTCCTTAAAACTAAATTGAAAATATGCTTGAGAGGTAGCGATAGCACA
Source organism: Micraspis discolor (assembly GCA_030674115.1). Classification (NCBI taxonomy): domain Eukaryota; kingdom Metazoa; phylum Arthropoda; class Insecta; order Coleoptera; family Coccinellidae; genus Micraspis; species Micraspis discolor. The sequence continues at coordinate 346,191 of JARTUT010001762.1, forward strand.
CCGATGCAGTCCTTCACAACGAAACTCGGAATCAAGTCTGGACCAGCCGTCAATTTGTTACTGAGTTACTGAAACATAATTATATATGTTTTATCCATATCCTGCTTTTTACCGAAAAAGGAAAAAGGGACTATAGAATATTAAAAAAAAATTGCAGAATTTCGAATAGCTTTTCTACAACTTCAACGATATGTATCTACGGAACTAACAACATCTACTGAAAATTTTAGGATAATAGAAAAATATGTATGTAGAATTTATTCATTGAAAACAAAAAATAGCATTGATAAAACGCGTTATGAATTATTTGAAAAAAGTTATAAATGCAAAAATGAAAACATGAAACATGAAAAAAATTTTAAAAATTATGATTAAGGATATGATCCTTCAAGTTTGCCACCAACAAAAAAAGAACTGTTACAACAAGTAAAAAGAAATATGTACATTAGCAGTGTATGGTGTAATGCACACATGCGAAGTCCCACAGAAAAAACGCCAGCAAATTATAGATGGAAAGTAATTGAAGGCAAATACGAATACTATTTGTTCGATAGTCCTCAAAGTCTGTCGTTTGAAGAAATATCTTCTGATTTACAAGGTAATCTAAATATATTAATATTATTTATTATTATGCAATTTATTAACTATTTTAATTATTTTATTACAGAGCCCGATAATATAGATGAAAATGATAGTAGCCAAGAAGATGAAGATGTAGAAAGTGAAATTAGAAGCGAAGAAGAAACATCGTGTGAATCTGATGAAGATTAATTTGATAATTTTATATGTATAAATTTTTTTATTTTATTAATGAAAAAAATATATATTAAAATTTGAAAAAAAGATCATATATTTTTATTCATTAAACAGTAATCATGCTACATATTTTTATGGAATTTGTTTCACAACAGCTGCAGTTGCACTATTTAATTTTGAATAATTTTTATCGAACTAGCGATAGATACCTTTTTTTTGTAGGACACTGTATTATTTGGGTAAGAAATACGCTAACCTATAACATATATTTATGTCCTACGGTTAGTAATAAAAAAGGAGTAAAATTGACAATTTCCGAGCGTAAGACTGGAAAAACGTACCACTCATTTTGTAGGACAATGTAACCAGTTCATAAAGGAAATATTTGCTAAGCAACAGTGAAAACATTAGCCGGTTAGTTATAATTTTTTTAGACCTAGTTGGTGATACATGTTGGGAGTTGGAGACACTTTATTAGAATCATCATTTTTGTAAGTCAATTATTGTTTTCAATTTGTTATAAAATTGTTTTAAGATTTAATTAATAAAGTAGCTGTTAGTAATAGAATTTGAACATTTACCCATTCAACATTTTTGCCGCCTTCATATTGTATTAGCTCTCACAATCGAGAATTTTCATAGAGGATAAAGTTGGGCGTCTCGTCAAAAGTAAGCTACTCACAAATATTCAGATTGCATCTAATCATTATGAAAAACAAGTCCTGGCCCATAGACTATTGATTCAGTTTTAGGTGGCGGAAAATTAATTAAAATGATTTATCTACGGTGAAATAATATATGTTGTCAAAATTCACAAACAAATTGAAATTCAATTTCGAAAAATCATTGCTTTTATGTATTTTCAATTTGAAAATTCAAGGTATTTCAAACGGACAGATGTTTGCCCGTCCAAAATTCTGGTATAATAAAAGAAGAATTTAGAACCGTCTATTGAAAGAGAGATATTCCTAATTGTCAAAATGTTTAATTTGAGATACACGTTTAATCTTTCATTTATAATTATACGCAACGACTTGAATGCGAAACTTGTACCGGAGTTCAATAGTGACGGAGAGGACATTTGGGTAGTTCTGAGCATTAACAATAAAAAAATTTATATTTCTTGTGTGTACATTGCTCCGGGCGAGTGCAGCTTTTTACAGCAAGCTGGAATCAAACAGGCCGAAAATTCGGGATCAAGACTTATTATTGGTGTGTGGTGACTTCAATTGTTCGTCCTTGGAGTGGGTGAACGATATATCGAATAATGTGCTCTATACCACAGATGTAGACAACAAATATGCATTTCTCATTGATACTTTAAATTTCTCAAATCTTAAGCAATTCAATAGTATACGTAACGTTAATAATAAAATTTTAGATTTGATTTTATGTGACAAGATGAGAGTGAATAATGTAAAGAGATCTGATGCTCCTCTTGTTGGTGAAGATAATCACCATCCGTCAGTAGAATTTCTATTGGATTTTAGCGCACACTGCTATTTGAGAAAATCTGGGCATTCGGGATTTAATTTCAAGAAGGGCAATTACCAAGCTTTGAATGCAGCGCTCCTAAGGGTGGATTGGCCTGGTCTCTTGGAGAATGTTGATGTTAATGCCGGTGTGGGCGTCTTTTATAACATTTTCATCTCGGAACACATACCTCAATTAAACATAAATAAAAATAAAAATATCCCCTTTTATTTTTCAAAAGAAACAATTCGAACTATTCGAAGGAAGCATAAGTTTCATAGTAAGTACAAAATCTATAAAGATCCATTAGATTATGACCGGTGCAGGCATTCCAGAGCTCTATCGAAAAGGTTGATTTTGAGAGATTTTTATCGCTATTCGGATACAATTGAGCAGGAACTACCACATGACTCGAACAGATTTTTTAAGTTTGTGTCTCATAGAAAATGCCATAGCAAGTTTCCATCTGTTATGAGGGTGGCGATGTTGACGCCTCCTCACCTGAAGAGATTTCCAACCTTTCTGCTGAATTTTTCAGCTCTATGTTTGAGCCTGTCTCTGGTTCAGATGAAAATCTAGATACTGTGGATAATAAATACAGTAGTTACTATTTTCATGAGGTTTCTATTTCTGAGGAGAGTGCAACGGAGGCCTTACGAACTTTAAATCAAAGCAAAGGTCTAGGTCCGGATGAGATTCCACCCATATTGCTGAGACTATTGTTGCGACTCATTATCATTGCCACTTACCATCATCTTCAATCGGTCCCTCCAGAGTGGAATTTTTCCTCACTGCTAGAAACTCTCTAAAATCATTCCCGTTCATAAGGATGGCCGAAAAGACCTAATCCAAAATTATCGACCTATCGCTATTTTGTCAACCATTCCCAAGATTCTTGAGTCGCTTGTGTGTAAATTCATCTCATATCACGTGAAAGATCTTATTATTGAAAATCAACATGGCTTTGTGAGAGTACGAAACCTGGAGACCAATTTGCTGACATTCTTGGATTACCTCCACGAGGAGATTGAATGTCGAAACCAGATAGACGTCATCTATACCGATTTAAAAAAAGCGTTCGATAAAATAAATCATTCATTCTCAGACGACTTACCGACGTGGGTATCTGCGGAGTTTTGTTAAGATGGATTAAATCATATATATTGAATAGATCTCAGTTTGTTTGCGTCAATGGGAGAAGGTCGAGCATTTTCTCAAATCCGTCTGGTGTTCCTCAGGGTTCCCACTTGGGTCCGCTGCTCTTCATTGTTTATTTGAATGACATTTCCTCCTGTTTCCACCATGCTGAGTTTCTCATTTACGCTGATGATCTCAAGATATATTTGGGGATAAAGACAATCCAGGACTGTATTCTGTTGCAGGAGGATGTAATTAGGTTTTCCGAATATTGCAAGAACAATTTTCTCCTCGTTAATTTGGATAAATGCCTGCAAATCACCTTCACTCGGAACATAAAGACAATCAGTTTCCATTATTCAACTGAACAGTTTCACCTTCGCCGGGTTTGGGGGTTATTCTAGACTCAAAACTGAATTTTAGCAAGCATATCGACAGTATCCTTTCGTCGTCAAATAAGATGCTCGGATTTGCTGTTCGACATTGTAAATTATTCAAAACAAATAAGACCATACTGGCGATATACTACTCATTTGTATTTGCAAAATTAAATTTTGCATCACCGATTTGGAACCCTCAATATAAGTGTCACGTGAAGCGGTTGGAGAGTGTGCAACATAAATTACTAAGGTTTTTGGCTTTCCGAAACAATTTTCAAATTTTAAATCATGATTATTCAGAGGCCCAATTGAAATACAGTTTGATTAGTTTGGAGAATCGTAGGAAAATAAACGACATGTGCCTGCTATATAAAATTTTTAATAATATTTTCTCGGTTCCATCTATTCTTGGCTCAATTGGGTTGAGGGTCTCTGAGAGAAGGCTCAGATCACAGTATAGGGACCAAGCAGTAGTCGCACTCCGTGGATTTTCTTACACAAAGTCTGACTCGCGCATTCCTCCCTGCGCATAACCTAAAATGTTCATTGTTTTCATTAATAATTCTAAGATGTCTGGAATAATGTCATTATTATTATTTTAGACATCTTAAATAATTCCTTTGTATAACTAATTCGTTCAATATATGGAAGAATATAATTTTTCTAAGATCTATTTAAAATTCAAAGAAGTTAAAGAAAAAGATGCAACCTAACTTATAAATTCAGTGGAATTTCTTTGAGTCAAAATCTACCATAAACCAGCAAAGCTCATTTATTTAATTAATTATTTTCATTCAAGTAAGTATTCTGTTTCAATTATGTGTTATTTTCAAATTAATTCCAAAATGGTTAACAATTGTAGCGTATACAACTGCAAAAACAATGGTCTCAATAATCCGAAACTTTCTTTTTTCTCAATACCATTAGACACTGACAGGTGAGTGATACATATAGTATTGCAGAAAATGTTGTTTATTAAAAGTTCTGTTATTTGAGTAGTGCTTCATTCAACCATGGAGATTCAGTAGCCTAACCACTTAGGAATGGTATCGAGTCTAATGAAAGATTATCTTTACTCATAGTGAGAAAAACTGAAGTGACTCAAACATCACCAAGTTTGTCTGCCTACACTCCAAAAAAAAAAGGTTGCAGAATATGGTGAAGAATTTGAAGAGGAGAAAGATTTCAATGAAGGAGAAAGAAACTGTAGAAATTGAGGATGAAAGTTCATTAGATACTGCAGGCATAATTTCAGCTCGAACATGGCTGATTTCATGATAGCCCAATTGCAACTCAAAAGAACAGATCCCAATGGCTACAGGTACTCCATCGTTTATAAACAATTTGCACTTACTATCAATTTCTTGGGACCTAAAGTTTATAAATTTTTAAGAAAAACTTTTTCCTTACCTCACAAGGCTACTCTATGCAGAATAACTACCAAATGGAACTTTTCCGTTGGTTTGAATGAATATGTATTTCAAGCAATTTTTGTGAAAGTAAAAACTATGACAGAAAGAGCAAAGGATTGCATATTATGTGTTGATGAGATGTCTATCAAAACTCATTTTTTTTATGATACATCTCTTGACCAAATAATTGGATTTCACCATTGCAATGGTAACAGATCTTTCGAACCTGCTAATTGAGCATTAGTTCTAATGTATTTTCAGTTTATCAGTATTCGTTTTATTTATAGATTAGGTACAAATTTTCTGATGGAATTGATCTGAATGCAAATTTACCACATAGCGTAAACATTCATTCTATATATTTCTATCATATCACTTACAAAGTCCTTGTATACTTGTTGTTATTTTGAATGTATTGAGGTATACATAATTTTTGACTGAAATGCATGCAAAATTAAACCATATTTTTATGATACTGTATAGTATTTTATTTCGTTGTATATTACTATATTATATTCATTATAGAAATATGAAAAATATAATTTTATATCAGAAAACCAGTTTTTTTATTGTATTCAAGAGAAGATAATTCAATATTACCTCATTACTGTATTACAAGTTTAGATTAGACTGAACGAATCTTGAGAAAAATTTATTAAGGCAAAAAATATAAACAAACTGGGAGAAATCCACTAACAAGTAACAAATTATATGCTCTGATGTTGATTTAATCTGGAAAATTTACTACATTTAACTAATCGCATTAAACAGGATTCTTAAGTTCAAAAGAAAGTTATTTTTCATGGACTCGAAGATAAATGTTTTAGTGAAATTATAAGTAGTGAGGATTTGATATTAAACACATTCGATGCTTTCAACCACCAACTACTTATTTTTCCATATAATACCTACTCTTCAACTCAATCTTCGTTTAGAAAAATTTTAATTTAATTTTCATATACAATCCAAAGGTACCTATGATTTTTATCACATTTCAAAAAGTTTCAGAGGCACCGGTTCTTCTGTTTCTGAGTACACTATTGAGTAAATTTAATCACTAATTACTGTTTCTTTCAAAGTGATATTAAAACCACAATAAAACAATATATCTTTTGTTGAATGCGTTCTGTTAGTGAGAAAATGTGATTACATTTACGGTTACATTATGAGCGGAGTCATAATTTTTATATGAATATAGACGAAACAATGGTCCATACACTGTGAAAACTTATTACCAGCTTAAATCAAAATATTTAAGTTTTCAGATAACGCAAATAACCTTCTCTAATCAATTTTTACATTCGCGGTCGAATTTAGGTTATGCGCAGGGAGGAATGCGCGAGTTCCCTTTGGTGTAAGCGATTTCAGTTTAAAATCGACGGAGTGCGACTACTGCTTGGTCCCTATACTGTGCTCAGATCAAGGGAAATGTTTGCCGTGCCTTTTCGCAGATTAAATGTCACGCAGAATTTGCCTCTATGTAGATTGTTGACCGGTTTCAACACCGAGTCCTCCGACGTCGATGTTTTCAACGCGTCTTTTGTTCGTTTCAAGCGCTGTTTGAGGCATGGGTTAGCTGCGCGGTCTATTTCTTAGTTCTATTTCTTGGTTCTATTTCTTAGTTCTATTTCTTAGTTGCATTTTTTGGCGCACTTGTTCACCCGAACAAAGTGCCTATCATTTTGCCCGAATGTCTGTAATTTTGGAATATCGAGCCGAAAATGGTCTCAATCTATTGGGTTCGACTCCCTGATGAAGAATTCGTGGCCAAAGTTGAGTCTGTCCGGCCGGCCGTATCCTCTCTAGCATCCAAATGGAATAAGCTAGAGTTTTCATATTTTCAGAATAGGTTAATTGTCCAAATATCTCGGTCAAGTTCGTTGTTGGGCCAAATCCGTCGGATGGTTCAGTAGTTATGAGCATCTGAAATTTTGTTTCCTCAATAACTACTAGAAAATCCATCCGATCAAATTGATACTTGAACTATTGTCGAGGGAGGCTGCAACGAAACAGTTCGCAAAATTTCGCAGAAATCGTCATGCTAGAAAATTTTTAAAAAATTCCCAAAAAAAATTTTTTTTAATCCTCACTATCACATAAGATATTTTTCGGATTTCAATAAAAATTCGTGAATTTATTGAGGTGATCGATATCTTACTTATCCTCAAATTTCATTGTCGTAGCTCTTTTCCATCTAAAGATATGATAATTTTTTTAATTTACTCAAGAGAAAAGAGAAATGACATAGTCCCGATGATTTTCTTTGAGCGATGGCCATCACAGATCGATATTCAATTGACAAATGCCGAGCTCATTAATCAGTGTCAGTTGGCGTAATATTAATCAAAATTTTTCATAACGGGAAATCATAGAGATGGAATTCAATCTCGGTGGCTGAAATAATATACGTTGTCAAAATTCAGAAAAGCACTGACATAAGTTTTTAGGAAAAGGGAATTATAACTTCGAACAAAAGTTGGGGAAAATTATGAGTAGTTATTTTTAATTTGAGATATAGGTTTGTTCATTCATTAGGCGTTCATATTTGCATCACATTGTCCCATAGTACGGGAAAAGACTATTGTTCACGTGATCAGAGTGCTTATAGATTTGTTATGGTTTGAATATTTACTCGCAAGTAGATCAACAAGAGCGCCAAAGCAATCTTACCTCACGTCAGTGCTTTCTAAATTTTTTTATTACATTCTTTAGTTAGATATGTTTATATATGTATGTGTGTGTGTTATTTTTTTAAGCAGAACATTTATTAGAATGTAGATATTTATCGTATGAATTTGAATTAATTATATTGTTGAACTTTGTTCTCTTTTTATTGTATGGGTATAAATTGAAATGTTTCTTGTTTGATCTGCTATGCATTGTATGAATACTTCTTTTTGACTTGTGAGTACTCTTGTTGGGTTGAAATACCCCTTTGTATTCTCTTTGGTAAATAAATAATAATAAATAAAAAATAAATAAACACTGTTCCAGAGTACGGAAAAAGACAAGTTAGTGCCATTCTAATTTTGACATCACATTGCTCTAAATCTTTGAGGTACCATTAATATCCAGACGTGAATTGAAAAATTTTAAATTGAATCTAGAACCTGAAATATGTGAAACTTCCATGCATGTAATTTCAATTCAATTCCGACTTCAAATAGGACCAAGTTTTCTTGCTTACCGTTACTTCTGTATTACCCTGTAGATCTACAAATTATCATCAAATGTTTACGTCAATCCACTTGGGAGAAAACATATCCGTTGCAAAAGCATCATTTTGTAGGATATATATCTCATATTTTTCAACAACTTTCAGCCTGTAAGATTCAATTATATACCTCGCATATCGTTGCTGTAACTATGAACTGAAATGAACACAATTTGTCCATAATTCCGTGTAATAATAGTTATTATTTTTGGTTAGAGCATAATGTTTGAGAAACGGCAAATGTGTGGCAACTGAGTTTATAATCAATATCTCACAATTAGTACCTACTGATTTGTTACGAAGAGTATCAGTTAAAGGTAAAGCATCAATGAACATTATTCTCGATTAAGAATATTTTTGCGCGATTTTTTCTAGTAGTACAGCGTGATATTGTTTTGCACAATGTCTGATATTTTCGAATAGCGAACCGATACACAGAGGATTCTTGATAATTAGTTTTATTTCTTCCACAATGTACGACCGAAAGTTAATAGTCTCTGAGATATCGAAGAAATAGTTTTTTTTTTGGTAAATACCCAATTTTATGCGGCTAAATTTAAAGATTATTTTTCATGAATAAGTCAGAATCAAACCTTGATCAGTCATAAAACACCTAAAAGCGATTGAAATCACATCGCCAAGGCTAAAAACGTGATATATTCTATGTATGTAAGTATTATATTACTTGACAATAAAGGTCGCTCCGTTTAAAAACTGCTACGACACTGTTTGTACAAATTACTAAGAAAAGTAGTTGGTTTCATAATCTATCAAAAAAATTATATAAATTGGATTTCCTGTGAAAAAAACATGATCGAAATATATATTCTTTTGAACTATTGGCTGACAATATTTAGTTAGCAAACAATAAAGCATATAGATCAGGGGGTTAGTGACAGTTTGTATTCGGCTTATGGCATAAAAGCCTAGGGAAAAACCCCAGTAAAAAAACCCTGGCTCCCCGTCTAAGTGTGAAAATACAAAAATAAGCTGAAATATATTTTAGGGACTTCTTTCTTTAAGAGTGGTCTTCTATTGATGGAGACAGAGACTTCTTCAAGGTACTCACATCGAATCAGGAAATAAAAAGACAAAGGCAGAAAAAAAAATTGAATAACAAGATCAAGTATCATTTTCGTTTGAAATTTATAACCCATTCCAAGAAAGAGTCGGAAACTTCATGAATAGCCCTAAAAACACCTTGAAATTTATATATGGGACAACTATTGATGAGATGAGGTATTGTTTCTTCTGCTTCTCCACATTCACAACTTGTGCTAGGAACTGAGTTCCATCTAAATAGCATGCTATTGGTACGACCAAGACCTGTTCTCAAACGATTAAGAACTGTCCAAATTTTTCTTGGAAGATCAAAACCAGTCTTCCATAATTCTTTATCACTTATGTTCATATTGAAGAACGTATTATGCCATAATGGATTACGTGACTTCAATCTGGGATATCTATTTTCTGGAATATATGAAATAATTGGGAATAAATTGGGAAAAGAATGATATTTGTTTCAAGAATTGAGAGCTGCAGTTTGTCTGCGAATATGGAGAGGGACAATGTTTGACAAAACTGGTAACCAATGAACCGGTGTAGATCTTATGGTGCCAGTAATTATTCTCATGGATGTATTCAATTGTGCATCAATTTTTTGTGTATGTACACTATTAAACCAAACAGAGCAACAATACTGAGCTGCAGAAAAAACTAAGGCTAGAGATGCTGTGCGAAGAGTGGAAGTATCAGCACCCCAATATGATCCAGCTAATTTCTGAACAATATTATTCCTAGTTTTCAGTTTTAGGCTCAGATCATTTAATTGAGCCTTGTAATTGAGATATGAATCTAATTTAACTCCTAAGTATTTTGGATAGAAATCATGTTCTTTAGGAGAACCATTGAAAGTTACAGCTTATTTCCTATATTTTTCATGATTATTCAGATGGAATCAAGATACATCTGTTTTGTTGGGATTTGGACATAATCGCTCAATAAAATAATTCTTCAAAATTTCCAAATCAGATGACAGTATGTTTTCCATAGTATGGAAATCCGAATTTTGGTAAACAATGTCGTCTGCATAAACAAATTTCCTGGATGATGTCGTGGGTAAATCACTTAGATATAAAATAAAAAGTAAAGGAGCTAAAACTGATCCTTGAGGAAGAACGTTTTTCAATGTTTTTAAATTGCTACTCTTGTTGTCAATAAAAAGACGAAATCTTCAATCAGATAACATATTTTCTAATAATCGAACCATTTTCCCACACTTCAGATGAGTATAGAGATTGAAAATTAATCCATCTTTCCACACAGTGTCATATACCGAAGATAAATCAATAAGAGCCGATTCTGTTTTCAACTTATCATTGAAGCCTGATTGTATGAAAGTTGTAAGGTTGAGAACCTGATCTGAACAATTTCTATTTTCTCCTAAAGCCTCACTAGAAATTTCGTAGAGCATTTTCTATAGAAGATTCAATTCTAAAAAGAATCAGCCTTTCTAATATCTTGAAAGGAACACTCAATAAACTGATGGGTCGATAACTACTAGGATCAAAGGATTGTTTCCTTGTTTCAAAATACCTATTACTTTAGCCTTACGAAATTCGGAAGGAAAGTTTCCTGAATTCAGGATATTGCTATAGAAAGACAATAACCAAGACAAGGCCTTTTTTTCCTAAATGTTTGATGAATTTTGGATAAATCCCGCCAAAACCTGCTGCCTATCGAAATTTGGTAGATCTGATTGTAGCCCCCAATTCATCTGTATTGAATGAATGTGACACATGTTCTTGAGTAGGAGCTGATCTCCTTAATATGTTTAAGTTTTACTTCATATTCCTTATTTTAGATTGGGATATATTGACTTATTCAGATACATTATCTAGGCGGCGAGCGATTAAACTTGGATCAATATTTGATGATGATGAGGCAAGGGGAGTAGCTTCACCTAATTTTCTCAATAAATCCCATGAATTCCTACTCGAATGTGTAAAATTCATTTTGGATACAACACTATCCCATTTCTCTTTTTGGCTTGTATTGATCAATTCATAAACCTTTCACATTTATCAACGGATGGTGATTTTTGATTGTCCTTGTACAAATTATCGGTTTCTTTCGACCAACCTGGAATATAATCGTTCCGGAAACCTCTTGGAACGAACTTTTTTGCTGCAGCTTTCACAACACCTAAGAATCTGTGATAGTTATCGTGAGTGGGCTTAATCCATCTAATATAACTGTCTACCTTCTTAGCAAATACAATCCAATTCGCTTTCTTGAAATTGCAACGAGGTCTTCTTAAACATTCTGAATATTGAATTAAACTTCTTGAAATCAACAGAATAAGCCTATGTTGGCTATGAGGAAAAGCTCCTAGAATTAGGCTTTACAGGAAGCGGTTTGCAAGTATTGTCACAAGATACTAGGCAGAGATCAGTATGGTTGCCTCTACTCCATCGAGAAGAATGAAAAGAAGGTGCATCTTTTCCATCAAAAATTGAATAGAAATTATTATCTTCCATCCAGTCAGTTATTCCACTTCTATCATTATTATTATAATCCCACATTACGTGGTGAGGAAAATTCATTTCCAAATTTCTTGGCCAAATAGTATTTGGAGCTTTATAAATATATAGAAATATTACAAAATATGAAAGAGATAAAGAAAACACCCGCAAATTCGCCCTTTTGGATTAACTCGATATTTTGAATCAAGGATTTTTCAACATAACAAGCTAAACCGTAAATTTTACTAAGGAGATAATCAATGAATACATAACCCTTTATGGTTCCTCTTTCACGAAGATTTTTTTTAGCATCCGTATGTTTCTCTTGAAGGAGAATAATCTCAGCACCATAGTCCTTTGCTAGTTTAGAAATATAATCACTCTTGTCCTTAGAAATACCCTCTATATTCAGATCCAATACACAAAATTTGTCTGCAAGGAGGATTCTTCGAATCGGGTCTTGCGGTCCAAGTGACGATTTTTCAATCTTCTGATGTTTAAAGTCTGCTATGGAACCCATTCAAAGGGAAATCATCATCCATAGTTGGGAAAGGTTGTGATATAATATTTATTTCATTTAAAAAATAGCAGAGAAAAAATTATCGACTTACGGTTTACAACCTACTGTGAGATACATGAACAAGGATTTCTTCAAATGCTTGGAACCTTTGTTGACCACAACAAGCTTTATGATCATTTGTTTTTATTGAATATGGGTTTCCTGAGAGTGATAAGTGATCATTTAAGTGAGCTGCGCAAGCAAGGTTACTTGGACAACTAGCTAGTTTTAACCTCATTTTTCGTAACTTCTGTGTCTACTTATGCTGCGTACTCCAATATTGAATACGCTGACCTAATGTACTGTTACGAACTTTGTGACGGAAACGACGCCGAAGAGTAAGAACGACGTCTCCCGGATCGACGAATTCCTCATGTGAATGTATCTTCGACAACTTACCGTTGCATACGTGAAACTGGTTCGGTGAAAAGTAGATAAAGCGATGCTGGAACACCTCGAAGATAAACTGCTCATGCAGAAGAGATTCTTCAATGATCCCATTATCTGCACATCGAGGCTAACCAACTGGAATTTCACCGTGGAAAGTTTGGTCTATTGTGCATCTATCAGGACAACATCCATACCATGACCGGCCGTTCGTTGGAAAAAGTAGATCCAGCACAGCGACTTGAACTTTGTCGATATATTAAACGCCTATGCCGAAGAAAAGTATTCTTGAAAAATATTTTGTTGACCGATGAAACAAAATTTGACCGTGATGCTATAAAAATTACCACAACTTACATTATTCGGCTTCAGAAAAAAAAATATATCCAAAGAAAGTGAAGCCAGGTGCTTAACAACACAGCTTTTGGGTTGAGGGATGGATGCATTGATTGGCCTACATTTCTTGCCGCAAAATTTCAATAGAGAAAATAATGAAGACTTCAACTGCTGAATGATATACCCGACGAGTTCCAAAACAACATAATTTATCAAAACGACGGATGTTCAGCTCATTAGAGTGGAAGTGTCCGGCAATGGCTTGATGAGAATTATCCCAACAAGTGGGTCATTTGCATGAACTGCGTGAAGTCCCGATCTAAGTCCTTTAGATTTTTATGTTTGGAGGTGTAACGTTTTAACGTTATATTTTATATAAAGTGGTATGGATATGGGGAAAACTCAACTTTTTATAAACTCTTTATTGCACTCTTCATGGGATGGAATGAATGCTGTTCATGTTCAATGATATTAGATATCAAATATGTTAAATTGTCTCCCCTTTCAAATTGAATACATATCATAATTAAAACTAAAAATAAATTTCACAAATCAAATAACTCTTAATAATACACATTATTCACCCATAACTATATGTACTATTTATTATATCCAAATCTCGTTTGAGGCTTCACTACAGTTCTCAATTGTTTGTCTTTATACAATCGAATATTTTCACTAAATGAAGGTAACTCATAATTCACTATTTGTTTACTATCAGATGCGTTTACTTTATCATCAGATTTCACTTCAGAATTAATGTTATTTTCATTACAACATAGCTATATATGGATAAATAATTTATTTATATATTTATTTAATTGATCGCGTTGTCTGCATTACAATATCATGCAGTGCAACAATACAAAAATATTTTTTGTATCTGCAGAGATGTACAACATCTATACGCAGCACAATCTTAAACCTATTATAAATCCTAAAAACAAAAATATATCTATAGGTTTGTTTTACTTGCTTACACCGAAAGTGTAAAGTATACACTTTACACTTTCAAGAACTTCCATTTTTCGGGAGAGGGGGAAATATCGTGTAAAGTGTGAACCCTTCAAGTAGAACGCCAAAGTGTATATCTGTGGTTTTGAATAGGTTATCAGAAGTTAGGTTATTTGAAAAAGTGAAATATAAATAATGTTCGTATAAAATTCATATTGATTTTATTACTACGTTTATCACCAAGCTTTATCAGTAAATAATGAATGGAATAAATGCAGAAATTCTTGGTTACCTTTTGGAGTCTGAGTCTGATTCGTCATCCGATGAGGATTATTTTGAAAACGATGTTTCTGAACCATCCGTTTTCTTCGCTGCAAATAATGGTAATAAAAATAACTTTATGCTTTATTAATTTTAGTTTTTATTATTATTACATATAACCACATATTAAGTTTATGTATTTGTAGAATTACGTTAGTTCTGTCACGTAACGGCGTGTATTTTTTTAGATGAAGACATTGGACCAATAATTGAACCAGTATTAGGGCTTCTCCAAAGAGTACATCATGTAAAATTGTTAATTACATTGAAAATGTTGTACATTCATATGTAGAGAGTGATTTCATAATGCACTTTCGTTTATCACGAAGTGACATATGAAGTGATCAATCGTTTTGTAGCTTCTTCAGCTTTTTTGCCGTTACAAGGTTAGTTTTATATTATTAATTGTACATACATAATTTCTTCATTATAATATCTTCCTATACCTCAGAATCTTATTATAGGTCATGCAGGGTATGAGCCTATTTCTCCAGAGAAACATATTTTAAGTTTTCTTTGGTACGTTGGACATGAAAGCATTAGCTATCGGGATGTAGCAGATAGATTTGGAATCAGTATAAATGCACTGTACAATGTTATATCCAGGGTTACAAATTTCCTAATATCTCTTGCACCAAATATCATAAGATCTCCTACATCACAACAGAGGAAACCATTAAGGAATGTTTTCTTCAGCGAAAAAGATTTCCTGGGGTGATAGGTAATATTTTAGTAACCACATCATTTTATTTATACAGGTGTAGAATTTCCACTATTTTATTTATGAATAATTCTCATCAGGTGCCATAGATGGAACACACATTCGAATAGACAAACCCATTGAAGATAAGGATTCATACATTAATAGGAAGCATTTCTTTTCCATTCACTTACAAGGCATTGTGAATCATGAACAAAATTTATGAATGTATTTATTGGTTACCCTGGCTCAGTTCACGATGCAAGATTTTTTAGGAATCGCCAGTGTACCATAGACTCCATGAAGTTTGCGGAGGTTTGTAATCCATTTACATCATATCATATTTTTAGATATAAATTACATCAAAATGTATATGCAGATTCTGCTGTAACAAATTATAATAGTATGCAATCTTTTACTAAGGCAATTTTCTAATTTGCAGAAGATGGATATCTGCTTGGAGATAGTGCGTGTCCTTGTTTAAAACAATTGATTGTTCCATTAGGGATACCGGACATTTAACACGAGCTCAAATCAAATTTAATCAAAGATTGAGCTGCTGTCGAGTTATTATCGAAAATGCTTTTGGTAACCTGAAACAGAGATTTCGTCAATTATACCACTTCAACTTGCGAGATATTGTTCGAATGATTCAGGTTGTGCATGCATGCTGTGTTCTACACAATATAGCAAATGCTAATGACCTACAGTTATTCGAACCTCCATCGGATGAAGATCACCCTGATCCTGATATCGTAACTGCATCAATCAGTATGACCGAAAGTTTTAATGACACAGCACAGGACAATCAGCAGGGACGAGAGCTTAGGGACGAGATATGTCGACAATTCGCAACTCAACTAGAATAAAAATTTTTTTGTATTGTATCATTTATAAAATGGAAATAAAATATTGACTATTTAATAAAAAAATTTATTTAATTATGATTTAAACATATCAAAGATATGTATAAGTTTTACAATTTTATTTTTCTTTGTCTTTCAAAGTATTCAAAAATTCTCTCAAAAGATTGTTCTTTTCTTCCCTTAATTGATTCCTTCTCTCGGCCAGCTCGATTGCTTTCTTTCTACACTCCTCTATTTTGGTGAAATGTTGATCTTGCCTCTCTTGAATTGCCCTGTAAGTGTTGAGGACCTGGGTTAAAGTTTCATCATTTTTTCTTGCCTCTGTTCAAGAGTCTTTCTATATTCTCTAATTTCGTCTTTGCATACCTCTAAGGCCTTTGCCGTTGTACCTACAGGTACTCTTTTTTTAGCAGCAGGGATAAGTGCTGGCTGGCTTACTTCTTCATTTTCAATACTGTTGGTTTGGCATGTAATGAAACCTTCTTCATCTAGAATAACAGATCCATCTAACAGAAAATTGTTTCAATTCACTTCAGTTTATCGCGACCGCACATAAACAACTCAACTTCGAAGATAACTTTTAAAAGAAATATCTTAGGTCCATTATCGATTACCATAAACAGAGCATAGATAATATTAAATATATTAGATATTATTCTTATTCATGTACCATTCGGAAAAAGTCGCATTCTGGAAACCGTTATATACCGAATATATAACGAAAATATAAATATAACCTAAAAGTTCACTTTACACTTCTTTACACCTCCTCTCAAGTGAGTGTAAGAATAGTGTAAAATACGTCATAAAAGTGTAATACACTTTCAAGAAGAACAGCGCATAACCTTACACCTCTACGTCATTTCCGACAAGAAGAACGTGAAAGTGTAAATTTTACACTAAAGTGTACAAAGTGTAAGCAAGAAGAACAAACCTTATTATACCAAAAGTTGGCCATATTCTCCCACATTCCCCGCTTTCACCCCTCTGATTACATTTCACCTGCCTGTTTTCTTTTTTCCCTTCCTTTCTTTTATTATATATATATTATATATAAAGGTTGAATAATCAGAGTCACTGTTTTTTTATATAAGGTTGATGAATAAGGGTTTATGTTTAGACTCAATTAACTACTCTAATTTATACTCTTCTTTATTTACCAAGCTTTCGGATTACTCCAATCCTTCCTCAGGGCATCTAAAATGTAGCAGTCATATAACAAACACGTCTCTAAGATAAAAAATTTTTTTAAACACTTACACAAAATTGAGATTTTTGAGTTTCCCAGATATTTTCATGACATCTTTACCAAATACATCTAAATAAAATCTACAAAATACACATTACTACTCAAACTATAAGGCATGTACAAGAATTCAGTAATAAAAGCTTTTCTCAATACTAATTTTTTCTTTCTTACTCGATTAGACAAATGACATTTATTGGAACACAGATACTAATTAACCTAAAAACCATTTTCTATGGGTTATAATAGTTATAGATCTTCTTTCTTCTTCTTCGACTCCAGTGGTTGTCTGTCACTCGTCAAGAGGTCCCATATAGGGTGGTTCTTGTTTCCTCCATTCGTCAGTCATGAGATAAGTATATATCATACTTAGTCCACTTGTATCAGTTTTCTTATTCATTGTGTGTTGTTGCTTGCTGATATGGTACATCTCCAGGAATAATCTCTTCTTTTTATTTTTTCTCTAGCCAAAATCTCCACACTTTCGTATGACATCCCATGATCACTATCATTTACATGTCTTGCCAGTGCACATCTTTCAGGATGGTTCTTAGTATCGCTTCTATGTCCACTTATTCTTCCTCTTAATGTTTGTGACGTTTGACCTATGTAATTTTTTCACAAACTTGACATGGTATCCTATATATAACATTAGATTGTTGCAAGGTGGGAATCCTGTCTTTCATCCTGCTAAATAACTTGGCTGTGGAATGAGTATTTCTTCTTGCTATTTTTAGATTTTCATCTTTGAACTCCATCATAATCTTCTCTGTCAAGTTTTTTATATTGGCTACAGAGCAAAAATGAATATTGTTTGTTTGCTCACTATTCACTCCTTCTCTGCTTTCCTGAGAATTATCTGTTCTGTGTGGGGTACTGTATATAAGATTATTCACCAAATTCCTCGGATATCCGTTCAGTAACATAATATTCACCAATTCATTATAATTCTTATCCCTAAATTTCTGATGATATAGATGTAGAATTCTGGACTTCATTTGTAAAACAAAGTTTATCTTTATATGAAGAGGGTGACTAGACAAATAGTGCAAATAGCGATCTGAGGCTGAGCTCTTCCTAAACCAATCCAACACAATTTCCTGTTCATCTGTACTCATCACTTTAGTGTCCAAAAAGGTACCCATTGTTGTTCATTTTCTTTCTCCAATGTGAACTCTATATCTGGGTCAATATTCTTGTCGTTAAAAGTTTCTAGCAGTTCATCTAGGTTCTCATTAGGGTATGTTAGTACGATATCATCTACGAACCTCTTTATAAATCCTGGTTTGTGTTTCAACTTAGTCAAATTCCCATCAATGATGTAGTCCATTACAAATTGTGCCAAAATTGGACTCAGAGTAGATCCCATTGCGCATCCTTTTATCTGCCTATAATATACTGTCACGCTTAAACCCGACTAGCACCTTCTTTTATTAAGCGTGAGCAATAAAAAAAATATGAAAATAAAATTCACTTCGAAATTCCATCAAATTCAGCACAGAATGAACTACAACAAATTTGATATTTTGTTTATTAATACATAGATAATACTGAACATTGGAGAACTCGGTTGGCAACAATATACTCTATTTCCACAGCACAATTACTTAATTTCTTATATTCATTAATTCTGATAAAGTAGATATTTGACTTATCTGTGATGCCGGAGAACAATATGGTGGCGGTGAAACTCAACAGTGATGAATCCAAAAACACTGTATATACTTCTATGCTGGAATTCTCAGACCAGAGATATAATTAGGGTGGAGAATCTTTCCGTCGCTGACAGTGAAGTGTGGAAAACTCGTGGAAAACCCGTGGAAAAACGCAGAGAAGAGACGAATGCCTATTTTGATGTTAGCTGAAATATTTCAAAACATATTGCATCGACATTGCACATGAAATATTCATTTACCTGTTGACTCAAAAATCCGTGTACACGCAATTGAGTATTCTACAGAATGAATATCAATAAGGATCGCCGAATATGTGTATAAATCCCACTTTGTGGTTTTTCAGAAGATCATCCAATCTTTTGCATATTTATTATTGCATACAGCTCAAATCGACGAGAGAAAATCAAGGCAAATGAATTTCTGCGCGGAGCATTGCCAGTACCACTAGCGGAGTGTGCGCAATCACCGATTTTATAGATATAGAGATTTTACCACGTTACAATACTCCTTGATAGACACAAACATTGTTATCTAAAACAAATATAATGAGTTTCTTGAATAATTCAACGTTAATTCCTAAGCTGTGTGATTCTATGTTAGTCCATTGTTCTTCTATGGTCTTGAGTATTATGGTTTTTGTCATATTCCCAAACAAGTTAACAACATCCAGTGACACCACCCTATGATCTTGAGGAATTCTTTTGTCATTCATCATCTGTGCAAAGTGAAATGAGTCCTTACATACATAGTATTCGTTGTCTGTATTGTATGCTCTTGTCAATATGTCCTTAATTATTTTGCTATGTTGTTTGTTGGGCCCTGTATACCAGAAATAATTGGTCTCAAGTGTGCACCCTCCTTGTGTATCTTGGGATTGCCATAGATTCTAGGGCACACTGTATCATATGTTCTCATTTGTTTACATTTTTCTGCTGTAAATATTTCTTGACGTTCCAGTTCTGTTATCAATTTATTTGTTCCTCTTTGAATAGTCTGTGTTGGGTCTCCCCTAAGTTGTGTAAAACATTCTGTGTCACTTAGAATTGTTTGCATTTTTTGCTCATATTCTGTCTTTTCCATGAGTACTGTAGTATTACCTTTGTCACTTTTTAAGACAACCATATCTTCATTATACTTCAAATATTTTTTTGTTTCCACATAGTTCTTTACAAATGGATACTGTGCATCCCTGTATCGATGTACATAATTTGTTATGATGCTTGCAATTTTAGCTCTATACACATTTATTCTTGTACTCTCTACACCCTCTAACATGTATTCAACATGCCAAAAGTTCACCCATATTAATATCCCTTGGAGTTACATCAAAATTAAATTTGGGACCTAATGCTAAGGTTTTTTCTACAATTTGTGGCATAATCTTATTCGTAGTGTTTACCAACCATTTTTCTTTGGTTGCTAATTGGTTAACTTGATCCTTCTCCAGTTTATGGATTTTTTCTAAGTTTCTTTGTTTTACTCTAAAAAAGTTCCTATTATAAATCACTTTCTGTTTTCGCTTGAATTCTTCCAACATCTGTGCTGGCATTTGATGATGTAAAAACTCCATTTCTTTCTTCATTTGTTTTCAATGATATTGATTATGCAGTTTATGTGACTTATTTCCAACTGTAATATTCTTTCTATCATTTTATGACTAACTTGATTTACCTTCCTCGTGATCGCCTTATTTGAACCATCTAACAGATTTATCATTTGTTTTGTGTTATTTGCAATATGATTAGGTTTAAGGTTCTTTCTCTTGCATTCAATAAGAAAATTCTCCTGTTTCTTTCTGAACTCAACCTGATATAATTCCTGCTCCATTTCTTAAGGCTTTCAGTTGCTTGTTGGCCAAATTGATTCGATATCTCTTGAAAAAAACCCATTCTGTATTATAAAGGTTAAATAATCAGAGTCACTGTTTTTTTATATAAGGTTGATGAAGGCTGAGGAAGGATTGGAGTAATCCGAAAGCTTGGTAAATAAAGAAGAGTATAAATTAGAGTAGTTAATTGAGTCTAAACATAAACCCTTATTCATCAACCTTATATAAAAAAAAAACAGTGACTCTGATTATTTAACCTTTATAATACAGAATGGGTTTTTTTCAAGAGATATCGAATCAATTTGGCCAAAAAACAACTGAAAGCCTTAAGAAATGGAGCAGGAATTATATCAGGTTGAGTTCAGAAAGAAACAGGAGAATTTTCTTATTGGAATGCAAGAGAAAGAACCTTAAACCTAATCATATTGCAAATAACACAAAACAAATGATAAATCTGTTAGATGGTTCAAATAAGGCGATCACGAGGAAGGTAAATCAAGTTAGTCATAAAATGATAGAAAGAATATTACAGTTGGAAATAAGTCACATAAACTGCATAATCAATATCATTGAAAAACAAATGAAGAAAGAAATGGAGTTTTTACATCATCAAATGCCAGCACAGATGTTGGAAGAATTCAAGCGAAAACAGAAAGTGATTTATAATAGGAACTTTTTTAGAGTAAAACAAAGAAACTTAGAAAAAATCCATAAACTGGAGAAGGATCAAGTTAACCAATTAGCAACCAAAGAAAAATGGTTGGTAAACACTACGAATAAGATTATGCCACAAATTGTAGAAAAAACCTTAGCATTAGGTCCCAAATTTAATTTTGATGTAACTCCAAGGGATATTAATATGGGTGAACTTTTGGCATGTTGAATACATGTTAGAGGGTGTAGAGAGTACAAGAATAAATGTGTATAGAGCTAAAATTGCAAGCATCATAACAAATTATGTACATCGATACAGGGATGCACAGTATCCATTTGTAAAGAACTATGTGGAAACAAAAAAATATTTGAAGTATAATGAAGATATGGTTGTCTTAAAAAGTGACAAAGGTAATACTACAGTACTCATGGAAAAGACAGAATATGAGCAAAAAATGCAAGCAATTCTAAGTGACACAGAATGTTTTACACAACTTAGGGAGACCCAACACAGACTATTCAAAGAGGAACAAATAAATTGATAACAGAACTGGAACGTCAAGAAATATTTACAGCAGAAAAATGTAAACAAATGAGAACATATGATACAGTGTGCCCTAGAATCTATGGCAATCCCAAGATACACAAGGAGGGTGCACCCTTGAGACCAATTATTTCTGGTATACAGGGCCCAACAAACAACATAGCAAAAATAATTAAGGACATATTGACAAGAGCATACAATACAGACAACGAATACTATGTAAGGGACTCATTTCACTTTGCACAGATGATGAATGACCAAAGAATTCCTCAAGATCATAGGGTGGTGTCACTGGATGTTGTTAACTTGTTTGGGAATATGACAAAAACCATAATACTCAAGACCATAGAAGAACAATGGACTAACATAGAACCACACAGCTTAGGAATTAACGTTGAATTATTCAAGAAACTCATTATATTTGTTTTAGATAACAATGTTTGTGTCTATCAAGGAGTATATTATAGGCAGATAAAAGGATGCGCAATGGGATCTACTCTGAGTCAATTTTGGCACAATTTGTAATGGACTACATCATTGATGGGAATTTGACTAAGTTGAAACACAAACCAGGATTTATAAAGAGGTTCGTAGATGATATCGTACTAACATACCCTAATGTGAACCTAGATGAACTGCTAGAAACTTTTAACGACAAGAATATTGACCCAGATATAGAGTTCACATTGAGAAAGAAAATGAACAACAATGGGTACCCTTTTTGGACACTAAAGTGATGAGGACAGATGAACAGGAAATTGTGTTGGATTGGTTTAGGAAGAGCTCAGCCTCAGATCGCTATTTGCACTATTTGTCTAGTCACCCTCTTCTTATAAAGATAAACTTTGTTTTACAGATGAAGTCCAGAATTCTACATATATATCATCAGAAATTTAGGGATAAGAATTATAATGATTTGGTGAATATTATGTTACTGAACGAATATCCGAGGAATTTGGTGAATAATCTTATATACAGTACCCCACACAGAACAGATAATTCTCAGGAAAGCAGAGAAGGAGTGAATAGTGAGCAAACAAACAATATTCATTTTTGCTCTGTAACCAATATAAAAAACTTGACAGAGAAGATTATGATGGAGTTCAAAGATGAAAATCTAAAAATAGCAAGAAGAAATACTCATTCCACAGCCAAGTTATTTAGCAGGATGAAAGACAGGAATCCCACCTTACAACAATCTAATGTTATATATAGGATACCATGTCAAGTTTGTGAAAAAAATTACATAGGTCAAACGTCACAAACATTAAGAGGAAGAATAAGTGGACATAGAAGCGATACTAAGAACCATCCTGAAAGATGTGCACTGGCAAGACATGTAAATGATAGTGATCATGGGATGTCATACGAAAGTGTGGAGATTTTGGCTAGAGAAAAAAATAAAAAGAAGAGATTATTCCTGGAGATATACCATATCAGCAAGCAACAACACACAATGAATAAGAAAACTGATACAAGTGGACTAAGCATGATATATACTTATCTCATGACTGACGAATGGAGGAAACAAGAACCACCCTATATGGGACCTCTTGACGAGTGACAGACAACCACTGGAGTCGAAGAAGAAGAAAGAAGATCTATAACTATTATAACCCATAGAAAATGGTTTTTAGGTTAATTAGTATCTGTGTTCCAATAAATGTCATTTGTCTAATCGAGTAAGAAAGAAAAAAATTAGTATTGAGAAAAGCTTTTATTACTGAATTCTTGTACATGCCTTATAGTTTGAGTAGTAATGTGTATTTTGTAGATTTTATTTAGATGTATTTGGTAAAGATGTCATGAAAATATCTGGGAAACTCAAAAATCTCAATTTTGTGTAAGTGTTTAAAAAAATTTTTTATCTTAGAGACGTGTTTGTTATATGACTGCTACATTTTAGATGCCCTGAGGAAGGATTGGAGTAATCCGAAAGCTTGGTAAATAAAGAAGAGTATAAATTAGAGTAGTTAATTGAGTCTAAACATAAACCCTTATTCATCAACCTTATATATTATATATATATACCCTCTCATCAGTTATCCCCTCTTGTAAACTAATCCATTTTTCTTTTCATTTATTTAAATTCTGAACTTCATTTTTAATTGCTTTTTACTCAATGTTTTGTATTCATTCGGGAGTGAATTGAATATTTTTATAGCTACAAATTTTAGTACCTTTCTACCCACTGACAATCTAGGTTTAGGCAATGTTGTAGATCTATTCCTTGTAATTGCCGCACTTTCCAAATATATATTCTTTAATTTATCATAATGAATCATCAAAGCTTGTGAATTATACTTTTCTGTGATATCCAGTGGTAATACCTCATTTTCTCTATTTCCATATACTACTTTCACAATCTTAGCATGCACTTTATTCAAAAGGTATTATAGTAAGTAGTACTATTGGATTAGCTCTACCCCAAGCTACAATACCATAGGTAGCTTTACTATAATATAATCCAAACATAATAGCATTTAGTGCGCTAAAGGTTAATATATTTCTTACTCTGGCCAAAACATGAGTCAGATATTTTGTTTTATTTATGATACTCTGCACTTGTTTTTCCCATCTTAAATGCTGATCAACTGTAACACCTAAATATTTAGTTTCTTCCACCCTTTTGATAATATCACCGTTCATGGTAATATTGAAATCCACAGGCAAAGTATCAGCATAGTTGGCAAAAGTCATACATATAGTTTTCCTACTGTTAAGTACTAAAAAGTTATTACTTAACCATATATTTAATTCCCCCAAGATAATGTTGAGTCTATTTTGCAAAATTAGTATAGTATAACATAGTATAACAAAACAGTATCATCTGCGAAAGATGGGAGGATTAAAATTTTTTCATTATTTTGTGGTGTAAAAGTATCGTTAATGTATACTATAAATAACAGAGGGCCAAGGATAGTTTCTTGTGGAACACCTGTCGTTATGGTTTTTTCTTTACTAACTACACCGTTTATTTTAACCACTTGTTTTCTATTACTGAGATAATCCCTGATTAATAAATTAGGCAGACCTCTTATTCCAATACTGTTAAGTTTTTCCAACAACAAATGGTGATTTACCGTATCGAACGCTTTAGCCAAATCAAGGAATACAGCAGCAATTGGAACACCCTCATCCAATTTCTGGTAGATATGACTAGTTAAATGGGCTAGAGCCTCATTAGTTCTTTCCCCTTCCAAAAACCATATTGTTGTTTAGAAATTATTTTATATTTATCAACAAATTTCAAGAGCCTTATTTGCAAAACCCTTTCACATATCTTCGCCAAATTAGAAATTAGCGATATAGGCCTATAATTTGTAGGCTCATGTTTACTTCAAGATTTAATTATCGGTACCACCTCAGCCTTTTTGAAAAGCAGTAGGAAAAATTCCTTGAGTAAGCATCAGATTTACAATATGGACCATAGGCCCAGCAATAAACTTTGAAAGAGCTTTAAGTACAGATGCATGAATACCATCAATCCCACCTGCATTCGATTCCAAACAATCCAGTATCTCTACCATTTCCATCAGGTTAGTCGGTACCAAAAAAATTGAATCAGAGTTAACTATTTTCACACTTTTTCTCTCTTTTATTTTTTTATCTTTTGTCAATTCTCCCGCAATTTGAATGAAGAATTCATTAAAAAAGTTAGCCATTTCAATTTTCATCCCGCTCACTTCATTAATATAGTCAACAACATTAGATTTTCTTTTTCCTCTACCCATCTTATTGTTTACAAATTTCCAAATTTTTTTAGTGTCATTTTTACATCTCTGTACATGTAATTGCTCAAAATTTATTTTTGCTTTTTTAAGTATCGCGCTCAACTTATTGTTATATGTTTTATACTGGTTTTTGAGAAGCAGATTTTCAGGTTTTTTCCTGTGCAACATATATAATATTTCTTTTTTTTATCGATACCAGCAATCCTGGTGTTATCCAGTTTTCACTATTTTTTGTCAATTTTCTATTTTTTACAACATATGTTGATTTTTTAACTAGTTCCTGTATCATTGAGATTAATCTATCACAAGCTAAATCAATTTCGTCATACAAACAAATTTCTTCCCAACTAAACTCAGCACCGAGTACACTCAATAGACCATGATCAATATGCTCCATATCAGACTTTTTATTATCGATAATAAATTGATCCAATTTAAGAAACAACTGAACAATTGAACTAAATAATTTTTTATTCGGTTGGTATGTCGTTTCCAAATTTTGTTTAATTCTGGAATATCATATCAACTCAAAATGCACATTACCCTATTTGTTTCAGTATTTTTCCATTTATCCAAGTTACAATTTTCTTTTTTCGATAATCCTTTACTAACACTTCCTCTCCAATTTCAAAATTTATTCTATTTTTTCCATTGTAATAATATTTCTGCTTTTTCTGTCTGAACTTAACTATTTTCAAAATTTCATCATTTTTAATTCGATTTGAAATACTGGCAACTTTATTATTTAACAAATCAAACCTAGTTTTTAAAGTTCTACTAAATATTAGCTTAGCAGGTGTGAACCTAGTAGTACTGTGTGAGGTATTTGTACAATCTAAAAAAAAATCTTCTTGCTGTACAATTCTGGGTAAAGGAATCAATAAAACTCTTTGTTCTAAAGCGACGATTCGATGAATTTTATCATCTTCTTCAGGCTAAAAATTACAATAAAATATTTGTTAATTAAATGAACACCACATGGCAAAGTATGAATTAAATAGACAGATTTACAACAGTAGTATCAACAAAAAGAAAATATAGACCTTATTACTGTTCTAATACATATTTGAAGGATATTTACCTAAGAACACTTGACAGCTTATGAATTCAGCCTCGTTAAACTGTTCATTATTTAAAGGAACATCAAAATAAACAATCAAGAGTGTATAGGGAGGCAACATCGATGATATACATCCTTTGGTTTGTCAAGCATACAAATGAAACTGAAAGATCGTGAACCAGACACAACCTCTTATCAGTTGTCTGACAACCTGTTTATGGATTGACATAAAGATGCATGATCAGTATTAAAATTGACGGTATTAGGTGTTACTTTTATGAAAACCATCTCTTCAAAAAGGCGCTTGAATGGATTATTTTCGCGACACAATATACGCGGGTTGTCCAAATCAAAACGGCGACCACTCTGAACGCAATGAGCTGAGAGCCCAGTTGTGAATCTCATATTGACACAGTCATTATTGTGCTGTTTCATCCTAGTCTCAAGATATAGTTTAGTCTGTCCTACATACTTAGAGTTACAACCCACACAGCCAACACAAAGTCAACAGCATCAAAGCTAAATCTCTTTTCACAAACTTACCTAGAGATATTGTTCTTCATTTAATTGAACAGTATTGGGACCATCTCAGCGCACATACAAATATTCCTATGCAACAGATTTTAGAGATGGTAAATTTTGTGTTTCAGAATAGTTATTGCCAAATTGATGGTAAGTTCTATATTCAGAGGAGAGGCTCTGCGATGGGTAGTCCATTATCGCCTGTCATTGCAGTAAGCCAAAAGTTCAAAAGAATATATATATATTGCAGAGATGGTAATGAATTCCGTATTTGAGACGGTTTTGGATTCAATTTCTGTCGTGTTACCGTTCATCTATGTGTATGTTGACATTGTCACCTGTATACCTGGTGATCATTTAGAGATTACTTTAGCTGCCTTTAATAGTGTACATCCTGACTTACAGTTCACGTATGACCCAGAGATTGATGGACGCATCCCTTTTTTGGATGTTTTACTGATTAGGCGTGGAGGTAGTTTGGTGACCGATCTGTATTCCAAACCTACAGCTTCTAACCGTCTTCTCCATTTCAAGTCATACCTCTTATAAAGTGGCAGTCGTTAAAAATATCAAACATAAGATTGTCAAACTTAGTCATCCTTCCTTTCACAACATTAAATATCAAAAATACTCCCTAATATTACGTGAGAATGGTTATCCTAGAAATTTGGTTTCGACTATATTTTTTTCCAACAGTAGCGCAAACAATGTAAATGGTCAACCTAACAGTTCATTGGTTGGTTCGGTTGCTGGTGAAGTGAGTTACTTTAGATACCTTATGTTAAAGGTTTGTCAGAGAGTATTAAAAATATTATGAGACCGTTGGGCCTTGCAGTTGTCACTTACCCGTGTAATACTTTGAAAAAATTATTTTCAAAAGTTAAGGACAGCTCTCCTTAGGAAAACAGTCCGGATGGGTCTATTGTGTTGGCTGTCGGGGTTGTAACTGTAAATATGTAGGACGGACTAAACTATATTTTGAGACTAGGATGAAACAGCACAATAATGACTGTGTCAATATGAGACGTTGCGTTCAGAGTGGTCACCGTTTTGATTTGGACAACCCGCGTATATTGTGTCGCGAAAATAATCTATCCAAGCGCCTTTTAAACAGATGGTTTTCATGAAAGTAACACCTTGTACCGTCAATTTTAATACAGATCATGCATCTTTAAGTCAATGCATAAACAGGTTGTCAGCCAACTGATAAGAGATCGTGTCTGGTTCACGATCTTTCAGTTTCATTTGTATGCTTCTTGACAAACCAAAGGATGTATAACATCGATGTTGCCTCCCTATACACTCTTGATTGTTTATTTTGATGTTCTTCTAAATAATGAAAGTTTTAACGCGTAAATCTGTCTATTTATTTATACTTTGTCATGTTGTGTTTATTTAATTAACAAATATTTTATTGTGATTTTTAGCCTGAAGAAGATGATAAAATTCATCGAAACGTCGCTTTAGAACAAAGAGTTTTATTGGTTCCTTTACCCAGAATTGTACAGCAATTTATATTGCCTAATAAAAATCTATTTAGAGCGGTTTCCAATTCTGCAGACCTATTTACATCAATAGATTTCATCAAAATTATTTTCACAAACATAACGCTATTTTCAGTTGCAGCGTTTGAACTAGGATTGTATGTAGGGCTAGTAATATGTTTCATTCCATTTACCGACATGAATTTCTGAAACTCATCGGAAGTGACTGCTGTTGCGTTATCAAAAACCAAAACTGTTGATGATCCAAATTTAGTAAGTTAAAGAAGTAGTTGATACAGTGTATACTTCGAGCCATTTACTATGGGTATTTAAAATAATAAGAAAATATCTACCCTTGAAAAGTCCTAGATAATCAACGTGAAGCCTCTCCCCAGGAGTTTCTGGCCAATTCCAACTATTCAATTCTATTTTTGGTGGTTGATCCATGAATTTCTAACACCTTGATGAGTTGCATGCAGTTGTTTGAGAATAATATTTCTGATTTCACAAGGTAATACTATTCTGTGATTCCATAATACACATCCATCAAAAATATCAAATTCAAATCTTTTTGAGAAATATGGTTTCAAATACCCATCAGAACAATTATTAGGCCAACTATTCTCTATACAATCAATAACTCTTTACAGATTAAAATCATTTTTCGTTTCATCTCTAATAGCACCAGTAATTCTTTACTTTCAGCAAAATTTACAAAATAGTCAATTTCAAAATCCTAAGATATTTCATTATTCAATGCTAAAGGCATTCGTGATAAACTATCAGCACAATTTTTACTTAAGACAATATATTCTATCTCATTAAAGGTCTGTGATCCGTTACCAATTTGAATTTTTTCGCAAAGAGGTACTGATTAAATTTAAGAACGCCGAAAATTATTGCTAAGGCTACTTTTTCAATTTGTGAATATTTTTGCTCACAAGCACTGATTGTACGTGAAGCATACGCAATTGGTCGTTACTCCCGAAGGATATACAGGGTCTTTCACGAGGAACCTCACCCATATTTATACGGGAAAGTACTGAACGTATTTTCATGAAATTCAGCACTTATAAGAATTTCACAATGCTGATGAAATCTAAAATATTTTCAAGGCATGAGCACCTCCGGTTTTTCCGGAAATGACGTCTACTTCCGTTTTTCAAATTAGAACACCATTTTTTTATTGCAGAAATAGGTTCCTTCGAAAATTTCGAGTTATTTTGATGTAACATTTTTCAGTTTTGGTTGGAAAATTCTCTCTGAGCGGGAAAATTCGAAAAAAATCGAAAATAGAGCTCCGCTGAAACAAGAATAACTTCGAGGTTTTTGGATGGAAAATTTTCATTTTTTTGATTTTTCAAGATGTAAGATTGTTGTATCCACTTTTAAAATCGAAATCGCGATTCATGATACAGGGGGTGAAAAAATCGCTTTCAAAGTTAGGGATGGCAAAATCGTGAAAAATCAATTTTTTCAAATTAGAACCCCATTTTTTTATGGCAGATATTGAATCTACGTTAAAAAATAATGTGGGTGTATGCATCACACCCTTGCCCTAAAGTGGATATTTTCTGAGTTATTAACAAAAAACTGTTTTTCGACTTGAATTTTCAGCTCTTTCTTTTCCCTTCACGCCAAAAAGATGAAATTTTCAGGAACAGTTACTTAAACCATGTTTTAGATTTTACTACCCTAATATGCAAGAGAAAAAAGTTACAGGTTGTTAATAAATAGATGGCGAATTTGGATTCGAATTTGTATCGGAAACCTCTTTATTTCAACTAATCGGCCATCGGTTTTCTCTCCAGTGATAAATAAATAATTCCTTATGAACCATATGCAAAAACTTACCATGTTTTACATTCTTTTTATTTAATGATAGATATCATTAATTACATCTGCCAAATTTCTCTTTATTCAGTAGCATTTTGTGTTTACTATTAATTTGGTGATAATTCGTATTAAGTTATGAAATCGATTACTATGCCTAATTTTACCAATGAAGTTTATTTAAATCTCATTCTACTTCATGGAGAATGTAATAAAGTTGTATATAGAACGATTCGACTGTTCATTGAGAGGTTTCCTGACCGACCCAGACCAACGAGAGATACCATTAACAGAACCATGACAGACTTGAGAAATGTCGGATCTTTCGTTAAGAAAACTATACACAGAGAAAAAGTGTAGTAGAAGATGAGAACAACGAAATTACAGTTCTTGCATATTTTCGTGTGAATCCTCAAAATTCTCCCAAAGATGCCGAGATTGCTCTGGGATTATCTCAATCGAGTGTTTGGAGATTATTAAAAAAACATAAAATGCACCCATATAAATTCAATAGGGTACAGAATTTGAAGGAAACTGATTTCGTCAGGAAAACAGAGTTTTGCGAAGCTATGATGATTCGATTTCAAGAGAATGAAAACTTTTTGGACTGTATAATTTGGACAGATGAATCTAAATTCACAAAGAATGGTTCTTTCAATAGGCATAACAATCATTATTGGGATGAAGAGAACAACCACCACTTCAGACAATGGAACTTTCAAGAGACCTGGAGTTTCTATGTTTTTTGCGCCATCAAAAATAATGCAATTCCCGATGTTCACATTTATGATGGGACTTTAACTCCTTTAGACTATCACGTTTGGGGTAGGATAAATGATAAAGAGGACTGCATAGAACGAGTTAGAAATGCGTTCAAGTTTGTTTAGATTTTTAATTCGTAGTTTTGGCACTCAATTTGGTTTTTAAACACTTTTGCAGATCTCTTCTTCCCGATGAAATAAGAAGAGCAACGCACGAAGCATTCCTGAGACGTATAAATTAATGTCTAAAAATTAACGGTCAAAACTTTGAGCATCTTCTCTAGTTATAACTGCGAGAGTTTGCCATGGTTTTCCTAATAGTAACTTGAAGTCGGTTTCAAGAAGGGGTGAAAAATCTACAGCATAGTTCAAATAACAGTTCCTGAAAATTTCTTTTTTTTATTGTGAAGGGAAAAGAAATAGCTGAAAATTCAAGACGAAAAACAGTTTTTTTATGAATAACTCAGAAAATATTCACTTTAGGGCTAGGGTGTGATGCATACACTCACATTATTTTTTAACGTAGATTCAATATCTGCCATAAAAAATGGGGTTCTAATTTGAAAAAATTGATTTTTCACGATTTTGTCATCCCTATATTTGAAAGCGATTTTTTCACCCCCTGTATCATGAATCGCGATTTCGATTTCGAAAGTGGATACACGAATCTTACATCTTGAAAAATCCCAAAAATGAAAATTTTCCATTCAAAAACCTCGAAGTTATTCTTGTTTCAGCGGAGCTCTATTTTCGATTTTTTTTTCGAATTTTCCCTCTCAGAGAGAATTTTCCAACCAAAACTGAAAAATGTTACATCAAAATAACTTGAAAGTTTCTAAGGAATCTATTTCTGCTATAAAAAAAAAATGGTGTTCTAATTTGAAAAACGGAAGTTGACGTCATTTCCGGAAAAACCGGAGGTGCTCATGCCTTGAAAATATTTTAAGATTTCATCAGCATTGTGAAATACTTATAAGTTCTGAATTTCATGAAAATACGTTCAGTAGTTTCCCGTATAAATTTGGGTGAGGTTCCTCGTGAAAGGCCCTGTATATGACTATTCCAAATGATGACGCATCTACTGTTAGTTTTAATTCTAGCTTTGGGTTAAAATGAACTAACAATTCTACAGAGACAAGCAAAGATTTAATTTCATTAAAAGCTGGTTTACAATCTGAATTCTAATTCCACTTTTCGTAAAAGATTATAAAGAGAACGAAGAATCATCGAAATATTTTTGACTAATTTTGCATGATAATTTACAGTGCCAAGAAAAGATTTCAACGTGCATACATCTGTAGGCCTAAGAGCTTTCTCTATAGCCAATGTTTTACATTAACTTGTGAAAAGACCATTTTTATCAATAATATATCCAAAATACTCAATTTTATCTTGAAAAAAATCGCATTATTCTGGAGATATTTTCAAACCTGATTCTTTCAACTGATATCACTCTCTTCAAATGTTCAATTCCATTTTTACCGGTAACTAAAATATCATCTAAAAATACAACAACTCCCTCCATACCACCCAAGAGTGATTTTTTTCTGAAATTTAGATGGAGCCGATGCAATACCATAAATTAATCTATTATACCAATACACTCCTTTTGTCGTTGAGATTGTGAAAAGTTTTTTTGAAGATTCTACTTCAATTTGCAGCAAAGCAAATGAAGGCGACATTCACTACACGAGTCACACGAACAGAATTCAGGAAACGTATTCGAAGTTTTATACGAAACCGTAGAGATCAAAATTGAGCAAGATGTACAGAAAAATTAAGTTAAACGCTTATTTCATACATATGTATCATTAAATATCTCAAAACGAATTCAAACCATCATTAAGTACACTTCACTTTAACTAGGTAAAATTTTATTTTGATTATGCTATTTTTACATGAATAGCAACTTTCACACCTTTTTAGATAGCTTATCAAACCGACTACTTTTTCTAGAAATTTTTCACATACAGTGTCAAAACGTTTTTTTTTTCAACCGTGCAACTTTTATTGTCAAGTGATGTAAAATTTTAAATCAAGTAAATCAAGTTTTTAACCCTAGCGATGTGATTTCAATCGCTTTAAGAGGTTTTCTAGCTGATCAGAGTTTGTTTTTGGCTCATCTAAAAATAAAAATAAATCATTTTTTGACACATGCTATGAACCATTTTTTATTTATTCACCTTTATTTACCTACTTATCCGTGTCCAAATGTGAATCTCCAGAACTCCGCAACAGTGACGGCTTCGGGGCTACATCCCAAGTAACATTTTTGGTAACCGGAAGATTTATAAACTTGAAATTGGTGTTATTAGTGATTCATAATAGGGGTGCTAAATACCTGAAAAACTTTTATATAAACCATAAATTTTCAACTGTTCATAAAAACTTCAGGTTATAGTGCCAAAAGGTTCATAATATGGGTTTATAAAGGTGACAGGAACCTGCCTATGAAACATCAGGAGCAAGGTGATACAACAGTTATTATAGGGTGTTCTATAGAAGTGTTTGCAACTTCGTAATGTAACCGATGGTGTTCAGTGTTCTCAAGTTTTTATCAAGTATTTCATATACATAAAAGTCATGTATGTCCAATAACTGAGTGCCCTTATGAATCAAAATGAGAATAAGTGATAAAATGGTGATTTTATAAATTGGAAGTGTTTTGACATCACTGCATTTTCATAGTTTGCAGAATAACCTATAAAAATTATTAAATTTACATCCAACAATCAGAATAGTATATTATATACCGCGGGACTGAAGTAGAACACTTAATCCTGAAGGTAAAGTTTATGGCCCGACCGCAGGGACGGCCATAATTTACCTGAAGGATTAAATGTACTTCAGTCGCAAGGTATATACGATATTTTTCGTACTTCCGGTATGATTTTATTAATTATTTCAATAATTTCAATCAGTTTTTTCTCTCTTCAACTCATTTAATAAACTGTCTTCAAAATAAGTTACCATAGTAACATTGCGTTGTGACAATTATAATTTAGAAACATTGTCATTACTAGTGTTATTGTAAAGAAACATTGTTATTGATAATTATTGGTATCATGAGTGGAGAAGGTGTAACTGATATTGATAAAAGAGCAGCCGAAGTAGGTGAAGAATTGTTACCACCGAAATCTAGAAAACTATACGAGCAGCAGTACGATGCTTTTAAAATGTGATGCCGCTTAAAAAATGTGAGACAACCTACTGAAAATGCGCTGTTAGTCTACTTCAATGATAAATCAAAAGCGGTTTGTGCCTGAACTCTCTGGGCACATTACTCAATGCTGAAATCGGTTATTAACATTAGAGAAGATATTGATATAAGTAAATTTCCAAAATTATTAGCTTTTTTGAAGAGAAGAAATGAGGGATTTAAGCCAAAGAAGTCAAGAATTCTCTCGTCTGAGCAGGTAGATCAGTTCTTACGGGAGGCTCCGGATGATAAATATTTAATGCTTAAGGTTAATTTGGAAATGTGTTTATATTCAGAAATTTTAAGAAATCGATTTTTTTGTAGGTTGCACTTATTTTGGGCGTTGCGGGAGCTTGTCGTGGAAAAGAGTTGGATGATTTAGAAATCGACGATGTGAGACATTTGGGCGATTCCTTCCTAATTTCGATTAGAAACACCAAAAGTAAAATTGACCG
This sequence comes from Micraspis discolor, assembly GCA_030674115.1. Classification (NCBI taxonomy): domain Eukaryota; kingdom Metazoa; phylum Arthropoda; class Insecta; order Coleoptera; family Coccinellidae; genus Micraspis; species Micraspis discolor. The sequence continues at coordinate 381,206 of JARTUT010001762.1, forward strand.
TAATTTTGTGATAAAAAATTCAGAAAACAGTGCCATCAGTTTTGTGGCGATATTTCGAAAATATGTGGCATTGCGAAAGACAGGGACACCTCATTCAAAATTTTTTGTTCAATACATCAACAAAGAATGTACTGCGCGAGTAGTAGGAAAAAACATGTTTGGTACATTTCCACGGCAAATAGCAGCTCTCTTGAAATTAGAGAATGCGACGTCTTATATGGGACATTGTTTTAGACGCACATCTGCGTCTTTGTTAGCTGATTCGGGAGCAACAATAGACGTGCTGAAAAGACATGGAGGATGGAAATCCTCCAACGTGGCCGAGGGATATATTGAATCGTCTATTAAAAATAAACAAAAAATTTCAGATAAAATATATGGTCAAGTCGCCGATTCGTCCACTATAGTTATGCCACAGTCCTCATTCTCGCTTCCTGTGTCCGCAGGATCTTCGAAACAAACACCAGTTCAATATGATAAGGACCTATCTGTTACTCGTCAGTTACCTGCTGCATTAACCCAGGAAAGACTGGTCAATATGACGAACTGTCACAATATTAATTTGAATATTAACGTTAATTACCATTCTAATTAATTGTATTTTTCAATAAAATATCCCTTAAATTCGTTTGTTTATGATTTAATCGTTCCGGGAGTTTCGTCAATATTTAATCCCGGAGGGATTAAATGTGACACTTTAGTAGCTGTTCCAAGGGAGTGAAGTTGCCACTTTAGGCCCGGAATTACGAAAAAGAAATTTCTTTAGGTTCTTATTGAAATTTTTTATTGTCAAGATGGAAAACAACATAAATAATAAAAATAATAAATAATAAAAGAATATAAAAAAAGTTCTTCTAGCTGTTCTTCTGTAGCCTTGTATAACAAAAATTTGTCTCTCCACTTAATACAAGGATACTGTTTCCAGTCTTTGAAAACGGATTTCGTACTGCACTCGCTGCATTCCTTGATTTGAGCCAATATAGGTTGCCGTTTTGTTCCCAAGCTTCAGGAACAATTGTAAGAGAAGGAATATCTTTTCTTAGTTCTTCGGTTTGAACTATTTTGAAAGACATGTCAACACAAAACACAACTATTGAAAATAGTACACAATATCTTGAGTGAGAACTTGAGTCAATAATATTAGGTTATGTTTTCATTCAGAGAGCAACACCTTCAAATATCCAGTAGTTCTCAGGCATTCGAATAAATTCACATGCGTGAGAACTATTGGTCATTTCAAGATGTTTTGAGTTACCATCAGTTATAATATAGGGATGGTGATGGTGTAAATCACTTAAAGTTTATAAAGCTCCTACTTTTTTTCATTCAGTAATTTTTATCACTTCAATTGGTGATTATGAATATGCCAAAAGTTATTATAGAACAAAAAGGCAGTGAATTTACATTAGGGATTTGAAATAATTTATATGAGTCCAAGTGTTGAGCATGACTAAAAATCCGACACGGCCATATTGTTATTAGAAATGTCGTGTTTTTTCAGCTTTGTGCAAAATTCAGAATAAAGAAAAAAGTTGAATTTGGATTAAAAATGAATTATTTGTTATTTTTAAGATACTATTATTCAAAACTTAGTGTTTGTATTGAAAAATTGTTACATTTAGAAAAAAATAATTGAAAATGATTTGGAAAATTTTCAATAAAAAATTTAAAACTTTCGTATATCGAGGGCGCACGTGTTATTCTTAGTTAAAATTCGATTTCATATAGTGTAGAAAAAATTGCAAGTGTTTGCTCACTTACTTTGAAGATTTTCTTCGCGCTTATAAGAAATGTAACTTATTAGCATTCAATAAAACTAACTACTTATCTTCAACTCCATATTTAATATTACTTGGGTTTCTGAATTCAATTAACCAATATACCAACAGATAAATAAAGATAAATAATTTTTGACGTTGAATTAGAGTGAAACAATACGACAAATTTGCGCATGCGCGTTTTCCTCCAGAAAGTTAATTGAAACAACTACCAGATCTGTGGTCGCGCCACTTATAAATCTGGATTCCATCCTCCTTTTTCAGTAACGGAAAAAGTATCGTCTCCATATGGGAGTTCTATAACAGTCGTATAGATGAGATTATAAAAGTGTTCAGATGGTTATCGGAAAAACCAAATCTTTGACGACACTTATAGGGAAGTTATAAATTATATCAATTAAGGCCAATAGAGGATATATAGGGGACAGGGAAAATTTATTGTATCTACATTATATAACTTTGAATTTTATATGGCAGTGTCGAAGAGTGTATTCACACTTTTATAAAACAAAAAATGCTACTTGGGATGCATATAGGTCTTGATTAGTGCAGGTGGTACCGAAGTTGTTGCAGACGAGTAGATGGGCCTCGTCTTGAACTACTCCTCAGTCACATACTTCATTACTTGAGTATCCCCACTTTACCAATGTCTTCTTACAGCGAGATACTTCCACTCTGAGTCTATTGAGTGTTCTCCACGTAGCGTAGGGTAAGTGGGTTCCAGGTGATATTTTCTCTGGTGGATATCTTCCTTAGCCCAAAACGCATAATCATGGGTATTCACCAAAAAAATGCTGTCTCTTCGATATCTCGAATACTATTAACTGTTGGCAATACAATGTGGCTTGAATTTCTTGCATTTACGCTGCCCTACCTAATCCAGTTAGGAATACATCAAATTATCAAGAAGCCTGTATATTGGTATAGAATTATTATTTGGACAATAACCTTCATCTGATATTCTTTGATTTCCCACCGTTTCAACAGACATATTCTGTCATTTTCAAGGTGAAGATAAGCATTTACAAATGCTGACGATTTCAGAAAAATTTCATAAATGTCAAACAGACCCACTACGAAACTGGATAACATTAGCATTTATCTGTGGTTTGAACACTTTTTCAAGTTACTTCGAACAATTGGCCTCTAAACTTCCGGTAACTCAGTTGATGGTGCAACTATGGAAATGAGAAGGATATTCATAAATGCTGCCTCTTTGATTTTCATTTTTGTAGACTTCTTTTTTTTGGATATTATAGATATTCCGATACATTTTATTAGGTGATTTTCATCCACAGCACATTGGACCAACTTGGACGTATCAGTGTCTATCACTTGATGTCTACCACTTGATGTTCTTTTATTCTCACGTTCAAGTTTATCCTATAAAAGATCTCTCGCATTTGCATGGTATCTCATATAAGCAGTTTATCGTTCTTTGATTCTCGTCATCAATTTTTACTTGATTGACGTGAAACTCATAGATGAAAACGCATGATTGGACTTTTTGAAGGAATTATATGCAGGAGAACAGGACACGCAGGGAGAACTAGAAACACCAGAGATCAAAAAAACGAAGGGACAATAATTAGCATAACGGAAATAGAGGAGGTACTAAAAAGGTTTAAGAACCGAAAAACTGCAGGAAAAGATGAAATATCTAATTAACTCCTAAAATTTGGAGTAAAAGCAGTTGCGGAGCAATTGACTATACTGGTCAACAAAATTTCCAGTACCTATACTTACTTATCTTACTGTTTGATAAGGGTGATAAGAAAGATACCCAGAACTACAGAGGAATAAACTTACTTAATACAACTTTGAAACTTATAACAAAGATACTGTCTGCTTCAATGAATCAGACAATAAAATTGGTAAATGAACATCGAGGGATCTATCCGCAAGTCGTACAGATACACCATGGACGTCACCCCGAATTATAAATTTCGATGAAGATATGAAGGGTTAGATGATGTCAAATTCTACTGAACAGAGCAGCAAGATCTAGTTCCAACCACTGAAGCTGTATTATTCTATCAGAAATTCTATGAAATTTTCGAATACCAAATACACTGATCAAAAATTGCTAGGGATCTTCATTTGTATTTTTTTTAAGTGAATATCTGTACATTATATGTTCTCTAAGGAAAAATTAAGATGTTTTGAGTTGATTTTATCAAATTTTTCCTCGCTTCATCGGCTCTTGTTCACAAAATCGATTATTATCTGTAGGCTGTAACAGATGGAGTGAAAAGCAATGTGGTATTTGTTATTAAATCTGTTTTTTTCTCTCGTTCAAACACATATGGTGACAATAATTGAAGAAATGAGAACAATATCAGCTCATCAGTCATGACGAGAAGACGTTTGACTCCTGTAACTGGACCAAATCATACGGTGGATACAGGAAGGTTTGTCTCAGCGAGAAGTGTCCCGGCGGTTAAATGTTACGCAAAGTGTCGTGAGTCGGGCTTGGAATAGGTTCCTCCAAAACGACTCAGTAGCTTATGTTCATGGGGGAGGTCAGCAGCGCAGTACAACAGCTGCCCAAGATCGTCTTTTGATCCTCAATGCTAGGGGAAATCCCACTTACCCGGCGTCGTGGCTCTATAGATCACTGAGAGTTGCAATAGGAGTTCTAATTTGGAACCAGACTGTAAGACGACGACTACATGTTCGTGGTTTGATAGCACGTAGGAGGGTACAACATCCCGGTTTGAATAGAGAACACCGGGTTCATCGACGGCAATGGGCTGAGGAGCACCGAAATTGCATAGTTAAAGATTGGAGCCGATGTTTATTTACGGATGAGTCTAGATTTCGTTTGGTCAACTCCGATGGACGTATTCTTGTTTGGAGGGAAAGAAGTCGAAGGTATGCAGTTTGTGATACACACAACAGCTTTTGGCGGAGGTTCTATATGTGTGTGGGGAGGCATTTGTTTGAACCAACGCACAGAGTTGGTTGTTCTGCAGAACACCACAATGACCAGCCAGAGATATCACGATATGATTATTGAACCCATAATTGTTCCGTTTGCGGCTGCCTTGGGCGAGAATTTCATTTCAATTGACGATAATGCCTGTCGACACCGTAGTCGTCTGGTTGATGAAGCGCTAGAAACTCATGCTATTGATAGGATGGACTGGCCAGCTCGCTCTCCAGACATGAATTGGATCGAACATGTCTGGTCTGAGATGTCTAGACAATTGTCAATCTTAGAACAACCGATCAATAACCTGGAGGACCTTTATAACGCTTTACGGGATATTTGGACGAATTTGCCCCAAAATTTTATAAATCGTTTGCTCGTGGAGGACTAAATAGGTACTAGCTTAACTAGCTTCAGCCTTCTTGTGGTTTCATCATAAAATTTTTATGTTATTCAAACACAGAATTTTGAGTGCTCCTAAAGCTAAAGTCTTTTTTTCTCTCCAACTTTCCATTTTTTCATTCTTTTCTCAAGTGAACCATATCATCAACTGAAAATACTCTGATATTGGACTAAATTTATAATCTTGGAGCGAATATTTCAGAAATAAATTTAGAAAAAGTAAGTGATCCCTATCAATTGTTGAGCAGTGTATAAACAACATGCATTTCGGATCTTTTGTACTATGTATTTATATTCTAGGAGTTATAGAGGAAATCAAATTTCTGATGTCGATAACTCCTGAACCATTCGACGGTTTTGGCCCACTAACGAACTTGACTGATATATTTCGACAATTAACCTCTTCTGATATAATGAAGACTCTAGCACATCTCTTACGGAATATTTAGAGCATGCGGCCGATTGGCCGGCTGGACATACTCAAGTTTGAGCCAGGATTCTTCATCAATAAGTCGAACCCAATCGATGGAGACCATTTTGGATTGGTTATTCGAAAATTACAGACATTTGGGAAAAACGATAGCATGTTGTTCTATGTTCTACTAGAATAAACACGTCAAGACACTGTACAACAAGGGCATAAGAAAGTAAAAATAGTAGATCACGTCAAGGTATTGGAGTCATTGAAAATTATTTTAAGCAAGCAAGCCAGTGTCGCCTCGGGCGCAAGTAAGGAAGCGCGCGCGCGGTCTTAATTAGCAAATGCCCCCCTATAAGCAGCCGTTCATGTCATTTTTTGCGGCGATTTCAAAATAGCCTTCTGAAAAAGAAGCAAAAAGAAGATGAGCAGAGGCAATTGAAGCAACTACAGAAAGAAAACGTCGAACGCGCGAAAAAGAAAAGGGAGCTTCTGGAAAATCAGATGAAAGCTCCTGTTTTTCGTGTACGAAACCTGTCGCATTACACTATTATAAAATCTGGGATATACATTTGGGTCTGGGATTCCGGCCCAGACCACTTCATCAATTTGATTTGGTTCCCGCATTTTATGTTCATTTTGAAGAATAAAAAGAAGATGAGCATGTGGAAGTCCTCGTTTTTGAAACTCTATAACATAAACATGAGCAACAACTTGTCCGAATATATTTTTCACAATTAGGTCATTTAACATTTCTTTCAACTCCAAGTTAAACACACGCGCTCTTAAGTCCGGACGATGCTCGGTTTTTTCCCGTGGATTTCGGCCCAGACCACTTCATCAATCTGATTTGGTTCCCTCGATTTTATGTCCATTTTGAAGAATAAAAGGAGGTGAGCATGTGGAAGTTCTCGTTTTTGAAACTCTATAACATAAACATGAGCAATTAGGTCATTTAACATTTCTTTCAACTTCAAGTTAAACACACGCGCTCTTAAGTCCGGACGATTCTCGGTTTTTTCCCGTGGTTTAAGATTTTGAACTATTTCAGGCCATTTCGGGTTACAGGTAAAGGTAATGAAAAGGTTTGGTTTACCATATTTCCGCACAATTGCCATGGAATTTTGGTAATATTGCTGCATGTTCCGTGGACTTGACTTTATAGCTTGATGGCAAGATAATAACTTTTCCTGGAGGAACATTTCTCTGCTGCGCTTCTTGTTCTACATAATCCATTGAACCTTGATACCTTTCTGTTCTTAATTTTGGCGGATTCTGTCTTATCCAATTCAAGTTATTACTTTCTTGATTGACGTATGAACAGCAAACGTATTGCTGAAATAATTTTCCATCACTGTGTAATGCACTAAACCCCGGTCTTACGTCAATTCGATAAGCGTAGTATTGAAGCATGGTCAAACGGTTACGCTGGGCTGTTGCACGTTCGTTTCTGTGGCTTATGTTGAGGCTGAAACCAAATTCGCCGTTCGGAAAAAGTAGTGGGTACGCCATTGGATCTATGCGTGGGCTAAGATTTGATATTGTTTGCAATGTTCCATTTTCTGCATGAAGCGCAAAATTAATATGTTCTGGCGGTTCTCCATTTTTGCCGACAAATATTGTTGCAACAGTCTCCTGTCGGCAAATTGTACGCGCAAAAACCATTCGAATATCTGGTAATTCACGATTTTTAGCTATAGCTTTGTGACGTACTTGTCGTAATCTTTCTCCCATTGTGTAAAAAGCGCTTGCAAATGGGTTAGTTTCACGAAGCATTTCATCTAGTCGAAGCATTTTCACTGGAAGCATCCTTGGTTAGCTGGATGTTGGAAAATATGTTGCTGAGCTTCATAAGTGTCAAGTGTGTGAAGTTGACAGAATCTGGGCGTGTTTCCAGGTTGCGAAATAATGGAACCTATTTCTGCTGTATTATGTTCCATGCAGACAAAATGAATAAGGGCCAGTTGATGCAAATTCTCTTAAGCTAACTTTTTGGGAAGCAAACGCAAAGGCACTGTAATACTGGCGTATATTGTTTTGGAAATTCGTCAATTCTTCATCTGTTCTCTGAGTTCTCTGAGCAAAGCTGGTACTTCTTTCAATTGCATCTGCTCGCTCATTACAACTATGCCTTTCTGGCAGCACTGGCTGAATCCATCTTGCCCTTTCACACCCCTAAAATTCAGAGCATTGCAAAATTGACACGATTCGCTCATTTCGCCGACAGAAAACGCGGGAATTTCGTCTTCAACCGGAGCCCTTCTCGCTACAAATACAGATCGCATTGCGTAATTATTGTTATGAACGCGGCGTCGGTTTCTTTCAGTTCGGGTTGTCCAGGGTAGCGTTTCGAGAACCCACTGGCCTGCCTCGTCGTCGTATCTCCACTGTATTTTTACACTGGACCTAACTCAAAATAGAAAAATCAATTTTCAATTTTCACCCAAAAATGGAGAATAACCATCCAAATTTGGGTTTTCAATATCTTTTTCATTTATAATTTTCTAAATTAACTTACTCGTTATGTTTGGAAATTAAAATAAGCTCAAAATCAAACTTAAAATCAAGCTCGTCAAAACTGTCAAAGTTGAAATTATAGATGTTCATTATAATTATTAAACGTTATTAAGTTTGTAATAACATTTGAAATGAAACTTTTTCAAAATCGCAGTTTCCATCTTATATTTTCAAGCACGTTATATAAAATATAAATTGTTATGAAATTATTCAAATGCTCACTTTCTGGCCAACTCAGGTAGTACTCTTGAATCTTTTTTAACTCGCTTCAACAGTTCCACTTTCACTTAAGGTAATTTTATTCAAATAACAAAATTTGAAATTTTTAACTATTGCAAATTCACAAATTATTTTATTCACAAAAATTCACTTAACTCTTTTAAATTGAAAGCCTACATAAAACAACTAGAACAAAGTGTTTTTCCTCTTCTAGCAATGTTACCATATGATTTATAAGTCACAGGTTATAATTTAAATACAAATAAAGTTAATCAAATGTACACCTCTTAGTTTTCATGTTGTATCTGAGCCGGAAAAACATAAATAATATCATCATCTGTATGCTTGATTGAGCAGACCATAGTTACCAAACTATAGTCAACAATTTGTTTTTTTAAATGTATCTTGACTTTTTTTTGGCATCTTCGTTTATTTCAGCAATATAATTTGACCAAAAAAATCGATTTGAAAGATTGTTTAATTTTAATGAAAAAACAAATCGAGTTCCACTGAAAAAATGGAATCGATTTTTAAATACCCTGGTTTAATTAAAATTCACTTCACCCTTTCAAATTGAAAGCTTACATAAAACAACTGAAATAATGTGTTTTTCCTCTTCTAGCAATGTTACCATATGATTTATAAGTCACATGTTATAATTTGAATACAAATAAAGTTAATCAAATTTACAAATGTGTTTAATGAGTTATATGACGGTAATGGTGACTTGGAGTGCAAAAAGAAAAAATTAATGCCCATATCAGTAAAAATTTGTTGAGCGGTGGCGCCATCTACAGCGAAAACATGCCAAACACCCTTAATTTTAAAGTTTTTTGTGTTTTTCAGAAAAATTATAGATGTTTGGCACTTGTTATTATTTTTCTGCATCAGTTCAGATGCCTACCGTTAATTTAAAAAAAAATTTGATGTAAATCGGTTGATTGGTTTAGGCGCTAGACTTTACTATGCATGATATTATGATAATAGATCTATGTGGTTGGTTACATATGTACCTATATGTTAGTTTAATTCATTTATTTATCGTTTCAATGAAATGATTCATTTTATTCATAATTATTTTTTGACTATAATCCGAACAGTCCGATAATCCGGTACCCGGTTTCGAATGGTTCCGGATTTGTGAGGTGTGATATTTGAAAGTTTGAATAATTACTCGCTAGTGGTTCAACAAGAGCACCAAATACATCTGTACTGATGTCGGTGCTTTCTGAATTTTTTCCTACTAGATCGGCAAAACTTGGGGAATCAATTTTCTATAACTTTGGTACAACATTTCATTATTATATTCTCTGAGAATCCAAGGAATGAAATGAGGATTCATATTCCATTTTATTCCAAGAAAATGTATTAATTCGGTGAATTCAATATCTAATTATTCGTTATCAATTCCAACATTGAGATGAAAAATTTTTTTCTAGGTAGGTTTTCGCGATAGCTAAGTGAAGATCTGCAAAGATTTTTCCTGAGGACCCTTACGTCACTCATAATAATAAACTACGAAAAACTAAGGTCACTTGAAATGGAGTGCAAGGAATTAGATTTAATTGCTTTACAACTTTTCAATTGAGATTGGTTTCGAATTCTCACACAACCGAAATCACCAAATGATAATATTACAAAAAAAATAAAATACTGTTTATTATTCGTATAGCGTTCATGAATGAAAGAAACAACAATTTAATTCAATTCAGAGTGCTATTACACTTCTTCAATTTCGAAACATCTCTGGTAATAATTGTTCGATCGTTGTGTAGCTCTCGTACAATTGAGAAATACGTAGTAATACATAGTATACGTTAGCATCTTAATCGTATCATTAGTGAGGTGTAATTAGTAATTAGGATTTGTTTCATTAGCCTGGTTGGGAATCATGAAGATGACCCGTTAATTGAATATGAAGTTCACACTGATGGTTTTGAGAAAGAACTATTGCTTGGAGTGTTTTGAAGACGCAGAAGGTTGGAAGATGACGAGTGCTAGTGTTCCTGTGTCTTGATTATTGTCTTTCTATAGCAATACTCTGAATTCTGGAATTTTACCGTAGGGCTAAAAATACTTCATTTATTTTTATTGGCAATAGGACTAAATACGAAAAAACTTTATGATTATTCGATTAGTGACGTTTCGGAAAATTTTTTTCCCTAATCAGGCTACTAAAATTCTAACACAATATTCGGAACAACAAAAAATAAGAATAATAAATACATAGATACTGATATTCAGTATCTGTGTCAATGACATGCGATGTCGAGACTCGTTAATTAAATAAAAGAAAATTAACTCATTCAACCTCCTAATTTCATCTAGTGACCGATGCCCTTGTTTCATGGACAAATGTTCATGTTTTGATGATATATTTTGAGGCAGACGCAATATTTCAGAATTTCTCATACGATAGTTATGATAGAGAGACAATCCAATAATATTTCCAAGATCAGTAGAAAATTATAGAATATAATGATAGACTTTAATACTATTTCATCATGGGTCTGTTTCATTGGCTTCCCAAGAAGCATTTTTTGTTTTATAAAAGTGCGAATACACTCTTCGCCTTATAAAATTCAAAGTTATATAATATAAATACAATAAATTTTCCCTGTCCCCTATATATCCTTTATTAGCCTTAAATGATATAATTTATAACTTCCCTATAAGTGTCAACGAAGACTTATGGTTTTTCCGATAACCATTTGAACACTTTTGTAATCCTATCTATACGACTGTTATAAAACTTCCACATGGAGACGATACTGTTTCCGTTCCCTTCTGGATGAAATCGCGCATGTGCAACTTTGTCGTATTGTTTGACTCTAATCCAACGGCAAGTATTATTCATCTTTATTTATCTGTTGGTTTATTGGATAGTTGAATTCAGAAACAACCCAATAACATTTAATATGAAGTTGAAGATACGTAGTTATTGAACCCTTACAAGTTACATTTCTTATAAGCGCGAAGAAAATCTTGAAGGTAATTGAGCAAACAATTGCAATTTTTCCTACACCGTATGAAATTGAATTTTTCGTACTTCCGGGCCTAAAGTGACAACTACGCTCCCTTGTGACAGGTACTAAAGTGTCACATTTAATCCCTCCGGGATTAAATATTGACGAAACTCCCGGAACGATTAAATCACAAACAAACGAATTTAAGGGATATTTTATTGGAAAATACAATTAATTAGAATGGTAATTAACGTTAATATTCAAATTAATATTGTGACAGTTCGTCATATTGACCAGTCTTTCCTGGGTTAATGCAGCAGGTAACTGACGAGTAACAGATAGGTCCTTATCATATTGAACTGGTGTTTGTTTCGAAGATCCTGCGGAAACAGGAAGCGAGAATGAGGACTGTGGCATAACTATAGTGGAAGAATCGGCGACTTGACCAAATATTTTATCTGAAATTTTTTGTTTATTTTTAATAGACGATTCAATATATCCCTCGGCCACGTTGGAGGATTTCCATCCTCCATGTCTCTTCAGCACGTCTATTGTTGCTCCCGAATCATCTAACAAAGACGCAGATGTGCGTCTAACACAATGTCCCGTATAAGACGTCGCATTTTCTAATTTCAAGAAAGCTGCTATTTGCCGTGGAAATGTACCAAACTTGTTTTTTTCTACTACTCGCGTAGTACATTCTTTATTGATGTATTGAACAATAAATTTTGAATGAGGTGTCCCTGTCTTTCACAATGCCACATATTTTCGAAATATCGCCACAAAACTGATGGCACTGTTTTCTGAATTTTTGATCACAAAATTTCGGTCAATTTTATTTTTGGTGTTTCTAATCGCAATTAGGAAGGAATCGCCCAAATCTCTCACATCGTCGATTTCTAAATCAACCAACTCTTTTCCACGACAAGCTCCCGCAACGCCCAAAATAAGTGCAACCTACAAAAAAATTGATTTCTTAAAATTTTTAAATATAAACACATTTCCAAATTTACCTTAAGCATTGAATATTTATCATCTGGAGCCTCCCGTAAGAACTGATCTACCTGCTCAGACGTGAGAATTCTTGACTTCTTTGGCTTAAATCCCTCATTTCTTCTCTTCAAAAAAGCTAATAATTTTGGACATTTACTTATATCAATATCTTCTCTAATGTTAATAACCGATTTCAGCATTGAGTAATGTGCCCAGAGAGTTGAGGCACAAACCGCTTTTGATTTATCATTGAAGTAGACACATTTTCAGTAGGTTGTCTCACATTTTTTAAGCGGCACCACATTTTAAAAGCATCGTACTGCTGCTCGTATAGTTTTCTAAATTTCGGTGGTAACAATTTTTCACCTACTTCGGCTGCTCTTTTATCAATATCAGTTACACCTTCTTCACTCATGATACCAATAATTATCAATAACAATGTTTCTTTACAATGACACTAGTAATGACAATGTTTCTAAATTATAATTGTCACAACGCAATGTTACTATGGTAACTTATTTTAAAGACAGTTTATTAAATGAGTTGAAGAGAGAAAAAACTGATTGAAATTATTGAAATAATTAATAAAATCATACCGGAAGTACGAAAAGTATCGTATATACCTTGCGACTGCAGTACATTTAATCCTTCAGGTAAATTATGGCCCTCCCTGCGGTCGGGCCATAAACTTTACCTTCAGGATTAAATGTACTACTTCAGTCCCCGGTATATAATATACTATTACCTCCGAATAACACGTGCGCCCTCGATATACGAAAGTTTTGAATTTTTATTGAATAATATACAGATGAATTTCAATTATTTTTTTCTAAATTTAACAATTTTTCAATACAAATACTAAGTTTTGAATAATAGTATCTTGAAATTAACAAAATATTCATTTCCAATCTAAATTCAACTTTATTTCTTTGTTCCAAATTTTTCAAAAGCTGAAAAAACACAATATTTTCAATAACAATATGGCCGTGTCGGATATTTAGTCATGCTCAACACTTGGACTCATATAAATTATTTCACATCCCTAATGTAAATACACTGCCTTTTCGTTCTATAATAAGTATATTATATATATATATATATATATATATATATTGGAGAAGGTAATGGGTTAAACCGCAGGAATGCAGAAAATATGGGAAATGGATGGCAGGTACTTATTTCACCGCATTATCTTCACTTTGATTTCTATAGAAAAAACAAGAAATGTGACTAACGTTTCAAACTTAGATATAAGTGAATAACAAAATCTTTTAACACCGAACATATGTTCTTATTCTAAGTAATCTGATTCTAAATTAAAGCTTGTATTGTATATCACATATGCCTAGCTCTCAAGATTCCACTTCGATGTTCACGTCTTTAAATGACATCCAAAAATTGTCAATCATTATTATATTTTTTGAGCTATCATAATTTAAGGTCTTGAATTCATGTTAATTAGATTAAGATTTAATGAACATCATTTCATAATCAATCTCGCTATCGTAAGTACTGAAGATCTGTAACCTGTTCACCAATTGATTTTTAATAATTTGCAGCATCATATATATATATATATATATTCATAATCAGGGAGGTTACGGCCTTCGGGGAGTGACGCCCCCGCGTACCTGAGTCAACCAGTGTCATGGGTTAGCAGCCCTGTCACTGTGAACCCTTTTGCTTTCGACAGAAATAATAAAGCCCCCAGTGTTGGGGGGACTGCGCTAGGGGGAAGATCGACACAGTTCCTAGCAGGAGTAAAGTGGAGCAAGTGGCGCTTCCCTGCGATCTGGCACAACAAGGCCAAGAAATTCGTTTAGGAACAATAAGGGCGAAAGCTTGGACATGGCGAGTCGAGGTTCAATAGAGCCAACACAAGACATTCCCGCTTCAACCAGAGCACGAAGGCAGCATTGGAGTAGAGCAATGAACTTAAGTTTAATGAATGCATACTACGAAGTTACCGAAGGAGAGACCCAAAAGAAAAAATATTCGGCAAAACTGGTAGATCGTTGGACAGAATCATATCCGGATAAACTTTTCACGGAAGACACCTGCTCGCGCAGATAAAGAACATCAAGGCATTAAAACTACTCTCTCCAGATGAACTTGAGTCGATGAAGGCCGTTTCAACAAAGAAATCCCCAACGAAAACAATAAACAGCTTAAGAATGAGCATCCAGCGGAGAAGTCTACTACCATCACAACAAGAAATAGCTAAGGATGAAGAGACAACCACAGGAATAATGGCAATGTTTCAAGAAACAGACCTCAAATGGGACGGACTGCAGATGACTACAAGACCAAGAATTTCCAAACTAACCAACAATAAAAACACTGCTGTAATGATAAAATCTATTGATGAGGCCCTTGAAGAGACTTTCAACAGCTCAGCGAGCCTATTAGAGCTGTGCCATAAAGTGTACTGTGTGGCTATAATAGCAAATACAATTCAGCAAACAAAGACTGCTAACATCAACTCAAAATCTCAACGACCGAAAAGACCACCTTGGGAGGAAAGAATAGAAAGGAAGATCACCAATTTTAGAAGAGAAATAGGAGCCATTCACAGTTACTTCAACAACACAAAACCATCTAAAAAGCTGGAAAAAAAAGTGCAGACCTACGCGAAGAAGATTAAACTCAAGAGAAACGATGGAAACTTTCACGACCGCTGAAGGATACATATGGAGACTTTAAAACAGAAAATCGCTGCATTGGGTACCAGAGTGAAAAGATATCACAAGAGGACACAGAAACGCCGAGAAAATAACCTTTTCGCAAAAAATCAGAAAGAATTCTCTAGAAACCTCGTAGAAAACCAAGAAATTCACCAAGGGAAGCCCCCTACACCAAACGAGATGCAACACTACTGGTCGAACATATGGTCCCAAGGTAAAGCACATAATGTGGAGGCCCCATGGATTAAAACCGAAACCGAACAACACGCCGATACAAACGAGATGCCTCCGATAGTTGTCACTACAGAGGACGTGAGTAACACCATACGTAGAATGAAAAACTGGACTACCCCAGGTATCGACAGCATTCACAACTATTGGTGGAAGTCTTTCAGATCAACTCATCGAATACTGGCTCGACTCTTCCAAGAAGCACTAGAAAACCCCGACAGGATCCCAAAGTACTTCACACACGGTACCACTTATATGCTACCGAAACAGACCGAATTGTCGGATCCAAAAAATTACAGACCAATAACATGTCTCCCATCAGCATACAAAATCTTAACATCAACTATAGGATTTAGAGTTTCGGAACACCTAAAACGGAACAAAATATTGGCCTGGGAACAAAACGACTGTAATAAGAAAGGCAGAGGAGCTAAGGAACTTCTGGTGATCGATAACGCCATCACAAAACAGGCAAAAAGAAAACAAAAAAACATATCGATAGCCTGGATAGATTACCAGAAGGCTTTCGATTCCGTCCCACACTCCAGGCTGCTCGAGGTCCTCTGAATATACAAGGTGAATCCACAAGTGGTCCAACTACTGGAATCTCTAATGTCAACTTGGCGTACAACACTAACAGTCAAACATACAACAATTGTTACCTAATTTTCCTTTCACCAACTAATAGGAAAATATCTCAAGATGATATACAAATAATAGTTACATATATTAAAGATACTGAGCTCGCGGCTATGCTCTAGTGGAGAAGGGGTGGATTCTAATTATGATTGAAACTACTTTATAAAATGAATGGGCGCCAGATAGATTTAATTATTTAAATATTTCAGGGTTACCTTTCTAAAATTTCACCAAAACTACCAAAATAATATTATTAGATAGAAACAGAAAAGTAATCTAAAGATTTTTGATGATTTAATTCAAATACTAGATCTATATAAATTATTTACACGAAGTTGATGGAAATATATCATGAATGTTTGAGTAGTCATACAAATTATCGTTTCTCAGGGATGAAGGCCGGCTTTCACTCATAAACATATGAATACAATTAATATATAAATTTCCTGAAGGTCTTAACTACAACGGTAACAATGCTATATAAGTTCTATATATATGGTCAACTCAACAATGCCATACATTTACTGGCATATCTTAAAATATAGGTGATATAATCGATGCAAAATAGCACGGTTAATTAAAATTCCAAAGACAGAAAAAATATGAAAAGATTGTACTCATCCAAAACGATGTCCGGTGGTGTCAACTAAGGGTGGCCTCCAAAGGACAGGTCACAATTCAACCTTCTCCGGCTGTCAAGGGCCTACAGCAGGGATGATAGGAGGGTTGTTCTATCCTGATGTGAAGGTGGATCTATTCCAGTGGAATTCCAGGTGTGTAGAATAATCAAACCTCAGATGATAGGTTGAAGAACTATGTGACTCACGAAAATGTCCAGAAAATATCGTCGTTATGGATGTAAACACAAGCCCAAGATGGTGGTTGGCGTATTCCAGAATATTCTACCAGAATGCAGAAGTTTATCCATACAAGACGGAAATTTCACTGAGTTTCAACAAACTCCAAAAAATGACAAAATACACAGGGAAATTCAATTAGTTGACTTTCTCCAATATATCCGACACAATGGTCGATAGAAAAATATTCTAAGTATGGACGAAGGTCTTGACAGCTACACTCGAGAATTAATAATAATAATTTCTATTCTTTTCCATATGACAAGAAACGGTGTTTCCGGAAGCGTGAAATGTTGGTTGCCTAATTGATCTGAAGACGGAGGCGATATTAAATAAACTGCGCGCCAAAATTAAGATTCGCCAGAAATAACCGAACAAAACATCAACCCTTTCGCGACATCACCGAGAACGCTCCAAATATCTTTCAACCCTGAGATACAACCTTTACAAAGATAAATAACGTAACACAATGACTTACCAAACAGAGGAGATAAGGATATCAAGGGGGATTTTCCAAGGCGATAGCTTCAGTCCCTTATGATTCTGCGCAGCCCTGAACCCCCTTAGTAGTATGATCAACAGGTCTTCATACGGGTATGCTATAGACAGTAATAACACACTAATACACTTGTTCTACGTGGACGACTTGAAGCTCTTCGCTAGGGGCCGAAAACAGTTGGAGGGGGAACTAGAGTTGGTAAGGAAGTTCAGTGACGACATCGGAATGACATTGGGTTTGGGAAAATGTGCGGTAGTAGAAGTCAAGAGAGGAAAATTGGTACAGCAGGGGAGTATACAGCTGGGAGACGGGCGGTCAATAGATAGCTTGAGAATTGAGGACAGCTATAGATACCTAGGAGTTCAACAAACGTATGAAATACGTCAACAAGACAACAAACAACTCGCAGAAGAAGAACTAATCGGAAGGGTACGAAGGATTCTCGGAACGCAGCTGTCTGCAAAAAACATAATGACAGCAATAAATATATGGGCTATACCATCATTTACTTACACGGCTGGTGTCCTGTCGTGGTCAAAAACGGACCTAGAAAGAATAGATAGGAAAATTCGTGCAACACTTACGAAATATGGCACCCTTCTTCCCAATTCAGCTATAGAAAGAATATACATACCCCGTAAAGAAGGTGCAAGAGGTCTCAGAAGTCTGGAGGAAGCCTGTTTGAAAGAAAAGAGAAACATCACAGAATACTTTGTCAGGAGCAACCACCCACTGCATAAATGGGTCAACACGTACCACCATGCACCCAACAGAGCTGGGGCATCAATTCCGGAAGAACCTGAATAGGAAATCAATTGGAAGGCATGAAACAGAGTTGGAAGTCTAAATCACTGCACGGTAGATTCTATGCTAGTATGCAACAAGAGGAAGTAGACATTACAAAGTCGAACACTTACCTTACTCAAGGATATTTATATCCTCAAACGGAGGGAACATTATTAGCCATACAGGACCAGGTAGTGCCAACAAGATCGTATATCAAGCACATAATGAAGCAGCAGATAGAGTCAACTAAGTGCCGGTTGTGCAACAGCTATGAAGAGACAATTCAACACCTCTCATCTGGGTGCTCACAAATAGCCGGAACGAAATACCTCTCTTGGCATAATGATATGGGAAACGTGGTCCACCAGCAGATATGTCTTCGGGAAGGACTGCTTCAGCACTTCACTCCGTACCATCTATATATCCCACGGGCGTTGTTAGAAAATGACAATACCAAGATCTACTGGGATTTGACTGTGGTGACCGATTTAGGGGTGGAGCACAACAGACCGGACATGGTCGTGTGGAATAAGTTGAACAAGACCGCCCTTATCATTGACTTTGCTGTGCCTCTAGACAATAACTTATCGAAAGCGTATGGAGAAAAGGCAGCAAAGTACGAGGCGCTTGCGCGACAGATGAAGGTCCTGTGGAATTTGAAATCCGTTAAGATAATGCCTTTAATTATAAGCACCAACGGACTAGTACATCGAAGGACTGCCACAAATGTTGAGGAACTGAACTTGCCTCAAAACACAATAGCCTGGATGCAGAAGGCCGTAATACTAGAAACGGTCAGCATAGTTCGACAAATTATCTTTCCTTATTAACTTCTCAGGTTGTCCTTGGCTTCTTGGAGTCCGGGCAACTTTGTTTGTTACCCCACGAAAGTGTGAAGAAAAAAAAAATCACAAATTTAAGTGATAAAAATTACTGAATAAAAAAAGTAGGAGCTTTATAAACTTAAAGTGATTTACACCACCACCATCCCTGTATTATAACTGATGGTAACTCAAAACACCTTGAAATGACCAGTAGTTCTCACACATGCGAATTAATCCGGATGCGTGAGAACTACTGGTCATTTGAAGGTGTCGCTCTCTGAATGAATACGTAACCTAATATTCTTGAGGCATGTTTTCACTCAAGATATCGTGTACTATTTTCAACAATTGTGTTTAGGTGTGGACATATCTTTCAAAATAGTTCAAACCGAAGAAACAGTAAGATATATTCCTTCCCTTACAATTGTTTCTGAAGCTTTCTTTATGGGCCCAAATCAAGGAATGCAGCGATTGCAGTACGATATCCGTTTTCAAGGACTGGAAACAGTATCCTTGTATTAAGAAGAGAGACAAATTTTTGTTATACAAGGCTGCAGAAGAAGAAATATCTGCAATGCTGCAATATATGGACAGTGATATAGATCATTCAACGAATTTTCTTGGTAAAGAAGGTTTAAGTGGAGAGAATTTAAATCACCTTGCAGAAAAATTGGATAATAGATATAACATAAATGAATAATATCAATAAGGACCTAAGGAAATTTCTTTCCCGATTGTTGGGTGTAAATTTAATAATTTTTATAGGTTATTCTACAAACTATGAAAATGCAGTGATGTCAAACACTTTCAAGTACCTAGTTATGAAATTGTATTTGAAAACACTTTCTCATTACTTATTCTCATCTTGATTTATAAGAGTACTCAGTTATTGGACATACATGATTTTTATGTATATAAAAGACTTGATAAAACCTTGAAAACACTGGACACTATCGGTTACATTACGAAGTTGCAAACACTTCTATAGAACAACCTATATTAACTGTTGTATCACCTTGCTTCTGATGTTTCATAGGCTGGTTCTTGTCACCTTTGTAAACCCATATTATGAACCTTTTGGTACTATAACCTGTAGTTTTTATGAACTGTTGAAAATCTATAGTTTATAGAAACTTTTGGGAATGAATAATTTTTGCAACTCCTATATGAATTAAAACCTCAGGTACGTAGCACCCCTATTATGAATCACTAATAACAACAATTTCAAATTTATAAATCTTCAGGTTACCAAAAGTGTTATTTGGGTGGGTACATGCATGAGTATATATTTTTCAATTCCCTAAATAGTAGATGATCATGCATAGTTACAATCACCAAAGCCTGAAGATGACCATAATCGTAGAGAGAACGTCACATAACTGTTTACTAAAACAAAAAATGCTGCATTAGCTAGAAGATTCGACGAAAGGGTGAATTTGTTTGATTCTAATAAGGTGTTATTGATCATTCAACACTATACTACATCGTCCAATGAAATCGCTCAATTTTTTAAAACGGACCAATAGAAACAAACTCTATCTGAAAACACTCAACCTCACAGTGTTTTCACTTTTAGAAATTTGTTTTTATCAAATGCCTAATTTGCATAGGAATATTAATACGTCCGGATAGCTTTGGCCGTTGGTGGAAGTAGCGGTCGTCATGGTTACGATAAACAAGCAGTTGTTAGCGATAACTTCAACAGCACATTTGGCAGTTCTGTCAGTTTATTTTCGTATTTTACCATAAAGTAGATAAAAATGAAACGTTTTGGGAATTGCAATATTACTTCAATTGAGGAAAGTGTGAGAAAAGTGTGCCGCTTAATACAGTGAAGTCAAGGTCCTACCTTTGGAAACAATTTGAAGAATTCTGTGCTGCCCGGCAATACCTTGTAAATGAAAAAACAAGTTTGTCAGAGCTCAATAATATTATGCTAGACTGGGCTTTCAATATGAAGAAAAGAGATGGATCAGACTACAAGGAATGTGTCGTAAAAACCTTGTGGAATAATACTGCCAAACAGCTGCAGGAAAAATTCTATTCCGAATGGGGCGTTAGGTTCGATCCATTCACAGACGTGGCTTTTGAAACGGCGCGGGATGCACGAAATGCCAAGAGGCGTATTTTGCAAGTGGACCCTGAGAAAAGAAAAGTTGGTGCCAAGGCGCTGTCTTTGGAGCAACACAAAAATATGGTCAACTTATGTAAAGAAGATAATCCAGACGGTTTGAACAGAAAATTTTATTTTATTGCTGCATTGGAGCTTGCTTGGCGTGCAGGAGAGGGTTCATCATGCCTAATTTCGCATTTCAAATTCGAAATTGAAAACGATGGTAAGCCCACGGGTCGAATTGCCTACAATCCGATATTTTCTAAAACAAGACAAGGTGGTGCCCAAAAATGTGCGGAAACGAAATGGCTGACTCCCAATATTGAAGAAGATATTTGCCCGGTGATGTTATATAAGCTATCCAAAACACTGCAAACATAATCACTGAAAGACTATTCCTTACTCCACATAAGAATTGGAAATATGGTTCATGGTAAAAACTCCCCAGTCGGTCCCAATACGATAGCTAAATGGACAAAAGAATTGGCAGAACTCATTTGCATCAACACAACCAAGTCGAAGATAACCAACCACTCGCATCGAGCTACTGCTGTCAGCCAATTAGCCAAAGCAGGGATTGGCGAGAAACAGCTGATAAAGATAACAGGCCAATCTTCTGCAGCGTCAGTGAAACCGTATCTCCAACTGGACCAACAACATCACAAAAAAAATAATCACAGCCATAAGGAATGAAGAAAATGTCATTCAAGAAACAACATCAGTATCTACTTCATCGTTCAAAAATAATGCTCGTAATGTGTATAATAATTTTATTATCAATAATTTTGAGAATAAAGATGAATAATTTGTTGTTATGCTTCTATCTGGTTATTTTTGAAAAAAAACTGTTTTTTATTTCGTTTGATTTAAATTGTTGAATGATCTTTCCAAATACCACACGAGATTCGAATTTTTTTGAGAACACTCTGTCGTTTTTTGAATAATAAAAAATTTCACTCAACTACGTGATCCCGAAATACCACAACAAAATACCACTCGCCTTCGGCTCGTGGTATTTTTAGGACAACTTTGTTCCGTGAAATTTAAACGCATAAAAAAACAAATAAAAAACTAGAGTGTTCTCAAAAAATTCTCACCTCTAGTGGTATTACCCTTGAAAATTTTCTTCTGGATTTGTAATCACTTGAGTCATTCACTAGGAAGATATTACCAACAATATTCTAAAAACACTGACGTGAGGTCAGGAGCTTTTGCGCACTCGTTCTAGAGTCTTTTCCCTTACTCTGAAGCAGTGTGGTACTAATACAACAGCCACGATGAATAAGAAACTTACATTTCAAATCAAGAATAATTACTCACGGTTTTCCTTATTGCTTTCAATAGAATGTAATTTAATACGTATTTGGATTTTATTGTATAATCTAGTAAAGATGGAACAATAGATCTGAATAACGATATACTATTCTTCATGTCGTACTGGGATTTAGTAGAGATTTCCTGTAGTGTTCGTTTTTCTTCACATTGGTATTTGAATTGTTTTTGTATTTGACAAAATGAAATCATATCTGTCTACTCAGATAAACATCTTTCTCTATATCTTTACTTCTTCAGCTCATTTCTGTCTCTTCTCTATATAGTATTATGGTAAGAAAGAACCACTGAATTGGATAAATTTCTCAGCATATTAATCAAACGGTGGCAAATTGGAAGGACATACTTTAATAATCAGAATGGGACAGGCTTAAAGAAAGACCAAACTTTCCATAAATGCTGATATCTACAGACATTTGGGTAGATATACTAGGAAAAGCCCGCAGAAATTGATCTTAACAGTTACAAAAACATTTTTCAAATTATTGATATCTTGTAAGATATTCATCACAGATCTGTATAATCATCAGTTTATGCCGAGGTTATGCCAGAACATCCTAGAATTGCAGTATTGTACCGACTTACTTCAAGAAGCTAGATGTTTTCAGTATACGAAAATTATTAATGATTAAAAATTTTTATTTCATGAAGAATCCTAGATTCAGGAAGTCATTCAGCAAATTTGTCGAATTGGCCAAAATTATTTCGTAGAATTACTAGATCAAGGGGTTGATAAAGCGATCCAAAGTCAGAATATGTGTTTTCGCTTTATGATATCGGTTGTCATCATATCAATTCAATTCAATTCCAAAACTAGATTATTCTCATAAAAAATCGCTGGTTCCATTTTCGTAATTTGAACTTTAATAAATAAGTTATTTCAGAAGACAGAAACTTACTGGGAGGAAGATATCCATTTCTGTAAGAAGGTTATCCATTTTATGGCCATTTTAAGAGAACGAAATTTGAGATTCCACCAAAACTGAAGAACAACTTTGCCTGCTTATTTTTAATTCAAAATATAGTTTTATTGTTTCTTTCAAATTTTAAATGATGGTTGTTATAGTATCACCTGTTTTAGAATCCGGAAAATACTTTAGAACAAGCGAGTAATAGTTCCTGGCCTCATGTCAGTGCAATCGAACATTTTTAAATTTGTGAAATATCCTATTGTAATATTCATGAAAATATAAATCCTAGTTAATTTGTAATGTAAAACGTCGACTCCCGCATAGAGATAAGTTGTTGGATCGTGAAACATATCATTAACATCACATTAGCTGATCGTAATCAATTCCTAGAGTTCGGGAAGTGCTTAATTTTTTTCTGTCGAGAACCATCATCAGTATCATCTTGAGGATGTTTATAGACTATTGCGTAAGCATAATTATTCAGATGAGACAAAATAAAATAGATATATAGAGCATGTTAACGTTTAGACAGTCTGGGCGTTTATACATTATTGTTTCGCTTTTCATGCTTTCTACAAGAAATAATTATAACTTAATCGACTGAATCTCAAACCGTGGCAATAGATTCATTATGTCATCATGAATAAGTGTACGTAACTTTAGATTTATCAAAAATCGAATGTATGGAAAAAATCTTAACGATCAGCCATTTGCTTCAAGGATGCAATTTGGAACTTATGTATATTTATATTTTTTGCGCTCTTGCTTCGTGTCGAACAGTCACCCATCGAATATAGTCCAGTAAAGGAAGGGCTGAAATCACTTTTTCTCGGAAAGAGCTGCATTTTTGATATAATGATTGTTATAATGAGAGAAACATATGGTCAAAAATGCAGGTGTTAAAATTTTCAGGAACATTGAAAAACTCTTGAAAGAAGAGAAAAAAATTTAGAAAGCACTGACGTGAGGTCAGATTGCTTTGGCGCTCTTGTTGACCTACTTGCAAGTAAATATTCAAACCTTAACAAATCTATAAGCTCTCTGATCGGGTGAACAATAGTTTTTTTCCGTACTATGGGACAATGTGATGTAAATATGAAAGCCTAATGAATAAACAAACCTTTATCTCAATTTGAAAATAACTATTTAGTTTGAATATGATTAAATAAAAACTTATTTAATAAAGTTTCCACATTTATTGTGTTTTAACAATATGTAACACTACATTTGCAACAATTGTTTCGCCAAACTTTATTAAATAAGTTTTTATTCAATCATATTCAAACTAAATGAAAATGGATTTCCATCAAGTGAGGACCTCAACCATTCAAGATTTGAAAATAACTACTCATAATTTTCACCAAATTTTGTTCTATGCTTCTCCTAAAAACTTACCTCATTGCTTTTCTGAGTTTTGACAACGCCATCAAATTCTTTCTCTATGATAAAAAATTTTTTGATTAATATTACGTCTGTGCTTTTCTGAATTTTGACAACGTCATCGACATCGAATTCTACCTCTATGAATTCTATGAAAATTTTGATTGATATTACGCCAACTGACACTGATATCTAGGTCCGCAAGTTGTCAAACGAATATCGATCTGTGATGGCAAATCTTTCAATGACAAAGCTCGGACTTCATGACATTTCTATTTTTCTCTCGAGTAAATGAAAAAAATGATCATATCTTCAGAAAGGGGGCTACGACAATGAAATTGTCGAGGATGAGTAAGATATCGGTAACCTCAATATATATACGGATTTTTTTCAAATCTAAAGGAAGTCTTAGGAGATATTGAGTATTGAAATTGGTGTTTAAAAACCAAATTGAGTGTAGTTTTCTTAAATTTAAATTTTAAAGTTTTCCTAAATTTACCCAAAGGTTAATTTTTCGAATATTTGGGTAAGAGTGGTACCAATCGTTTCGTAAGGATTCGCCGATGAAGAATCCGTGGCCAAAAACAATTCTGTCGGTCCGTGGTCACGATTATGTTCGATCGGAATAAGCTGGAGGGCTGAAATTTTCAGGGTATATCTCGGACGAGTTTGTCATTGAGCCAAATTACCAATGATTTATTTATTAGAATATATGTTATCTGATAGAAGGTTTCGTGTTTTTATAGACAATAAGAGGGATCAGTTTTAGATCCTTTACTTTTCAATTTATATCTAAGTGATTTACCCACGACATCAACTCAAAAATTTGTTTATGCTGATGACATTGCTATTGCTTACCAACATTCGGATTTCCATACTCTGGAAAACATACTGTCATCTGATTTGGAAATTTTAAAAATTTTTTTTATTGAGTGGCGATTATGTCCAAATCCCAACAAAACAAAGGTATCTTGTTTCCATCTGAATAATCATGAAAAATATAGGAAATTAGCTGTAACTCTCAATGTTTCTCCTATCGAACATAATTTCTATCCAAAATACTTCATCTCTCAATTACAAGGCTCATTTAAATGATCTGAGTCCAATTCTGAAAACTAGGAACAATATTGTTCAGAAATTAGCTGGATCGTCTTGGGGTGCTGATGCTTCCACTCTTCGCACAGCATCTCTAGCCCTAGTTTTTTCTGCAGCTCAGTATTGTTGCTATGTTTGGTTCAATAGTGCACATACACAAAAAATTGATGCTCAACTGAATACATCCATGAGAATAATTACTGGCAGCATAAGATCTACACCAGTTCATTGGTTACCAGTTTTGTCTAATATTGTCCCTCCCCTTATTCGCAGACAGACTGCAGCTCAGAATTCTCATAACAAATATCATTCTTTTCCTAATTTATTCCCAATTATTTCATATTTTCCACAAAATAGAATTCCCTGATTGAAGTCACGTAAACCATTATGGAATAATACGTTCTCCAATATGAACATAAGTGATAAAGATTGAGTGGAACTCTTACGAAATGTTCAATAAGTATCTCGTTTCTGAACCTTCTGAAAAAGTTACTGGTTTTGATCTTCCAAGAAAAATTTGGACCGTTCTTAATCGTTTGAGAACAGGTAATGGTCGTACCAATAGCATGCTATTTAGATGGAACTGAGTTCCTAGCGCAAGTTGTGAATGTGGAGAAGCAGAAGAAACAATACCTCATCTCATCAAGATATATATAAATATATTCTTTTGAACTTTGGTGACAATATTCAGTTAGCAAACAATAATGCATATAGATCAGGGGTTAGTGACGGGATGTCATACAATTCGGCGTATGACATAAAAGCCTAGGGAAAAAACCCTGGCTACCCGTCTAAGTTTTAAAATGCAAAAATAAGCTGAAATATATATTGTAGGGACTTCTTTCTTCAAGAGTATTCTTCTATTGATGGAGACAGAGACTTCTTCAAGGTGCTCACATTGAATCTGGAAATAAAAAGACAAAATCAGAAAAAAGAACTGAATAACAAAAATACGTATTATATTCGTTTGAAACTTATAACCCATTCCAAGAAAGAGTTGGAAACATCATGAATAGCCCTAAAACCATCTTGAAATTTATATATGGGACAACTATTGATGAGATGAGGTATGGTTTCTTCTGCTTCTCCACATTCACAACTTGCGCTAGGAACTGAGTTCCATCTGAATAGCATGCCATTGGTACGATCATGACCTGTGCTCAAACGATTGAGAACTGTCCAAATTTTTCTTAGAAGATCAAACCAGAAACTTTTTCAGAAGGATCAGAAACGAGATACTTATTGGACATTTCGTAAGAGTTCCACTCAGTCTTCGATAATTCTTTATCACTTATGTTCATATTGAAGAACGTATTATGCCATAATGGTTTACGTGACTTCAATCTGGGAATTCTATTTTGTGGAATATATTGAATAATTGGGAATAAATTGGGAAAAGAATGATATTTATTGCAAGAATTCAGAGCTGCAGTGTGTCTGCGAATATGGGGAGTGACAATATTAGACAAAACTGGTAACCAATTGTAACACCCTTTTTTACCTATTATGTATTTTTCGGGCGCCAGCTATTCTTTGCTTATCAGGGAGAATAGCAAACCTACCAAGGTAGCTTCTAGTCGAAGACAGAGTTCGGTTTTATCTAAGCTATTAGCGATAATTTGAGCAATCAAATAGGCAAAAAATTTAATATGATTTATTCGGAATAGATGTACAGAAAATTTTCTCAGTATGTTGAATAAAAATAACGTAAGTAATCAGTTATATTTCAACAAAATAACAGATTTAAACTGACAGCTATGAAAGGTGAAAATAAATTAATTCGATATATAAGTACAGAAAATCACCTCGGTATGTTGAATACAAATAAGGTAAGTAATCAACTATCTTTCAGCAAAATAACAGATTTAAACTGACAGTATGAAAGGTGAAAATAATTAATTCGATATATAAGTACAGAAAATCACCTCGGTATGTTGAATACAAATAAGGTAAGTAATCAGCTGTATTTCAACAAAATAATAGATTTGAACTGACAGCATGAAATGTGGAAATATATTAATTCAGCAAAATAACAGATTTAAACTGACAGTATGAAAGGTGAACATAAATTAATTCGGTAATCTACTGTAACAATTTAAACAGAACACAAGAATTCAGTTATACTTGTGAAAATAACACTTTCTAAGGACATTAACCATTACAAGTGAAATGCATAAAAATGAACTTAATTCTAAATCAAAATCAATCTGGCTGCGAACGCTACTTTCTCGCAAATAGGACGCAACAAATTGTGATTGAACTGTAATCTTCATAAAAATTTTACTGGCTCGCGAGAAGAGCTAAGAATAATTACTATCTACAGACGGAGGGTTGCTAACTGTCCACGTGGACAGGAAGTCCACAGAATTCCCGTAAAAGGAATGAAATCGAACTCGGAAAAATAGGCGATTTTGATGAAATTGAAATAAAGGGGTTTCGGCAATGGGGTATTCGTTTACTCACTTTTTCTTTTCTTTCGTCGCTCAGGACACTGACGTCCGACAAAACCACACTCTGTGCACTGATGAGATAAGCTAAAATCGCTACTATTGAATAACAAAAAAAAAATAAAATAAACTCCTGTAAATAATGAATCTAACTGAAAACTGAACAAAATTACCTATCTTAAAATCTATATCTAACCCGGAACCACAATCACTAAATCGGAATTAATCTGCCAAACTGAATAATAATTAATGAAACTGATCTGAATAATGAATTATCTGCTAATCTGACTGACTGACTGACGGTAATCTGAATTATCCAAATCTGCTAATCTGACTGAATTGTAACACGGCCTTTTATACTCTCTCGGTGGAGAGAGGAAACGGACACACACACATGTGGCATTTGTCGCCTAAAATGATATTCGATTTCGGTTTATCGCGTAAAAACAGATTTATCGGATTCTAGCGAAGAGAAATTTATGTTTTCAGGCCTTTTTTTCTCACCGAAAAACTCTGAAACAACGACTTCGAATCTTAAGGCGTATACAGGGGAACGGAAAATATATAAAATAAACGGAATACTTAAAATGAAGAATGATTTTCCTATACAAAAAAAATCAAACTTCATTACACAATGAAACGGTGTAGTAGTCAACATGAGCGCCAAAGCCATTTGACCTCATGTCAGTGCTCTCTGAATTTGTTTGCAATGTGTTCCTCGATAATTTCACCATCGCTGCTTTGAATTCGGTTCCCTCTTCTTTTCGCATATTAACCCCCCAATCTTTTAGAATCAATGCCAATTCTTCTACGCTTCTGTGTTCAATTAATTCGTATTTTCGTTTCTAACAAAAATACATAAATATTCGCCACACGTATTTATGACTTTGGGTAGTATTTTTGGCCATTGCACTCAATGCAATTTTGACTGCAATTTGGATTAGAATCAATGATGTCATACAAAATGCGGATGGTACGCTCCGATCTGCCCTAGCCCTTTGTACTTGAACACCCTCGTAGTCACACGTACTTGAATGGAAAGCCAATATTACATCGCTGTTACACTTAAAACAAATGCTCGTCCATTCTATGTCCCAGTTCCGGTATGAGCTTGCCATGGCTGTTTTCATATTGAAATTCAGTAATTTTTACAGAAACATCATATCAGACTCTCATGGGTGACCCTGTATATCAAAACAAAAAACCAATTCATCTGAAAAAAATCGTGATCTCTCAGAGCAATTTACCTTTCCGAAATATCTACCAGAAACTCGATGCAATGTTACATGAAGGACAAATTAGCGGCAGATAATAACGCAAGGTCGCATTGATTGACAGATCATCCCCGCCAAGGTGCTGAATCTTCTTCACTGCAACCTCTGATACTCCCGCGCTCGTCAAAATCCACCAAAATGACTTTCACCAGCTCCTACATCTTTGCTAGTATAAATATATGTCTGGTAGGGTTAACAAAACATCACATCTTCATCGATCCGCTAGCAGTGCAGACAACTTTTTTTGTCTAGGAAGTGCGAGTGCTATTTGAGAAATGCGCGGATTACTTATTGTGGTAAGTTTCTCGTGATTAGTGACAAGATAGTGAAAACAATAAGGATAACTAAGGAGTAGTGAAAAAAAAATAGTTGGAAAAATATATAACATTTTTCGTGGGTATGGAATAATAATAGTAAAACAAAAAGTTAATCATGTCCTTCAAGTTTCGTTTCGTAACTTTGTTATTACTCCTTTTGAGCTCTTGAAAGAAATATATATTTTTACAATGAATAAAGCTTTTAATGCTAGAATTGGAATACCTCTGAATTTGGAAGCATTCTTTCATCAACTTTGCATTCAGAGTTCATGATTTTTTTAATGACAATCATTAGTCAATATGACAAAAAAATAACAAATTAATGTTTTGGTGTTTTGCTACTGTATAAAAGTAGAATGTTATTAAATTATGATGTCTGAAAAGTGTCTAAAAAAGAATACTGTCGAAAAATAAATTCAAATACATGAAAATAACGAAACATAAATGGGTAATAAGTTATGAAAATCGTAATGAGATGAAAACAACAATTTTAGATATTAAGTCTAATTGGTTCATACTAAAAAAATAAATGGGTTATGATAAAAATCGAATAGACTGACTCTTTTGGCTTGAGAATTATCTACCATAACTCGAGTAATGAAAATATTCAATGAATTTATGATCCTTTTCGTACTCTTTCGGGTATTTCAATGAAAACCTGAGGTTAAGTGAAACTATAAACATTGCATTCTCACCATCCCACGCATGATAAAAAATTTAAATTTGATCAAAAATTAATGATGTGAGGTCAGTAGCATTTTAAGGGCTTTCTACGAATAATGAAAGTGCCACATTATGATCAAATACACAAATTTTTCGTTGAAATTACTTTTTATTTTTGGACTGCCACCATGGCATCACATATAGATAAGTTCACATATCCCCTTCAGAATAGAATTCAACCAAACAAACTTTGTAATGAATTGAAAATTTTGTGGTAATAAAATACTTTATGCTTGTCAGTATGTCAAAACTTTGTCTCATAAAAATATAAATTTTTCTATAATACGTACATAAGATTTCCTCGACTAGTAAATAATAACTGATAAGACAAGGGGTATATATATATCTTCCTATATATTCTCAACGCTCAATTTACATTTGGTTTGGACCTCAGACCTCAGGGTGAGTCTTTGTTCACTGCGTAAATATTAAATACAGATTCTTGAAGCAAAAAGAAAACTTTTTTCCTCTCCACATTATCCAATGCTGCATCATTGCATGTGATTAAATGTTTTAAATTGGTCTAAGCCACCATCTTCTCACGATTACACAAAAAATTCAGCCTTATGCTGCCAAAACAATAATTCAGCTAAAAATCATAATAAGTTCCTCGGTTAGTGATTTTCCAGTCCAGCATTGGTGAAAATATTCCTAAGTTCATTCCTAATTTTATAAAAATTACATAAACTGATACTTATATTTAATAACAACTTTTTCCATACTGTGAATTCCAAATATATTCGTTTTGTTCGTTCGATTATATTAATTTACATTGCAATCATAGACTATTTTCTCTGTAGCATAAGGTGAAGAATCTTCTTTACTGCAACCTAGACCCCACCGCAGGCTTCTAGAATCCCCCAAAAATACTTTCACTTTTCTCCAGATCATCCCAACTATGAATATATAGGACTGGTAGGGTTAACAAAACATCATATCTAAATTGATCTTGTAATACTCTAGACAACATTTTTTATCGGGCAGTGCGAGTGAAATTTATAAAATGCGCGGACAACTTATTGTGGTAAGTTTCTGGTAATTCGAGACGAAACAGTGAATACATAATACGTAGTATGGATGTAGTTGATATATGAAAGAAATATAAGAAATACTCAATGTTACGGATTAAGTGCAATTAAATTTGATTGCAACTCATAATAAATATATCAAGGAATTCTTATTTCAGGATGAAATTTCACGAAACTGTTTTCTTTATCCTTTGCAAAATGTCTAATGCTAGAGCAGAAGTTACTGATATTTCTCTTTCAATTCAAGTCAAAATATACAGGGTGTCTCAAGTTCGAGTGCCTATTAGACGTTTCTGGAGAACTAGACATATTTGAAATCTGAATATTGGGATTATGATATTGTTCGAAGTTCTCTACAGAGCCAAAATAATTTCGATGCCCAGAAACTTCCGGTTATACAGGGAGTGAAAATAAATTCGACGAAAAAAATTTGTTTTCAAGTTTTCCATTCCTGGTATGATCGAGTATTCAATTGTGAATACATTTCTGTTAAAACCATTGTATTAGATCGAATAGTTCTTAAAACATCCAAAAAAAACTGGAAAAAAAGTCAAATATGTTCAGTCAGTAATATGTTCATTATTCTTATTTTAAAAATGTTGTTTGTTAACTAAATATTGTCAGCCAAAAGTTCAAAAGAATATATATATATATATATATATATATTTTAAAAATCCTGTGCGTAAACCGTTTTTAAAACATCGAAGGAGAAAGGAAGTGAAAAGGTCATGCATCTTTTGGATTTCAAAAATATCATCACTGGGTGTTTCAAATTTTGTGTTGAAAATTGTGATCTTGAATTTGCTATAACTTTTGTTTTTGAATTTGAACCCTATTTTTTTGGCGCTCTTGTTCACCTGAACAGAGTGCTTATCAATTTGCCCAAATGTCTGTGACTTTCGAATTTTTGGGCAAAAGTGGTATCAATCGTTTTGTTTGGACCTACTGATGAATAATCCGTGGTCAAAATCGATTCTGTCCGTCCGTCCGTCCGGCCGTCCGTCCGTTCCCTGAACACGATAACTCTCGAACGGATGAAGTTAGAAAGTTGAAACTTTCAGAATAGGTTTGAGGTATAAATATCTCGGCTAAGTTCGTAATTCGGTCAAATCGGCCAAATAGGTTCGGAGTAATGACACTGTTCAAATAAAAATTTTTTTATGGTGCAGTTTTATCAGACGTATACAAAAATACCACTCTTGACTTCGACAAGTTAATAGTTCTGGAGATATGATTTTTCAAAATTTAAATAATTGTAAGTGGTTTACAAGAGCGCCTAAGTCAACTGACCTCACGTCAGTGCTTTCTAAATTTTTATAATTGTGTTGGATTCTGCAGTCAAAAATAATGATAGTTATTTGAGATTTTCTCGATTTATGGTGTACGGAGTCAAATTGATTGCATCTAAAAAAATTCACAATGGAAATCGAGAAAGACAGACAACTTCCATTCTTAGATGTACTCGTACATAAACAGAATGGAATCCCAAGAACCACTGTTCTTTTTTCATTTTGATTCAAACCACCAACTAAACACTAAATTGGGAGTAGCAAAATGTTTATTTGATAGAGCACTAAATATTTGTTGCACTGAAGAAGACCAAAATGAAGAAATAAATAACATCTCGAAAACTCTTAGAAGCAATGGCTACCCCAAAAAGATATTAAAAAAGCTAGACGAACAAGAGAAAGTCAACCTGAACCAACAGATATAAATCAGACCATTAAAACCGTAATTCCTTATGTAAAAGGTTTGTCGGAGAAAATGAGAAGAATTGGAAATAGATACAACATAACGACTGCATTCAAAACTCAAGACACTATCAGATCTAAACTTACAAAAGTTAAGCCTAATAATGAGACACAAAGGACAAAGAACTGCATATATGAATTACCTTGCGAGTGCGGAAGATCTTACATCGGAGAAACTAAACGCCCTCTGAATGTACGAATAAAAGAACATCAGAAGCTTCTACGAGTACTAGACAGCGACAAATCCAGGTTGGTCCAACATGCTGTAGATGAGAATCATCGTATAAAGTGGGATGAAGCATCAATAATATCCAAAGAAGAAAAACTTGCAAGAAGAAAAATCAAAGAAGCAGCATTTATGAAAATAAGACCTGATTCCATAAGTGCTCTATCTATAGATCTACCAGAAGTTTGGACGCCGATAGTTCGATCCAACTTAAAAAGATCATCATATCACAGATGAGTATATAACATCGTTCATTTTCTTTCATGACTTCTGTCAATATTGACTTTTTGAAAATTGATAACTTTCAAAAGGTTTTTTACTTTTCCTCCTTGATAAAGATAGAAGATGTCTATCGAAACGTCGGAAAACATTTCATCCACAATAGATGATGGTAATAGCCCAAACAATCATTCAAACGAGCTCCATCATCAACAATATCTCGTCATCAAAATAAAATCTGTCAGATTTTCGATTGAAATCTAAATGAATGATTTTATATTTTCGGTAATCAGAAGAAATGATGAGAAAACTTCAATGTACCATGATGTGTTCCATGAATCATTTATAGCAATAAATTCATTTCATACAGATCAGTGATTGATTACACAAGGAAAACTCCTATTTCCTTTCAGATTTATAAATTGGGATGATGAGATTTCAGACTTATGCAATATCCTCCCTAATAGATTAGTGTAATTAAGGGTCATCAAAACTTTATTCGAATGTTCAAATAACTTGAGCCATAAGTCTATATATAACAGACCAATAATCGAGAAAATTAAAAGCTGCTCTGACGTTACTTAACTGGGATCATTAAAAAGCAAAAAAGACACAAAGAAAGGCGAACTTTCATCTACATATATTGAAGATTTGAGTTTCTGATTCGTCTGAATACATTCATATCTGTGTTCAGTATTCACAACCGATGTAAATTATAGCTTTTTCGTGCGCAGAAATGACATTGGATAAAGACCATTAACTTGAATATCATCAAGATGCCATCATAAAAAAGAAAGCTACGAATTCGTATGATGAGGTTTAGTTGTTCTATGAAAATGGTTACGGTGTAGCAGAAGTATGATTCGTTTTAGATATATTTTCATCAGAGCATGCCTCGAAAGTGAAGTCAGTGCTTTATTTCTGGTTACAAGAAGTTCTACGCTTAAATCATGGAAATCAATTTTAAGCTGTTTTTGTCCAAATCCTATTTTGAAAATAGATATTCAAAGACTCAATTAATATGGCATTCGTCTTGTGCATTGTAGATTACATTTACCAATAGACGAATATAATAAACTTAAGATTTTGAAGAGGTGAATATTTGAAGTTAATCAGTGAAACAACCATAAAAATTATTATTGAAAAAGGTGAAGCAGTCAATTTAAACAATAGAAAAAACGAAACTGTGATATTCTTCTTGATGAGGGATGATTAACTTTTAGAAAACGTTATGTTTTCGATAGCAAAATCCCTACTATTGAGATTTACAATCTCATTGATGGGACAGATAATGAGAGTTAGTTGCCTATCAAAGTGTAAAAGCTCAGAATGAATTCCAATGCATTTGTTGGAGAACATTTTAAATATACAGAAAGTAATGTGAGTACTTGGTCATATATGTATACGAGTATATACAGGGTGAGTCTTTGACCACTACGTTAATTTAAATCATAGATTCTTGACGTCAAATGAAACATCTTCTTTCTATAACATTTTTCCAAATTTGGCACCGTTCAAAAGATATAGGGATATAGGGGTTGATAACAGTCATGCATATTTTGGCATCATTAGATTTATTCCATTTCTTGTGGGTTTCTCACTTCAACTCTACAGATTGGTTAAATTGCATGAAAAACAAATATCACTTGAACTAAAGGTCTCTTATCTTGTACTTCCTGAAATCATTAGTCTTTTTTGCAAATAAAATCATTTATCATCTTTTCTCCTAAATTGCACCATTCTTAGATATTTGAAGTTGAAAGGAATTAAATCGATATAATTTTGTCCAAATTTTCCCAAATCCAACCCTGTGCTGAAATGTTCAATATTGCCATATTTTATTTCTTTATGAAATATTTCTACAAAAGGTTGGGAAAATCTCTACAGTCTATGGTTTCACCACTAAACTCTATAGATGAAATTAACCACTGAACAATTTTTGTCCTACATTCACTACAAAATCTACATTGCCATTTACTGTATTCATTATTGATCATGTCTAACATCTTGTTTAATATTTAATCCAGAGTAATATTCCATAATAAATGGAGAAAAAGATTTCCATCACTCACATAGGTACTTACTTCGGTTTTTCATGACACGTTGACGTTGAAATAGGTTATATTTTTTCAGTCAGGGCCTGTTGAATTGAAGACTTGTCTTTATGGAGAGCTGGTTTTTTATAGCTTCAGACAATCGGTGTTCATCAAATATTATCTATTCTAACATAGGAATGCTTCAAATTAAGCTTATATGAGTTTTATAAACTTCGAATCCAGTCTCCCAGATTTGTTTTGTACCTTCATAGAAGATTTTTTCACATCTTTATTTCATATACAGATTCAACCTGGTTTACAAACTTTGAAGATAATAGAATTTGACTAAGTTTTAATATTTTTGAATATTTGTTATGATGCATGGTTAATTAAAATTCAATCAATAGTGAAACTGGAAGCCAGAGGATCTTAAACAAGAAAGATTAGAACAGAATGCATTTTCTGACCATAATCATTTCATACTGAATTGAATAATTTCAAACTATCGAAATTATCCTAATAATATTTTCCACAGTTTTTTTAAAGAAAGCTACAAATAACTGTTGACAGTTTCAAACCGAATCAAAACAACAACCACAGAACACTATTTTATTGGGAACTACCCAGTACAGAGACGTTATAATAATATTTTAGTGTGATAATAATTCACCCTAGTTATTCTGAGAAAAATTATAACCTAAGATCAATAATGGTTACAGATATTATCTTTCATTAAAAAAAACTTTGCAATTATTAATTTTTTTTCGCTTCTGGGGTTGGGTAATAAATTAATATTCTATGGTAAGGTATTAAAATTTGATATAATCTATGGATAACCATTATTCAGTATTTATGTTTTTGTTTACATAATTTAAACAAATACTCTTATTAAAAATACCAAAAATTTACGCATGTTCAGTAATTAATTATAGTCTGAACAGAATAGATTCATATTAATGATCTAACAAAAATTTTTTATTAATGAACACCTAGTTGGTTTTTCAGAAGCAAATTTAGATGGTCAAAATTAATTTCTTCAAGCAAGTATAATTGCACACCTAAATCTGGGAAAGCTTGTAATCTATCCAAGTAAATTTTTATTGGCATTGAGTACAGAAAATAATCATCAAGCAAAGTAACATCACTTTAAAATAGATATTCGTAGTGACATCATTCATTATTGAAGATTTTCATATTTTTGACAGTATGATACCAAGAGGCCTCATGGACATGTTCACTGGTCTCTGTCAAGGAGCAGAAACTTAAGAAATATCAGTGTTTGGAAAATCATAGATAATTTTTTCTGGCTTTGCGTGAAAAAAAATGCAAAGTGACAACCTCATGCCTTGGAAATTTTCATAGAAATTATGGTTTTCATGATTTGGAAATCTTAAGAAGAAAATTACAAATGTATGATGATAACATACCAATAATTCTGAGGTTCTTTTGAAATTTCCCACTAGAAAAGGATGGTTTTTAATCTTGAAGTGGAAAGAAATTATGGTAGAACAACATCAGTTTGGTTCGAAGCTATAATTCCTTTCCCCTAAAGACTTATGTCAGTGCTTTTCTGAATTTTGACAACGTATATTATTTCAGCCATTGAGATTGAATCCTATATTTATGATTTTCCGATATGTAAAATTATGATTAATTTTACGCCAACTGACACTGATTAATGAGCCCGGCATTTGTCAATCGAATATCTATGATGGCCATCGTTCAAAGAAAATTACTGGGACTTCATGTCATTTCTCCTTTCTCTTGAGTGAATGAGAAAAATGATCATATCTTTAGATGGAAAAGAGCTACGACAACGAAATTTGAGGATGAGTAAGATATCAATCACCTCAATATATTCACGAATTTTTATTGAATGTCTTATGAGACAGTGAGTATTAAAAAAATTTTTTTTGGGAATTTTTTAAAAATTTTCTAGCGTGACGACTTCTGCGAAATTTTGCGAGCCGTTTATTACATCTCTTGTTTTTCATGCTATTCTCTTTAAATTAGTCTACTATTAATGCATAGGGCCAGAGAGCAACCAAGTGCCATATTGTTGAAGTAGAATTATTTAGACAATCACAAGGTATTGTAATTCTTCATCTGAACAACTTTTTTCTAATTTTCAGTTGAAATACAATTTTGATAAAAAGTCCTATTTCTTATTACGATAAATAAGCTTTTGACCCATGAAGAATATAAGAGAAAATAAAGCAATTCCGAAATTTTTAAATGTCTTCATACAATGGTTAACAAAACCTTCAATTATGATTTCAATTAAGTGAATTGTTTACTGCTGTTTTTAGCGCTAACATTGTTCACCTGAACAGATCGCATATAGATTCGCGCAAATGTCTATATTCTTCGAATATTTGGGTGAAAGCGGTATCAATAGTTTTGTATGGACTCACTGATGAAGAATCAGTACTCAAACACTAGAGTATCTGAAGCAAAAGTTCCCACAGTTAACAACTACTACAGTGGTTATGTGACTAGGATCTTTTTCATGGGATTCGAACCGGGAGAGAGCCAACTCTTCATTCTGTCATTACGGGGGTGATTTTGAAAGTTTGAATAATTAATTATCGCAAGTAGATCAACAAGAGCGCCCAAGGCTCCTGACGCCACCTCAGTGCTATCAAAATGTTTGCAGTCCTAATCTCTGAGTTCTCAAGAGTTAACTCTATTACGTCTCTTCCTGATTCATACTCTGCGTCGGCCTCTCGGTGGCCTGAATAATTATTTATCTTTTAATCTATGCATTTTATCAGTTCAATATTCAATGGGTGTAAGATAAATAGAATTTTATGAGAAAGCAATCCTTGCAAAATATTTCTGAAACAAGCCATTATGTTTGTTGAAAAAATATAACTCTCAACTATTTTTGTTTCAGAGCTGTGCACTTGCACTGTGTTCCTTCTCACCGACTGAAGGGCAGTACGCTAAAAGAGAAGGTAAGACATTAATCATAATCAGCTTACTAATTGTGTTGAAATACTCGAGATAATAAATTTATGCAGGATATTTCGACTATACAGGGTGTCTCAAGTTCGAGTGCCTATTAGACGTTTCTGGAGAACTAGACTTATTTGAAATCTGAAAATTGGGATTATGATTTTGTTCGAAATTCTCTACAGAGCTAAAATATTTTCGAAGCCCAAAAACTTCCGGTTATACAGGGAGTGAAAATAAATTTGACGAAAAAATCTTTTTTCAAGTTTTCCATACCTGGTATGATCGAGTATTCAATAGTGAATACATTTCTGTTGAAACTATTGTATTAAATCGAATAGTTTTCCAAATATCCGAAAAAAACTGGAAGAAAAGTCAAATATGTTCAATCAGTAATATGTTCATTATTCTTATTTTAAATATCCTGAGCGTAAACCGTTTTCACATCTTCTGGATTTCAAAAATATCATCACAGGGTGTTTAAAATTTGTAGATGGTCAAAATTAATTTCTTCAAGCCAGTATAATTGCACACCTAAATCTGGGAATCCTTGTAATCTATCCAAGTAAATTTTTATTGGCATTGAGTACAGAAAATAATCATCAAGCAAAGTAACATCACTTTAAAATAGATATTCGTAGTGACATCATTCATTGTTGAAGATTTTCATATTTTTGACAGTATGATACCAAGAGGCCTCATGGACATGTTCACTGGTCTCTGTCAAGGAGCAGAAACTTAAGAAATATCAGTGTTTGGAAAATCATAGATAATTTTTTCTGGCTTTGCGTGAAAAAAAATGCAAAGTGACAACCTCATGCCTTGGAAGTTTTCATAGAAATTATGGTTTTCATGATTTGGAAATCTTAAGAAGAAAATTACAAATGTATGATGATAACATACCAATAATTCTGAGGTTTTTTTGAAATTTCCCACTCGAAAAGGATAGTTTTTAATCTTGAAGTAGAAAGAAATTATGGTAGAACAACATCAGTTTGGTTCGAAGCTATAATTCCTTTCCCCTAAAGACTTATGTCAGTGCTTTTCTGAATTTTGACAACGTATATTATTTCAGCCATTGAGATTGAATCCTATATCTATGATTTTCCGATATGTAAAATTATGATTAATTTTACGCCAACTGACACTGATTAATGAGCCCGGCATTTGTCAATCGAATATCTATGATGGCCATCGTTCAAAGAAAATTACTGGGACTTCATGTCATTTCTCCTTTCTCTTGAGTGAATGAAAAAAATGATCATATCTTTAGATGGAAAAGAGCTACGACAACGAAATTTGAGGATGAGAAAGATATCAATCACCTCAATATATTCACGAATTTTTATTGAATGTCTTATGAGACAGTGAGTATTAAAAAAATTGTTTTTGGGAATTTTTTAAAAATTTTCTAGCGTGACGACTTCTGCGAGCCGTTTATTACATCTCTTTTTTTTATGCTATTCTCTTTAAATTAGTCTACTATTAATGCATATGGCCAGAGAGCAACCAAGTGCCATATTGTTGAAGTAGAATTATTTAGACAATCACAAGGTATTGTAATTCTTCATCTGAACAACTTTTTTCTAATTTTTTGTTGAAATACAATTTTGATAAAAAGTCCTATTTCTTATTACGATAAATAAGCTTTTGACCCATGAAGAATATAAGAGAAAATAAAGCAATTCCGAAATTTTTAAATGTCTTCATACAATGGTTAACAAAACCTTCAATTATGATTTCAATTGAGTGAATTGTTTACTGCTGTTTTTGGCGCAAACATTGTTCACTTGAACAGATCGCATATAGATTCGCGCAAATGTCTATATTCTTCGAATATTTGGGTGAAAGCGGTATCAATAGTTTTGTATGGACTCACTGATGAAGAATCCGTACTCAAACTTGATTCTGACCGTCCGCAGGCACGGTTACGTCCGAAGGGAATGAGCTAGAGGGCTTAAATATTCAGGGTCGGCTTGATGGATAAATATCTTGGACGAGTTCGTTATTCGACCAAATCAGCCCAGTAGTTTCGGGGAAATGAAATAAAGATTACTTTTTCAAATAACACTTCTAGAAAAAACTGCTCTTGTGATGTAGTTTTATTAAAGTTGTATCATTAATACAATTTTCATTGTCGACGAAGTAATAGTTCCGGATATATGATCTTTCAGAATGTTGATAATTACT
The DNA here is from genome assembly GCA_030674115.1 of Micraspis discolor. Taxonomy (NCBI): domain Eukaryota; kingdom Metazoa; phylum Arthropoda; class Insecta; order Coleoptera; family Coccinellidae; genus Micraspis; species Micraspis discolor. The sequence continues at coordinate 421,948 of JARTUT010001762.1, forward strand.
CACTAGTATCTGAAGCAAAAGTTCCCACAGTTAACAACTACTACAGCGGTTATGTGACTAGGATCTTTTTCATGAGATTCGAAACCGGAGAGAGCCAACTCTTCATTCTGTCATTACGGGGGTGATTTTGAAAGTTGGAATAATTGGACGGCTTTTAGCTGAAAGGAACCAACCCCAAAAACAAGTTATTGAGTATTTAAGGGTTATGGTTTTGACAATTATAAAAAATTCATTACACAATAAAGATAAATTTAATTGATAACATAATTGGGCTTTAAATATGTATATACGATATGAATTATTGAAAATTAAGAAAATTACATACTTCGCTGGAATTTTTTGATTTTTGTGGGTTGGTTCTTTTCTGTAAAATAAATGTTAGCACTTTTTGGTTAAAGAAACTTTATTGCTGAACTAAATAGGTAAAAAATACATATGTTTTTTTATTTATTCATCTATTATATATTTTCATAAAATTGCTTGCAATCGTTCGGAATTCAGTGCATCACAGATTTTATGTCTTCTACCTTTGGATGTGATATTTTATTTCCTTCAGGCCACCCACATTAGTATTAGCAAATCTTTAAATGATGCCGGACGACCTATTTGTTTTTTTCTGATATCTATTTCAGCATACGAGTTATCTTCAAAATTTGTTTTCAGAAAAATTGAAAATGGTTTTTCTTTATCAAGAAGTATCTCACGTGTTTTTAACCAGCTAATTTTTATTCTCAACTTCCACTTTTCTATTTACTATTTGTTTTTCTAGCTCAGTGGTCCCATAAAATTCAATAGATAGCATTCGCGAAACTTTGAATTTATTTTTCGTTCGATAGTCTTACATGATTTTTATATAATCATCTGGCAGGTAAAAGCGCTGTTGATGTTTAAGTCCACATTCGACGTCGGAAAAGCCCGAATCGTTCGGGAGAAAACTATGCCCAGATACAAGAAAACGCATACGAATTATTTTTAAAGAGGGTGTGCCTGCAGAACGGCTTTGAGCATGAGTGTCATCTTAATGTTGCGGTTTTGACCGCCACAGGAATCCGACCACAAAATTAACTCAGTAACGTTAAAGAGGTTTTCTTCAATATGTTTTAATAAACATGATCCAATTTCTTGTGCTCCCCGACCGGCCTCGTTTTCAGTCCATATATAAAAATGACCCTTGTTGGTTGAGCCGGAATGAACTCCCAAATTGTAGAGCCAAATTTGTCTCTTATAAAACAATATTCCAGTTGCTAATCGTGGTAGTGGCAGTGTTTTTTCAAGATCGAACGTTAAAAATTCTATTTCTTCGTTTTCTTTTGCCATTTTCTTATCATTCTTCATCTGGTTTCGGGCTTCTTGCCAATTTTTAATATGGGTTTCGTGTTCTTCTTTGATTTTTTCTCTCTTCTTTATTGTAACGCAGAAAGGAACCAAGCCGCTTGGATCTTTTCTGCAGGTAGGTTAATTGCTTAACAAATTTTGTTGGTTGGTTCATTGGTCAACAGATGGCGCTAGGTACCAAAATCTGGCTTAGAACTTTTTTGCAGTAAAGGTTACGGCTATTAGTGTAATATTGTGCGTAAATGCAAAAATCACAAAATTGTGGGATGGTTCCTTTCAGCTAATAACCGTCCAATTAATTATCGCAAGTAGATCAACAAGAGCGCCCAAGGCTCCTGACGCCACCTCAGTGCTATCAAAATGTTTGCAGTCCTTAACTCTGAGTTCTCAAGAGTTAACTCTATTACGTCTCTTCCTGATTCATACTCTGCGTCGGCCTCTCGGTGGCCTGAATAATTATTTATCTTTTAATCTATGCATTTTATCAGTTCAATATTATTCAATGGGTGTAAGATAAATAGAATTTTATGAGAAAGCAATCCTTGCAAAATATTTCTGAAACAAGCCATTATGTTTGTTGAAAAAATATAACTCTCAACTATTTTTGTTTCAGAGCTGTGCACTTGCACTGTGTTCCTTCTCACCGACTGAAGGGCAGTACGCTAAAAGAGAAGGTAAGACATTAATCATAATCAGCTTACTAATTGTGTTGAAATACTCGAGATAATAAATTTATGCAGGATATTTCGACTATACAGGGTGTCTCAAGTTCGAGTGCCTATTAGACGTTTCTGGAGAACTAGACTTATTTGAAATCTGAAAATTGGGATTATGATTTTGTTCGAAATTCTCTACAGAGCTAAAATATTTTCGAAGCCCAAAAACTTCCGGTTATACAGGGAGTGAAAATAAATTTGACGAAAAAATCTTTTTTCAAGTTTTCCATACCTGGTATGATCGAGTATTCAATAGTGAATACATTTCTGTTGAAACTATTGTATTAAATCGAATAGTTTTCCAAATATCCGAAAAAAACTGGAAGAAAAGTCAAATATGTTCAATCAGTAATATGTTCATTATTCTTATTTTAAATATCCTGAGCGTAAACCGTTTTCACATCTTTTGGATTTCAAAAATATCATCACAGGGTGTTTAAAATTTTGTGTTGAAATTGCCCATAACTTCTGTTTTTCAAATTAGAACCCTATTTTTTTATAATTGTGTAGTAGTTTTTATAGTTGTGTCGGTCAAAAATAATGATAGTTTACTCACATGATTATGCCCCTAAATTCAATAATTTATGAGTTATTTGAGATTTTCTGGATTTATGGTATACGTAGAGTCAAATTGATTGCATCTAAAGAAATTCAATGAATATTCTTTCGAAACCATGGGAACACTCTATACCCTTAGAAGATAAATTATCCCAATATATTAATCCCAATATATTAAAAACAATAAGGAATATTTCTGTGGTAATCGATGGTTCGATATAGGTAACCACCGAAGGAGATCAAAAAACTTTGGGTCGGTGAGGGATTTAGAAATGCGGTATTTCGAGGTAGAAAGGGGAAGGGGATCTCGCGAGCGAAGCAAGCACCGTAAAGTTCATAAGACGGACTTTCGTTAGGTGCATTTCACACGCCTTTACGACCACGCTAACATTTTCAAAAAAATTATCTAAAACACCGATTTCCCGGTTTTTCGCGAAAGATGGTCTGGTAAAGTTGAAAAAGGCTTTTTCCACGGACACGATCAGGAAAAGCCGTTTTCATATGTGTACTTCCCGAGAATCGGTCGTTTGGATAGGGCTATTCGTATCTTCCAATCGCAATTGAAAATATTTTAAATTAATTGCTGAAAATAGCTTACTTCGGCTCAAACGCAAATTTCCAGATCATCAGTCACGTCCGACGTTCACAGAACATTGTCACATAATTTCAATTACAATTTTAATACATACCCCGGATAATATTTTAAAAATTTTTCAATTCATACGATTCGTAAGAGCCCTGGTGAGGTATTTTCTTATAGTTTAACAGTCTACGATAAGTACTTATGAAATTCAAAAATGTACTCAGCATAGAACCAGTTTTGCAATCCCTAGCTAATTCATTTCACCCCTGTCGATTCCTACTCTGAAATGACAATTGTCGTTGACATTTTAATCTTATGTATTGTAATCGCAACCAAACAATAAACAAATCAAAATGAATATTTCGCAGGTAGGGATTTGCAGATAGCAGATAATACTTTATTCGGGTTGTACATTTCAATTTTCACTCCACAAAGAAACATAGGAACGACCGTTTAAAATTCATCGTGCTTGGTTGTATTTATTTATATAAATGAATCTATCAAAATATGACTACCTATATTCATCATTCGTAATCAATGGATGTTTTCATAAAAACCTTTTTGCAGGTAGGATTTACTCACATATAGTGTAATCTTTCTTTTCATTCAATTCAAACGGCCTCAGAAATCACGGAGAAACGTTCTATATTTCTAAAATAGTGTTTTTAAAATTCCATTCCCTCAATTTTTATCTAACGTAATCTTGACATTACTATTTCGTTCGGGCATTAGAAACCCATTTTCATATCCAAGTAGAGAGATAAGACCGAAATTTTCCGTTTTGAAAGTCGAGAATTATTCCATTCTGTCACAATTTCCAGAAGAAACCCGAACGGGTTTCGAGATGAATCGTCTTGAAAACATAGACCTTTCGGCTTTGAATAAAGTACCTCAAGAAGGAGCATACGTTTCGAAAATGTGCGTCCAAATGGGATTACCAATATGGCCGACAAAGGTTTCCGGAATCAGTGGCGTAGTGTAAAAAGAATAAGGGCATATCTCAAATCATAGGCAGTGAAATAATGTAGAAAAGCACTGACGTAAAGTCAGGAGCTATTGCGGAGTTGTTCTTAAGTCTTTTACCCGGCAGTAACTTTAGTGGAAGATTTATTTGTGAAGAGCATATTCAAAAGTCGTAGATATTTAATCTTTATTTCGGAAAACAATAAAACAAATAAACTTCAGATAATTATAATAATATATTAGAATAAACAAATAGTACACCAAAATTTCATCAACAATTTTGAAGACATGTTGATTGCCAAATATTATCAATTTGGTATTAAGAAGTAATCGAATTTTGCACAATGATGTATACAAAAAATTATTACTTCTTAAAAGAAATTATATGGTATAATCAATTAATTAATTCTTTACAAGGATAATTAATATTTAAAAAGTTATAAAAAATTGATAGTGTAGTTGATAGTTGAAAAGTGTAGTCTTCAAGGACAAAGTTTGAATTAAAAAAAAATTACCAAAACATAATCAGAAATATCAAATAATGATTTTATTTACAATTGATGGAACAGCATTTGGCAATAGCCTAACCATAGCTTTGGATGTCCGATCAAAGCAGTTTTCATTAAAATGATGAGAACATAGCACACTCGAACTTTTTGGAATAAAATCTGTTTTCTTCACAAATTGAATCCAAGCTGCTCTCCTCTATTCTTCTTAAGGAAATCTATAATAATATTAAAAACATATATATCATAAATGTGCTATGAACATACAAAAATTAATCAATTATTGCAGAGCAATCTTTGAGTCGTCTTGAAAAATATTGATTTTTAGTAGGAAAATTTTTATACATGATAATATGTAATTCATGGTATATTTAATGTAGAAGGATATATCACAGCATAACAAAAAAAAATATGATAATAATATGAACTAAACCTACTGTATTTCTCCATGTTACACCAATGGTTAACCTCAAAATTTCTACAGACTTTTGAATTCTTTTGCTACGTTTGTTTATCCACATCGGATGCATCTTTTACATCTCAAGCGTTTGTTTAACCACATTTTTCGGATCTTTTACATCTGAAGTAGCGTTTGTCATTACCAGATGGGATGCTTCAGATCACATTTTTCACATCTGAATCTGAAACGAGATGTACGAGATGTAAACAAATAGTTCTATGATATTTTCGAATTTCTGTGGACATAACCAATATCTTTTGCTAGCGATCACGGTGTGTTGTGTCAGTTAAAACCAGGTTAGTTAAAACGCTTATATCAAACGATTAACTCGAGTAACAAATTTTCTGAAAATGTATTTCACAATTATGATCAATGGTAAAATTCTTGAAGTGGAAGAGATCCCAGAGATAGTAGATAGGCTGAATAATGGTAAGCTAATTTAGATATAATAATTTATGATATGATATTAACGTTGATTCCTCCTTGATGAATTGATTATGTTAATTTTTGTTTTAGATGATAAATACCTTTTAAATTATTTGGAAGCAATGCTGGAACAGGGGAGACCTGAAATAATGACAGTATGTCTACCTGGCAGTTCCCTTGAAAGTCTTAAAATTGAGAGAATCTCATACAAACGAGCTGAAGAAAATTTTAACATGAGTGATAACCTACAAGCAGAAGGTAATGAATCTTTTTAAAGCTAAAAACATTAATTATTCTGTAAGTCTTGAATATTTACTCCTTCCTCTCCTAAAATATCAATATTGTCGTTGCAATCTTTAATTATTCATTTTATAGATATATAATTATTTGCAAATTTTTCATACAACTGTTCAATATATATTTGTTATTTCTTCCAGAACACCAAGAGAAGAAGGTCTGGTGTGATCAATCTGATCTCTATTTAATTAATGAGATCAAAACAAACTGGGACCGTCTGCAAACATTTAGAAAAAAAAAAGTTTATGAAAATATCGCTTTAAAGCTTACTAATGTTTTTGAGCGAAAGATCACTGGACTGCAAGTCGAGACCAAATGGAAGTATTTGTTGAATAGGTATAAGAATTATAAAAAAACCATAGAAACAACAGGAACAGGAAGAGTGATATGGAAATACTTCGATGCAATGAACGAGTTGTTGCACAAAAAGCCCGAAATAGTGGCGCCTGCCACATGCAGCAGCATTGAAGGGCTCAATATCAATAATAACCCGAACAAAAGTAATTCTGATACTAACTTGAGTGCACCTAACATCGTGTCCTCAATGGAAAGAAAAAGAAAGAGGAAGGAAGATGGGATTGAGAGGCGACACCAACAAAAATGCAGAAATTAGACAAGCTGCAGGGTAGTATCGATACCTAATAGGCCTCTTGAAGGATTCAAGAAAATAACACATATATGTATAATATAAAACTAATTTATTATTATTAAAAATAAAGCTACTATTGAGACAATAGATTTGTTTTTTTTGTATATTTTTCATAGCATTTATCGAGAATAATTGTTATCTCATTATAATTTGTGATATCATGAAGAAGATTAGAATTTGTTTTATTTTTTACCTCTCACGGAAAAAAAAAAACAAATATAAAGAAACAACTGTTTATTCAAGACTTCTCATATAAAACAAATTCTTCAGATTGTCCCTCTTCAACCCAGCTTGCTCATCGTTATTTTCTTCTTCCAAGACTTCTTCTGAATCCCCTTCAGCTTGGTTTTCAACATTGATAATATCATTTTGATCAATAGCAAAGTTATGCAATATGCAGCAACTATATATTATTTGTGGTATCAAGTCCATTCTTTTAGTTTCCAACATCTTCAGTCTTCTCCACCGACATTTCAGCAACCCAAAAGCGTTTTCAATGACAATTCTATTCTCACTAAGCATTTTATTGAAAAGCTTTTGTGGATCAATAAGCTGTCCGTTATCTTTGTACCCTACCATAAGTGATTTAGAAAGCTTGTAGGCTAAATCCCCAATCAAGTGAGAATTGTTTGGAAAGTCAATCTGGTTACTTAGAATCTTTCTATATATATCTGACTTTGTATAAAGGCGATAGTCATGAATGCTGCCTGGTTCTCCGGCATATACATGCAGAAACCTTTTTTGCCTATCGCAAATACCTTGAAGGAGTACTGATGGAAAACCTTTGCGATTAATGTATGAGTTTCCATGATCTTTAGGCTTCTCAATTCTTATGTGGCAACCATCAATTGCTCCAAGTATCCCTAAAAATTATTGATTTACCACAAATATAACTTACTGAAAAACTTACCCGGAAAACCGTTGATAGTTTCAAATTCATTGATTATTTGAAGAGCTCTCCGACCAGAGGGGAAGGATATGATTCCACTTTGACGATTAAGTTTGGAAAGTAAACTGAAAATTAAATTGCAGCTTGACCAACAAGTCCACTTGAAACTCCAAATCGATCACTTACACCCTGTGAAATGATTATCAAATTAGTTGAAATAAATGTCAGATGATTATCGACAACTTCACCTGTGACTTTCAACATTTGCCATATACCATAAGCAAATCAGAAGTTTCTTCTCAAGTGGTATTGGAGGCTGTCCTAATTGAGATCCTTCTGTTTGATGTCTTTGGTGAATTTGACTCAAAAGTACATATAAGATTTCAAATGTGTCTGGTTTTATACGAAAGTTTCTTCTGAACTGTTCATCACTAAAATTTGGAATGGTGATCTCGAAGAAATTCTCATTTTTCTCAATAATTTCTCTTTCATCTTCATCTTCACTGGAATCAACTAGCAGTTGCAATGCTTCACCCACTACGGCTATAGCAACTGTCGCTATTTCTAATACTTGATCAGTTTCCATTTCTACAACAGAGAGAACTTTATAAGCTACTTAAGTATTTGGATGTCATGATCTGTTCAGTTTTTCTGAATAATATATAAAACAATTGCACTGTAGTAAACCATATATAAATACTTGATAATAATTTCAATATACTTTCAATATGATTAAAGCAATGGTAAATAGCTTCACGTGCTTACCTGGAGATACCTATGATATTTATAAACAGTATTTCAAAATAAGTATATATAACAAATAATATTTATAAATAATAACACTTTTTGAACTTCAACTAGCCAAAGATATACAATTATTCAATATCTTTGAGGTTAGCAGAATACTAACCTCAAAAAGTCTTGTTTTTGTTTACATCCAGTAACTGTCATGAGCGTTTGTTTAAAATGTTCTAGGATCACATCTGCGTCACGGCACCAAAAGATCTGAGACATCTCAAGATGCATCCGATGTGGATAAACAAACGTAGCTTTTGTATAACTGAATTTATCTTTCGAAGCAGTTACCTATGAAAACTTAAAGTATTATCCTGTGTTTTTTTACACACAGATCGGCCACAAGATGCACAACTAACCATTTTGAAGTCAAAATACCAAACTTGTTCACACGAAATTCCAACGTGATGAGTCTCAATTGGATTAGTAATATGGCCGTTTCCGTCGCACGTTTATTCGTAGCAAATGAACCTTGTGCTCCTTCCTGTGCTTCTATGTTCTAAGCCTTGCGGCAATTGTATAGAATCACAGAATAAATCCGTTCCACTCGGTTTATGCGGGAACAACTGGAAATTGAGTAGCCTCTATTTATGTGCACATCTTCAGAGCTTTATCGAATAATAATAATTTTTTTATTCAACTTTAGTAAAATTCACGGAGGGTGAATCGATGCTGGAGTTGAATTAATATTATTTTGGATTTTTTTTTGAAAAAGCACCCACTGCGAATCAATTATATACAGGGTGTCCTATATGCGTTGCCTATTATTAACAAATACTTTCCATCGAGTTATTTCGGCTGTTTCTGCTTACGGGTTCTTAATTCGATAAAATATTTTCGATTCATATACAGGGTGTCACATCTGAGTTGCGCATTCCTAGCGCTGACTTTCACTAGAGTTTTCCTCAAGTTTTCGTGGTTTTCCGCGTACGGGAGCTAATTTCAATAAAATGTAATACAGGGTGTGCGATTTACATGTTCTTTTGGTATTTTTTGCGCTCTTTCGGTTTTTTTGTGCTCCTTCGGGGTTTTTAGCCTTCCTTAGAGTTTTTTTACGCCCTTTCGGTTTTTTCGCGTTGCTTCGGGGTTTTTTGGGTTCCTTTGGATTTTTTGCGTTCTTTCGTGTTTCTTCGGGTCCTTTCATGTTTTTTCGCGTTCTTTCGTGTTTCTTCGGGTTCTTTCGTGTTTTTTTGCGTTTCTTCGTGTTTCTTACAGTTCTTTCATGTTTTTTCTCTTTCGACGGATTTTTTTTTGCGTTCCTTCGGGTTTTCTCTGGGAGTTTTGCGATTTTTTGTATTTCTTCGCGATTTTTTGTGTTTTTTCGGGTCCTTTTGTGTTTTCTCGGGTTCTTTCGTGTTTTTTTGCGTTCTTTCGTGTTTTATAACGTTTTTTCGTGTTGCTTCTCGTCCTCTCGTGTTTCTTCCGGTTCTTTCGTGTTTTTTCGCTTTCAACGGTTTTTTTTGCGTTCCTTCGGGGTCTTTTGAGTTCCTTTGGGCTTTTTGCATTCTTTCGTGTTTCTTTGCTTTCAACGGATTTTTTTGCCATGTTTCGTATTTCTGTGCGCTTTATTGATCTATGGGCCTCATTTATCTATGGTCTATATTGATCTATGGGCTTATGGATCTACTGGCCTATATTAATCTACGGGCTTATGGATCTACTGGCTTACTAGAATTTCGTAATTGGAATAACGGCTCATTTCGTTAAATCGAGAAATGAAGATAACGAATAACAATAACACCTGACACTTGTGAATTATTAACAGACTAGAGTCAAATTGATTGCATCTAAAGAAATTCAATGAATATTCTTTCGAAACCATGGGAACACTGTATACCCTTAGAAGATAAATTATCTGTTAATAATTCACAAGTGTCAGGTGTTATTGTTATTCGTTATCTTCATTTCTCGATTTAACGAAATGAGCCGTTATTCTAATTACGAAATTCTGGATCTATTTTATATACTTGGTGAATGTGACAGAATTATTAGTAGAACCTGCCGGGTCTTCAACGAGAAGTATCCCCATTTACCTTCCATGACGGAGAAGATCTTTGAAAAATATGTTTCAAACTTTCAAAGTTTTGGATGTGTTAAGAGCCCCTAAAGAGTACAAAAAAGGGTAGTTGATGATGAGGAAAATGAAATTAGTGTTTTGACTTATTTCGAAGAGAATGAATATGCATCTATTCGAAGTGCAGCTCATGAAATCGATTTAGACAGAAATTCAGTGCATCGAATTTTGAAAAACACAACATGCATGACTACAAATATGAGAAAGTTCATGCATTAGAACCAGGTGACTAAATAAAAAGCTATCAAGACGTATTCGAAAGTGTGTTGATCAAAATGGTTACCATAATGAAACTCTTACCTGATCATTTATTTTGTTAATTTGTGTTTTCAAACGTATTTTTATTTTTATTATCATAATTTATTTATAATCATAATTCGGTGTACTGAAGTAGCGAATCTATTTAATGTGTTTCCTATTGAAGAGATGAATTCTCATTCGCTTCGAAATAAGTCGAAATACTAATTTCATCAACTGCCCTTTTTTTGTATTCTTTAGAGGCTCTTACATTCCAATATTTGGAAAGTATGAAACATCTTCTCAGAAATTGTAAAAAAAAATGGGGTTACTTCTCATTGGATGATCAACATTTTGTGTCATCCACCATGGATTTAAAATAAACAATATCATTAAGTGCATTTGAATGTGTATTGCGTATACAATTGAAAAAATACAACATTAAAAATAAATCCAAAAAGATGCAATCAATTTGACTCTACGTTCACCATAAATCCAGAAAATCTCAAATAACTCAGAAATTATTTAATTTAGGAGCATAATCATGTGCGAAAACTATCATTATTTTTGACCGCAGAATCCAACACAATTATAAAAAAATAGGGTTCTAATTTGAAAAACAGAAGTTATGACCAATTTAAGATCACAATTTTCAACACTAAATTTGAAACACCCTGTGATGATATTTTTGAAATCCAACAGATTCATGACGTTTTCACATCCTTCCTCTACGATGTTGCAAAATCGGTTTATGCTCAGGATATTTAAAATAAGAATAATGAACATATTATTGATTGACCATATTTGCCTTTTTTCCAGTTTTTTTCAGATATTTTGAAAACTATTCGATTTAATACAATGATTATAACAGAAATGTATTCAATATTGAATACTCGATCATACCAGGAATGGAAAACTTGAAAAAAAAATTTTTCGTCGAATTTATTTTCACTCCCTGTATAACCGGAAGTTTTTGGGCTTCGAAAATATTTTAGCTCTGTAGAGAACTTCGAAAAATATCATAACCCCAATTTTCAGATCTCAAATATGTCTAATTCTCCAGAAACGTCTAATAGGCACTCGAACTTGAGACACCCTGTATATTCGTTTGAATTTTCGGCTGACAATATTTAGTTAGCAAACGATAAAGCATATAGATCAGGGGTTAGTGAAGGGGTATCAAACAATTCGGCCCTATGGCATAATAGCCTAGGGAAAAAACCCCAGTAAAAAAAACCCTGGCTCCCCGTCTAAGAGTGAAAATACAAAAATGAGCTGAAATATACTTAAAGGACTCCATTCTTCAAGAGTGGTCTTCTATTGATGGAGACAGAGACTTCTTCAAGTTGCTCACATCGAATCTGTAAATGAAAAAACAAAAGCAAAAAGAGAACTGAATAACAAAAATACGTATCATATTCGTTTGAAATTTATAACCCATTCCAAAAAGAGTCGGAAACATCATGAATAGCCCTAAAACCATCTTGAAATATATATATGGTACAACTATTGATGAGATGCTTTTCCATATTCACAACTTGCGCTAGGAATTGAGTTCCATTTAAATAGCATGCTATTGGTACGACCATGACCTGTTCTCAAACGATTGAGAACTGTCCAAATTTTTCATGGAAGATCAATACCAGGAAATACTTCAGAAGGATCAGAAACGAGATACTTATTGAACATTTCGTAAGAGTTCCACTCAGTCTTCCATAATTCTTTATCACTTATGTTCATATTGAAGAACGTATTATGCCATAATGGTGTACGTGACTTTAATCTGGGAATTCTATTTCGTGGAATATATTGAATAATTGGGAAAAGAATGATATTTGTTCCAAGAATTCAGAGCTGCAGTTTGTCTGCTAATATGGGGAGGGACAATGTTAGACAAAACTGGTAACCAATGAATCTGTAGGGATCTTATGGTGCCAGTAATTATTCTCATGGATGTATTCAACTGTGCATCAATTTTTTGTGTATGTGCACTATTAAACCAAACAGAGCAACAATACTCAGCTGCAGAAAAAACTAGGGCTAGAGATGCTGTGCGAAGAGTGGAAGCATCAGCACTCCAAGATGATCCTGCTAATTTCTGAACAATATTATTCCTAGTTTTCAGTTTTAGGCTTAGATCATTCAATTGAGCCTTGTAATTGAGAGATGAATCTAATTTAACTCCTAAGTATTTTGGATAGAAATTATGTTCGATAGGAGAATCATTGAAAGTTACAGCTAATTTCCTATATTTTTCATGATTATTCAGATGGAAACAAGGTACCTCTGTTTTGCTGGGATTTGGACATAATCGCCACTCAATAAAAAAAATTTTAAAATTTCCAAATCAGATGACAGTATGTTTTCCAGAGTATGGAAATCCGAATGTTGGTAAGCAATTGCAATTTCGACGCTATTCCGAAAAGATGAAAGCTCTAGCTCTTCTCGTTGATTATTTAAATGAATAACCTTACATACTCAAGTTTAGCCATGGATTCTTCATCAAGAACTCAAACCCAATCGATTATGACCTTTTTCGGCTCGAAACTCAAAATTTACTGACTTTTGGTCAAAACGATAGCACAAGCTGATTCACATGTTTCAAAACTAAAAGGAACGTGTAAAAATCATTTCAGTTGGATCTCAGCACACAATTTTCCGTTTAACTGTATTTCCATAATGAATCGTAATGACATAAATATGATAATTTTACCTCCTCATACAATGATTTTTATATCTTCCATAAACCTTGCCAATGTAGCGAATTCTAGACAATTTTCTGATTTCCCCAATACAATCTCGTTGTCATTATTTATGTTCTATCCAACGTGAATATTTATGGTATAGTCTTACTTGATTATCTCATAGTCGGTTCTATCTTCAGAGTTGAGCCTATAATCTATAAAATATATGATTAAAATTTGTGAAGAGTATCGGCAATGATTTCATAAACCTTATGCAGCCGTTAATTAAAACAATTAAATGTTTCACCACCTTTGATTCTTGGCTATTTCTAACAGGGAAATCATATAAAAGTTACCTTACACCTCATTAATACGTACAAGCACACGTGAACAATAAAGCGATAATTCAATTGCTACTTGGTAAATTACGAAATTCTGAAGTGTAAACTCGTCTTTTTCCATTCAATAAAAGCAGTAGGTAGTGAATAGAAAGTGAATTTTACTTCTGATTGTTCGATGAAAACTTCTTTGTTTTTTATTGCTGCAGATATGAAATTGTAAATTCATTCATCAAATTTCTTCTCGATAGTGTTGATTTATCGGTAGAAGATAGATTGATGTTAAAGGAAGGCCAATAGATTATTTCAACATAGGACGACCATTCGGAGATGACAATCATATTAAGTGATTATCCTGAAGATAAATTTTGGGAAAATTCATTGATTTGAGCGGATATTCAAACTTAATTGTTCTTTTTGCACGTGGTATCTTCATCTTTTTCAACAGGTGCTTTGTGCTCTGGGAAGGTTCTCTATCAAAATGGTTAATCTCATCTTCGACATCGCAGCTCTGAACAAATTAACGGAACTGAAACTGGTATCGTTTTGCCCAAATTCGAATTATTCGAATATCATGCCGAAAACGGTCGCAATCGAAGGTTTTTTACTTCCTGATAATGAATCCGTGGTCAACCTTGGGTATGTGCGGTCGTCCTACCGGCCCAATATATATTATATAATATACAGGGTGATTCCGGAGGAGACCGTCTGATTTTAGGTGAAGTATACAGTAGTCAATATAGTTTCGGAACAATGTTGGGTTTATGGTTCGAGGCCTTCATTGAGAGTCTACAGGGTGATTTGTCCGATTCGACCGATTTTTCTTTTATTCATAACTTTGGTATGGCTTGATCAATCTTGATGAAATTTTCAGTGTAGAACAATATTTAATATATATTTAACAATAATTCCAAAATTTTTTAAAAAATACAGAATGGTAATTATGATGAGTTCAGATTAAGTAGTTTGAAAAAACACCCTGCACATTCCGTTTTCAGAAATTTTCTACTTGCTTCAGATTCTACCATAAGTTAACATTACTGAAGCGTTTTTATTTTTTTGGCACACGTCTATTTTTCCTAGAAAAAATTTTCAAAGATGAACAATATCGTTTTTTCGCTCCAAGGCATTGAGAATATTCTGAACTTGATGGTAAAGCTGTATCGTCCAATAATACAAAGCTCTTCCTGAGTCCTAAAGTAGTCCTTCCAAATTCGAAATTCATTTTTGATCGCTCATATTCAGATGTATAAAATCATTTAATTCAAAAAATTTCTTTATACGTACGTGAACCAAAAAAATCTACATACTACTACTACAATTACAGATTAAACATTCAAAACATATGAAAGGCAAGATTATGGATTAACATAAAATTGAGTCATTATTCAGATGATTTTTGACACACTTCCGGTTTTCTATGAAGCGAATATTCTTAAAACATAGTTTCGTTCAAAAATGTACTCACTTATGGCCTTATGGTATGTAAAATATTGAATCACGAATGTATGATTAATAGTTTTAATGAAATTGAAAATTCTCCATGAAAATTAAATCTCTATCTAAATCAAGTTCTTTAAGATCCATGGTTACCATCACAGTAAACCACAGAATGAGAATATTTAATAAATAATCTGTCACAAGAAGTGTATTTCAACATGCCTCAATTATTCACTCATGCGGAATATGCGGATATGAATTTTGTTTATGGTTTTTGTAACGGAAATGGAAATGAAGCCAAAATTGAATACCATAGACGATTTCCCAACAAATCTACCAAATAAATGTACTTTCAGAAGAGTATTCCATTATTCTAAAGTACATGGGCAATATCCTAGAAAGGCAGAGCACATTGATAGGCCCACACTAAATGAAATTTCGATTCAAATTGTTGAACGGATGGAGGAGGAACCGTCTATTAGTAGGTACTCGTCAAATTAGTACCGAATTAGGAATTTCGCAGAGCAAAGTGAGCAAGACTTTGAAGAAAGAACAATTCCACCCATACCACTACCAAAAGGTGCAAGAACTGTTGCCACAAGATCTGCCCCAACGATTACAATTTTGTCGCTGGGTTATTAGTCACCAATGAACTATTTTTCGTATTTTATTCAGCGACGAGGCTATGTTCACTAAGAAGGCAATTTTTAATATCCACAATTCCTACGAATTGGCAAGAGACAACCCGCATTTGAAGAAGAGTCATAATACACAACACAGATTTTCTGCCAATATTTAGTTTGTAGCAATAGACGGAAATTTAGTTGGCCCCCACATTAAATGGTGTAATTTACCTAGATTTTTTTGGAATATATTTTATGAAATCTATTGGAAAATGGAACAGATGGATTGGTCGTGGAGGCCCAATTGCTTGGCCACAAAGATCGCCTGATTTGAACCCTTTAGACTATTTTTTGTGGGGATATCTGAAAACAAGAGTTCATAAGGTTGAAATTAGAAGTAGAGAACACCTAGTTGAAAGGATTAACGAGGAATGTAATATCTTGAAACAAAATCAATCCCTCATTAGAAGGTCAATTGGAAATTTAATAAAAAGGTCTCAATTATGTATTCAAAAAAGGACAAATCATATCGAACATTCTATGTAAATTTTGTGTTAATCCTTAGTTTTGCCGTTTATGATATTTTTCGAATGTTTATTTTGTACAAGTTGTAGATATTTTGGTTTGAGTAGGTAGGTATTAAGATATTTTCTGGATTAAATGATTTTATACATCAGAATATGAGTGATTAAATATAAACTTCGAATTTGGAAGAACTACTTTAGGACTCAGAAAGAGCTTTGTATTATTGGACGACACCGGTTTACATTCTAGTTCAGAATATCCTCACTGCCTTGGAGCGAAATAACGATATTGTTCATCTTTGATAAATTTTTCTAGGAAAACTGGATATGTGCCAAAAAAAAATAAAAACGCTCCAGTAATGTAAACTCATGATAGAATTTGAAGCATGTAGAAAATTTTTTAAAACAGAATATACAGGGAGTTTTTTCAACTTGAAAACTTAATATGAACTTATCATAATTCCTACCCTGTGTTTTTGAGGAAGTGTTGGAATTATTGAAAGAAGATAATCATATTGTTCTACACTGAAAATTTCATCAAGATTGATCAAGCCATACAAAAGTAACGAATAAAAGAAAAATTGGTCGAATCGGTCAAATCACCCTATAGACTTTCATTAAAGGCCCCCAACCATAAACCAAACATTGTTTCGAACTGCCTTGACTAGTGTATACTTCACCTAAAATCTGACGGTCTCCTCCGGAATCACCCTGTTTAATACACATATTCATATGGCAATACTCCTTTTAGTCATTAATAAACATGGGTTTGTATGAAGAAGTAAGAACCACATATGGAGCGCTTGCAGCGACCCGGTTAAAACTCTTAGCTCGTCTTAACAACAAATCAGCCAAATTAGAATGTAGAAGAAACTTCTTGTTGAGTTGCAGATCATTAGGAATACTACCCAAACATATAATACAAAACTTGTAATGTTCCACTAATCTTCTTGGATCAGAGAGTCGTAACAACACAAAAATCATGTCATTCTCCCGAAAAGTATCATTCCAACTTATAAGTCTAGAAATTGAGATAACATTCATAAATATTCATCACATTAGATTCACGATAGTCTCTACTAGTTAATTATGTCTTTCACTAATTCCATCTAATATTTTCGACAAATTTAATGAAACTCAAGCAATAGCTTATAATACAACCTTCAAACACCATAAAAAAATTTTAAATCAAAAGTTATGTAATCTAAAACTGTCACATCTTAAAAACATAAAAATACAACCTGACTGGTTTAAAAATTATACTAACACTAAATTTTCCAATTTTGCCACTAAAATCCTCAGTCTTGGCCCTAAATTTTGTTTTGCCCCTCCACCTAAAACTATTTCTATGAAATCAATTTTAGCAGACGTTGAGTCTATTATCAGTTTAGCACCATCAGATAGTCAAGATATTATACCACTTAGATGTACAAATTTTTAACTAATTTTTCCATCAAAAATCACAATCTCACTCTTTAGAATATAATATGTCTCTATCCACCAAATTTTTCTTAAAATAACATCCTGATATTATAATTTTACAATACGATAAAGGAAATGTTACTGTAGCAATGAAAAAAAACTGAATATGAAGAAAAGATGTCTACTTTCCTCGAAGATCAATCGGTTTACAAAAATCTTAGTTGTGACCCTACGACAGGTAAGTACCCAAAATAGACTGAATAAACTAATTAAAAACCTTAAAGATCATGGTTACATTGATACAGAAGTTGCTCGAGACCTCACATGCTGCAAAGGAATACCTCCTTGTATATATGGTCTACCAAAGATTCACAAATCAAATGTACCTCCTCGTCCCATTGTTTCAACAATTGGCTCATCTACCTCTGAGATCTGTGGTTTCATATCCAATATTTTAAATATCTCTTTCATGGACTACCATACATTTGCAGTCAAAGATGTTTTCACTTTTCCAGAACAAGTAAATGGTCTAGTTATACCTTCAAACTATATAGTAGTTTCACTAGATGTTATCAACCTGTTCACTAACATCTCAAAACAACTTATAATCAACATTATCAATCACGAATGGCATAGAATTTCTATTCACACCAATATTCCTCAGGATTACTTTTTATCCATTATTATTATTATTTCATTTTTGATTCAAGCTTTTTCTCATATAAAGGACAATTCTATACTCAAACACTTGGTTGTCCCATGGGAGGACGTTTCAGTCCGATACTTGCATCTATTGTCCTCTTTACTTACTTCATGTGTACCAAAATTATCATTCTCTCTTGCATTTTTATATCAATATGTTGACGATCTTATTTTATCATTACCTGAAGATAAACTAGAAGAAATAGTAGATATTTTCAACTCAGATGATATATATATTAGTTAGGTTTACAGTAGAAAAAGAAACTGAAATGTCAGTTCCATTTTTAGATACTCGAGTTGTGAGATCCAATAATAGTGAAATCATGTTAGACTGGTACCAAAAACCTTGCTTATAAGGCCGATATATACATTATCACTCACATCACCAATGGAACTTGAAATTAAATGTAATCAACCAACTGAAAAATAAAATTATAAACATTACACACTCGAAGTAGCGACAAAACTCACTCTCCCGCCTTCAACGTATTATAATCTATAATGGATACCCAAAGTCAATGGTAAAAAAGAACATATGGAGCACCACTTCCATTACACCAAACCCACTCTCTCCTACCAATCTTGTTACACAAAGAATTTCACCGTTAAACTCTTCTACGCCCCTAATGAAATATAGATCTCTACCCTATCTTTCCTCTCTAACTACTAAACTTTCACATATATTCTCCGAAATAGAAAATTTAAAATTATCAAAATACAACCTTATTACAGGTAGAAATCTCTTTACCAGAATTGAAGATAAAATTCCTCCATCCCTAATCTCTGACTGTATTTATAGCATACCCGGTTTGGACTGTAATGGAATATACATTGGTGAAACCTGCCAAACCATAAAAAAGAGAATAACTCTCCACAAAAGCGACGTGAGAACTTAATCTGAAAGGTGTTCTTTAGTCCTTCATTCTTCAAGATTAGGACATCTTTTTAATTTTGAAAATTTCAACATTCTTGATAAAACATCTTATTATCAAAAAAGAACCTTCTTGGAAATGTGTTACATCAAAAATAACCCGAATAGTATCAACAAAAAATCTGATGTTGCTGAACTCAGCTCCATATATAGTTACCTTCTATCTCTAGATCAAAAGTTGTGACTCCTCTTGATCTTTTCCTAACTTTCAAATTAATAATTTCAACTACTATCTCTTATCTTGATTCTATACTAATTTTCCATTTCACTTACATCCCTAATCTATTGTCACTTTTCTACTCTATGTTTTTTTGACATTTATAAAAAACTTTCAAAAAAAAATTAGAAAACACTGACGTGAGGTCAGGTTGCTTTGGCGCTCTTGTTGAGCTACTTGCGAGTAAATATTCAAACCTTAACAAATCTATGAGCTCTCTGATCGGATGAACAATAGTCTTTTTCCGTACTATGGGACAATGTGATGCAAATATGAAAGCCTAATGAATAAACGAACCTTTATCTCAATTTGAAAATAACTACTCATAATTTTCACCAAATTTTGTTCTATGCTTCTCCTAAGAACTTACGTCATTGCTTTCCTGAGTTTTGACAACGCCATCAAATTCTTTCTCTATGATAAAGAATTTTTTGATTAATATTACGTCTGTGCTTTTCTAAATTTTGACGTCATCGACATCGAATTCTGCCTCTATGAATTCTATGAAAATTTTGATTGATATTACGCCAACTGACACTGATATCTAGGTCCGCAAGTTGTCAAACGAATATCGATCTGTGATTGCAAATCTTTCAATGACAAAGCTCAGACTTCATGACATTTCTATTTTTCTATTGAGTAAATGAAAAATTTTGAAAAATCATATCTCCAGAACTATTAGCTTGTCGAAGTCGAGAGTGGTATTTTTGTATACGTCTGATAAAACTGCACCATAAAAAAATTTTTATTTGAACAGTGTCATTTGAAAAAAATTTTTTTTTTTTGTTACTCCGAACCTATTCGGCCGATTTGACCGAATAACGAACTTAGTCGAGATATTCATACCTCAAACCTATTCTGAAAGTTTCAACTCTCTAACTTCATCCGTTCGAGAGTTATCGTGTTCACGGAACGGACGGACGGACGGAGAGAATCGATTTTGACCACGGATTATTCATCAGTAGGTCCAAACAAAACGATTGATACCACTTTTGCCCAAAAATTCGAAAGTCACAGACATTTGGGCAAATTGATAAGCACTCTGTTCAGGTGAACAAGAGCGCCAAAAACACTCAACGTCATTCTTCAAACATTCCAAATTTGGACAATTTTATAAATTGAAAACTGTAAGCAGTTAATTCGTTATTGTGAAAATATTAAGTTATATAATGTAATAATTTTTTGTAGAGTCCTGATGAAGGACGTAAATACGTCCGAAATATAGACAAAGTTTGAAAATTGGTTTGAAGAAACCTTGATTCTGGGCAAAAAAATTTGCCAAGAACCTATCTATATACACATATTCATACGGCAATACTCCTTTTAGTAATTATTATATATAACATATCTTACGAAGGAAAAGAGCTAGTTTTCATATTTTCAGAAAAGGTTTATGGTCCCAATATCTTGGTTAAGTTCCATATTACGCCAGATCCATCATAAAGTTCAATTATTCAATGATGTAATTTTCCAAAAACTTGGCCCAACTCAGTGACTGCTTCTTGCCATTTTTCTTTGTTGAAGAAGGAATAGAGATACAGATAGAATTATAGATATACGATATAGAGATAGTGATATAGATATTCATTATATTGTATATAGATAGAAATATAGAGACCAGAACTAGCCCGTCAAAACATACTCAAATATAAGGTTTCCACAAATGAATCTTTCAAACATTTAAGTTGAACATAAGTAATGAGTAATGATACAATATTATTTTCCGCAAATCGCAAGGAGATTTTGACACTCCTGTCAAAATTTCTTGAAGAAAAAGTCAGGACTTCCTTACTGTAAGGAAATGATATTTCCGTACAGTTGTTAGTGTTCTTCATAAATGATAGAAAACACATTGCTTATAAGGAATTAATTTATATTTGGAAAACATCAAGTCATTGCTGAATACATTTTTAAGATCAATTTGTTATATTTACAGTAATTTGACAGTTAGTACAATTATTGAAAATTGGAGGAACACTCTTAGAACTATGAAAAACATTTTGGACAACATGCAGGGTGGAAGGGTCATTTTGTTGAATATTTTGTACTGTGAAAATTTTATTTGCCACCTCAACCTTATTGCTGAGCGATTCTTCGATATATCCTTCAGCAACGTTAGATGACTTCCATCCGCCATGCCTCTCTAAACTAGTTACGTCGGCACCAGAGTCAACCAATATTATTGCAGAAGACCGACGAAAGCAGTGACCAGTATATTCTGTCGGATTCAACAAGTTCAAATAAGTAGCAACTATTTTGGGCATTTTTTTGAATTGATGAATTTCTACCACTTGTCTACAAGCGCTTTGATATTTAAAGAAAAATCGGTCACTGTTCATATTTTCTGGTCTTAACGAAACATACTTTCGATAAACATTCACGTAGATCTGATTAATTACAAATGATCGGTTTGTTGGTTTTCGAATCAGGTATGCTGATTAAATGCTTAGATTCTAAGTCTTCTATATCGTGTACAGTCATTCGGACTAACTCATCCATTCTACAGGCCCCAGAAATAGCAAATATTACAGCCTAATAAAAAATAAATAAAGCTATAATCTAAATAGAAATTAAAAACTGGTAAATTACCTTAATCATTAAATTTTCTTTATCTGGAGCTTCCTGGATAAATTTTTCAATTTCTTCCTTCGTTAAAATCTTAGATTTCCTTGCCCTATAACCTTGAGCTTGCCGTTTCAATAAAGAACGAAGTTTAGAGTATGTAGATATATCTACATTGTGTTTAAGTGCAAGGGTTGACTTCAACATTGAATAATTGGCCCATAATGTTGAAGATTTCATCTTTAAACAAAGGTCTAGGAAGTATGCCATTACAACATTTTCTGAGAAGGAACTCATTCGATAATCCATAAAACGTCTGTATGCATTTTCGTACTTTTCTCTTGATTTCTTTGGCAATAATTCTAATGAAGCAGTATTCACTGCCTCAACCAGCTCTGGAGGAGTCCCAGGAATGGAAATTTCATCATCACTTAACATTTTACTTTCGAGAACACCAGCAATTAAATTTATAAGAGTCAAGTTTGACAATTCAACCTCAATACGTTTCCATAGTAACCCAAGTAATTTTATTAGGAATTTCAAAGCACCATTTATTTGGGAATAAAATTATCGCGTTTTTTTCAAATCAATCAATATCTGTCGAATTTTAAACGATTTGCGGAAAAATAGTATGTTTACCTCGTAGGAAAAGCCACATTCCTGGACTCTGTGTTGCTCGGCTTGCGCCTCGACTTAGCAATCTTCACAGTCGTCCAGGAATGTTAAGTTTTTCCTACCTGGTAAACAATGTACTATTGCAGTGCAGGGTGTTATTCCAATAATAACATAATGCAATTTGGCAACGTTTCGGACAGTACCCCTTCTCCAACTTTCGGAAATAATATTTAATTTTGTCTCTTGAGAAATTATTTGGATGGATATAGGGGGTTATGAAATGTTTTTGACATAGAGAAACCAATCGCGACTGGACCCAAATCACAGAAGATGGGTAAATGGAATAGATCTTGTGATGTAATTTTAGACTCTTCTCGAATATGGGTTACCAACCGTCAACTTGTCTTATACTATAATCTAAGTTATTCAAAATAAAATGTTTTCGATTGAAAATAAAAGAAGATCTATCATTTATTCGTCATTGTTTCAGCTCCCCTACCTGGAGGATATTCTTCTGGTGGTCCAACCAACGGATACTTGCCTCCATCTACTGGCGGAGGAAATGGAGGTGGCTACTCTGGTGGAGGTGGAAATGGAGGTGGCTACTCTGGCGGTGGAGGAGGAAACGGAGGAGGATATTCCAGTGGAGGTGGTAACGGAGGAAGCTATTCAGGAGGCGGAGGTGGTAATGGAGGAGGTTACTCAGGAAATGGAGGTGGTAATGGAGGAGGATATTCCAATGGGGGCGGTAACGGAGGTGGTTATTCAAACGGAGGAGGTAACGGAGGTGGTTATTCAAACGGAGGGGGCAACGGAGGGGGCAACGGAGGAGGCTATCCTTCCCCTGCAGCACCATCTCCGAGTTACGGAGCTCCACAAAGTCCACCATCCAGCAGTTACGGCTCTCCACCTTCTCCTCCATCTTCTTCTTACGGAGCACCTAATGGCGGTGGAACATTCGGAGGTTCTTTTATCAACGGTGGTTCTTCATCTATCGGTGCATCCTCTTCCTTCAGTGGTTCATTCGGTGGTGGTGGTGGCGGTAATGGTGGTTATTCTTCAGCTCCTTCTCCATCAAGTTCTTACGGAGCACCACCAGCACAAAGTTCACCACCCGCGACAAGCTATGGAACACCAGTAGCACCATCAAGACCAGCTCCTAGACCATCTTCTAGTTATGGAGCGCCCCCATCCCAGCCATCTGGTGGATATGGAGCACCACCACCAGCTCCTCCATCAGGAGGTTATGGAGCACCACCCCCATCTCCACCATCTGGAGGATATGGTGCACCACCAGCATCTCCACCATCTTCTAGTTATGGTGCTCCTCCATCACGTCCTGCTCCTAGACCTTCTTCGGGTTATGGTGCTCCTCCATCTAGACCAGCTCCATCTAGACCATCATCTTCTTATGGTAGCCCCCCAGCAGCTCCACCTTCCTCCAGTTATGGTGCTCCACCATCCAGGCCGTCTTCAAGTTATGGTGCCCCACCGTCCTCTCCGCCATCTTCCAGCTATGGTGCCCCGCCTGCAGCACCTCCTTCTTCAAGCTATGGCGCTCCACCATCACGACCATCGTCAAGTTATGGTGCTCCTCCCGCTTCCCCTCCGTCTGCAAGTTATGGAGCCCCTCCATCTAGACCATCCTCTAGTTATGGAGCACCACCAGCTTCTCCGCCTTCGTCAAGCTATGGAGCTCCACCGTCAAAGCCATCTTCCAGTTACGGAGCACCACCATCCAGTCCACCATCATCCAGTTATGGTTCTCCTAATGGAGGAGGTTTTGGAGGTTCTAGTTCCGGGGGGTATAGTGCACCGGCACCATCATCAAGCTACGGAGCACCCAAGGGAAATGGAGGTGGTGGAGGATACAGTTCATCTGGTTCGTTTGGAGGTAATGGAGGAGGTTTTGGTGGAGCACCCTCGGGAGGTTATGGTGCTCCTCCTGCATCTCCACCTAGCTCTGGTTACGGTGCTCCTCCTGCTTCACCACCAAGTTCAAGTTATGGGGCTCCCCCATCCAATGGAGGTGGTCAAAGTTACGCTAGCAACGGAGGATATTCCTACTAACATGCTCTCAATAGTGAAAAAATTGTATATAGATAGGTCTTATTATTTATTGACGAATCTGATGCAGTATTATGAGTATTTTCTGTAATTTTTTATGAAATAAAGTTTTATATGGAATTGAAATTATTTTTCTAGCGCATATGTGGAGTTGGTGGGCGAATGTAGAGAATATTGAGATAAATATTCAATTTCATCTACAATGCAACATGGACAGTTTAACGAAATCTCTATCATAATAAAGACTTTGAGAAAGCTGGATGTCAACTCGTTTTGTCACGTTTATATCCGACAAGCTCCTTCTTTCATTTATTGTGAACAACAATGATTTGAAAATAAAATTATCTCTCTCTATTCCATCAAATTCAGCACAAAATGAATCATAATAAATTTAATATTTCGTTTATTGGTGGAGTGATTATGCCAAACATTGGAGAATCCAGTTGGTGATACGATTTTAAACTTCCATTACACAGTTTCACGAAGGTGTAATTTTAGTATCCACAATAATACAATGACAGGTTTGTGTTAATGAATTTTGATAAATATAATTGACTTGTCTGTGATACCATAGATCATTCAACACTATACTACATCGTCCAATGAAATCGCTCAATTTTTGAAAACGGACCAATAGAAACAAACTGTATCTCAAAACACTCAACCTCACAGTGTTTTCACTTTTAGAAATTTGTTTTTATCAAATGCCTAATTTGCATTGGAATATTATTACGTCCGGATAGCTTTGGCCGTTGGTGGAAGTAGCGGTCGTCATGGCTACGATAAACAAGCAGTTGTTAGCACATTTGGCAGTTCTGTCAGTTTATTTTCGTATTTTACCATAAAGTAGATAAAAATGAAACGTTTTGGGAATTGTCATATTACTTCAATTGAGGAAAGTGTGAAGAAAAGTATGCCGCTTAATACAGTGAAGTCAAGATCCTACATTTGGAAACGATTTGAAGAATTCTGTGCTGCCCGGGAATACCTTGTAAATGAAAAAACAAGTTTGTCAGAGCTCAATAATATTTTGCTAGACTGGGCTTCCATTATGAAGAAAAGAGATGGATCAGACTACAAGGAAAGTGTCGCAAAAACCTTGTGAGATAATACTGCCAAACAGCTGCAAGAAAAATTCTATTCCGAATGGGGCGTTAGGTTCGATCCATTCACAGACGTGGCTTTTAAAAC
Organism: Micraspis discolor; assembly: GCA_030674115.1. Lineage (NCBI taxonomy): Eukaryota > Metazoa > Arthropoda > Insecta > Coleoptera > Coccinellidae > Micraspis > Micraspis discolor. The sequence goes on from JARTUT010001762.1 coordinate 447,752, forward strand.
GGCGCGGGATGCACGAAATGCCAAGAGGCGTATTTTGCAAGTGGACCCTGAGAAAAGAAAAGTTAGTGCCAAGTCTTTAGAGCAACACAAAAAGATGGTCAACTTATGTAAACAAGATAATCCAGACGGTTTGAACAGAAAATTTTATTTTATTGCTGCATTGGAGCTTGCTTGGCGCGGAGGAGAGGGCTCATCATTCCTAATTTCGCATTTCCAATTCGAAATTGAAAACGATGGTAATCCCACGGGCCGAATTGCCTACAATCCGATATTTTCTAAAACAAGACAAGGTGGTGCCCAAAAATGTGCGGAAACGAAATGGCTGACTCCCAATATTGAAGAAGATATTTGCCCGATGAGGTTATATAAGCTACTTGTATCCAAAAACACTGCAAACATAACCACTGAAAGACTATTCCTTACTCCATATAAGAATTGGAAATATGGTTCATGGTTCAAAAACTACCCAGTCGGTCCCAATGCGATAGCTAAATGGACAAAAGAATCGGCAGAACTGATTGGCATCAAAACAACCAAGTCGAAGATAACCAACCACTCGCATCGAGCTACTGCTGTCAGCCAATTAGCCAAAGCAGGGATTGGCTAGGAACAGCTGATAAAGATAACAGGCCATTCTTCTGCAGCGTTAGTGAAACCGTATCTCCAACTGGACCAACATCACAAAAAAATAATCACAGCCATAAGGAATGAAAAAAATGTCCTTCAAGAAACAACATCAGTATCTACTTCATCATTCGAAAATAATGCTCGTAATGTGTATAAAAATTGTACTATCAATAATTATTATTTTGAGAATAAAGATGAATAATTTGTTGTTATGCTTCTATCTGGTTATTTTTCAATAAAAAACAATTTTTTATTTCGTTTGATTTATATTGTTGAATGATCTTTCCAAATACCACACGAGATCCGAATTTTTTTTGAGTTTTTTGAAAATTATACAAATTTTATCAACAAAGTGATCCCGAAATACCACTCGCCTTCGGCTCGTGGTATTTTAAGGATAACATTGTTTCGTGAAATTTAAACGCATAATTCCCAGAAAACAATTCAAACCTCTAGTGGTATTACCCTTGATTGTATCAGGGCGAGAAACTCAACAGTAAAGAATGCAACTGTATGTAGATGTAGATATTCATTCTGGGCCTTTCAAACCAGAAATATAATTGGAGTGGAGAATTTTTCCTTGCTTGGCAGTGAAAGTGAAAAAACCCGTGGAAACGCAAAGAAAAGACGGAAGAATTTTCTGATTTAGCTGAAATATTTCAAACCATATTGCATCGACATTGTACATGAAATAATAATTCGCCTGTTCACTCTTGAATCAGTATAAACGTAATTGAGTGTTCTACAGAACAGATCTCAGTGAGGAGTCGTTGAAAAGATATTTAATTTCCACGGCGTGGTTTTTCGAAAGATCATACAATCTTTTAATTATTCATTTTTGCATACCAGCTCAATTGAAAGAGAGAAATCATGGCCAAATGAATGTCTGCGCTGCGCATAGCCATTATCACCAACCCACTGGTGCGCAGTCGCCGATTTCAGATATCCGCACACAATTACAGTTCGGCTAAATCTATCAAGTAGTTTATCAGTTCTCTTCTATTATTTTTAGTGATTCGTCCTTGTTGGCAAACTCAGAATCCCAAGAATGCACAAAATTCAGATGGAGGGTTGGGATTTCAGGACCGACAAATCTAGCAGGCGCTTGCGTAAGCTAAAGCTAAGCGTTTCTAAATACGAAAAATAAATGGCCGGGGTTATACAAGGTGTCCAGAAAGAGTATCGGATATTTGTTTTTGCGCCATATTCGGAACTCAGTCACGATGGAACAGTACTCGGGGACGCATCGCGTGCTTACGAGCGTATTATCGTAATGGTGATTCAATATTGCCATCTCACATCTCTATCGTGCGGAATATCGTACGCGCCAAGTGCATAGATCATTAGGAAATGGATCAGGATGTTCGAGAATACAGGTGCGACAGTTAAAATTCGAAACTCTGGTCGTCCTCGTACAGTTTAAGGTGAAGAAACAATTGGAGAAGTTGAGATGGCGGTTCGTCAAAATCCGTCGATGCGGACTATGGTTATCGAACAAATTTTGTGAACGGAATGCTGCAACGATTTAACAACTTCAACAACATACTGTTTAGTGACGAAGCAAATTTTCACCTCAATGGTCATGTTTATAAGCAGAATTGTCGGTACTGGGCAGTGAAGAATCCGAGCATGAATCACTCCTGCATAGCCAAAAGGTCGTAGTTTGTGCCGCTATGTCTGCTAAAAGCATGATCGGTCTTTATTTTCATGAAGATCAATGAGGTTGAGCAATTGATGTGGATAGTGGATGCTGATGAAGACAATCTCGGAAAGTAAGAAGTTGCACTCAAGAAAGATTATGGAGAAATGTAAAAATTCTTCGCAGGGAAAACGGAAAAGCGTAAATAATATCTGCAAGAAAAGCAATTCCAACAGTAAAATCGAATAAATTAACCACAATGAGGGAACATACGAAGACCCCCTTGATATAAGTAATGTTTTCAACGAGTACTACACTAAAGTGGGAGAAACTCTAGCGAAAAGGATAATGATCCCTAAAGATTATAGAAAAAATTTAGTGTGCATTCAGATCAGTATGTATTGTTAGAAATATGAAGAAAAATTGCCTAAGCCGCCGCTGGTCCGGGACCCTTAGAAAGAATGCTAATGTAAATAAACACTGGAGATGTTTATTGCCTTAAGACCGATTAGGCAGTTCCGAGAGAAACGGAACAGAGAGCATACGTCCCAGCTCAGAGATTAAAGGCCGCTGATTTTTATTCATTTTTCTTTTCATTCCATATTGGAATTATTAAATGATAACTATTACCAATTTGTTTAATTTCTAATATCAGAAGTGGGATAGTGCCTAGTGTTCACAGTGAAATTTTGTGTTTGTGTGGTCCATAAAGGAAATCATTCTCAAGAAATTTCCCAATACTGGGTGGTATCGAAAACAGGAAACACAAAAAAGTGAAAGAAAAAATATGGCTTCATCGGATGGTGATGCGACTCAAAGCTTACTGGCGGAGTTAGTCAAAGTGCTACAGTCTCAGAGGTCTGGTGAACAGGTAGATTTACCGTATTTTAAACCCGAAATTAATGAATCACATAAATGGGTGAGTTATGTTGAGACTATTAAGCATGAAGTAGGATGGTCTGATATTCAAACCTTAGCAAGGATTGGTCGTTTTTTATTAAACGAAGCAAAAAATGGTTTGAACGTTGGAATGCAGATCAGAGAGATTGGGCTACTTTCCGTATCGATTTCATTGAGGCATTCCCTCCGAAGAGAAATCTTGGTCGCATGTTAGATGAGGCGACAAAATTTTCAAGTGCTTGCGTAAACACTTATGAATCCTATGTGCATGAGAAGTCAGCGTTGTTGAACAATTAACGAGCAAACTGGTGTGGAGCCGATCGGGTAGAATTGATTGTTCATGGAATTTCTGAGTTAGAGATACGTAACGCTGCAATGAATGCTAACTGTCGCACTATTTCCGATTTACTAGTTTTCTTATCATCGTTTGTCAAAACTCCACGATTTAGCGATGGTCAGCAACGAATGATTGGACAAGACACTTCTCTCAAGCGGAAATTCCCTTTTTCCGACAAGAAATCGATGAGTAATGCCAAAATTTCTAAGAAGTGTTTCCAATGTGGTTTAATGGGACATGTTCGAAATAATTGTCGTGCTAAAAACACCAAACCCCAGTCAGAAAACAAGAACTTGCATGTCAGTGAACACGATGTTCCCAGTACATCTCGAAATACCAAGAGCTGTAGTTTTTGTGCTAGAAAAGGTCACAATGTTTCAAATTGTTTTACAAAATCGGCTATTGAAAAACGTCGAAATATTAATCTGTGTTCAACAGGAAAACCTCTCGGTTCAACAAAGATTTTCATCGATGGCCATCAATTTTGGTCACTAATTGATACCGGTGCTGACTTATCTCTCATTTCCGACAGATTTCTGCATTTATTTGAAAATAAGGTAACCTCATGTAACATTCTTTTGAAAGGGCTTACCAATGTTACTATTGAAGCAACAAAAAAATTTGTTGGTTCCACAAACCAGACCAGAGCCTTGTAACCATAACTGATCATGAAGGATCACGCATCATGCGCCGTCAACTGCCTGGAATCAACCGGGTTGCTGAAGGTTTCAGTTCCGAAATCACTGAGGTCGATGTACCTGCAGATTATCGAAATGATCTTCAGATACTTCTTCGAGATTTTAGTGGCATGATAACAACTGGAAATAAAGTAGGTGCGGTCAAAAATGTAAGCCTTCAGATACGGTTAACAAAGGATACCGTGGTCGTCCGTAATCCTTACCGTTTATCTACTACCGAAAGAGAAGCATTCGTGAAATCACAGAAGATTTGATGGCGAACAGCATTATACGACCTAGTGAATCGCCGTTTGCAAGTCCTGTAATATTGGTCAGAAAAAAGGATACATCATTCAGGATGTGTGTTGACTATCGCGAACTCAACCGGATTACAGTTAAGGACCGATTTCCATTACCATTGATCGAGGATCAATTAGATAGGCTAGGAAAAGGCCGCTATTTCACGTCTTTGGATATGGCTTCCGGGTTCCACCAAATACCGATACATGAGGAATCCATTCAAAAGACTGCATTCGTGACACCCGATGGTCACTTTGAATACCTTCGAATGCCCTTCGGACTTGCCAATGCACCAGCTGTGTTCCAGAGAGCTGTTAATCTAGCTCTTGGAAATTTGAAGGATAATATTGCATTGGTCTACCTGGACGACATTCTAATTCCTAGTGTCACCCCCGAAGAAGGTCTCGGTCACCTTAGACGAGTTCTAGAAGCACTTAGTTCAGCAGGGTTTTCCCTAAACATAAGAAAGTGTCATTTCCTTCAATTCAGCCTTGAATACCTCGGTAGAGAAATATTGGGTGAGGGCGAACGACCCGGAAAAGCCAAAATAGAAGCGCTGATGAAGTCACCAATTCCTGAAAACGTCAAGCAAGTTCGTCAGTTTATGGGTCTCGCAGGATATTTCCGAAAATTCGTCCCAGAGTTCGCTAGTAGAACTGCATGTATAACTCGTTTGACAAAGCAAGGAGTACCTTTTCATTGGGAAAAAGAGCAAGAGGAAGCAAGAAGATATGTCGTCGATCGTTTAACGTCAAGACCACTACTCGTTGTGTATGACCCTGAAGCACCAACAGAGTTGCACACTGATGCTAGCAGTATTGGATATGGTGCTATTCTTATACAAAAACGTGAAGACCAGCCAAGAGTTGTCGCATATTTCAGCAAAAGAACAACAGACAGAGAAGCCAAGTACCACTCTTACGAGTTGGAAACGCTTGCCATAGTTCAAGCACTCAAGCACTTCCGAACTTATCTGCTTGGGATAAAATTCACAATTATCACCGATTGTAATTCAGTTAAAGCAACCGCAACTAAGAAAGATCTTATTCCTCGAATAGCTCGTTGGTGGGCCTATTTTCAAGATTTTGATTTTGAGATAAAATACCGAAAACGATTCAATCTTCCACATGTAGATTATCTGAGTCGGAATCCAGTGAACACAATTCGTCGAATTTCGCATAACAACTGGTCTTATATCGAACAGAAAGGGAACGAAGAAGTTAAGAACTTGATGGAAAAACTGAAGAATGGAGATCTCGATTCGAATCAGTTCACAGAAAAAGATGGGATGCTGTACCATAAAAAGCTGAATCCCGATGAAACGATTAATCTGCAGTGGTATGTTCCAAGACAAAGCCGTTTAGGGTTATTACGCATTTTCCATGACGAGCAGTGTCATGTCGGCAATGACAAGACCTACCATTCGATTGCTGAACACTTTTGGTTCCCTCAAATGAGAAACTTCATTAAATGCTACATCAAGCATTGCGTAATATGCGCAGTAAAGAAAACTAGAACTGGGCCTTTACAAGGTTACATTAACCCGGTAGAGATTCCGAAAGAACCGTTTCACACCTTGCATTCAGATTGCTTAGGGCCGTTACCTATGTCGACCGACGGTTACAAGCATATTTTAGTTATGGTTGATGCCTTCACCAAGTATTGCATTTTGATGCCGATGAAAACTGTAACCACCGCAGAAACTCGTGAAAAATTAGAGAATATGTTAGCATTGTTTGGAACTCCTAAACGAATTATAATGGATGCTGCTACATCGTTCAAAAACACAACATTTCCGAAGTATCTGGAGCAATGGGGTATTGAACATCACTTTGTTACACCTGACATACATAGAGGAAATGGACAGGTCGAACGCTATATGATAACCGTTCGTAACTTATTGAGGATTGAAACTCAAGTAAAAGCAGAATGGCCGAGTGGTTTATGGAAAATCCAGCTTGTTCTCAACACAACTGTGCAGAAATCGACCAGTTCGACCCCACTACAATTGCTCTTGGGAATCCAAGGATCGACACCATTGATACAGGCATTATTGAAAAATGTGTCAAAAGATCTGACTCCAATACGAAACAGAAATTTAGATAGACAAAGGGTGGCAGAAAGACTGCCTTCAACTTGCAATCTCGATAATGTTAACAAGAGGAGAAGAGATAAAGTTCAGTACTCGCCAGGTGACTTCGTGCTGATGCATCGTGATTCTCAGATGCATATCAGTAAGAGCGATTATGAGTTTCTTGGTCCATACGAGGTGGTGAATTGCCTGAATAATGGACGCTATGAAATTAAGAAGGTTGGCACAAATATCATAACCAAAGCTGCCAAAGAACAGCTCCGACGATGGCCAGTGCAATGGGCTTTGAACGTTGACATGAATGAAGTATTAAATTTTCTTGAGTCAGAAGAATTTGCGGAAAATGAAGGTTAGTGAACTAACAGCGTTGCTGTTATTTCATTTTGATTGGTCTCTGCTCCATGCGTGACAGAGCCAAGTGATGGCTGAGGTCATCACAGGTACAATTTCAATTTTTGATCGGTCTCTGCTCCATGCGTGACAGAGCCAAGTGGTGGCTGAGGTCATCACAGGTAAAATTTAAATTTTTGATTAGTCTCTGCTCCATACGTGACAGAGACGAGTGATGGCTGAGGTCATCGCAGGTATAATTTCAATTTTTGATTGGTCTCTGCTCCATGCGTGACAGAGCCAAGTGATGGCTGAAGTTATCACATGTACAATTTCAATTTTTGATTGGTCTCTGCTCCATGCGTGACAGAGCCAAGTGATGGCTGAGGTTATCACAGGTACAATTTCAAGTTTTGATTGGTCTCTGCTCCATGCGTGACAGAGCCAGGTGATGGCTGAGGTTATCACATGTACAATTTCAATTTTTGATTGGTCTCTGCTCCATGCGTGACAGAGCCAAGTGATGGCTGAGGTTATCACAGGTACAATTTCAATTTTTGATTGGTCTCTGCTCCATGCGTGACAGAGCCAAGTGATGGCTGAGGTTATCACAGGTATAATTTTAATTTTTGATTGGTCTCTGCTCCATGCGTGACAGAGCCAGGTGATGGCTGAGGTTATCACATGTACAATTTCAATTTTTGATTGGTCTCTGCTCCATGCGTACAGAGCTAAGTGATGGCTGAGGTTATCACAGATACAATTTTAATTTTTGATTGGTCTCTGCTCCATGCGTGACAGAGCCAAGTGATGGCTGAGGTTATCACAGGTACAATTTCAATTTTTGATTGGTCTCTGCTCCATGCGTGACAGAGCCAAGTGATGGCTGAGGTTATCACAGGTATAATTTTAATTTTTGATTGGTCTCTGCTCCATGCGTGACAGAGCCAAGTGATGGCCGAGGTCATCACAGGTACAATTTCAATTTTTGATTGGTCTCTGCTCCATGCGTGACAGAGCCAAGTGATGGCTGAGGTCATCGCAGGTATAATTTCAATTTTTGATTGGTCTCTGCTCCATGCGTGACAGAGCCAAGTGATGGCTGAAGTTATCACATGTACAATTTCAATTTTTGATTGGTCTCTGCTCCATGCGTGACAGAGCCAAGTGATGGCTGAGGTTATCACAGGTACAATTTCAATTTTTGATTGGTCTCTGCTCCATGCGTGACAGAGCCAAGTGATGGCTGAGGTTATCACAGGTACAATTTCAATTTTGATTGGTCTCTGCTCCATGCGTGACAGAGCCAAGTGATGGCTGAGGTTATCACAGGTATAATTTTAATTTTTGATTGGTCTCTGCTCCATGCGTGACAGAGCCAAGTGATGGCCGAGGTCATCACAGGTACAATTTCAATTTTTGATTGGTCTCTGCTCCATGCGTGACAGAGCCAAGTGATGGCTGAGGTTATCACAGGTACAATTTAAAATTTTTGATTGGTCTCTGCTCCATGCGTGACAGAGCCAAGTGATGGCTGAGGTTATCATAGGTATAATTTTAATTTTTGATTGGTCTCTGCTCCATGCGTACAGAGCCAAGTGATGGCTGAGGTTATCACAGGTATAATTTTAATTTTTGATTGGTCTCTGCTCCATGCGTGACAGAGCCAAGTGATGGCTGAGGTTATCACAGGTATAATTTTAATTTTTGATTGGTCTCTGCTCCATGCGTACAGAGACAAGTGATGGCTGAGGTTATCACAGGTATAGTTTTAATTTTTGATAGGTCTCTGCTCCATGCGTACAGAGCCAAGTGATGGCTGAGGTTATCACAGATACAATTTAAATTTTTGATTGGTCTCTGCTCCATGCGTGACAGAGCCAAGTGATGGCTGAGGTCATTGCAGATGTAATTTAGAATTGATGAGTCTTATTTTGGCAAGTTATTGCAGTACCTACTAGTGTAGTAGGTTGAAGTATTCTGGTACTATCAGGAAGGATAGAGTTTGTTTTTGTAATTTTTCAGATGAATTGGCAACTGAAGAGGGTGCCGAGAGCGTCACCCCGGTCAGGAAGGCCGTGTTAGAAATATGAAGAAAAATTGCCTAAGCCGCCGCTGGTCCAGGACCCTTAGAAAGAATGCTAATGTAAATAAACACTGGAGATGTTTATTGCCTTAAGACCGATTTGGCAGTTCCGAGAGAAACGGAACAGAGAGCATACGTCCCAGCTCAGAGATCAAAGGCCGCTGATTTTTATTCATTTTTATTTTCATTCCATATTGGAATTATTAAATGATAACTATTACCAATTTGTTTAATTTCTAATAGTATTTATTTCCGGCGGAAGAAAGAGAACTATGCAACACTATAAGATCACTGAAGGATAAAAAGTCTCCTGGCGAAGACGGTATTAGAACGGAAACATTGAAGCAAATCACAGAAGAAATTAAAAAACCTCTCACTTATATTGTTAATAGGGTCTTTGAAACGGGAGTTTTCCCTGATATTTTGAAGATTGGCTTGGTGAAACCACTTTTCAAGGCTGGGATAAAAACAGAAATGTCTAACTACAGGCCCATATCGTTAATATCAAATATAGGCAAAATTATAGAAAAAATCATGAGAAACCGACTATTGAGCTTCTTGAACAAAAACAGAGTACTGAGTGACAGGCAGTATAGATTCAGAGAGGGATGTCGACCGAAGATGCAATTTTGAAATTAACTTCGGATATCTATGAATCATTAGAGAAAAACTCCGGTGATCTGTGTTTTTGCGGATCTTTCTAAAGCGTTCGATACTGTCTGTAATGAAAAGCTATTGGAAAAGCTCCAGGCATACGGAAGCCGAGGTAATGCTTTTATACTTTTGAAGAGTTACCTTTCAGACAGAAAGCAAAAAGTTTGCATAGACGGTACCATCGGTGAAGCCAGAACAGTCAAGTATGGTATCCCGCAAGGAACTGTGCTAGGTCCTACTTTGTTTACAATATATGTAAATAGTTTACTCCACTTGAATACTAAGGGTACTGTCTTGAGTTCCGCTGATGATACAGCAATATTATACAGGGTCTTTCACGAGGAACCTCGCCCATATTTATACGGAAACTACTGAACGTATTTTCATGAAATTCAGCACTTATAAGTATTTCACGATGCTGATGAAATCTAAAATATTTTCAAGGCATGAGCACCTCCGGTTTTTCCGGAAATGACGTCAACTTCCGTTTTTCAAATTAGAACACCATTTTTTTATTGCAGAAATAGATTCCTTAGAAAATTTCAAGTTATTTCGATGTAACGTTTCTCAGTTTTGGTTGGAAAATTCGCTGATGATACAGCAATATTATATAGAAACTAGTAAGCGGGTAGATCAATAGGCCCGTAGATCCATAGACCCGTAGATCCATAGGCCAGTAGTTCAATAGGTCAGTAGTTCAATTGGCCCATGGATCAATATAAACCATAGATCAATATAGACCGCAGATCAATAGGGCCCATACATCAATGAAGCGCGCAGAAACACGAAACACGTCAAATTACCCGTTGAAAGCGAAAGAGCTAGAAAGAACTGGAAAAAACACGGAGAAACGCGAAAAAACACGAAGGAATCCGAAGAAACACGAAAGAAACCGAAGTTATACGAAAGAAACCGAAATTACACGAAACATCGCGAGAAAACACGAAAGAACACCAAGTAACACAAAAAATCTAAAGGAACCTGAAAAAAACCCGAAACACAAAAGTACTTGTAAATTGCACACCCCGTATATCACCCGACCGTAAACTTATTGTAAATTGCACACCCTGTATGACATTTTATCGAAATCCGCTCCCATTCGCGAGAAAACTTGAAGGAGAATGCATATGAGACACTCAGTATACAATTGATTAGCAGTGAAAAAAAAAACCAATAGAATATCGTTGTAACTCCATCTTTTCGAGTTCAGTAATTACCACGAAGGAAGTATCAAAATTATTCTATGGAGCTCCTATGTAACACCCCGTATATGTTTCGAAGATAATTTTTCCGTAAAAAAACCCGAAGGAACACAAAAAACTTGAAAAAACTTGAGAGCGCGCAAAAAAACAGAAGAACTTGTAAAGTGCTCACCCCGTATATCACCCGATCGCAAATTCATTGTAAATCGCACACCCTGTATGACATTTTACCGAAATTAGCTTTCACACGTGAAAAAACATGATGAAAAATGCATATGGGACACCCAGTATATAATTGATTTGCAGTGGGTGCTTTCATCATAAGAAACAAACCGAAAGAATATCGTTTTAACTCTATCGTTTCAAGTTCGGTGCATTCCACGAAGAAAGAACCCGACGAAACACGGAAAAACTTGAAAGAACCCGAAGTAGCACAAAATCAACGAAAGCGCGCAAAAAAACTCGAAGGAAAGCTTAAAACCCCGAGGGAGCACAAAAAACCGAAAGCGTGCAAAAAATAATGAAAGAACTTTTAAATTGCACACCCTGTATATCAATCGATCGCGAAATCATTGTTAATAGCACACCCTGTATGGGATTTCATTGAATTAAGCTCCCTTACGCGGAAAAGCACAAAAGCTGGAGAAAAACTCTGGTGAATGTCAGCGCTACTCAGATCTGACACCCTGTATATGAATCGAATATATTTTATCGAATTAAGATCCAAAAACTCCCGAAACAACACAAAAACTCGAATTTGCGCAAAAAAATCAAATTAACTTGTAAATTGCACACCCCGTATATCACCCGATCGCAAATTCATTGTGAATCGCACACCCTGTATGACATTATACCGAAATCAGCTCCCACTCGCGAGAGAACTTGAAGAAAAATGCATATGGGACACCCCGTATATAATTGATTCGCAGTGGGTGCTTTCTTCATAAAAAACAAACCGAAAGAATATCGTTTATAACTCTATCGTTTCGAGTTCAGTGCATTCCACCAAGAAAGAAACCGACCAAATATGAAAAAACGCGGAAAACATGATAGAACCCTAAGTAACACGAAATCTCTCGAAGAAAGAATCTGGTGAAAATCAGTGCTTTCCATAAGCACAGCCTGTATAGCGATTTTTTCGAGATAGCACAGCCTGTATAGCGATTCATCGCGATCTGTGTGCATTCTTCAAGGACGAAAATGAATTAGCGCGAAAATAGAGCCTGAAATGACGATTTTCAAACGCATATTTGAGGTGTTTTTCTTGCGATTCACGAAAAGTGGTAGGTATCTAGAGATTCGGAATCTCCTGTAGATTCTTATTCGAGTGCTAGGACGGCGCAAAAAATCTTCGACCGCCCATATCGAGCGAAAAATTGATGCCGTATTTTCAAATTTGGAGCTCGCGTTCGGCTATCATCGGAATCGTATGAGAAACTATGACACTTCTGATCGAAATATCGAGTAAATTGCCGAATTTCGAATGAAGAATTCGCGGCCTTATATCGCTACTTGGATATGAAAATTGGTACCCAGAGATGGGGAATTTCCTCAAGTTTCATTTTCTACCGCCGAAAATGCGTTTAGAGGCTCGAGGGGCCCGCACTGAGCGAAAGCATCATGGGTAATTTTGACGTTTCGCGGGGCTGGCGAAACTAAAAATTGCCGTTTTACTTACGGGATTTTAGCCTAGAAATAGGGGGGCTCCGGAGTTCTAATGGGTTCTAAGGAAACCGGACGTCCTCGCTCTCGGAATATGTGGCGAGTCCGGGACGCTGGGCGTTGCGGCTTCGGAGCCTATTTCCTTTTTTCTGAGGCACTTTAGGCGATTTCGCGAAAATGACGTTTTTCGCGATTTTCTTTCGAAAATTTCGGGCACTTTAAGAGCGCCCGGAGGGGGTTTCGGGGTCACTTCTCCTAGAGGAGGATTCGCCTTTTCGATCTGTTTTAAGATTCCCTCTCGAGCGGCCCTGCGGGCCGCAAGGAAAGCTGCGCTTTCCGGGTCCCTCACGGGACCACCTGTCAAAATTTTCTGTGGTCCCCGATCTTATTACTTTATTATATAGACTAGTAAGCGGGTAGATCAATAGGCCCGTAGATCCATAGGCCAGTAGTTCAATTGGCCCATGGATCAATATAGACCATAGATCAATATAGACCATAGATCAATAGGGCCCATACATCAAAGAAGCGCCCAGAAACACTAAACACGTCAAAAACCCCATTAAAGCCAAAAAAAAAAAAAGTATTGGAAAAAAACACGAAGAAACGCAAAAAAATACGGAAGAATCCGAAGAAAGACGAAAAACCGAAGTCACACGAAAGAAACCGAAATTACACGAAACAACGCGAGAAAACACGAAAGAACACCAAGTAACACAAAAAATCTAAAGGAACCTGAAAAAAACCCGAAACACAAAAGTACTTGTAAATTGCACACCCCGTATATCACCCGATCTTAAACTTATTGTAAATTGCACACCCTGTATGACATTTTATCGAAATCCGCTCCCGTTCGCGAGAAAACTTGAAGGAGAATGCATATGAGACACTCAGTATACAATTGATTAGCAGTGAAAAAAAAACCAAAAGAATATCGTTGTAACTCCATCTATTCGAGTTCAGTAATTACCACGAAGGAAGTATCAAAATTATTCTATGGAGCTCCTATGTAACACCCCGTATATGTTTCGAAGATAATTTTTCCGTAAAAAAACCCGAAGGAACACAAAAAACTTGAAAAAACTTGAGAGCGCGCAAAAAAAAAAAGAACTTGTAAAGTGCTCACCCCGTATATCACCCGATCGCAAATTCATTGTAAATCGCACACCCTGTATGAAATTTATCGAAATTAGCTTTCACACGTGTGAAAAACATGATGAAAAATGCATATGGGACACCCAGTATATAATTGATTTGCAGTGGGTGCTTTCATCATAAGAAACAAACCGAAAGAATATCGTTTTAACTCTATCGTTTCAAGTTCGGTGCATTCTACGAAGAAAGAACCCGACGAAACACGGAAAAACTTGAAAGAACCCGAAGTACCAAGAATGAACGAAATATATCCAAAGGAACCGAAAAACCCCGAAGGAGCACAAAATCACCGAAAGCGCGCAAAAAAACTCGAAGGAAAGCTTAAAACCCCGAAGGAGCACAAAAAACCGAAAGCGTGCAAAAATAATGAAAGAACTTTTTAAATTGCACACCCTGTATATCAATCGACCGCGAAATCATTGTTAATGGCACACCCTGTATGAGATTTCATTGAATTTAGCTCCCTTACTCGGAAAAACACGAAAGCTGGAGAAAAACTCTGGTGAATGTCAGCGCTACTCAGATCTGACACCCTGTATATGAATCGAATATATTTTATCGAATTAAGACCCAAAACACCCCGAAACAACACAAAAACTCGAATTTGCGCAAAAAAATCAAATTAACTTGTAAATTGCACACCCGTATATCACCCGATCGCAAATTCACTGTGAATCGCACACCCTGTATGAAAAATGCATATGGGACACTCCGTATATAATTGATTCGCAGTGGGTGCTTTTTTCATAAAAAACAAACCGAAAGAATATCGTTTATAACTCTATCGTTTCGAGTTCAGTGCATTCCACCAAGAAAGAAACCGACCAAATACGAAAAAACGCGGAAAACATGATAGAACCCTAAGTAACACGAAATCTCTCGAAGAAAGAATCTGGTGAAAATCAGTGCTTTCCATAAGCACAGCCTGTATAGCGATTTTTTCGAGATAGCACAGCCTGTATAGCGATTCATCGTGATCTGTGTGCATTCTTCAAGGACGAAAATGAATTAGCGCGAAAATAGAGCCTGAAATGACGATTTTCAAACGCATATTTGAGGTGTTTTTCTTCCGATTCGTGAACCGCGGGTGCTGTCTAGAGATTCGGAATCTCCTGTAGATTCTTAATCGAGCACTTCGAAGGCGCAAAATGTCTTTCAGCGCCCATATCGAGCGAAAATTTGATGCCGTATTTTCAAATTTGGAGCTCGCGTTCGGCTATCATCGGAATCGTATGATAAATTGTGACATTTTGACTCATTTCACCGTAAAAATTGCCGAATTTCGAATGAAGAATTCGCGGCCTTATCTCGCTACTTGGATATGAAAATTGGTACCCAGAGATGGGGAATTTCCTCAAGTTTCATTTTCTACCGCCGAAAATGCGTTTAGAGGCTCGTAGCGCTCGCACGAATCGAAAGCATCATGGGTGATTTTGACGTTTCGCGGGGCTGGCGAAACTAAAAATTGCCGTTTTACTTACGAAATTTTAGCCTAGAAATAGGGGGGCTCCGGAGTTCTAATGGGTTCTAAGGAAACCGGACGTCCTCGCTCTCGGAATATGTGGCGAGTCCGGGACGCTGGGCGTTTCGGCTTCGGAGCCTATTTCCTTTTTTCTGAGGCACTTTAGGCGATTTCGCGAAAAACGTCATTTTCGCGATTTTCTTTCGAAAATTTCGGGCACTTTAAGAGCGCCCGGGGCGGGTTTCGGGGTCGCTTCTCCTAGAACAGGATACGCCTTTTCGATCTGTTTTAAGATTCCCTCTCGAGCGGCCCTGCGGGCCGCAAGGAAAGCTACGCTTTCCGGGTCCCTAACGGGACCACCTGTCAAAATTTTCTGTGGTCCCCGATCTTATTACTTTATTATATAGACAAATCGTGGAATTCGCTAAAGGAGGAGGCAGAACAAGATATGAAAGACATTAAAGAGTGGTTCGAATATAATCTACTTACCTTGAACGTTGAGAAAACCAAATACATTCCTTTTTCTTCATACACTACTGGCTTACCTAACCTAGGACCATTCATTTTGAGTGATACAGTAACTATTATAGACTGCCAATCAGTCAAATATTTGGGAATAATCATCGACAAGCATCTCCGGTAGGATGTTCATGTTAATAGCTTGGTGAACATGGTCAGAGGGTTGCTGGCCAAATTTAAAATCTTAAGAGAGTATTTGGATGTTAACCACTTGAAAATTGAGTATTATTCATTGGTGGAAAGCTTGTTGGAATATGGTATTTCAGGCTGGGGCGGGGTTGCGAATATCCACTTGGAGAAGGTACATGTTATACAAAAGTGGATTTTGAAGATAATGTACAACAAAGATATAAGATATCCCAGTGATGCAATTTATGAAAATAATCGAATATATGACGCAAGACAACTATTTGCTTATAGGATTCTGGTGAATATATACAGACGAAAGATACCAATACAGTCAATCAATCACGGATATGATACTAGGAACAAAGAGTTCAGAGTAGTCATGGATAAATGTGAGAAAGCTATGGGTCAGCGCAGCTGCAGATACATAGTTTTAAAGTTGTATAATTATCTTCCCAAAGACTTGAAAAAATTAAGAAATATTTACCAATATAAAAAAGCTGTGGCTGTGGTCAGAAGATCGTCGGGTGTTTTATAGTGTGGTGAATGCATGTTTGACATTTTGATTATGATTCAATGTCGGATGCGACACATGACATACTGCATTTTTCCCGAAATGTGATATTTACTGGCTAAATGTGTGAAATTGACCGAGGTTTTATGCTTTCCCGAGATGTGATACTTACCGGCTCAGGATGAGGAAATTTATCCACACAAAGTGTGATATTTGTTACCCGAAATGTGATGTGACTACCCAAAAATGTTAGATTTTACCCTACTGATATGTGAGATATACATGACTAGACAATTATATTGTTAGTATGGAGTTGGCTGTGCACACCAGGAGAAGATAATTAAAATCAACGGGTGGTACTTCAGTGTGTTTTATTTTGTGTCAAAAACCAAGCGCTTTCGGTCTATTTATGTTAGACCATCATCAGGGTTCTTCCTGGAAGGGCATACAAACGTTTAACATAACATATAAATAAAATGAGTAGTAGTTACCCGTCCAGAAAACCATCACAAGGTCAGCAAGCAAGCGAAATCTTCTTGCAACATAAATGGAGCACTCTCCAATCAAAATCAGTCTTACAATTATATAAATTACAATCCATGTGAACGACGAAATTAAGGAAGAAAACAACAATCATCAATGACAAAATAACATAACCTCAAGAAAACACACAAAGAGAATCTCGACCATCGATATAATATAATGTAGGTCCGCAGTAGGAAGGCCTGAAATAAGTCATAGGCGTAGTAATCTTTAGGGGGGTCTAGAATTCATCATCGAAAAAATCTTTTCTAGGACATTATCAAATCTTTCTCTCTTTCATTATCTCCCGAGTAACATGTGAAAACAATCAACATGTGGGAATACATGAAAAACACTTCAAGAGTCACATCAGGTGCTTAAATAAAGGGGTAAAATCATTATTCAAGTTTAAGTTTACTTGGGTGTTTGCACAATTTTTATTTGAATTCAGCTCGCGTGTTATCTCAATGTCCTCAAGAAGGTTTATTTTTATGTCGTATCTATTTGTCGTGAGTCTGTGGAGGATCTTGGAATTGTGGTTTGGGCTGAAGGAATGGCCCGTAAATTTCAGATGGTGACCAAATGCTGATGAGTTAGGTCTTTTCAGGTGTTCTTTTATTCTGA
The DNA here is from genome assembly GCA_030674115.1 of Micraspis discolor. Taxonomy (NCBI): domain Eukaryota; kingdom Metazoa; phylum Arthropoda; class Insecta; order Coleoptera; family Coccinellidae; genus Micraspis; species Micraspis discolor. Next base: position 465,180 of record JARTUT010001762.1, read on the forward strand.
CTTCCAATTTTCTCCTCGTCTGTCCGACATATGAGACGTCACAATCGTTGCATCCTAGCCTGTAGATGCCACTACATTGTAATTTTTCTATCCGATCCTTAGAGTTGCATAAGATGTTACCTAAGGTGAAAGGATTAGAACAAGAGATCTTCACTCCCTCACAGGAAGTCTCAAGGGTGCGTGAAATGGTGTTGGAGAAGAATCCCAAATAGGGAAGGGAGAAGTTATTATTATTATTATTATTAATACAAATACAAGAGTTGAGACATAAGTCTATAAACTCAAAAGAAATATAAATTGAAAATTAAAATGTTCACATACTGAATAAAAATATGAAACCATGACAAATTAAATAAAACTACTAATTAACGGCTCTCCATCTGTCGTAGGAATTCTTGAAACAGTTGACCGAAGCGGCTCCAACAATCTCAGGCGGCAAACGATTCCAGGTGTCAAACACTCTATTAGAGAGGAAGTTTTGGCGTTGTGATGTTCTAAAGCTCTCTTTCGAAAGCTTATATCTATGTCCCCTAAGATGGCCTGAATTCAACTTAAACATACCGTTGATCCCATCTCCAAAATGTCCTCGCAATGATCGGTAAGTCAGGAGCAAATCCCCTCTCTCGCGTCTCGCGGAAGCTGGTTAGTTTGAATATTTCCAGTCGACGCGTATAAGATGGTCTATCAAGCCCATAGGGAAAACGAGTCATCCACCTCTGAACAGACTCAAGCATGGATGCATCGCGCACCGTGGATGGCGACCAGACCGGACCGACATACTCCAGGATGGGCCTCACATATGTGGTAAGAAGGGTCCGAATAGTATTAACATCACCGCCCTTGAACATTTTGTAAATACAGTATGCTGATCGCTTAGCCTTTGCACATACATAAGAAATATGTTCGGACCACTGCAGATCCTCGGTGATCACCAGGCCCAGATCACAGTGACTGGCCACCACCTTCATGGGTTCACCATCAAGGTAATATGTCATACGCGGATTTTGTCTCCCAATATGAAGGACGCAGCACTTTTCCATACTCAGGGGTAACCCCCACTCATTACACCACTCACAGATAACATCCAGATCACACTATCTCAAGTTTGAGTCAAGAGGTCCAGAATGATATGCTAAATCCTGTCTTGTTCTACGCAATATGTTGTTACGGAGTTGGTCAACCAGACCTGGGTCGTATCCATTGTTGAAGGCTATCTGTTTTATAATATTAAATTCTTTCTGTCTGTTTACTTCGGAGAGGGGCACATTGAGGGCCCTGTGGGTATAACAGCGCAAGGAAGCCAATTTGTGACTATATGGATGGTGAGAGTGTGCTGGAATGATATGATCTGTTTGTGTATGTTTCCTATATATTTCGAATTCAAGGAAACCATTATCTGGTCTGGTGATGGAGAGGTCAAGAAAATTCAACCTTTTATCGACCTCCAATTCGAGGGTGAAAGTGATATCAGGGTGAATATTATTAATGAAACTTAGTAAGTTGTGGGCATCATCATTGGAACCGTCCAATATGACAAAAATGTCATCAACGTATCTGTACCAGCGAACTATGTTAGTACATCTGTTCATGATGGGTGTCTCGAATTCTTTCTCGAGAAAGAGGTCAGCCAAAAGGGATGACAAAGGACAGCCCATGGCCAATCCATCGATTTGTCTGTAAAATATCTTGTTGAAGACGAAAAAATCCTGAGACAGAGCGAACTTCAGCAAGGTAAGTATGTCGGTAATATCAGGTTGGGGGACACTAAACTCATGAAGAAGGTCAGAGACAAGAGGGATGCAATCATTTCTGGGAACAGAAGTGAACAAATTACAAACGTCAAAGGAAAGTAGAATGTAATTGTCCCTCATATCAACATCGCGCAACTTACTGGCGAGGTCAGCTGAGTTCATGGCAGAATACTTGGGTTTATAGTTAGTTATACTCTTTATAAGGTGGTTCAGAAAGGAAGACAGGGCATAAGTTGGGGTGTGGGAGAAGGAGACCACTGGTCTGATTGGTATTTCCGGCTTGTGGATTTTAGGCAACCCATATAATCTAGGCATGCTTGGGTTACAAGGTAAAATATTTTGTTTATTGTGCTGAATGAGAAAGTTCTCACATAAACGCTTATATGTTTTTGTCTTATTCATGAATTTATTTAGAGGGTTGATGTTAAGTTTTTCGAATCTGTTTGATTGGAGGAAACTTTCCACTTTGGAGATATACTCTGTTTTGTTCAAAATCACCAAACAATTGCCCTTATCTGCTTTTGAAATTATCAAGTCATTTTCTGAAACCTTAATTTTTATGTCTTTAAGTATACGGGAAAATTTGTTATTTTTGAACCTATCGTATTCATTACGTTTGTTATTAAGAAAAAATGTTAGATGAGGGATCTCTTGAAGTCGATGTCGTCAGACAAGCATTCAATCACATAATCAACATGTATAGAAAAATTCTGAAGGGTTCTGTCGTCCATTCTACCAAAAGTACAGAACTTGAGTCCCTGTGAAAGAAGTTCAAGCTCAGATGGTGTAAACTGTGTATGCGACAAATTCTTGATCCTAGCGTGGAAGGTGTGGTCTGTGAATTTCTGTGCTCTCGAGTGTTCAGTGTTATTCCTAGCGTAGGTCAGTCTTGTTAGTTTATCTCTAAGCTTTTTGTGTTTCAAGGATCTATGGAAAATGACTGCATCTGCACATTCATTAAGAAGGTCTTGTAGAATGTTGTATTCTAAAGTGTGAACTAGCTGGTCATACAGTATTTTCATGTCAACGTTCAACCTGTTCAGTTTGGCATAATGTCTATTGATCGCCTTTCTTTGGATTCTCCTTTCGACTTTAACTCTGATGTTATGGGGTACAAGCTCTCGCCACCGCTAACCTGCGATAATTATCAGCCATGACTATTGTACAATAGAGGATAGTATGGAGTTGGCTGTGCACACCACGAGAAGATAATTTAAATCAACGGGTGGTACTTCAGTGTGTTTTATTTTGTGTCAAAAACCAAGCGCTTTCGGTCTATTTATGTTAGACCATCATCAGGGTTCTTCCTGGAAGGGCATACAAACGTTTAACATAACATATAAATAAAATGAGTAGTAGTTACCCGTCCAGAAAACCATCACGAGGTCAGCAAGCAAGCGAAATCTTCTTGCAACATAAATGGAGCACTCTCCAATAAAAATCAGTCTTAAAATTATATAATAATAATAATAATAATAATAATAATAATAATAATAATAATAATAATAATAATAATAATAATAATAATAATAATAATAATAATAATAATAATAATAATAATAATAATAATAATAATAATAATAATAATAATAATAATAATAATAATAAAACATTTATAAGACCTTACAAAAAGCCACCATACTCAACACATGCCACATGGTTAGAAAATTCCTTGACACAGATATATAGTAGACGTCTTTACATGTTCATAGGCATTCTATATCTTGGTAATTTTTACCCGATATAGAGAAGCCTTTACCCAAAAGAAGGAGAAAAATAAATAAATGGATAATAATAATAATAATAATAATAATAATAATAATAATAATAATAATAATAAGAGAGTTTATTAGTGAAAAGCCTTATAAACTCTGAAACAAACTGAGAGTTATCCTATTGATAACTGTGTCCAGCTTATTCAACTAAAATAACATTTGTAAATACCCATATACTGTATATAAATAAACGAAATAAAAAACAACTTAAGTATCCCCTCTGTGTCGCTTTCAGTAATTTATGTCTTCATCGGTGCTATATCGTCTTCATCGGTAATACAATGTCCAAATCGGCAATATAATGTCCTAATCGTTAATACCTGCAAGTTATTTAATTTTCGTCTTCCAAGATTTGATGTGATCCCACCCCATGGAGTGAGTGGCGTAGGTATTCATTTATACACTCAAATTTACTCAATTCGAGTTTATTATCTTATGGATCCTAGATCGGTCTTCCTCAATTAGCCATAATTTTATTCCTTTCTTGAATTTTGTCTCATCTCGGGTTTCTCTCAGCGTCTTCGGTACAATGGAGTAAATTCTTGAAGCTATATATGCACAACATCTCTGGCCAATTGTCTTCATTGCTCTTGTTCTTTCATAAGTTTGTTGTTTTTCTCTAAAAGTGTATTTGTGTTCCTTCAACCTCACTGATATTTTATTCTGGTGAACCCTCAGGATAATTTGTTGGGCATATATCTGTCTGATATCTAATGATTTAGAAATCTCGTAGATTTCAGAACTTGGGAAAGTAATTTTTTTCCATACATTATTTTCAAGATACACTTCTGAACGATGTCCACACTCTTCTTGTGCACATCAAAAACACCTCCCCATCCTATTATTCCATATGATAGCTGTGATTGGACTAATGCAGCGTAAAGAATACGCATGTGTTTTACAGAATTTATTGATTTTCTAATATATCTGAATCTATATAGGATCCCTCTCAGTTTTCTTGTGAGGTAAGTCATGTGTTTATCCCATTTAAGATGTTGATCGATAATGATACCTAGATATTTTGTAGATTGCGTGGCTGGAATGTGCAATCTATCATTTATCTGTAGATCTCCCAATTTTGGCTGCCCTGTTTCATTTGAGGAAAATGTTATGTACTTGATTTTCTCAGAGTTAACGGTGAGTTTATTCAATTGGAGCCACTTCGACAATGTACTCAAATCATCTGTTGCCCTCCGCTTCAGTTCCTCCCATGTTTCACCATCATACAGAGCTATTGTATCGTCTGCGAAGCCAATAACCTCACCTGTGCTGCTCAATTCGAACAAGCCATTTATATACAGATTGAACAAAAGAGGTCCCAATATCGTACCCTGTGGAACACCAAAAGTAATTTTTTTATATTTACTGAATTTTTCGTTCAAAGATACCATCTGAGTTCGATCAGATAGGTAACTCTGAATGAGGTCGAATATCTTACCGCGGAATCCATAATTGGCAAGCTTCTCAAGTAACTTTTCATGGCTCACTGTGTCGAAGGCTTTCGCTAAATCTAATACCACTGCCAAGGATGGAATATTCTTATCGATATTTCTATAAATGATATCTGTTACTTTTTTTATCGCGTCTTCCGTTGACATTCCTTTGCGAAATCCGAATTGATTTTTTGATAATAACTTTTGTCTGTTGATAAACGTATCCATGCGGACTTGGATCAGTTTTTCTATGATCTTCGCGATATTTGAAATTAGGGTAATCGGTCTGTAATTATTCATCCGAGTTTTATCACCTCCCTTAAACACTGGCTTCACTAGTCCCTTTTTAAGTACATCTGGGAAACATGCTTTGTCGAAAACAGTTGTTTATTATGTAAGCAAGAGGGGCTGATATTTCCTCTTTTATTATCTTCAATGTTTCTGCTCGTATTCCATCATAACCAGCTGATTTTCGCGTTTTCAGAGTGTTTATGGTCCTCTCTATCTCGACTGCATCAGTTGGAAATAGGAAGAAGGTGCTGTCTCTTTGAATATTAACTCTCTAAAATCTTTCGGTTCGGACAGTTTACTTGCATAAGTTTCACCCACTTCAATGAAGTATTCATTGAAAAGTTCGCATTTTTCCTGATCATCATCAATCATCATGTTATCTTTGTCACGGATGTATCCTATATTTGTTTCTATTTTTATGTTATTAGTGAGGTTTTTGACACAATTCCATAAAGTTTTCGATTCACTCTGATTTCTTTTTATACACTTCTGAAAATAATTCTGTTTAGCCGTATTTATAAGATTTCTTAAGTGTTTCTTATTTTCCGTGTATTCAGTTTTCAGTTTTATATTTTCTGGTTCCCTTTTCAATCTACTGAAAATTTTTTGTTTTTTATTTATTTCTTTCAAAATTGAAGAAGTTATCCACTCCTTTCTGATACGTTCCTCTTTTTTAATTTTAACTGTGGTTGTATTATCTTCTATATACCATTTCAAAGTTTCGATGAATTTTTCTGTTTTTTCATTTATCTTATGATAATCATAGATATCCTGCCAAGATTCATGTTTCAGTGAATTTTTCAACTTATTATAATCGATGTATTTTTTTGTATGGTTTTTTTTATTAGTTGTTTCCTTTATTTGCAGATTAGTGTACAGAAATGTTGGATAGTGATCCGTTATCAAGTTCTGCAAAATAATCCCATTCACAGTTGAATTCTCTGGAAGCATACCCTTAACAAAAAAATGATCTAGGCATGTTCGGCTCTCAGGACGTGTGTACTTATTAATTAGAGAAGTAAAACCAAACGAGCAGAAAATATTCTTGTATTCTTCGGTATTGTAGTCATTTGACAACAAATTAATATTCATGTCACCTGTGATAATATGTTTCTCACATTTCTTTTCCCTGTCGAGATAACCCTGCAATTCCTCGTTGAAATCCGCAATGTTACATTGCGGTGATCTGTATAAAGCTGTAATTTTGAGTGACTTTCTTTGATATTGAATATCTATTTCCAGTGCTTTTATGTTTCCTAGATTAATAGTGGAATGATCAAAATTGATATTATTTTTTTCACGTACATAAGAGTTCCATCATTTTTATTGTATTTTCCCTCGTTATATATTTGTTGGTATCCAGCTAACAAGAATAGTCTCGGATCCTCCAATTGAAAAGTTTCAGTCAACACGATAATGTCGAAATTAGCTGACGCATTCTGCAAAAATATTTCGAGCTCGCTGAAGTTCTTCTGCATGCTACGAATATTCATCTGTATAATTTTAAATTCTTTGTGTATACTCATGGAATCAAGGTCACTCATGTCTTCGATGACAATTGTATCATAATCTTCATTATGGAAATTTCTTATGAAGCAATCCATTTTAATTTCCTGTACATAATTTACACATACACACACGTTTATATTCCACACCATATAAAAAAAAATGAAATTGCTGATTTATCCCTCTTCCCCTTTTTTTTTTTTTTTTGCTTTGTCCTCTTCTCCTCCTTCCCTTTCTTTAATGCTTCATTTCACCACTATAGTTGGTCTTTTCTATCTGCCGCAGACTTGAGCCTTAGTTTCATACTACCTATGTTCTTATATGGAGACTTCTTTTTATTTGTAATCTTTTTTTTATGTGTTCCAGTGTGAAGAGTTGGTAATTTTATTTTATGTGTGACCTCTTTAGAGGTTGATGGTCCGGCACAAAATTCCAGTGAGCCCACAGAACGCTCAGTTGTTGGCGTATTTGGAGCGGTGTTCACTCCACTCTCCTCTTTTGAACAGTCCAAGTCCTCTAACCCGTATACACTACTTCCAATTGCAAGTTTGTTTCCTTTTATGAATGACCTTTCAGTCGAGTCTGTTCTGGCTTTCTTCAATAATGACCTTAGTTTCTTATTTTCTATACGTTGTTGAGGTGTTAAACCATTCGCTATAGATATTGCCGTACCCTTGAGCTTCTTCACGTGTGCAAAAATGAGTTTTTTGGTTTGATATGAAACAAATTCTATTTTAATAGGGCTATTTTCCTTATTGCCAAGACCGCAACAGTCACTAACCTCTGTTGATTCGATTCGTATACCCAACAGGCGGTTTATTTCCTTACGGATAATCTCAATATTTAACTCAGACCCAACTCGAAGACCGAAAATCAGCAGATTTTTTTTTCTGTTCAAGCGGTCCGCTTCCTCTAATCTGCTCTTCAACTGCGCATTTTCCTACTCCAGTAATTCGTTTCTATTTTTTAATGATTGTATCTCCGAAAGTAACCTATTTTCCGACGGGGAAATGCAATTTTTCACCTCACGGATTTCCTCTAAGAGTCTTCTAAGTGTGACCTCCTCCGTTACATTGTTCTGCATTATCAAGTTTTCTTTTTCTCTCAGTAATTGAAATAATAATGAGATGTATTTTTTTTTATCGGATCAGAAGTTCAAGAAGAGAACAAGAAGAAACAAATCAACCACAACATTGGATACCAGAACGCCAAACGTTAATTATTGTTGTCTCCTCAGCTATTTCTTCTCTACCTGTCGTTAGTTGCTTTGTGATGTAGGAAAAAGTGAACAAAGGACACACGTTTCACTCCGCTGTGGCCGTTCAGGGAGACTTTAACTTAAACAAATACAGGAAGGCCAGGGTTAAGTAAGGTATTCTAACAAAGGAGAAAAAGAGGAAAAACCGGTACAATCTGATTATCGTACAGTGTAAAGATATTATAAAGATTCTATCTCAACAACAATAAATAATAAATGAATGTTGGTTCAACTAGCAGCGATATTACGCTCCCTGAGCGCGAATCAACTTAAAATCAAGCAATATTCCTCCTTCAATTCAGTACAAGAACTGGTTATTCGAAGCGGTGTGTTGAGTACCGCGTCATTGAAGGAACACTATAAGCGGGATAAATCGCAGAGGCGCTGCGCGATTATGGGAGGAATGAAAACAACAACGGAATCAAAAAACCAGTACCACTCGAAAAAAACTCGCAAATGAAAAAGCACAATTTTTAATAAATGATGTGAATTTCCATACCTCTCACAGTTGGCATACAGTTGAAAAAAACTCGATGAAATTAATCGATCTTTAAGCTTTAAATCACAACTTAAACGAAGAGCAGAGATAAAGACGTCTTCACGTTAGAACGCACAAACACATAAACACACATAAGTTACAATTCATGTGAACGACGAAATTAAGGAAGAAATCAACAATCATCAATGACAAAATGACATAACCTCAAGAAAACACACAAAGAGAATCTCGACCATCGATATAATATAATGTAGGTCCGCAGTAGGAAGGCTAAAGTAAAAACTTCGAACGATGTACCCCATAACATCAGAGTTGAAGTCGAAAGGAGAATCCAAAGAAAGGCGATCAATAGACATTATGCCAAACTGAACAGGTTGAACGTTGACATGAAAATACTGTATGACCAGCTAGTTCACACTTTAGAATACAACATTCTACAAGACCTTCTTAATTAATGTGCAGATGCAGTCGTTTTCCATAGATCCTTGAAACACAAAAAGCTTAGAGATAAACTAACAAGACTGACCTATGCTAGGAATAATACTGAACACTCGAGAGCACAGAAATTCACAGACCACACCTTCCACGCTAGGATCAAGAATTTGTCGCATACACAGTTTACACCATCTGAGCTTGAACTTCTTTCACAGGGACTCAAGTTCTGTACTTTTGGTAGAATGGACGACAGAACCCTTCAGAATTTTTCTATACATGTTGATTATGTGATTGAATGCTTGTCTGACGACATCGACTTCAAGAGATCCCTCAGGGACCGCTGTCTAACATTTTTTCTTAATAACAAACGTAATGAATACGATAGGTTCAAAAATAACAAATTTTCCCGTATACTTAAAGACATAAAAATTAAGGTTTCAGAAAATGACTTGATAATTTCAAAAGCAGATAAGGGCAATTGTTTGGTGATTTTGAACAAAACAGAGTATATCTCCAAAGTGGAAAGTTTCCTCCAAACAAACAGATTCGAAAAACTTAACATCAACCCTCTAAAAAAATTCATGAATATGACAAAAACATATAAGCGTTTATGTGAGAACTTTCTCATTCAGCACAATAAACAAAATATTTTACCTTGTAACCCAACCATGCCTAGATTATATGGGTTGCCTAAAATCCACAAGCCGGAAATACCAATCAGACCAGTGTTGAATGATTATTTGGGCTATTACCATCATCTATTGTGGATGTAATGTTTTCCGACGTTTCGATAGACATCTTCTATCTTTATCAAGGAGGAAAAGTAAAAAACCTTTTGAAAAATTATCAATTTTTCAAAAAGTCAATATGACAGAAGTCATGAAAGAAAAATGAACAATGTTATATACTCATCTGTGATATGATGATCTTTTTAAGTTGGATCGAACTATCGGCGTCCAAACTTCTGGCAGATCTATAGATGGAGCACTGATGGAATCTGGTGTTTTTTTCATAAATGCTGCTTCTTTGATTTTTCTTCTTGCAAGTTTTTCTTCTTTGGATATTATTGATGCTTCATCCCATTTTATACGATGATTCTCATCTACAGCATGTTGGACTAACCTGGATTTGTCGCTGTCTAGTACTCGTAGAAGCTTCTGATGTTCTTTTGTTCGTACGTTCAGAGGGCGTTTAGTTTCTCCGATGTAAGATCTTCCGCACTCGCAAGGTAATTCATATATGCAGTTCTTTGTCCTTTGTGTCTCATTATTAGGCTTAACTTTTGTAAATTTAGCTCTGATAGTACTAGACAGCGACAAATCCAGGTTAGTCCAACATGCTGTAGATGAGAATCATCGTATAAAATGGGATGAAGCATCAATAATATCCAAAGAAGAAAAACTTGCAAGAAGAAAAATCAAAGAAGCAGCATTTATGAAAATAACACCAGATTCCATAAGTGCTCCATCTATAGATCTGCCAGAAGTTTGGACGCCGATAGTTCGATCCAACTTAAAAAGATCATCATATCACAGATGAGTATATAACATTGTTCATTTTTCTTTCATGACTTCTGTCATATTGACTTTTTGAAAAATTGATAATTTTTCAAAAGGTTTTTTACTTTTCCTCCTTGATAAAGATAGAAGATGTCTATCGAAACGTCGGAAAACATTACATTCACAATAGATGATGGTAATAGCCCAAATAATCATTCAGCACGAGCTCCATCATCAACAATATCTCGTCATCAATCAGACCAGTGGTCTCCTTCTCCAACACCCCAACTTATGCCCTGTCTTCCTTTCTGAACCACCTTATAAAGAGTATAACTAACTATAAACCCAAGTATTCTGCCATGAACTCAGCTGACCTCGCCAGTAAGTTGCGCGATGTTGATATGAGGGACAATTACATTCTACTTTCCTTTGACGTTTGTAATTTGTTCACTTCTGTTCCCAGAAATGATTGCATCCCTCTTGTCTCTGACCTTCTTCATGAGTTTAGTGTCCCCCAACCTGATATTACCGACATACTTACCTTGCTGAAGTTCGCTCTGTCTCAGGATTTTTTCGTCTTCAACAAGATATTTTACAGACAAATCGATGGATTGGCCATGGGCTGTCCTTTGTCATCCCTTTTGGCTGACCTCTTTCTCGAGAAAGAATTCGAGACACCCATCATGAACAGATGTACTAACATAGTTCGCTGGTACAGATACGTTGATGACATTTTTGTCATATTGGACGGTTCCAATGATGATGCCTACAACTTACTAAGTTTTATTAATAATATTCACCCTGATATCACTTTCACCCTCGAATTGGAGGTCGATGAAAGGTTGAATTTTCTTGACCTCTCCATCACCAGACCAGATAATGGTTTCCTTGAATTCGAAATATATAGGAAACCCACACAAACAGATCATATCATTCCAGCACACTCTCACCATCCATATAGTCACAAATTGGCTTCCTTGCGCAGTTATACCCACAGGGCCCTCAATGTGCCCCTCTCCGAAGTAAACAGACAGAAAGAATTTAATATTATAAAACAGATAGCCTTCAACAATGGATACGACCCAGGTCTGGTTGACCAACTCCGTAACAACATATTGCGTAGAACAAGACAGGATTTAGCATATCATTCTGGACCTCTTGACTCAAACTTGAAATACTTCTTCCTTCCCTATTTGGGATTCTTCTCCAACACCATTTCACGCACCCTTGAGACTTCCTGTGAGGGAGTGAAGATCTCTTGTTCTAATCCTTTCACCTTAGGTAACATCTTATGCAAGTCTAAGGATCGGATAGAAAAATTACAATGCAGTGGCATCTACAGGCTAGGATGCAACGATTGTGACATCTCATATGTCGGACAGACGAGGAGAAAATTGGAAGTCAGAATAAAAGAACACCTGAAAAGACCTAACTCATCAGCATTTGGTCACCATCTGAAATTTACGGGCCATTCCTTCAGCCCAAACCACAATTCCAAGATCCTCCACAGACTCACGACAAATAGATACGACATAAAAATAAACCTTCTTGAGGACATTGAGATAACACGCGAGCTGAATTCAAATAAAAATTGTGCAAACACCCAAGTAAACTTAAACTTGAATAATGATTTTACCCCTTTATTTAAGCACCTGATGTGACTCTTGAAGTGTTTGTCATGTATTCCCACATGTTGATTGTTTTCACATGTTACTCGAGAGATAATGAAAGAGAGAAAGATTTGATAATGTCCTAGAAAAGATTTTTTCGATGATGAATTCTAGACCCCCCTAAAGATTACTACGCCTATGACTTATTTCAGGCCTTCCTACTGCGGACCTACATTATATTATATCGATGGTCGAGATTCTCTTTGTGTGTTTTCTTGAGGTTATGTCATTTTGTCATTGATGATTGTTGTTTTCTTCCTTAATTTCGTCGTTCACATGGATTGTAATTTATATAATTTTAAAACTGATTTTGATTGGAGAGTGCTCCATTTATGTTGCAAGAAGATTTCGCTTGCTTGCTGACCTTGTGATGGTTTTCTGGACGGGTAACTCCTACTCATTTTATTTATATGTTATGTTAAACGTTTGTATGCCCTTCCAGGAAGAACCCTGATGATGGTCTAACATAAATAGACCGAAAGCGCTTGGTTTTTGACACAAAATAAAACACACTGAAGTACCACCCGTTGATTTTAATTAATTATATTGTTCCCGTTAGATGTTAGTTATTATGCGAGTTTTATAGACTTGGAGTAGTTGATGTTTCTTTTTGTGTAATTTTGTTATTTTATAATTCATGTATTTTGTTGTTGCATATTCTATTTGTCATTAGTGTTCTTCATTTTAATTATTCGATGTTCAGACTCCAGTGTGAGTACCACGTACAAGCTGATCCTTTTCAAATCAGCTTCTGTGGAAGTAAACAGTTTATTTGCACACCCATTAGAACTGACTTTATAAATGTATTTCTTCTGTGAATAAACATATTATTATTATTATTGCTCGGTCAGGTAGTGTATATTTTTTCAATGAAATATTGAAGATTCATTTTATATATTCAAATGTTGAAGTATAAAAATTTTAGCTTTTTTAATTAATATGTACAATAATGATTTTTTTGATTTCAGGTATCATTGAAACAATTGCAGCGTCGCCATTGACACCAAGAAGTAGTAGATCAAGGATGATAGAGACACCGAAGAAAATATTCTACCTGCACCATTGATAAAGCAAATAATGGCAATATTATTGGCAATTCTCGCAAACGTAGAAAAATTTTGAAATCTGTACCTCTTTCCCAAACAAGATGGCTCCAAACGATCGCTGCCATTCAAAAAATTTAGACTTACTTGAGATCAGATTTTTGAATCAAGATCCATTGGAAAACCTTTTTGGCTAGATGAGATATGGCTGCGGTATCAATGAGAGTCCTACACCTAATCAATTTATAGTAAGTTTGAAAACACAACTCCCTAATGGTTTAGTTAACCAAGCCTACCAGGGCAGAAATTGTGAGATTGATGATAATTCTCTTTTGTGTTTTTGAAGTCAGTCCTCAATTTATCTCCTGAAAGTAAGGAGATTGGCGTTCTGATCAATCACGTTTTCATAGTGCCTTTGAAAAGTTGAGTAAAACAATCGACGTTTATTCTGGGAATCGCTGAGTTTTTTCGGTGTCAGGATTCTTTCTGAAGTACCTTAAAAGACACATAAGCTGTTCCTTATGCAACCAGATGACCGTTTTATCGAACCCAGATTCTCACAATTTTTTTTTTTAATCAATAGTTGGATTGAAGATCTTCTGTTTTGTTTTACTCAAGTGAAAATTTTCCTTTCGCTGTAGGGTGTGAAATAACGAGACTAGATGTATTTTTAAAAGAACCTCCTTCTCATTCAAAGTAACAGAATCTTCCAGTCAGGTACTTAGATGTGACGTTCTTCTGATATGCAGGATTGGCATCCCTTGGTTGTACAAAAAAAAAATGAAGAATTGAAATCTGTAGCCAAGAAAAGTGCATTCGAAAAAAAAATTTGTTCCTAGCTTATCTTCTCGGTTGTCTCTACTAGGGAGACTCTTCTTAGAGGACGCAGTGGAATTCTCAAGTGGAAAAATATGATGAAATGGGATCTTCGATCAAATTGTGATGTTAAAATCAACAATTTTCTGTCACGAATTGAAAGCTTTCCTGTTGTGAGCACAGTATTCCGAATACACCTCAAAATTACTAGACTGTAGTATTTGGGCGGGGCAAGGTTATAATGTTCCATACTGTTTCATAAAATCAGCTATATATGAAAGCTGTAGATCAATTTGTGATCACTAACCGGTAGATTCAACAAGAATTTGTGCTGAACAAAGCAATGGAATCTGAAATCATTTTGAAGAGACTCACTAATATAACCATTGAAGCAACCAGACAAAATTGAAGAATTCGACTTGAAATCCAGTGAAAACAATTTGTCAAGTTACGCATGATAACTGGGCTTACATTCGACATTAGGTGAACAAAGAAATTCAAAATTATTGGAACAACTTAGCAATGAAGATCACGACGAGAAACATAAAACTCAAAAAAAAAAATCTGTACTACAAAAACTTCCATTCGGATGAATATGTAGTGGTTAATTTCTAGGAAAAGCCGTTGAAAAATTATGTTCACCAGTACCTAGTTTAACACTTTTACTTTCCATGAATGAGACACCTGACGGGATGTAACATCGAAGCTTTAGGTGATTTAAGCGGGATGGAGATAGAAACTGGACCGTAATAAGAGTTCCCGTATTCAGTACAGAAGTATTGAATTGGCTTGAGTTGGAAAACGACACCATGGCGACTGAAAATAAGTATAAGAATAGCATTGTTGTTTTGATTTTGCTGATCTCCCACCGTTTAATGGAAAAACCAGGTGATTGTCTACGGTCACCACAGTTACAAGTTTGGTGTTGCTGGTCTCTCACCATGTATTGAAAGAGCCAGGTGATTGGCTGCGGTCATCACTGGTACAAGCTTGGTTTTGCTGATTTCTCACCTTGTAGTGCAACGGTCAGGTGATTAGCTGAGGTCATCATTGGTACCATCACTAACCCTTTAGTGGTAGAGCTAAGTGATTAAATATTATGATGATCATACAACACTATACTACATCGTCCAATGAAATCGCTCAATTTTTGAAAACGGACCAATAGAAACAAACTGTATCTGAAAACACTCAACCTCACAGTGTTTTCACTTTTAGAAATTTGTTTTTATAAAATGCCTAATTTGCATAGGAATATTAATACGTCAGGATAGTTTTGGCCGTTGGTGGAAGTAGCAGTCGTCATGGTTACGATAAACAAGCAGTTGTTGGCGACAACTTCAACAGCACATTTGGCAGTTCTGTCAGTTTATTTTCGTATTTTACCATACAATAGATAAAAATGAAACCTTTTAGGAATTGTAATATTACTTCAGTTGAGGAAAGTGTGAAGAAAGGTGTGCCGCTTAATACACTGAAGTCAAGATCCTACATTTGGAAACAATTTGAAGAATTCTGTGCTGCCCGGGAATACCTTGTAAATGAAAAAACAAGTTTGTCATAGCTCAATAATATTATGCTAGACTGGGCTTTCAATATGAAGAAAAGAGATGGATCAGACTACAAGGAAAGTATCGCAAAAACCTTGTGAAATAATACTGCCAAACAGCTGCAAGAAAAATTCTATTCCGAATGGGGCGTTACGTTCGATCCATTCACAAACGTGGCTTTTAAAACGGCGCAGGATGCACGAAATGCCAAGGGGCGTATTTTGCAAGTGGACCCTGAGAAAAGAAAAGTTAGTGCCAAGGCGCTGTCTTTGGAACAACACAAAAAGATGGTCAACTTATGCAAACAAGATAATCCAGACGGTTTGAACAGAAAATTTTATTTTATTGCTGCATTGGAGCTTGCTTGGCGCGGAGGAGAGGGTTCATCATGCCTAATTCCGCATTTCCAATACGAAATTGAAAACGATGGTAATCCCACGGGCCGAATTGCCTACAATCCGATATTTTCTAAAACAAGACAAGGTGGTGCCCAAAAATATGCGGAAACGAAATGGCTGACTCCCAATATTGAAGAAGATATTTGCCCGGTGAGGTTATATAAGCTACTTGTATCCAAATAACTGCAAATATAACCACTGAAATACTATTCCTTACTCCACATAAGAATTGGAAATATGGTTCATGGTTAAAAAACCACCCAGTCGGTCCCAATACGATAGCTAAATGGACAAAAGAATCGGCAGAACTCATTGGCATCATCAGAACCAAGTCGAAGATAACCAACCACTCGCATCGAGCTACTGCTGTCAGCCAACTAGCCAAAGCAGGGATTGGCGAGGAACAGCTGATGAAGATAACAGGCCATTCTTCTGCAGCGTCAGTGAAACCGTATCTCCAACTGGACCAACAACATCACAAAAAAATAATCACAGCCATAAGGAATCAAAAAAATGTCCTTCAAGAAACAATATCAGTATCTACTTCATCCTTCGAAAATAATGCTCGTAATGTGTATAATAATTGTACTATCAATAATTATTATTTCGAAAATAAAGATGAATAATTTGTTGTTATGCTTCTATCTGGTATTTTTGAATAAAAAACTATTTTTTATTTCGTTTGATTCATATTGTTGAATGATCTTTCCAAATACCACACGAGATTCGAATTTTTTTTGAGAACACTCTTTTTTGAAAATTATACAAATTTCACTCAACAAAGTGATCCCAAAATACGGAGGATAACTTAAGGATAACTTTGTTTCGTGAAATTTAAACGCATAATTTCCAAAAAATTCTCACCTCTAGTGGTATTACCCTTGAAAACTGTTTAAAGCATTAATTATTCTTCGGATTTCTTTTTCAGATTTTATTATTAATAAATTATTATTATTATTATTATGTCGTAACTCTTTTCGGACAGAACTTTTTCTTCGAAATATTCCATTACCAATTTAGTGATCAAACTCCAAATGCAACTCTATCTCTATGTTTATAGAAATCTTTCCCAAAGTTAAGTAACATGTAGAAAAGATATATTGGGTGAACCCCCAAGCAGCACAAGGAAATAAACGAATATGGTAGATACTTGCCGACACGTGTTTATGCTGATTGGCTTCGTCAAGTCAAGATAACCTTCGGAATACGGCGATGGTTGAAAGACAAAATAGATAGTAGGGCTTCTCATTTGGAGGAAAATCTAACGCATTGACTTGAGGGAAGCATAAGCAACCTGTATGATACAACCCTGGCGCAAGATTAATAAAATTAAAAAGTATATTACTCGTGGTATGTAGAAAAGGATATTGAGTGAATCCACAAATAGCAGAAAGAAATGACCGAAGATGGTACCTGCCGAAACGTGTTTCTGCTAATTGACTTTGTCAGAGCAAGCATTTTGTCCTCTAATAATAATATATTTATCATCTGATCTCTCATCATATATTTCTGGTAATTATTGGTTTCTATGACTTGGTCTTGTATAGCCATCATATATCCCTCCGTTTGTTTCTATCTGATACAGAATACATTGCTAAAATGGCACCAAGAGAGTCACAAGATCTATTGAGAGCAAAAGCCACCAATGCTATAACCAATTTTCAGCAATCCAGTTGGAAACAAGAGAACATCCTCCACCACACCTTTAGAAACACCAAATCCTTCCTTAAGAACCACGAAGACATTATAATCACGACAGCTGATAAAGGCAACATTACAGTAGCTATGTCAACATATAAAACAAAGATGCTGGACCTAGTAAACGACAACACAGTTTATAGAACTGAAACAAAATAGATGGATAGAACCACAAACAGCCACCAAACTCAATAACTACAAAGGCACTCCACCACTCATTTATGGGCTGCCAAAAGTCCACAAAGATAACGTTCCTTTGAGATTGATAGTATCAACGCTCGATTCACCCACTTCATGATTGAGTAAATTTTTGGCAGACATACTTTCTTCAGCTTTCCAAGGTGATTACAGCAATTATGCAATGAAAGATTTCCTTGACTTCTCACAAAAAGTCAATAACCTCCAACTACCAGCAAACTATAGGATCGTTTCCCTAGATGTTATTAGCCTATACACCAGCATATTATGTTTTATAATACTAAAGTTCCTGTTTGACTCCAACTGTTTTCTATACAAGGGAGAATCTTTCTCACAAATTTTTTGATGCCCAATGGGAAGTAAGCTTAGTCCCATCTTGGCCAACATAGTTATGACATAATCAATAAATATAAGCCTCCTTAGCCTTTCCTACACACCAGCATTTATCTACCAATATATAGACGACCTCATCACAGCAATCCCAGAGGGAGGGTTACAAGAGCTACTAGATGTGTTCAACGCATATGACAGGCACATCCAGTTCACCGTTGACGAGGAGAACAATCAATCTGTACCATTCCTATACACCAGAGTCATAAGAATTTCAGACTTGACTGGTACAGAAAGCCAACTAGGTCAGGCCGATATATCAATTACCACTGTAACCAAGATTGGAAAGTCAAAATAAACACGGTCCTAAATTTAAAAAACAGAGTACTAAAAATCACCCACCAAGAGTTTCATCAATAATCACTGAGGGAACTTTTTAACATCCTAAAAGATAATGGATACCCTAGAAGGCTTCTCAATGAGTTACTATATAGCACCAAACCAACGATAGATGAACCACCTGAGATTATCTATGAACCACCTGAAAAGAGCCAGCAACCAAATAATGTAATGGTCGCCAACCCAGAACTGGAAAGACTAAAATTTGCCTCTCTGCCATGTATCCCTAGACTCACGAACAAATTAGTCCACATATTCTCAAGTATCGATAACTTAAAAATAGCGAAATATAACATCTTCTCTAATAATACTCTGTTCTCCAGACTAAAGGATCGCATTCCCATCTCAAATAGATCCAATTGTGTCTACTCCATCTCTTGCACTAATTGTTCGAGCACATACATAGGGCAAACTTCTCAATGCCTAAAACGACGATTCTCCAGCCATAAAAGTGACATCAGATGCCTCTCCGAAAATTGCGCTTTAGCGTCGCACGCAATTCAATTTGATCATTCGTTCGATTTCGATTACGCCAGGGTTCTGGATTGTTGCAACAACTATCAAAAAAGAATTTTCCTAGAAATTTGTTATATTAAGGAAGACACTAATTCTATCAACAGGCGAACTGACATACAAGGCCTAGGTAATATAGCTACCTCCTGGTCTTAGACAAAAAAGATACTCCCCACTAAATCCCTCGCTAAATTTAGATGCCATTCTTAAAGTTAAAAACAAAGTGGTGGGTCAACCCGATACTCTGTGCTCTCTGTGTCAGTGGTCATTTTTCCTAATCTGAAATTACTTACCAAAATAGCACATTTTTTCAATATGAATTCTTCCCAAACGGGAGTATGCTAGGTCTCCAACTGTTTTTAAAAAAATGAAACCATAGCAGATGAGATAGATAGATTCCATGAAGGTGTTTTGTCCATTCATACACAACTGATGAAGATGTAAGTTTTTGTTTTGTGTTTTTGATATTTTGCAAGTACGCACCTTTGAAGTTGCAGGTTTTTCTGTTTGACCCTTCTGTTTGATGTAATTGTTCTTTTTATGATATATTTCAGCGTCCTGATGAAGGAGCCAAAATAGTTTCGAAATATAGACGCATTTCAAAATGGTTGTTTAAATCAAATAGCCCCCTTTGCCACGAACCCAAATAAAGTTCTCAAGTTATATAAGTCGGCAAAACTCCACAATTGAGTGATAATCATTTTGTGATAGCGTACTGCATGCTGATGTAATATTTTGGAACGTTTCTGATTTTTCACCACATTTTCTGCATCTATCATCTGTTATGCTTTTATAAAATGTTTCAGATAATTCCTTGTTTTTATTACCTGATCTTAAATAGCGATCATAAAGCCTTCTGTCTCGGGATATATCTATCCTTTCCTCAACCATGCGTTCGACGCTTTTTTGTGACATGTTGTTGGTTAAGTTCATAAGTGTGTCTCCCATGTAGAGCTTTGGATCTCCAATCTCGATGTTTCATTTCTATGCTGTCAATTTTTTCATTTGCCTGTTCGTGTTCAATCGCTACATTTAGTGGAGTATATGCCTGATGAAGAAGTGAGTCTTCTTTTTTATGGTGGAAGTATTTTCTCATCAGTGTTATTTGTTTGTTGTGTAAATTCTTCATATCTATAAGACCTCTTCCTCTTTCATTTCTTGGTAGTGTTAGCCTTAGGGTACTTGATTTAGGGTTTTGTTAACATTATTATCGTTTTCCAGTGTTTCGTCAAATACTTGAGTAAGTTGATAATGGTCGGATGTATTTAATATATCTCTAATATTTCAATTAGCCAAGGGTGTGGTATGGAGTCGTATGCTTTTTGGAAGTATATGTAACAGCACGAGAGCTGTTTGTGTTTCTTCTTGACTTCATTTAGAATCACTGAATCAATAGTAAGTTATTCCTTACATCCTTTCGTTAGTTTTCGACATCCTTTTTGCTCCTCAGTAATGATATTCTGTTCATCTATGTGTTGGCTCATGATTGTGGTGATACATGTTATAGGTGATTTGTAAACAGGTGATTGGTCGATATTTATGTAATATGATATGTTTAGCGATGCTGGATAAGCAAACGACCATATCTAATCAAAATTCCCAGACATTCCAGACAGTAATAAACCTCCCAAACATATCACCCCAATAATCATAAAACTTAAGATTTAAAACAAAATTTATTGATCTGCTACATGGAAATCTTGATGGATGTACGACGTAAAAAAATTTGAGAATTTGCTAGGGGAGTTCGACATATGATATATTTACGTGACCCTCTCGACCTTAAGAGCTTATGATTCCTAATTTAACGATGGGAAAAAGGCGGATCTTTAGTAAAAATTAAAATTAAATCAGTGGACCAATCAGAGGTTTGTATCGAAAGACTCAATTGACTAAAGCCAATGAAACTTAGATTTCGAATTAGTTGGGGTAAATTTCGAAAAGAAGGGCACCAATTAGGAGATATTAGGGAATTCCGGATTATGTTCGATAACGCCCACGGACAAAGGGATATTAGGAAAAATCAGGGTATGGAAAGTCAGTTCAACGTGATCCGTTACCAGGAAAACACTTAAGAAAAAAGTATAGAAGAAATCAGTTTGTAAAATTCTAGAAAAATAGTTATTGTGTTGTAATTGAGTGAGTTCGAAAATTTCGGTAGTGAAGTTCCATCCTTTTCGTGTTAGAAGTCCAAACAAAAAGGTCAGATATAAACTTTATAAATAGTCAGAAGTCCATAGTCCGAAACCTCCAAGAATATTTTGTCAGAAATTGTTTTAATTATTTTTTGTGCTTGCTAAAATTGTCATTTTGTTTTTTGTGTGCTTCGAATAAATTAGTTTTGTTATTCAGGAATTTTATTGAGTTCCCTAATTTTACAGAACTGAAGACTGGTCCTTTCTAGCGACGAGCCGAACCCTGAAGATTTCTCCCGTCAGGAGAAACTCTGAAATAAACAAAATTTTTAAATTTTCAATTTTTTTTTGAACACCTCTTCGTCGGTGGAAAGCCGCTTTTCTACTGGGACGTTGGAAAGAGGTGTTCATTACATTTACTAGTGTTTCATTTTGGTATTAAGTAGGTTCTGCCCTCTGTTATGAATCTTCGTATACTTTCAAAATTTTTTAAACCAGAAATTATATATATTATCACATCCTGGGCTCTTCCAGCAGTGAGTAGATGATATAATTTCAGTTGAAATTTCTTTTGTTATGATTGGTTCGTCCATAGGGTTTATATTATTATTTTCCTTTTTTTCTTTCTTGGTCCAGTTATTATTTATTCTTTATTCAGTAATTAATTGTTTTTATTGTTCTGTATTTGACTAATTAATATTATTATTATTCTTAGTTGGAAGACTCTTGCTTCCTTATCGGGGACATCTACTCATTCCAGGTACCTGCGTATCACAAGTTATTAGTTAGACCCTAAGAATTTTCAAACAATCCGAGCTGTAGATAGTAGTACCACTTCTTGTAACTCTTTATAAATATGTTAGTTGAGTCCGATTTCACTAATGTTGCTCATGAGGTTTTTAGTTACGATTCCTGTGGTTGACAATATAATTGGTTCAGTTTTGACTCTTGTCATTTGCCATTGTCGGTGTAGTCGTATTTCCAGGTCACGGTATTTAGAAATTTTTTCTGCATATTTTTGAAGTAGATTGTTTGTAGGTATTTGGGATAGCTACCTCTATCGATGTGGTATTATTTTTCTTTATATCTACTAGCACTTTGTCAGGTCTATTATCCGCAACTGTCTGGTCGGTCAAAATGGTGCAGTCCCAGTAGAGTTTGTAGTTTTCATTCTCTAAGATCGTTTCTGAGAGATAACTATAGAATAGATATTTTCTGCCCTGTATGAGATTCATTTTCAACTCTAACTCCTGATGTATAATTTTCGCTATACCATCATGTCCTTCTTTGTATTCAGAAGGAGAAAATATCTGACATCCTCCTGTTATATGCTGGATAATTTCAGAGATTGGGCAGACGTATCTACATCTATCATCAGAGACATTCAGATGATCCTTTATTATAAATTTTAAATAGTTACGAGTAGGACAAACTTAGTCTTGTATGGCTAATATTGACCCCTCTGTTTCGGGAAACATTTGACCCGAGACCAGCCAATAGTTTGACGCGGCTTGGTCAACATGTAACGTGGTAAAATCTCTATATCTGTGAAATCGGTGATTGCGCACACTCCGCTAGTGGTACTAGCAATGCTCCGCGCAGAAATTCATTTGCTTTTGTTTTCTCTCGTCGAATTGAGCTGTATGCAATAATAAATATTCAAAAGATTGGATGATCTTCTGAAAAACCACGAAGTGGGATTTATACACATGTTCGCCGATTCTTATCGCCAGGTGATAACCCACCTGTCCAACAATTCATCTTAAAGCTTAGTAAAATTAAAATCATATTCATCATTTTGACCGCCTCGGTGGTCCAGTCGGCTAGAGAGTCGACTGGAGTTCCGTAGGTGGGGGGTTCGAGTCCCCCTGAAGTCATGGTTGTTGTGTTCGTCCAACGCCCAGTTCACAAAAACAGAATTAATAATACTACGTAGAGACTGTGCACATAACCCAGTTGTTGGCACATTAAAGAGAAGGAAAAAAAAATATTCATCATTTTGTGAACGCTGTTAATTAGAATTTTTTTTTAATTACTTCGTTTATCATGCAGATTTCCAATTTATCATATGGAATGCCATCTGTGTATATGTATTAACATTGTTGAACAGGATATTTTATTTTTATTAATTCATTTTGATGATGTTTTCTGAATACACTCACAGATGCCACTTCGACATAAGTTCAATATTATCCAAGAATGCTATGGTAAATTTTGGATAGGTTTTTCAGATCTGTTCTATCATTTATTGAGTGTTTTTCTTTTTGAATGTATATCATTTCTTGGAATGTCCTTATTTTGCTGTTGGTTTCTTTATGCAGAATTTTAAAACTGTCGAAGTCAAATCTGTGGTCATTCTCTCGTTCGTGCTTTTTAAGGGCTGTGGAAATTTTTGAATATTTAAGGCCGTTAATCCTTTCTTTGATGTATTGTGTTGTTTGGCCTATGAATATTCCTGGACATTCTTTGCATTTCAGTTGGTGAACACAATTTGATATTTTTTTCTCTCAGAGTTTGGATTTTAGCTTGGTGTAGAGAGGTCTCAGATTGTTTGTGGATTTATGCGCCATTTTGATGTATGTTGTTTGAAAATATGGTTGATGTTTTCGGACAGGTTTTTCACGTATGGAATTTATTTTATTTATTTATTTATTTACTATAAATACATCCAACAGGCCAAATAAAGCCCAATTATAGGTGTAAAAAAAAAGACTATAATAACCAATTACAAATCGCCGATGAGCCGTGGACCAAAGAAAATAGAAAAAAAACCAAAATCACCGCTCAATCAGTTTTGTAGTTTTTCAATTGCTATGTATATTTTGTCTATTTTCGAGCTTTCATTTTGATCGGAATTATAAGCTGCATGTAATCTGTTTTTAAATATTTTCTTCATCAGTTTTTCTGGATAATTGTTTTGTTTCAAGATTTCCTTTGATTTTTTTATTGTTTCGATGCGATGTTTTGGTGATGTAAGTTTTATCGATCTATCTGCAATTCCTGACATAACACTTTTTTTATATTGAATTGGTGCTGTTGATTTATAGTTTAGGTTTCCTTTGTGTGCCATTTGATCTCTATATTTGAGCAGTTTCTGTTCTGTATGAGCGTCATGTCTGAAAAGTTTATTTTATTGTAAGTTTCTATTTCTGTTGTGCATTTTTTCTGTTTTTTGTTAGCATTGATATATTGATATATGTTTCAGGAAGTGCAGCAATACATTCGTCCACATATCTTCTGAAAAAAGCTATTTTATATTCTTTTTCTTTTTTCATTATAGTCTTTTCAAGCTCTTCCATTACAAGTTGGGCCAATAGGGCCGACCGAGGAGCTCCCATGCTGCATACATCGATTTGACTATATAAAAATTTTCAAACTGAAAGTAGGAGTTGGATATGCAGAAATCAATAGCTTTTAGGAATTCTACTTTTGGAAGATCTGGTTTGTTTTTTAATTCATTCCATCTTTCCGAAATTATGTTTTTCGTTTTATCCATTGCAGTGTTGGTATATAGACTCACTATATCGAATGACCTTAATTTTTCATTTTTATCGAGGCTTACTGTGTTTATGAATTGTTTGAATGTCCAAGAGTCCTTTGTGTGGTATGCATTTCGACCTATAATGTGTGAAATACATTCGGCCAAATAATTTGATCACTTGTAGGTGGGACTTTGAATACAGCTGACAATTGGTCTTAGTGAGATATTGTTTTTGTGTAATTTGAGGAGGTAGAGCTTAATGGATCTTGAGTTGATTACAGAGTTTTTTAGGTAAAAGGTTCTTGGTTTCCCAATTTTTTATCATTTCATTGTTCCTTTTTTGAATTATTTGTGTCTGATCTCTGTTTAATTTTATCCTAATTTTAATCCAGTGCTTTAATTCCAAGAAAATTGCTTCTAAATTATATATAATATAGCACAAGAAAAAGTACATATATACAGGGTGGCCATTTGAAAACGAAACAGACGAGAGTACAGACTAAATAAATTTTTTCGATAGAAATGCTTGGACAGGTCGATTTCTGTTTCGAGGGGGACAACTTAAGATGTAGGTTACGGACGCATAGCGCTTCAACCCTTGCTACTATAACCCTCATCCCCAAATTTTGAATAGGGAAGATGAGGTGAGTGATACCTCATTTGAAAGGTATTTTTATACTGATTTCAGCACAGTAATTGTTTTTCCATTTTATGCATTAGTTCTCGATATATTCTTAACTAAGTATTTGAAAATGAAGTGGTGTTTTCATGGCACTTGTAGGGTTTTTTTTTTGAAAAATCGACATTTTGAGCTTCAAAACAACCATGACTGTGGCTTTCTTCCTCCAATTCACTGACATAGAAATCTTTAATCAAGATGTCGGACAAACAAAGCGTATTGCGAAGGAGCTCAATCTAAACTATCTTCGATATAATTTGCAGTACTTCCAATAACATGCGGTAACACTTGATCGATAGAAATCTCCAAAGAGTCCAAATACGTACATATCTCAGTCATATGAGATTACCAGTCGCAATTCGCGAAACGATTTCCGACTTAATTATGAAGTGTTTTCTCAGTTGGCTTCAATATGTTTTCATTTTGTTGATTATTGAATTCATATCTTTTTGAAAAAAATGAGAATCGATAATTTTTTATTTATTATATATTGTAGAGCGGGTGGAAATAATTTCCCTTTTTTTGCAAACGATCAATGTGCGAGTAGAACCGCAGAATTCTTCAATCAACGACATTTAGATAAACATGTTAATAAGAAGTATGTTTTGGAATTAGTGTCAAAGTTTCAAGAAGCCGGGTTCGTGGCTAATGAAAAACGAAACATGGAAAGAAATGAAGAAGCTGAAGTAGCTATTCTTGGACAGATTGCTCTGAATCCAATAACGAGTACGAGACAGCTAGCACATGAATCTGGTTTTACACGAACTCGAATTGCAAATATTTTGAAGCATCATAAATTCTATCCTTACAAAATACATCTTTCACACGCACTAAACGAAGATGATTTTGACCGTCGTGTTGAATTTTGTTATACAACGAGTGAACGAGTAACTGCTAATTCCAATTATCTGTACAATGTTTGTTTCTCCGATGAGTGTTCGCTGTTTCAAAACGGCACAGTAAATCGACACAATTGTCGATATTGGGCCGATGCTAATCCGAGATCATTCCAGGAAGTTTATACTCAACAACCAGAAAACTCAATGTTTGTGCTGGAATATTTGGTGACAACATTGTCGGCCCGTTCTTTTTACCTGGTAATCTTACTGGGAATATGTATTTGAACTTATTGGAAAATCACGTTGATCCAATTTTGATGGAAATTATTGAAAACAATGCTGGAAATTATGTGGAAGATCAGATTGTGCTTCAGCAGGATGGAGCTCCTCCACACTACGCCTTACCAGTTCGAGAATATCTGGATCAAAGATACCAAAATCGGTGGATTGAGAGAAGGGGTCCCACTGAATGGCCTGCCAGCTCGCCAGATCTGTCACCACTAGATTTCTCTCTTTGAGGCCACTCGAAGAGTAGAATTTACTCTACACAGCCCGATTCCATAGAAGATTTAAGAAGACGTATAGTGAACAAATGTTGTCAAATCACTCCAGAAATGCTGCAAAATGTGAGCCATCGTTTCGAACAAAACTTATTTCATTGTATGGAAGCTAATGGTGAACAATTCGAATATTTAATTAATTGATGTGAGTTTCTGATAAATTATTTACTTTACTTTGAATAGTCTTATTTTTTAGATCAATACTTCAAATAATTCTGATACCGTACAGTTGGAGAATGATTTCAGTGAATAAAACAGCTAGTCGAACATCTGACCCTAGTAGCATTAACACGTACGGTATGACTTCATTTGCCCAGTGGTATTGGGAGTACAAATTAATTCGGTCCGTTTTCAATAGATGGCTCTGGCTGATGTGTTTACTGAATAATGATAGATATTTTTGGCATTGTTAGAAAGGATTGACCTTTGTCAACCATATTCAGTCAACGAAGCTTCGAGTCTTATACAACAACATTGGTTTTCTGAGCATACACTATGTCGAGTTTTGTGCTAAATAAACAACATTCGCGGGAAGTTTTGATTTTCTTTTTTAATTGGAAGAAAAGTGCCGCTAAAGCGCATCGATCACTTGTGGAAGTTTATGGTGAATCTGTGCCATCTGATAAATCATGTAGAGAGTGTTTTCGACGCTTCAAAAATGGAGATTTTAGTGTCGAAGACAAGGAGAGCCCGGGCCAGCTGAAAAAGTTCGAAGACGCCGAATTGGAGGAATTGCTCGATCAAGATCCGTGCCAAACGCAACAAGAGCTTGCAGGATCGTTGGGAGTCACTCAACAAGCCATTTCCGTGCGCTTAAAGAACATGGGAATGGTTCAAAAGCAAGGAAATTAGGTCCCATACGAGTTGAAACCGCGCGACGTTGAAAAGCGGTTTTTCATCAGTGGACTGCTGCTCGAACGACAGCAAAGGAAAGGTTTTTTGCATCGAGTTGTTACCGGAGATGAAAAATGGATACACTACGATAACCCCAAGGAGAGAAAATATCATGCTCGGCCTGGTGAATCTTTACCATCGACGTCAACATCAACGCCAAAGTCGAATATTCATGGTCTGAAGGTAATGCTGTGCGTTTGGTGGGATCAGACTGAGATAGTGTACTATGAGCTGCTAAAACCTGGCGAAACAATCACTGGTGAACGCTACCGACTGCAATTAATGCGTTTGAGCCGAGCATTGAGTGAAAAACGGCCAGAAACCATCGAAAGGCACGACAAGGTAATTTTGCTACATGATAATGCTCACCCCATGTGGCAATTGTCGTTAAAAATTACTTGAAAACGTTGAAATGGGAGGTCCTACTCCACCCGCCATATTTGCCAGACATTGCTCCTTCTGATTATTAGTTGTTCCGACGGATGCATCACGATTTGGCTGGACACCGCTTCACTTCTTTCCAAGAAATTCAAGAATGGCTCGATTCATGCTTTGCGTCCAGAGAGGACTCATTTTTCAGAGATGGAATCCGAAAATTGCCAGAAAGTTGGACAAAAGTTGTGGCTACCGATGGACAATACTTTGAATAACATGTTTTTTCATTTTGATAATAAATAAAATGTTTTTTTAACGAAAAAAACGGACCGAATTAATTTGTACTCTCAATAGATGTTTTGCAATTTCAAATACAAGTACGGAAATTTTGGTGTTTCGGAAGCACGAAATGTCAATTATTCGTAAAAAATTAATTTAAGTGATAAAATTAACTAACGCATGAATATTTCAAGAACTAATGCATAAAGTGAAAAAACAATTACTGTACCGAAATCAGTATAAAAATACGTTTAAATTGGGCTTTCACTCACCCCATCTTCCCTATTCAAAAATTGGAGGTGGGGGTTGTAGCAGCAAGGGTTGGAGCGCTATGCGTCCGTAACCTACATCTTAAGTTGTCCCTCTCGAAACAGAAATCGACCTATCCGAGCATTTCTATCGAAAAAATTCATTTCGTCTGTAATCTCGTCTGTTTCGTTTTCAAATGGGCACCCTGTATATATATGGAACTTCTTTCTGTTCTAATTCGTTAATTTCATCCTAGTCGTTTTGTTATTTTATCATATTGTTACAATATTTATAATATATTGTATTGTAGCGATTTTCATCTTATTTGGTAATAATGTCCTAAACATCAATGTTATTTCTAGAAAGATGATTAAAAATTATCGAATGGAGGTATTTACCCTGTATGATTTCTTATATTTGGGAGACTAGAAAAGGGACACTGCCCGAAACGTCGCCAATTTTTATTATATTTTAAATAATATTAAACCCTGAAAATCAAATACTGTATTCTAATATTAAAAACTATTGTATATTGTGAATTTTTCAGTTGACTCATATGCACTCGCAACCCAACCTGACCTGAGTAATCCGTCGACAAAAATCAACCTGTGGCCGGGTTCCCCTGATATTTTACAAGCCTCATTTTAAATATTACAATACAGTAGAACGTGTGAAATTTTCGAGGCATACCAATCTGATACACATAGAATGGGTTATACCTACCTTATACCAGGGATTCACCATGAGTAATGGGGAGATTATAAGTTGATTTAATTAAATTTATGGAGATGAAAAGAATCATTCATTTCAGTTTGCTTTATTTTCACAACAATTTTTTCCACTAAGATGCTATAACTAAATAATACACTGAACAATATATTATATTTGCAGCAAGAACTATTTCGATATATATATTTACTCTTCAACAGACTCTAAATTTTCAAAAACAAACATTTTCTGCTTAAAACAGCATCAACCAATAGGATATTTGACTGATATTCAGCTTTACTCGACAAATGAAAATTCAAAAAACACATAAAATTTTCACTAGATTCATTGGACAATGAGACATTGTCATGCCCGTTCGTTGTGTAACATATATTTTTTTGCACTGAAAGATAATTATCCAATATCAATCAAATATCAAATGGGAAAATTATAACAGAATTCACAACTAATGTACTGAATTAAGCATTAAATAAGGAAGAAACTTGCCTACAACACTCAATGTTATTTTTGTAGTATTGCCATCTCAAGTCTTTTGATTCATGTACGTTAAGAGAGTATATTTATGCGATCTATGTTTCGTTTATCAATCACAGAAAAGGACCAAGAGATGAAAATAAAATGTTTCCTGAATTCAACAAGCATCGTCATGAAAATGTTCATTACATCAATTGTATTATTTTACTCCAGCGAAGGGAGTCGAATTTTCACTAATACTGAATATTGTACATATATACACTCAAAAATGGACACTAAAGAATATATTATTTGAGGAGCAACAATGATATGTTTAAGTTACATTTTCTGCAAATTTTTCACAGATATCACACTGACGTTATAGGAAACTATACATAAACAATTTTCAATGTGTCAACAATATCCTGTTGTAAATATCGTTTTATCTAGTGCTAATACCTTTTTGTTCATAGATGATCGATTTTTTGACATCAATTATTGATATTCCGTTAACGAAATCTTCAAAATTTTCCTCAGAAAGTTAGTGGGGTTATGTGATTAACTGCCCACGAAGGTACTTCAATCAGTTCAGGCTGATTTTAGTATCACGCGCACCTTCAGCACTCACAGCTCAGCGCGTTGATTATTTGCTCTCATATCTCAGCGCGTAGTTTGTCAGCGCCGAGGCTCAACTCGGCGAACACTGGCGTAGAAAAGGGCCCTGTAGACCCCGCGTTGCAAAGTGGGGTCTGAAAATCTAAAGAGACCCCAAGAAATTCGAAAATCTCTACAGGGGGTCCCAATAGTTTTGAGGTACTTATTGATTCGCAAATTTTTTTTTCATTTAAGTCATGAAAACATATAACTTTTCTTGTCATTCTTCTCTCCCAGTATTAATCTATTGTCAATTGTTTTTGTGTAAACCATCAAGCTTTTCGACACTTGAAATAGAGATTCGTCAAAGATTTTTGAAATATCTACTGTTGCTGAAGTTGATAATCTATTCATTATAATATAGAGTAATTCATTTTGTCCAATCGGAAAACAACTACAAGGAATCACGAGATATATCATCATATATGAATAATTGTTTTTAATTTTCTGAATACGATAAAACCATACATTAATGGTTTCAACTTTACGGTTGAATTGAATAGGAAAATTCCTGAAAAACTCACAAATTTAATTTATGAGGATAGACATATTATAATTTTGTTCTTCAATAACTAATGTTACCATAAGAATATTAAGTTCAAGTTCGCAATTCGAATATCTGTACCTAAATTTGAGGCACCCTGATACGAATTATCAACAAATCAGGAGAAGCAGAATCTTTCTATATTGTGCAACGAAAATATAAGAATGATTTATAGCTCAGACATTGGTAATAAGAGTACCTAACAATGTCAACGCATTTGAATTATTATTGAGTTTGTTTAGCTTATTTCGAGAAATATTTCCTAGAATGCTTTGAACAAAGAAGATGGATATTCAGAATTGTACAAACTGAGTCGTACACTATTTGAAAAATAAAGTTTTTAGGAAAAGAAATTTTCATTCTCTCTCTGTTTATATCCTCAAAATCGACTATATTTGTATTAGTTTATTTTATTCCGAATATGTTATCAACTCGATAAATTGTTTCTGAGATTAATAAACTATAAAGAAAATAGTACCATTACATATTTCATGAATATTTGAAATAAATTATGAAAACATAAGTTTCCCTTATTTTGACAGGTAGGACTACGCTTCAACAACATCTTTCAGGAGTAGATTGTATTGATGACTCAGTTACTTCATGAAAATTAATCAGAAATCCATAAATTGAAAATTAGACAAAATATTTGATTCTTTCAATATGCATCTTTTCATAGATATTTTAATGAATAATATCCTTCATCTTTTTCGACTAAGAGATGTTCGGATTCTATGAATCTCCTCTAATATCGATGCCTATCACTTCCTTAACCTGCATTTTCATAGTATTACATAATGTGAATGAATTCACTTCCAGTTCTGAGATGATAGGGTCATTATATGTTGTTACCTTGCTATCTACAATTTTCTATTGCTGATATTTTACGATTTACGTGTCTAATTTTATCAGTTT
Source organism: Micraspis discolor (assembly GCA_030674115.1). Taxonomy (NCBI): domain Eukaryota; kingdom Metazoa; phylum Arthropoda; class Insecta; order Coleoptera; family Coccinellidae; genus Micraspis; species Micraspis discolor. The sequence continues at coordinate 497,028 of JARTUT010001762.1, forward strand.
AAATATACATATTTTACTAATATTCTGAAATTCTGTAGAAGTCAATAGGGTATTTGTTACCCATAAAAGAATTATTCGTCTCATTTTCAATATGAATTCTCTTGGTTCATGTAAGCCTATTTTTAGAAAACATCAAATTTTAACCCTGAGTCGTTTATTTATTTATATTATGTATTAAAACTGCTAAATTGGAAACATCTCCCGGTTACCAGGCAATTATCTTGTATTATCATCTACCAGCATTTGTGAAATTATTGGGAAAAAAGGCCTTCAAAAAATTGGTTAAGGGTATTTTGATCATGAAATGTTACTTTAGAGTTACTGGCCGATGATTGTTTTTTGGTTAGATAGTACCTTTCTATTTAAAAGCTTCAATATTTTCTGTATTTTGACTTGTCCCATACATATTTTGTTATGTCTTGAGGGAATAATAATTTATTAATACTATTATTAAAAACCACTTCATCCCGAAATTTGGAAGGCAGAGAGATTATATGTCTCTGAGTTGATCAATAAAATCGTTTTCGCTGAGAAAAAATGAGGCAAATAATATTACCCTTCTGAAATTCTACTGGATAAAAATAAACAATTGATATTGCGCTATCATCCTTCTTTTCAATTACAAAAAATGTCAATATTGAATAAATGCTCTAACAAAGGCTTCGATAAATCAAATTTGGAACCATTAAGAGGGGATTCTTTGTCAAAGGCGTTCTCATTCGAAGTTCAATTTTACTCATTGAGGAATAAATAATTTATTAAGAGCAGTCGAATCCAAAAGAATATCATTATAAAATAAAAACTCAAAGAAACTCTTCGATGAATCAACGTAGTTGATGATTAATTCATTGCATAATACATTATTGAGGGCATTTTCTATTCATTTTTCGATAAGTCTCTATAATTATGTAGTTGCATTTTTCCGAAAGTATTAAACTCATTCGTCTCGAGTTTCCTAGGAGATTTATGATGGATCTCATAAACTTGGATCACTTGATCAACTGGTTGATCAAGTGAAAATATATTAGGTACCAAAATTTCGTACCTTGCTACTTCCATTGGTCAATCTGACAAAGTCGTTAAAATATCTAATGGAATCCTTTTTTTGTCAATTATATAATGTACTTCAATAGCAAAACCGATTTGAATACGATCATCTCTGAACAAATCTATATACTTAGAATCCAGGTCTTCAATCAACTTTTCTTCATTTCATTTAACTTGGTACCTATTGAAACAGACTTAATCTCAAAATTCAGTCTGGCTAGGTCTCGGTGCTGCCTTATGCGCACCCCCACTACTGATACTACTTCTCAAAGCAGCTACGTCATTTGGTGTGATATCATCGTCTACTTCTAAAGCCGGATTTATCCTTCCATTTCTCTCATCTTTACCAACCAACGTTGCCGCACCATAAAGCTTACCCATGGCTCCAGACGACATCATTGACATCTGTTCGCCTTCTTCTAATGGCTCTCCGACTCTCTGGATATCTTCTGGTATGTTGACCACGCATCTGAAAAAGTCGTAACCAGGAGCAAGTCGACCAGTTTCGAATACCCATTTGGTCCACCATGAAACTCCGATAAGCGTGACCAAAGACATGATCATCGCCATAGTCCTGAAGGGAAAGAGTTGTCTTTGGCTTGCTTCGTCCCAACCTGGATAATGGATAAGGGGCTTTAGGTTCATTAGGGGTTCGCCTCCTGACAGACGGACGAGAAAGGCTACAATGTATGCGGCTAGACTGCCGTAGGTGTTGCAATAGTCTTTGAAATGGACAACCATCAGGAGCTGAGGGAAAAGAATGACGTAGACCAAGTCCGAGCACATAGACCTGAAACAATTTGAGAGTGCTTTAGGTGGATTTACATCATTATTTCATAATATTGAAAAATACAAATGATCGGCATTGTTTTATAGTTTTGTCAATAAATCTCTCAGTTTATACAGTTTATACAAATTGAACAAAAAATGCAGATTCTTTGAGTAATTTTGAGAAAAAAAGGCACCATAAACATGGGGTCGCAAACATTCCATTTACGAGATATTAAGTGTTCAAGTTTGAATTTTTCCCCTCCTAGTATCTACACTTTACATTATTAAAATAGAATTCGGCATAGATATTACATTCGAGAGTTTTCACTACGTGTCATGCCAGTTTCAATAGCAGATCTACAGAGTGATAATTCGTCGGGGTTTTTTTTCGTGTGCAACTGATAAAAAAAAAGTTTTGTTGTTAAACTTGACATTTCGGCCTCTTGTAATTAAGTCGTATCTGCCACCGATATCGAGAAAAAAAATCTAAACGATTCTCTCGAATCCTTAAAAGAATTTAAATTATGATAAGAAGACCAATTTGAAGCTGTAATTACATCAAAATATTGAACGTTTGTGTTTGTGAAAAGTTGAATTGAAATAAACTTACTATGGGAAAAACAGTCTTGAAAAATATCCAAACTTTAACACTCGGTATCTCCAAAACTAAACTCTTACCACCCAATTTTTATGGGACATTTTGTTCTCAAACTCACATGAAGATTATTCCGTTCGTAAATTCAATTCAGGAACACAATGTCATGAGGTCAAAATCTTTTGCGCGCTTGTCCTCGAGTATTTTCTAGTACTCTGGAACAAAGTGATACTTATGATACCCCAACGATGAACAAACAAACCTGTTTCTCTAATATATATAATATATAGATGAAATTTATTTGGGTATTCGGCAATGTTGGGAAATACCGAATTTCGTGTCGATTCTATGTCTAGTTCTCGAGATATTCATATCTACTTGAATAATCATTAAGCCGTTATTTTAGCCCCCCATAGGGTTGCAAGTCAGAGATAACTACTGAATTGTTTTTTTGTCGATATGTAGATAATTCTGCAGGAGCTTGCTGATATTCTCATGTATGATTGATTTTTTATGGATTTTTGAAAATCAGGCTGAGTACCTACTGACCCCCCTGGGGGTGCAAGTGAATGTGGCATATGCAGAAATTATGAGTTGATGCTTCTGGAGGTTATTGTGAAATTTGACCTGAATCCTATGTCTAGTTTCCCAGGTGCCCCCCTTCGACCCCCTTTAGGTGTAAGTACATGCCGTAAGTGCAGATCCCGGTTGCTATGGGTCCTCAATCTTACTACCAAATTTGATCGCGATCCCATGTACAGTTTTTGAGAAATCGCAAAATTGTCACTTTTTGTGCCCCCCTTCAACCCCCTTTAGGTGTAAGTACATGCTGTATGTGCGGATCCTGGTTGCTATGGGTCTTCAATATTACTACCAAATTAGATCGTGATCCTATGTACAGTTTTTGAGAAATCACAACATTTTGTCACTTTTTTTGCCCCCTTCGACACCTCGATTTAGTGTAGGATAATGCCCTATATACTATGAGAGTGTCCGTTTTGTCCTCAATACACAAATAAGAATTGAAATCGATCAAATGTTTCGGCAAAAATAAAATTTTTGGCATCGTTCTCCGCGCAATCTTTCGAGCGCGCTCGGGGATTTCAAGGTGAAAGTTTGCTATCTCGGTTTGCTGTTTTCACACCAGTGCGATGAAGCATGAAATATTCAAATCATCCAGACTTCAATCTGAAATACAGCGTTTATGGGTTAATGCCCCATGGTATGTATCCAACCACACCATCTATGAGGATTTAGGAGTACTATATGTCAGCAAAGAATTAGAAAACCACCCAAGAATATGTCATCAGAAGCTACAAGCCAACTGATCGACCCACTGACAGAAGACCCATTCAACTCACGAAAGTTAAAATGGTCTAAACCCAACGACCTAACTGGCTAATTATAACTATGAATTTATCAATGTTCAATACTTTCTCTTAGTCTCTAAGTACTACACAAGTACTTTATAAATAAATGAGTAGATTATAATTCTCAATTATTTCAATACAAATAAATTACTTAAGAGCAAGCAGTCACAAGCGTAGAAGTGAATCTTAATTTAACGAGTTGACATTTAGGTTGCGTATCGATTCTTATATCATTGAAACTTTGGGACGGCGGTCGACAACAAAACACCAGGAAATTTATCATCTCTTTGTACGCCCCATTCGCCTCAATTTTATGGACATCGGTCGGACTTATTAATTCAGTTTCAGTCCATGTAATACGCTTACGATGTTTGTATTTTATATTTCGGTATTGGACAACACTAGAGTTGCAATCTGCCAACTGACAGCTCTATCGTAAAGCTTGACATTTTTGAGGTTATACGTGGTCAGAACGTTTTGATATATGAACTCAATTTGCGTTGTTTATAGTAACTTAAAAGATCCATCTCGCCAGTAAAATGGAATTGAAACACTTTCGTGCGATTATTTTTTACAACTTCCGACGTGGATTAACCGAACAACAGTGCATCGAAAAACTTATTTCAATTTTTGACGATCACGCTACATCAAGATCCAGTGTTTATCATTAGTATGGTGAATTCAACCGAGGTCATAGTTCAAAGACGAATTTCGTGAAGGTCGTCCAATATCAATCGACTGTATGGGTGTTTCAAGGTGAGCCAAATCCAACAAAAGTTGCTCGCGCACGAAGAACTATTTTTTCGGAAAAACTCGACATGTCGCAGTCGTACCATTAGAACGACACAGAACAGTCAATTCTGAGTGACACACAACCATTTATTGGCCAGTCAACTTCCAAGAAATCAGGAAAACCAACCGCTGAAGAAGGATCACCCTTCACTGCGACAATGCAAACTCTCACACATCGGCTCAAACAACTGCATTTTTGAGCACTCAAAGCATCGATTTGATGAGCCTGCCGTTTAGTCCTGACTTGGCACCGAATGACTTCTTTTTAGTTCCGTAAGTAAAAAGTAAAACGAGGAGTCAACGGCTTTCGACACCTGAAGAAGAGGTTGATGCGTACATAATGCATGTTTGGGAGATACCTCATTCAGAGTGGCAAAAGGGCTTCGACAACTAGTTCAAACAAATGCAAAAGTGTATAGATCTTAATGGGGAATATTTTGAAAACAATTAAGCAATTCTCTATTATTAATATTTCTATTTGTTCTCTAATCCCGCAATATAATATATAATATGTTATATTATATAATTATAATATATATACTAGTAAGCCAGTAGATCCATAAGCCCGTAGATCAATATAGGCCAGTAGATCCATAAGCCCATAGATCAATATAGACCATAGATAAATGAGGCCCATAGATCAATAAAGCGCACAGAAACACGAAACACGGCAAAAAAATCCGTTGAAAGCAAAGAAACACGAAAGAACGCAAAAAGCCCAAAGGAATCCAAAAAACCCCGAAGGAACGCAAAACAAACTGTCGAAAGCGAAAAACCACGAAAGAACTGGAAGAAACACGAAAGGACCCGAAGAAACACTAAAGAACGCGAAGAAACACGAAAGAGAGAGAAGAAACACAAAAAATCGCGAAGAAATACGAAAGATCGCAAAAATCCCAAAGGAACCCAAGAAAACCCGAAGGAACGCAAAAAAAATTCGTCGAAAGACAAAAAACATAAAAGAACTGGAAGAAACTCGAAGAAACGCTAAAAAACACGAAAGAACCCGAAAAAACACGAAAAAACATGAAAGGACCCGAAGAAACACGAAAGAACCCGAAGTAACAGGAAAGAACGCAGAGAAACACGAAAGATCGCAAAAAGCGCAAAGGAACCCGAAAAAACTCGAAGGAACGCAAAAAATCCCGTCGAAAGCGAAAATACATGAAAGAACTGGAAGAAACACGAAGAAACGCAAAAAAACACGAAAGAACCCGAAGAAACACGAAAGAACGCGAAAAAACATGAAAGGGCCCGAAGAAACACGAAAGAACCCGAAGTAACAGGAAAGAACGCGGAGAAACACGAAAGATCGCAAAATGCGCAAAGGAACCCGAAAAAACTCGAAGGAACGCAAAACATCCCCTCGAAAGAGGAAAAACATGAAAGAACTGGAAGAAACACGAAAGAACGCGAAAAACACGAATGAACCTGAAGTAACACGAAAGAACGCAAAAAATCCAAAGGAACCCAAAAAACCCCGAAGGAGAGCGAAAAAACCGAAAGGGCGTAAAAAAATCTTTAAGGAAGGCTAAAAACCCCGAAGTAGCACAAAAAACCGAAAGAGCGCAAAAAATACCAAAAGAACATGTAAATCGCACACCCTGTATGACATTTTATTGAAATTAGCTCCCGTACGCGGAAAACCACGAAAACTTGAGGACAACTCTGGTGAAAGTCAGCGCTAGGAATACGCAACTCGGATGTGACACCCTGTATATGAATCGAAAATATTTTATCGAATTAAGAACCCGTAAGCAGAAACAGCCGAAATAACTCGATGGAAAGTATTTGTTAATAATAGGCAACGCATATGGGACACCCTGTATATAATTGATTCGCAGTGGGTGCTTTTCCAAAAAAAAAAAAAAACCAAAATAATATTAATTCAACTCTAGCATCGATTCACCCTCCGTGAATTTTACTAAAGTTGAATAAAAAAATTATTATTATTCGATAAAGCTCTAAAGATGTGCACATAAATAGAGGCTACTCAATTTCATGTTGTTCCCGCATAAACCGAGCGGAACGGATTTATTCTGTGATTCTATACAATTGCCGCAAGGTCTCTATGTTTTCAAGACGATTCATCTAGAAACCCGTTCGGGTTTCTTCATGGAAATTGTGACAGAATGGAATAATTCTCGACTTTCAAAACGGAAAATTTCGGTCTCTCTCTACTTGGATATGAAAATGGGTTTCTACTGCCCTAACGAAACAGAAATGTCAAGATTACGTTAGATAAAAATTGAGGGAATGGAATTTTAAAAACACTATTTTAGAAATATAGAACGTTTCTCCGTGATTTCTGAGGCCGTTTGAATTGAATTAAAAGAAAGATTACACTATATGTGAAGAAATCCTACCTGAAAAAGGTTTTTATGAAAATATCCATTGATTACGAATGATGAATATAGATAGTCATATTTTGATGGATTCATTTATATAAATAAATACAATCAAGAAAATTTATTGATTGGTTGAGATTACAATACATAAGATTAAAATGTCAACGACAATTGTCATTTCAGTGTAGGAATCCACAGGGGTGAAATGAATTGGCTAGGGATTGTAAAACTGATTCTATGCTGGGTAAATTTTTGATTTTCATAAATACATATCGTAGACTGTTTAACTATAAGAGAATACCTCACCAGGGCTCTTACGAATCGTATGAATTGAAAAATTTTCAAAATATTATACGGAGTATGGATTAAAATTGTAATTGAAAATATGTGACAATGTTCTGTGAACGTCGGAAGTGACTGATGATCTGGAAATTTGTGTTTGAGCCGAAGTAAGCTATTTTTAGCAATTAATTTAAAATATATTTACTTGCGATTGGAAGATATGAATAGCCCTATCCAAAGGTCCGATTCTCGGGGAAGACACATATGAAAACGGCTTTTCCTGATCGCGTCAGTGGAAAAAGCCTTTTTCAATTTTACCGGACCATCTTTCGCGAAAAACCAGGAAATCGGTGTTTTAGATAATTTTTTTCAAAATGTTAGCGTGGTCGTAAAGGCATGTGAAATGCACCTAACGAAAGTCCGTCTCGTGAACTTTACGGTGCTCGCTTCGCTCGCGAGATCGCCTTCCCCTTTCTACCTCGAAATATCGCATTTCTGAACCCCTCGATTACCTGTATCGAACCATCGATTACCACAGAAATATTCCTTATTGTTTTTAATATATTGGGACTAGTAAGCCAGGAGATCCATAGGCCCGTAGATCTATAGGCCAGTAGATCCATAAGCCAGTAGTTCAATAAGCCCATAGATCAATATAGACCATAGATCAATGAAGCGCACAGAAACACGAAATACAGCAAAGAAACCCGTTGAAGGCAAAGAAACTCTAAAGAACGCTAAGCAACACGGAAGAAAGCGAAGAAACACAAAAGAACGCGAAGAAACACGAAAAAAACACGAAAGAACGCCAGTAGATCTATGGACCAATAGATCCATAAGCCAGTAGATCCTTAGGCCAGTAGATCCATAAGCTAGTTGTTCCATGTGCCAGTAGAACCATTGGCAGGTAGCTCAATGTAGCCCATAGATCAATGAAGCTCGCGAAAACACGAAACTCAGCAAAAAACACAAGAAACGTAAAAAACCGAAGAGTGCTACGAAACAGTAAAGAAACCATAAAACCTCATAGGAACGTGAAAAAGTTCAAAAGAACATATTAAACCCCGAAGGAACGTAAAAAATCTGAAAGCACCCAAAATATTCCAAAAAAAACGCAAAAAAAAACTGAAAGCACGCCAAATATCCCGAAAAAACTCAAAAAACCCGATGGACGGTAAGAAACCTGAAAGCACGCAAAAAATCTGAACGCACACAAACAAGTCTGAAGAAACTGAACAAAACCTGCAGAAACGCAGAGAAATCTCGAAAAAACGCGAATAAAACCGAAAAAAGTATAGTATCCACAGAGAGCTATGCTCATAACAAATAATTCAACAAATACTCTTTAGAGTAATGAAAAATTTCGACAGCAATATTTTCTTGCTGAAGAGAATTGAGCGATAGCAAGAGTTCAGCAATTTTTACAGAAAAAAAAAACAATGAATCACTGTTGTTACTGCAACTCAATGTTATTAGTTGCATTCATTTATTTTCTATTCCAAGTTGCTTGCTCGTTTCGTGCGGCCCACGTATGTTCATTTCTTTCCCTATGGACGCGTAACATATGTTGGAGCATATGACCTATGTCGAGCAAAGACAATGGTACGAAGTCGTCGTTAGAATACACAAGTCGACGCTCGTTCGGTGCAGTGCCACACTTTATTCGCAATAAATTTCTCGTTGATTTCTACAAATTGGAACTCTGGTGAAAAAAGGTGACTATTATAGCTCGCGAGTGCATGGACAGGGAACTCAGCCGTACTGAGAAACCAGGTAGGCTATGCTCCAGCATTCGATTCTCTTTTCGAGTCATTTTTTATCAGAATTTCATTGTTAATTTTTTCTATTTCGTTTTCATTTAATTTTCAAAGGCCCTTGTCGTGCCATTTTGGTCCTTCTTGAGCCGCATATTTTCGAACCGCGTTTTCAAAATTATTGCGATCAAGCATTTTGTAATTTTTTCATTTAGTTTTTTCATTTGCATTTATTTCAATCTGTCAATTATTCACGTAACCTCAAAAACTTGACAAGATATCGAACACATTCATAAATCCTTTAATATCTGCGCATGTTAAAGGAATTTAGCTTTCATTACCTGAGAACATAGACAACTCTTCATTTGTTTTTCTCATCTATGCTCATAACCTTGATTCAAAACATAAACAAAGATAGACATTCTTGTTTTTGTTTATTTACATTTCATTGTTTTCATTTGTTTATTTTCAACTCGATTTTCAATTCTATAGATTCAATCTTAATTATTTACTTTATTTATTAATTTAGTTCTTTTCAATCGGTTAGTCTATTTACTTTTTTTTCGAAATTACTCAAAACAAAATTCATATTGTTTTCTGCAGTATACCTTGAATAATAATAAAGGCGACAAAATTGAAACAACTCAAAGCTCGTCGTCAAATTGTTATTGATGATCTCGAGGAAATTCTGAATTCAGCACAATTCGCTGTCACTGATGAAAGTCTACACGTAAGATTCAAATTAAGATGTGAAATACTTGACGATATTCTCGTGGACTTTCAAAATTTACATACGTCAATTGTTTCTATCATTGTATCTTCCGAAGAACCAGAGTTGAACACTGAGAAGGTTATTCGAACAGCCTTTATGGATAATTATTACACCATCAGAACAACTTATGTTAATTTATTTCCTGTAGTAAACATTCCAGTAAAAAACCAAGACAGTTGCTCTATCAGTTCGCCAAATGTTAAACTTCCAAAGATAGTATTGCCCATTTTCAATGGGAATTATAAAGAGTGGCCTACTTTTTTCGATATGTTCCAAGGTTTGGTACATGAAAATTCTAACTTGAGTCAAATAGAAAAGTTTCAATACCTCCTTAGTTCACTTTCTTCTCATGCTTTAAATTTAGTTAAAGGGTTTCCATTGACTGCTGAAAATTATGAAAGCGCTTTTCAGACATTGGCGGAAAGATATCAAAATAAAAGACTTCTCGCTAATACGTGCTGGAAGGAAATCTGTAATGTTCCAAAGCTACAGGGTGATTCAGCTAAAGACCTTAGGCGAATTCTAGAAGTTTTTGCGGAAAACTTATCGGTATTAAGGAATTTAGGTTTACTCGTTGACCAGTGGGACTTTGTTTTATTTCACATTCTCATTCAGAAATTAGATTCAGCAACGATCAAACGTTTTGAATTACAAGAATGTTCAACCGATATTCCGTCGTTTGTCAATTTGCGAAATTTCCTGACAAATCAGTGTATAGCCTTGGAGGCAGTAGCTCTTTCTTTTCCGTCGAAAACTCATTCAGTTTCGAATTCTCAAGTTTTGAAATCTAGTTCTCTCTCAATGAATAAAAGAAATTCGACTCTTCTCGTTCGAACGGAAACTGAATCATTCAAGAAACGTATAACCTGTAATTATTGCAAGTTAGCTCATAATATTTACAAATGTCCATCATTTTTGGAACAGACTGTTCCAGATCGGTTCAAGACTGTGAAGAACAAAAATTGGTGTATCAATTGCCTCCATTCTGGACATAAGATTAACAATTGTTCTTCAAGGTCAAATTGTCGTGTTTGCCACGGAAGGCATCATACCCTGTTGCACATGCGCAATAATGTGGATAATGATTCTTCAACAGAGACGTTTCATTTCAATGCTGCAAATTCATCGGATTCAGGCTCAGCTCAGGTTTTAACCAATGTTTCTTCAAATTCTACCGTTCTCTTGGCAACCGCTGAGGTCGAAATTCGTGATGCTTGGGGTAGATATCAGAAGGTCCGAGTTCTGTTGGATGGAGGCTCTCAAATAAATATTATAACTCAATCGTGTGTAAATAGATTAGGCTTGAAAATTTGTGATGCTTCATTTTCGATAAATGGAATTTGTGAAAGCTCATCTTCTGCTAATTGCAGCACTGAATGTACTATTCGCCCATCGGGTCAAATAAATCCATCGTTTACATTCGATGCCGTCGTGATTCCGAAGATTTGTGCGGAAATGCCGAGTTCTTTCGTAAATTATTCGTTTTGGAATTGTGTCCATAACAAGAAGTTAGCAGATCCGAACTTTTCCATTCCGAAATCAATAGACCTTCTTTTAGGAGCGGATATATTCTCTTTAATAAGTCGACCAGGTCGTATCGAGGGTAACGGTTTAGAACCAACAGTACTTGAGACAGTATTTGGTTGGGTTTTCATGGGAAAGATTCAATCACCTAACATATCAGTTAACAATTTTCATTTGTCATTGTCTGAATCAGGTTTAAACTCCTCGTTGAAAAGATTTTGGGAACTTGAAGAAGTTTCAGAGAATGTCATAGTATCACCAGATGATCAATTTTGTGAGAACTTATACGCTCAGAACTATTCTAGAAATACATCTGGACGGTACACTGTGGCATTACCATTCAAACCTGATCAGTCAACTCTTTCATTCGGTGACACATATTCTCTCGCACTACGTCGTTTTTTATCCCTTGAATGTAAACTTATTAAAGACCAGAATATATACAAGGAATACTCTACTTTCATGAGGGAATATTTAGAAAAAGATCATATGTCATTGATTTCTACTAGTTCGGATTATGAAAATACTTTCTATATCCCTCGCCATTGTATAATCAAACCAAACAGTCCATCTACAAAGTTGAGGGTTGTTTTCGATGCGTCAGCTCATGTACTTGGTCATTTATCTTTAAATGATGCTCTATTGATAGGTCCTAAATTACAAAAGGATATTATTGCCATTTTGATGAACTTTCGTGTTCATCGGTTCGTTTTCACAGCTGATATCAAACAAATGTATCGTCAAATATTAGTTCAAAATTCACATCGAAACTTTCAAAGAATATTGTGGCGGTTTTCTCCATCCATACCTCTAGATCATCAATATCACCATTCTTTGGATTTTGATATAGATCCGATAGTCAAAATTCTCGGTTTGAGGTGGTTTCTTTCGTCGGACGAATTTTCTTATTTTGCGGAAACTACTGTGCAGGTATGTACCAAACGTACCATACTTTCAGAACTTTCTCGAATTTTCGACCCTTTGGGGTTCCTTTCTCCATTTACTTTTCTTGCTAAACATTTGATCCAGCATCTTTGGACATTAGGTTTGCAGTGGGATGATACACTTCCAGACGATGTCAGCCGTCGCTGGAATCAGTGTAAATCCGAATTAACCGAATTGGGTAAATTAAAGATACCTCGGAAACTTGCATCGAAACCATTTTATCGTTGCGAACTTCACGGTTTCGGAGATAGTAGTGAGCGTGGTTACGCAGCCGTGGTATATTTCAGGTTTTTCAATTTTGACGGCTCCATTGACATCTCTTTCGTAGGTGGTAAATCAAAGGTCTCCCCATTGAAGAGAATTTCACTTCCACGACTGGAATTGTCTGCTTGTCTCTTATTATCAAAACTCATTAATGTGGTTTCCTCTGTTTACCAATCAGCCTTTACAATAGATGACATTTTTGCTTGGTCTGATTCTATGGTAGCTTACATCTTCAGATTTGTTCACTTCATGAAAAACTCTAAGGCTCCTAGGATATATAGATTTTCCGCAGTTCATCTCAAAGATGCACTTTTCTTCATTATAAAACAGGTTCAACGGGTTGTGTTCAAGGAGCAGATCGATAATCTCATCTCGGGAAATCCCATATTTAAATTACTTCGAAAATTGAATCCATTTATTGGAGAAGATGGTGTTCTCAGGGTGGGCGGTCGTCTGTCTTTTTCTGGTCTGGCTCTTGATCACAAACACCCAGCTTTGCTTCCTTCATCTCATCGTCTTACTGTGCTCCTTATTCAGCATTTCCATAGAATATGTCTGCATCCGGGTGCTCAGACTTTACAGTTCCTTCTGTCTCAACAGGTCATACAGGAGTTTTATACAGTCCACTTACAGATTGAATCTGTGCTCAATTCTCGCCCTCTATGTCCGCTTAGTAATGATCCGAATGACATATCTGCACTGACACCTGGACATTTTCTTACTTTGGCTCCATTAACTGCTATTCCTGCACCAGATTTATCTCACCTATCTATCGGTCGATTATCGCGTTGGCAGCTTTTAACTCGTGTCCATCAGGATTTTTGGAAAAGATGGAGTTTAGAATACCTGCAACAACGAAAAAAGTGGTTCAATGGTGACTCGCCACCTTATTCAATAGGTGCACTAGTCTTGATAAAAGATGATCAACTCCCTCCATTGCGCTGGCGACTTGGACGCTAGACGCTAGAGTGGCTACTATTCGGACTACTCAAGGTGTACTGCAGAGATCAGTGGTTGAATTATGTCCATTACCTCTCCAATAGTTATGACGTATGTTGATGTATATATGTATATATTTTTTTCTTTGCTTTATGTTCGATATCTCTTCAATTTTATATTTGCTTTGTTTCATAAAATATTCTATTTTAGGTGGGCGGTTATGTTACTGCAACTCAATGTTATTAGTTGCATTCATTTATTTTCTATTCCAAGTTGCTTGCTCGTTTCGTGCGACCCACGTATGTTCATTTCTTTCCCTATGGACGCGTAACATATGTTGGAGCATATGACCTATGTCGAGCAAAGACAATGGTACGAAGTCGTCGTTAGAATACACACGTCGACGCTCGTTCGGTGCAGTGCCACACTTTATTCGCAATAAATTTCTCGTTGATTTCTACAAATTGGAACTCTGGTGAAAAAAGGTGACTATTATAGCTCGCGAGTGCATGGACAGGAAACTCAGCCGTACTGAGAAACCAGGTAGGCTATGCTCCAGCATTCGATTCTCTTTTCGAGTCATTTTTTATCAGAATTTCATTGTTAATTTTTTCTATTTCGTTTTCATTTAATTTTCAAAGGCCCTTGTCGTGCCAACTGTGTTCCTAAAAAAAAATTGTTATTTCAATTTGCCACAACATTTCTAAGAAGCGAGAGTGAAAAAAGCAAATAATATTAACTACGTTTTAATTACTAAGGGTTTCCGCTACTTTACCATAAAATCTGCCATTTGGAGGAGTAAGAATTGAAATTCGTGATAATAAACAGAACATTTTTCGAGAAAACCCGTTTCTCAGATAGAAAATTGTAATTGCCAGAAAAAAAAACAAAAATATTCTTCCTAACCCCTGTATATTCACACGGAACGCGACTTGCATGAACTTAACCGTGCATTCTCTTAAATTCGCTTCACTTATAGCAAGGGATATAGATAATTACTCTCTTCTATGGCGTGATATGTCATCAGTATCAAAACAATGATCGCTTTTGACAGATTCTATAAAATCGATTTCTTAAGGAAAAGAATTAAATAGTTTTTGAATGTACGGAATAATGATGTTTATTTTCATCAGTTGTTCTCGTATGCATAGGGAACAGGTAAGCTTTATTTTTATCTAATGCTAACATATTCAAAATGTATGTTTTAGACCAAAGGAATTGAAGAACTGTCTTTGTGTTGTGACTCTTAAGGGGAAATGATCCTTCGTGACTTTCAAGGAAACTTACCATACCTTCAGTAATTATAAGTAGTCTCTGGGATACTGCCATGAAATTTCATTCATTTGAAATATTGGAAGTAGATGCAAAAAAAGCAATGATTTTGATATATCAATAGAAAATTAGATTATGATACTTTGATTAGGATGAAAACCTGCAAGATATGAAGTAAAGATTACTGTGAATAAATTAATGTAGTGAAAATAATATTTTTTGTAGTTGAATTGTAATATTATAAATTATTATATAGATAATGATTATTGGAACACTTGAGTATAAATAACTATTTTATTCTATAAACAGGAAAGTATCTGCAGATGTTGAATTAGCATGTAACTTGATTCTGACAATTAATTTGCAGTTTAAGGACCCTACCTATATTTTACATGATTTATTATATTATATTATATATATATATTATATTATATTATATTATTATCTGCAAATCCAAGGACTTTAAATTATGAAAATTAGGTATGTGAGTAACTTCAAATCCAGGTAAATGGATTTTTCATGCATATTGAGGATTTGTATGATTTGAGAGTTCATTTAATATGTAAGGAAGTTAAATGTAAATAATGAAATATTACCTTCAGTTTTACAGAATATAAGAGGTCATATTTATCCTTGTAGGTTCATTTTTTTAGAAACCTTAGATAGTAATATAGTTAGTAATATAGTTAGTTATAATGACCTTCAGTTTTACAAATATTAGAGACAATATTAATCCTTGGATCTGTAAAAACTTGATGGAAAGTATCTGATGGTGAAAGAAGGATTTTTTGATCAGGAGGCATGATGAATTTTACAGGATCGTTCCTATGTTTCTTGGAGTGAAATGTACAACCCGAATAAAATATTATCTGCTATCTGCAAAATATCCATTTGGATTAGTTTATTGTTTGGTCTCGATTACAATCATACATAAATAAAAGTATGATTACAATACATAAGATTAGAATGTCAACGACAATTGTCATTTAGAGTAAAAATCGACAGGGGTGAAATGAATTGGCTAGGGATTGTAAAACTGATTCTATGCTGGGTAAATTTTTGAATTTCTTAAATACACATCGTAGACTGTTAAAATATAAGAGAATACCTCACCAGGGTTCTTACGAATCGTATGAATTGAAGAATTTTCAAAATATTATACGGAGTATGGATTAAAATTGTAATTGAAAATATGTGACAATGTTCTGTGAACGTCGGACGTGACTGATGATCTGGAAATTTGTGTTTGAGCCGAAGTAAGCTATTTTCAGCAATTAATTTAAAATACTTTTACTTGCGATTGGAATATATGAATAGCTCTATCCAAAGGTCCGATTCTCGGGGAAGACACATATGAAAACGGCTTTTCCTGATCGCGTCAGTGGAAAAAGCCTTTTTCAATTTTACCGGACCATCTTTTGCGAAAAACCGGGAAATCGGTGTTTTAGATAATTTTTTTGAAAATGTTAGCGTGGTCGTATAGGCATGTGAAATGCACCTAACGAAAGTCCGTCTCATGAACTTTACGGTGCTCGCTTCGCTCGCGAGATCGCCTTCCCCTTTCTACCTCGAAATATCGCATTTCTGAACCCCTCGCCGACCCAAAGTTTTTCGATCTCCTTCTGTGGATTACCACAGAAATATTCCTTATTGTTTTTAATATATTGGGATTATAAATACAATCTCTACTTGATTCGAAAGATTTTAGGAAATTACCCAGGGATCCAGCAGATAGTATACAACAAAAATGCAATAAATTCGTATCAAAAATTAATGACAAGGGGTACATTACAGAACAACAAGCTAAAAAACTTAAAACATACAATTCCACATGTCCTAGAATATAGAGAAACCCAAAAGTGCATAAACCAGAAAACCCATTAAGACCAATAATATCCAGTGTAAATAGTCCCATGACAAATCTATCAAAACTTATGGCAGACATCTTAAAGTCAGCATATAATACAAGAAATGATTACTTTATGTTTATGTTTATGTTTATACTGGTTTACCTAGGTAAACATAAACATATACATTCGATTTCGCAGCACAAATAAATAATTTTCAACTACCTAATAATCATAAAATCGTGTCATTTGATGTTGTAAATCTATTTGTAAACCTAGTTATAAACAACATCATTAGAATTTCGGAAAAAAAGTGAGAAACAATTCAGCATCATACAAGGATGGATAAAAATCTGTTTTTGGAAATAATTCAATATATCCTGGAAAATAATTATTGCACTTTTCGAGGAAAATTTTATCAACAGTTTTTTTAGCTGTGCTATGGGGTTCAAATTGAGCCCGATTTTATCCTTATATGTTATGGACGATCTACTGGATGAGTGCACAAAAAGATTGAATTTCAAAGTACCATTCTTGAAAAAATTTGTGGATGACATCATTGCGGCAATAACTGAAGATCGAATTGAACAAACTATTGAATGCTTCAACGCATATAACAAAGATTTGCAGTTCACAATCGAGAAGGAAGACAATGATCAAGGAGTTCCATTCCTAGATACCAAGGTACAGAGACATGAGAATATTGTGAAATTAAATTGGTACAGAAAAACCACTCATCGAATAAATTTATAAATTACCTATCAAATCATAATATAAATATCAAAATAAATTTCATAAAAGAAATTAAAGAGAGAATAAACAAAATATGCCATGATAACTACAGACAAGATGAGCTCAACAGATTATTCGATATTTTAAGACAGAAGACAAAACATCAATGATTAATAAATTGATTTATGCGTCAAATGAAACACCTGAATCGAACGAACAAACTCAAGTAAGAAATGAACCAGCAGATAAACTTTATGCCTCTTTTCCAGATATCAAGGGACTGACATCAAAGATCAAATCCATTTTTAGAGATGAGGAAGTGTTTGTAACAACCAAAAAACAGTTAAATCATTATACAGCGCCCTCAAGGACCCTATACAGAAGACATTGAAAAGTACCGTTGTGTATCAACTAAATTGCCAAGATTGTCACGGTATTTATGTTGGCCAAACTTCCCAATGGTCGAAAAACAGAAAAAATCTACACAAATCAGACATAAGAAACGGTAAAGATAGATGTGCATTAGCGACACATGCGCAAAACCTGGACCATCAAATTGACTTCGAAAACGTAGAAATTTTAAAAACTGAAAACAATTATCACAAGAGACTTATCCACAAAATGATCCAAATAAATAAAAGAGAAAATTCTATAAATAAAAAATCTGAAACTAAAAAATCACTTAATATATACAGGTATCTGTTAGAAAAAGAAAAAGAAACTGAATTCTCTGACGGCCCACTCGGTGAGTGATTGGACAGAAGGACAGATGACATTACTTCGAAATAAAAAAATACGACTCAGAAAATAAAAGTTGAAAACAAAATTACTATAGTACTTATTAAGTCAAAAATTAATGAAATAGACATGCCCAATTGTATTTTACAAGAAAAGATTTTTCCATATTATGTTACACCACTTTCAATTGTCATTAGATAACCTCAATTCCGATAATTTCAAGAGATGATTTTAATTTGCGTAAATGTATTAATGTTTTGTATCTGTTTATATTAGACACCCCGAAGAAGTAATAAAGTATTGCGAAAGCTTGGTTTAAAAAAAAAGAGTACCACCTTTTTTTCCCTATCACAAGTGAGCCTCAATTCCCTGAAGCATAGTGTTTAATATATAATATATATACAGGGTGAGTCTTCGACCACTGCGTTAATTTTAACCATAGATTCTTGACGTCAAAAGAAACATTTTCTTGAAATTTCATGAAAATTTGTATTTTCACCTGTAACATTCAAACGACAATATCTCTTGTAGAAAGTTTTCGATAACGGTCATGCATACTTTGCCATCAATAGTTTTATTCCATTTCTCGTGGGTTTCTCACTACTACTGTACCGATTGGTTAAATTGCAGGCAAAACCGAGAGGAAAAACAAATATCACTTGAACTAGAGGTCCTTATCTTGTACTACCTTAAATGATTAGTCTTCTGCACCATTTTTGAGATATTTGATGTTGAAAGTTGAAATAGATATAATCAGATATAAACATGCAGGGCCGGATTAACCGCAGGGCAAAAAAAAACAATTGCCCAGGGAGAAAACAGAATTGGGGGTTCGAATTCATCAAGTTACTAACTACATACGGAAACCACTGAAATCGAGAAAAGCAATTCCAAACAATAGAAACTTAGGTTTCGTTCCTTCGACCGATATCAGTCGTCATTTACTTGCGCCTGCCCTTCGCATTTCGCATCGTATCCAAACAGGGGAAACTATTTACAAAAAATCATTACGAAAAATATGCAGATAAAGGGAAAGGTCATATCTCATACTTGTCTAAAACTATTTGTGATGAATTCATAACATGCATAGCTGATTTGGTCAGGAATAAAATAGTCGAAGAGTTGAAAGCATCTAAATATTATTCCATAGTTATAGATTCAACTCCTGATGTATCACATATAGATCAGTTAACATTTATATTCCGTTATACACTAATAGATGGTAGTATTGTTGAACGCTTTTTAAAATTCATTATTAAAATTGGACATAAAGCTGATGATATGGAAAAAGCTATCATGAAAACTTTGAATTATTTAAAATTAGACATAAATAACTGTAGGGGGCAATCATATGATAATGCTAGTAATATATCATGTACTTATTCTTGGTTGCAGCAACGAATAAAAGAACGGAACAATTTGACATTCTACATCCCCTGCGCTGCTCATTCGCTCAATTTGGTGGGTAATTGTGCTGCTGAGTGTTGTCTCAGTGCGACAACATTTTTTATGTTTGTTAACGAATTGTATAATTTTTTTCCGCTTCTACACATCGTTGGGAAATTGTTCAAACAAATCTCACGGAATTGAAATCAAAGCTTCTTCCAAAGAAGTTATCCACTACTCGATGGTCTGCAAGAGCAGATGCTGTTAAAGCCTTGCATAATGGTTATGACTGTTTCAAAAATTCTTTACAACTTCTTATTAATGATTATAATCAGGAATCAAGTACCAAAGTCCATGCAAGTGGTTTATTAAAAACTATGGAAAAACTAGAAACAGGTGTTTCATTGGCGTTGTGGAATGATATTTTATCTCGATTTGATATAACAAATAAATCCCTACAAAACATATGCACAGACATACTTCTTGTGGTAAATCTCTATACTTCATTGATAGGATATTTGAACAACATTAGAAACAACTTTGAATCTTATGAAACTATTGGAAAAAATTTGACAAAATGCCTGGTGTATGAGAGCGATATCAAAAGAAAAAAAATTGTAAAACAACCTAGTGGTGAAACGAGGAAAAATGCTGTCGAATTTACTGTTACAAGTCAAATGAAGATAACTGTTTTTTTCACTATCATTGATACCCTGATTACAGAACTGAGCAGAAGAAAATTTGCTTATACAAGTCTATCTGATAAATTTGGATTTTTGAATAATTTATCAAGCAAAGATGACGATGAAATAATATCTGATGCCAAGCAACTTTGTGATATATATAAGAATGATTTGATTCCTGATTTTCCAGACGAATGCCTTCAGTTCAAATATTTTATCCGAGGCATCGAAAATCATAAAGTTTCGAAAAATCCAGAAATGATCGATCAGGAAAACATTCATGGTGAAAAGGAATTTGAGCCGGAAAGTGAAAATACCAATTTGGAAACAATTTTCGCATTAATTCGAAGAGGAAAAATTATTTTATTGTTTCCAAATATAGATACCATTTTGAGAATATATCTGTGTATGCCATCAACGAATGCTTCCGGTGAAAGATCATTCTCAACCCTTAAGAGAATAAAAAGTTTTTTAAGAAACTCAATTGGAAATGAAAAATTGAGTGACATTTCACTATTAAATATCGAAATGGAATAGTTGAATTTTCTTGATGAAACACGTATCATTGAAGAATTCCTTTCAAGGCGAGGCAGAGAGCTTTTCAACGTGTCCCACATGTAAAATTTGTTATGTTCCTTTTCATTGTGATAATTAATAATGTTTATTTTTATTTTTTCGTGCCTGACCTTTTCATCATGTATTTAACTTTTTAAGAATATTTGTTGCGTTCGTGGATTTTTTATGTCCCTTATTCTTGTGTTGTTCTACTTAATATTTACAGCCCACCTGTAAACTTGCGTCCGTACATTACGATTTTTACATGTAATTCTGCGTCCACCGCATTGCTGCGTCCGTATACGGACGCAGAAATACAAGTCAATGCTAAACGCTCTGTTTTGACGTCATCGTTTGTTTCGTTATAATACGGCGAGGACGTCCCAATGATGAAATCGTGGACTTTTTCTGAATATTGTAGTTCGAACAATTTCCATTTGCGGCGCTGCAGTCGCTCAGTGTATATTCGAAATGCATATTACTGTCACACCATTCCGACATTGGTGCTTCAAAAAACCGGCAACACTGCATTGGGTATCGCCTACGATCAAACCGATATTTCTGCGTCCTTTAATGATTTCCAGATGCGGGTTGTTTACGCTTTTTTTATATCGAATGATTCAAGGTCATTGAACAACTGCAGTAAAGAAGTTTTGCTCTTATGAACTCGAGTCTCGAGAATAGAATAATTGAGATCTATGATGAATCCCACTTTGCACATCGCGTCGCTTCAGGACACTTGGAGATCGAATGAGATATTCCTTGTATGATCAAGATCAAACTGATGTTACAATAATCTTGAAAGAAATGGTGGAATTTTCAAATAAGATTCAGCATCATTAGCATAGAATTACTTTGGTTAACTGAAATGACCGATTCAATGAAAATTGATTGATCATTTTATTCATTCAATACAGATTCGTCAACTAACTTGCTTTATGGTCTACATTATATTATGTTGAGTTATTTTCCGAAGAATGAATTGAATATATGAAGACACTTTTTTTGATGAATGAATGAATTTCGTCATTGACAGGTGATCATTTCTTATGTAGGTATTTTTGTGATTTGAATATTTTCTAACAACACCGCAGATTTCGCTAGCCCTCAGTTCTTGAAATTATTCAATTAAATTTCTTGATATTGTAAAATATTTGATTGTCACGAAAACCACCCATGACTCAAAAGGTCGAGTCGCCCTCGCAGTAAGGAGATAAACTGTAAAAAATTTCATTACTTTTATGAGCAATTCATCATACTGATTAATTTCGAATAGGATCAGTTAGAACTTTCAATAATTCATTGTTTCACAATATCTAATAAATTGGGAAATATAACTTGTTTTCCTGAAATATTTTTTCGATTGCTATCTCCAAGAGAATATCAATGCACAAAGCGTACTGAGACTGAATCTAAAAAATTTCCTCAAAACCAATGTGACATTTCCATATCTTAGCCCGGTCGCAGCAGGAGCCAGAGATAGTTTAATTGACCAATTTTAACCTTAGCCATAATTTTTGTGAATAGACACATTTGGCTGGATTGTAAAGCATATTGATTGTCAGCTAGGACACTAGGCAGCGGAGGGTATATCGACCTGATCATCAAAAACACGTAAAAGAAATTAGTTTAAGAAAATTTAACTCTGCTGAAATTTATAGAGATGATGGTTTATACAGGGTGTCTACTATAATAGGTACCAAACTTCAGTAGGTGATAGTACAAGTTATTTGCAATAAAAATGTCCTAAACACTTTTTCGAAAAGTTTATAGTTATCGAGTTATTTAACACTTCTTGGTTTTTCGAAACTTCTTGCTTCACCCTTTAAAAACAAGAATATTTCTGTTATTCTTACAGCTACATCAAATCTGACCATAACATCGCAGAGGGCAGTAAAGGCGCTATAAAATAGGTAGTTACTAATGTTAAAAAATGTTTTATACCGGGTGTAGTAAAGGGTATATGTAAAAATTGAAAACAGTGCAAACTTAGTGGTATTTTCTTGTAAGCTGTACCATAGAAAATTGGTGAATAAGTAGAGGTTTTTCCTCTACGAAAAATTAGTACATGTAATAGACTTTTAAACGGTATATCAACTTTTCACTTAACTTTTGTTTTTCCAACAATATCTCTGTTTTAATTCAGAAAAACATAAAATTCAGACACGCAAATTTTATAACAATTCATCTTTTTTTCGTACAGAATCCACAACCTTTCGAAGTTCATTACGTTTTCGATGCATTGTATCACAACATTCCTGAATTCTGTTGATTAGTTCTTCTCGAACATTAATGCGATTTTTATTCACATTTTCTATCAAAGTGCCCCAAACATAAAAGTCTAATGGGGTATGATCGGGGCTTCTAGGTGGCCATCTCGAGGGACCATATCTTCCTATCCATTTCTCCCCAAAGCGTTGATTCATCCAGTCCCTCAAAATTCGACTATTAAGGGCAGGGCCTCCGTCCAGTTGAAAATAAAGTTGATATCTATCCGCTATGGAAATATCTTCAAGAATGTCAACCACGTTATTATTCAGTTAATTTGTGAATTCATTGAAATTGAGGCGATTGGGAAGTATTACGGGCTTGAATAGCCGCCAATCAGACGTTGACTCTTAATTCATGCTGATAATGAGATATAACAGTCGCATGTGGATTTTCCGTTTCCCACATATGGAAATTTCGTAAATATATTATTCAATTTTACTGAATGTTACCACATCTGTCCATAATATCTGATCACATCCCTACTCTTCCAACTTATTTAGGTACCACCTATAGAATTCTAATGAGACCTCATCATCCACAGGTAACAAATTCTGGACTTTATTTAAATGATATGGGTGTAAATTATTTTGCTTAAAAACTCTGTGTACTGTGGAATGGTGAAGCCCTAATGTGACACCAACACTCCGAGTGGGATCTTCTCTAATAGCGCGAAGTATCGCTGGTGCTTGCCTCCAGTGCTCAGCATTTCGACCACCTTCTCTATTTCGTAAACCTCGAAACTAACACTAACATTATCATACTATTAATAATATTTATAACTGTTTTGAACCTACAATGTATTGAAATAAATTATCATAAAATTTGCGTTTTTGATTTTTATGTCTTCCTGACTTGAAACCTTAATATTGTTGGAAAAATAAAAAGTTGAGTGAAAAGTTGATATACTGTTTAAAAGTCTATTACATGTACTAGTTGTTCCTAGAAAAAAAACAATAACTTATTCACCAATTTTCAATGGTACAGCTAACAAAAAAATAACACTAAGTTTGTACTCTTTTCAATTTTTACATTTACCCTTTCACAACACCCGGTATGAAACATTTTTTTTAACATTAGTAACTACCTATTTTATAGCACCTTCACTGCCCTTTGCGATGATATGGTCAGATTTGATGTAGCTGTAAGAAAAACAGAGATATTCTTGTTTTTAAAGGGGAAAGCAAAAAATTCCGAAAAACCAAGAAGTGTTGAGTAACTCGATAACTATCAAGTTTTCGAAAAAGTGTTATAGGACATTTTTTGTTGCAAATGACTTGTACTATCACCTGCTGAAGTTTGGCACCTATTTTAGTAGACACCCTGTATAATTATTCAAATAAAAAAAGTCGTCAGCTAGCTGTATGTCGGTGGAATAACCGTCAGCTAGTCATAAAAATGTGTAAAAAAGATAGACACCCTCGTTCTATAGTCAAGTATGTACCATTCGTTTGGTCCTTTATACAGGGTGTCAACGGAATAAGGAAACATGCTCGCGTTTAGATACCCTTGAAGTTATCGACTTCGATTTTTTTAATGTGAAATACGTTTTGATGAGTGATGAGCATAATTCGACGAAATAAAATGTCAGAAATACTTCCAGGGAGACCATAAATGAAAATAATTTCTGATTCTTAGATGGCACACTAGGTATATTTTTTCGTATTTTCATCATACACGTCATTACGAGTACAACTATATGTCACTTGTCAATTTTTGACAATTAATGTGAATTATTTTTGAAATTTCATTTTTATATCTAGATGGGTGAAAATGAGTTCGATCGTTCAATTTTCAGTCCAGCATGAGGGTGAATTACATCTGTCCACTAAATATCCCAAATTTCGTAATTTATTCGACTTTTTATACTTCCGGAAAAAACTTTCCACAAAAAATTATGTTTTCAAATGCAAGTATGTTGGGAACAGAGTATAATCTAAAAGGTTATTTCTTTCTGCTCAATTCGACCCAATTAGCTGAACTGAAAATTGAACGATTGGATCCATTTTCAGCCATCTAGTAATTAGAATGGAATGTTCGAAATAATTCACATGATATGTCAAAAATCAACAAGTGACATACCTAGAGTGCCATTTGAATTTTTTTCATTTCCGTTCTTCCCGGAAATACTTCTGCCATTTTCTCAGTTGAAATATGCTAATCGGAACGTATTTCACTTTAAAAAATCGAAGTCGATGACTCTAACGATATTCAAACGCGAGCATGTTTCCATATTCCGTTGACACCCTGTATAGGAACTCAAACAAGTAATAGAAAAAGTTCCAAATAAAAGTTGTTCGTCATAATGTGATCTTTTAATGTAAAAAATGTCGAAATGGCGTCGATTTTAGGTATTTACTATATTTTTGAGAGGAGCTCAAACACACGATTTCATTCATATACAACATTAATAGTCTATTATGTTCCGTTCCGGATTTATGAAAAAGACCAAAAAAATTTCCGAACTTTTCAGATTTTTTGCTGATAACTTCTAAACTAAGCGGTTACGATTATTTATTCAAATTTTCTGTACTTAACTCGGGCCTCGCGCTTCACGTTTAGCTGTACCAGCTGACGGGTTTTCCACCGATTTACATTCAGACGACAATTTGTTTTATTTGAATAAATACGAGTATATGAGCTGTCATCTCTATATGCTTCAGCAGGGTTGAAATAAGATTTTTTTTTTAATTTTGTATCTCATATTTCCCACCTGGCACATAAATTGAAAATTTTGAATACAAGCCTGCAAGTTTTTTCAATTTTTGCCAATTTGATGGAGAATATGTATTGTAACAAGCTTCATATTTGTCAATCATCAAGCAGAAAATTTGCCATTTTCACGAAGATTTGAGAGTTTATGGTTTCAGCATTTTTTCAGAGAACACCATGTGAATCTGAAACATTTAAACCCGCAATTCTCACTCATGTTTAGGTCCTTTATCTCTATTTAGCCGTTGTCTTTCACGAGATTACTCACCCTGTATATGTTTTTATTCATTCAATTGTTTCGTCTTCAGTTGAGGAATTTACTCTTCAATTCTTTTACTTGATTTTTGGCGCTCTTGTTCACCCTAACAAAGTGCCTATCATTTTGCCCGAATGTCTGTAATTTTGGAATATCGAGCCGAAAATGGTCTCAATCGATTGGGTTCGACTCCTGATGAAGAATTCGTGGCGAAAGTTGAGTCTGTCCGACCGGCCGGCAGTATCCTCTCTAGCAGAGCTGTGCTAAGCACCGAAAAAAAGTGCTTCGAGCACTAAGCCCTAAGCACTCGAAAAAAAAGGCTTCGAGTCTCGAGTTCTAAGCACCGCTTTCGACAGAAGGCTCCGGATTACCGAGCACTTTTGCAAAAGTAATTGAATATTTCGAGCACTAAGCACTAAGCACTTTAGTGGGAACTATTTTATGTAATGTTGTTTGATTGAAATGAGAACTCTTTAGCTTCATCGACATATCTAAAATTATGATTTCGAGACTGGGAAAAACTCAAAAGCCATTTTATTTGTTTTGTGAAACGCATGCATTCAATTTACATTCTGGTACTAGTTAATCTTATTCGTCGATCTGAATCTGAATGGCTGTTCCTAATCAATGCATAAAGTTGAATTAATAATCAAGGACCAATTATTTTATAAGCGAGAACACATTACAGAAAAAATGTGAAAAGCACTGACGTGAGATCAGGAGCTTTTACGCGCTTGTTCTAAAGTCTTTTCTCAGACTTAAAAAGAGTGCGATTCAAAATCAGGCAGCCTAATGAGCGTGAAAGAATCAATAAACATATATCTTAAATGGAAGTTGAGTGAACTTACAGTTCAGCAAATTCTTCGATCTGGCATTCTTTCCACATTTCTATACCATATATAAGTTGTTGTAGTTGAGTGTCATCAATTATAACCGAATTTCAGATTCATAATTGCTGAGCTATCGGACAGGTCTGGCCCAATAACTAACTTGACTTATATTTGGATAATAAACTAATTCTATTAAAATGGAATCTCTATCTCATCTCTTTTGGAAGATAGAGAATATTCAGCCAAACATTTTCAAATTGGACCACCGTTTCTTCATCACGAGTCAAATCCAACCGATGGCGATCATTTTCAGCTCGATATTCAGAAATTACAGACATTTGGGAAAAAAATAGTCCTCTTGTCGCAAAATTCATAATGATATTTCCATTCAAAATATGACAACTGCACACACCAGTATTTTAGACATGTTTGTCATGAACCCACAGAATTAGTTTCATTTTCGGCTCAATATTCACTCATTATGACAACTTGTCATTAAATTAAAACCACCCTCATAGAGATTTATAGTTGATATGATGTGAATTCATAGATAGAAATATAATCTGTGACTTCATTTTCAGAAAAACTCTTTTATCTTCTGGAGATTGTACGCATTGATGATGAAATTTTAAAATATTTTAGGTACCTATACCCTGCATAAATGCCCTAAATTGTTGTGATCTGACGAATAACTTATGAGATATCGTGTATTGAAAAAAAAACATTTTGGGAATTTTAAAAAATTTTCTCTAGTGACGCTTTTCTCGAAATTTGGCACACTCCTTCCTTTTAACGCTATCTAGACATTCTCTAAGTTAGGAATTGATAGGATGAATATTCAAGAAATTAATGTTATTAACTGCTAAACTATTCGATGGATTTGGCCCAATAACGAACTTGACCGAGATATTTGGACACTCGACCTATTCTGAAAAAATGAAAACTCTAGGTCCCTTCCTTCGGAAGATAGATAGTATACGGCCGGACATACTCAAGTTTGACCTCGAATTCTTCATCAGGAAGTCAAACCCAATCGATTGAGGCCATTTTCGGCTCGATATTCGAAAATTACAGACCTTTGGGCAAAACGATAGCACGCTGTTCCACTAGGAATAAGCGCGCCAAAAGGTACTGAAAAAATTAGGTGTATATATTTATATTTTCCTTATCAAGCATAGACAGGGCGATTCACGGGGATGGCCTATTTGGTAGTCGTTTTTGGAAAAGGGATCAGGTTAAAATTTGCATGTTTAGTATTGAGACAATGATTTTTTTTGCGCACTTATTCCAAGTGGACCAGCATGCTATGGTTTAGCCAAAACGCTTGTAATTTTTGAAAATGGTCTCAATTGAGGATTGGGTTCGACTTCCTGTTAAAGAAGCCGTGCTCAAACTTGAATACTCTGCCGGCCGGCCAGCCGTTTACTCTCTATCTTCCGAAGGAGATGACCTTGAGTTTTCATATTTACACAATATGTTGATTGTCAAAATATCTCAAATATCTCGATCAAGTTCGTAATTGGGCCAAATCCGTCGGATAGTTCAGTAGTTATGAGCATCTGGAATTTGGTTTTTCCTTTCCCTTGAGTGCTTGTTCAATATTATTTATTAGTCCAGTGGAATATTACCCACAAGTATGGTTTCTCAGAAGATAATTTGGGTGAGCTTTATGCTTGAAAATGTCAAAATGTCCTGGCAAATGAATTTTACTTCCCTAGAAGTGCTTTCAGTGCCCAAGAAATATGAAGTTTTCAGTTTTTCTGGAGCACCAAAATTATGCATTATTCCTTATTATTAAAAAAAAATCTTGACACGCCAATGCTTTTTAATGCTTTAGATATTCTGATTGGGATTAGAGTGACAATACGTTAGTGCTTTTCGCATTCCAATGTAGTTGAAAAATGTCACTTCGAATTATTTATTGAAGTAGATTCATTTTTGACATTTGCATTACTACCTAATATTAATGTTTTTCCACCCTCCCGGGTTTGAATCTCACACTAGAACTGGTTTGTTTTATTCAAAAACTCAGCTACGACGGTAAAATTCTGGGGCATACAAATTATCGGTAATCTCGATTTATGTACGAATTCTGGTTGATTTCGAAGGAATATCTGATAAGATATCGAGTATTGAAAAAATGTTTTTGGGAATGTTTTAAGAATTTTCTACCGTATCGATTCATTCGAAATTTGGCCAACCCTTTTATTTCAAAATCGTCCAAGGTACGAATTGATCGGATGAATATTTTAGGAATTATTGCGAAAATCAACTTTCAAATGCTAAACTATTCGATGGATTTGGCCCAATAACGAACTTGACCGAAATATTTGGACAATCAACCTATTTTGAAATTATGAAAACTCTAGGACTCTAGGTCATCTACTTCGGAAGATAGAGAGTAAACAGCCGGAGGGCCCGCGTCCGGACATACTCAAATGTTCTTCATCAGGAATACGAACCCAATCGATTGAGACATTTGGGTAAAACGATAGCTCGCTGTTCCCCTAGAAACAAGCGCTCAAAAATGAGGGCTGTGTTTCAAGGATTGCCATAACTTTCGAATTTTACAACTACCGGTTATCCACCGAGTGCCACTGATAAGGTAGTTATTGAACCCTGGTTTTGTGTATTTAAATATCTCCGTGAGCTTAGGGCCCAATTGAACGTTTCACAAACTTTCCAAATAATCAACAAATTTGCCGACGGAAATTCCGAAGAGTGCTAAAATTGATGGGTCATAAAAAATATGCACAAGAACATCTGGCTTAAAAATTCCCAATTGGGAACGGCAGTTTGGTCTAACGTTTTTGTGAAAATATTCGTTTGTTTACAATATTTCAAAAGAGCTTATCAATCTTCTTTTATTATGGTGTAATATCCATTTTAATCAGTGATATGATGTTGTGAAAAGAGTACAGAAAATTTTGTGCAATAAATCATTCTAGTCTAGTTCGAATTTTCGTTTTATTTCACATCTTTTCGAATTCCCACCATTTGAACCAGTAATGAATGAAGTTTATTTAAGAATATGGTTTTCCTCGTTTACAATTTTTCAGTTGGAATCTACAGATTTGCTCAAAGTATTTCTACCGTTTTCGCTCTCTGACGTTCGAGACTACTGATGTGATGCATTGTTCGCTTTAGTGTGAAATTCACAGTCCCAGATATTTTGTAAAATAAGCAGTTGAGCTCAATTTCGTAAAAACTAAGTACTTAATTGAATAAGTAAATGTCAAAATGGGGAAGACGTCTAAGCTGCCTCAATCTGTGACTAGATCATTTTGGAAGCTTTCGTAGTATTTATCGAAGGTGAAAAACTCAAGACACCATTTTCTTTCGAAATATCATTTATTACAAGAATGATTTCGACTTTGAAAAAAGCATTAGCGTAGCATATTTTCACACCAAATTTATTCGGGTAGAAATCTGTGCCGATGCCACTTGTGACTATCATAGTAAAAAGGATAATTCAACTAATCTTATTTGAAAAGTAAGTTAAATAGATTAATTCTCTAAAAACTGACTTATATGCCACTACAGTTTCAATAAAAAGTATCATCTATACCTTCTTTCAATGTCCCAGAAAACATTATCCCATTAAAAATATATTCCTTAATTTTTTCATTAATTTTTTAGTTTTTGGATTGTTGAAATTGCGACAAAGAATGTAAAAATTCTGATTTCTTTGTCATGAAACTGCGTTTTCTGGAACATTAAAAATAGATATCTGTGATACTTTTAATTGATAGTGTATTGACATATAAGTCAGTTTTTTGTTAATCAACAATAAATTTGATTCAATATGTTGCAGTGCGGACTCCCAATTCTTCATAATTCAACACCCTATATGAGAAACAATGCTTCAGAGACTTTCAACATATAGAAATCATAATATGTATAATATAATAACGGTAATGTGAAAATTGATAATATAGTAACAAGGAATGAGAATTCAAAATTTCCAATCTATTCGCTTTCGGTTCCATAAAATTATAATATATTTTCAGGATTGATGAAATTTAATTATATTCAGAAATCAACAACGTCCATAGAAAGATCATAGATATCTGACGATTATCTTATAAAGAATCAGGGCTAATAAAAAAGAAGATTTTGGGAATTTTTAATAAATTTTCTAGAGTGGCGATTATCTCGAAATTTGGAAAACCATTTAATTTAACATGATTAAAACACCTTCTAAATTATAAATTGATCAGATGAATATTCTAGGCGAAAATCAAATTTTGAATGCTAATAACAATAACTAACGATGGATTTGGCCCAATAACGAACTTGACCGAGATATTTGAACGATCAACCTATTCTGAAAAAAATGAAAACTCTAGGTCATCTCCTTCGGAAGATAGAGAGTATACGATCGGAGGGGCGGCCAGCCTGACCTACTTAAATTTGACCAAGGTTTCTCCATCAAGAAGTCGAACCCAATGGATTAAAACCATTTTCGGCTCGATATTCGGAAATTACAGACATTTGGACAGAACGATAGCCCGCCTGTTCCACTAGTAACAAGCGCGCAAAAAACAAAAATTTTCTGGCCTTCATAACCATAAAGTCAAATCAATGGTGACTGAAGAAATACTGAATATTAATTCAAAACGATCATATTATCTTTGTGCACATAAAAAAATCAAATACCGTACCTGCTTATATTGATCCTACTTCAAGAATTCGGAAAGGCTTAGTGCTTAGCGGATTACTAAGCACTAAGATTTTCGCGAGAGTGCTCGAAAAACAAGCACTAAGCACTAGCCTTTGAAAGGTGCTCATGAGCACAGTGCTCGGAAGCACTAAAGTGCTTAGAGTGCTTTCACGAGCACTAAGCACAATGCTTTGGCACAGCTCTGCTCTCTAGCATCATAAAGAATCAGCTAGAGTTTTCATATTTTCAGAATAGGTTAATTGTCCAAATATCTCGGTCAATTTCATTATTGGGCCCAACCCGTCGGATGGTTCAGTAGTTATGAGCATCTGAAATTTTGTTTCCTCAATAACTACTAGAATATCCATCCGATCAAATTGATACTTGAAATATTGTTGAGGGAGGCTGCAAAAAGACAGCTCAAAGAATTCCGCAGAAATTGTCACGCTAGAAAATTTTCAAAATTCCCAAAATAAAAATTTTTAATCCTCACTACCTCATAAGATATTTTCGGATTTCAATAAAAATTCGTGAATAAATTGACGTGATCGATATCTTACTTACCCTCAAATTTCATTGTCGCAGCTCTTTTCCATCTAAAGATATGATCATTTTTTTAATATTCTCAAGAGGAAAGAGAAATGACATACGTCCCGATGATTTTCTTTGAACGATGGCCATCACAGATCGATATTCGATTGACAAATGCTGGGCTCATTAATCAGTGTCAGTTGGCGTAATGTTTATCAAAAATTTTTATAACGGGAAATCATAGAGATAGAATTCCATCTCGGTGGCTGAAATAATATACGTTGTCAAAATTCAGAAAAGCACAGACGTAAGTTTTTAGGGAAGGGAATTATAGCTTCGCACAAAACTTGGGGAAAATTATGAGTAGTTATTTTTAATTTGAGATATAGGTTTGTTCATTCATTAGGCGTTCATATTTGCATCACATTGTCCCATAGTACGGGAAAAGACTATTGTTCACGTGATCAGAGTGCTTATAGATTTGTTATGGTTTGAATATTTACTCGCAAGTAACTCAACCAAAGCGCCAAAGCAATCTGACCTCACGTCAGTGCTTTCTAAATTTTTATATGTCCAATTTAATTCAAAATCAATATGATTCAACCCGGTACGACAAGCATTTCTTACAAACAACATGTAACTTGTGCTTTCGCTTAAAATTGTCATTCCTTCATATGCTAACTGCTCCCTATATCCAAAGTGGCGAAAAAGGAAAAAGCTACAAATTAAACAGCAATATTGGTTAGCGTTCCCTTCGAATAGAATGTCACGGACAGTGAGTAGGTAGATTCAACAATGAAAATTCAATCATGAATTTGGCAACACCGCCTGTGCAGAATTGTCGGAATAGTTGACATGAATATTAGCGTATGGACGCAGAAATAACTAGATAATGTTCAAATAAATATACGGATGCAGAAAGGATGGTGTTCTGTAAGGACGCAAGGTTGCTGGTAGAATTGAGAAAAAATTTGTCTCCTTCATTTTTCAAGTATACTGAGAACTGAAACTCGCAAAATGATTATGTGGTGTTGCCAACGTCATTCGGCTGAACAGATGTCGATATACACGAAGCTTTCTAGTGGACGCAATGATGATAGTATCATTGAATGACGCAGAAATGATGTCTGGATGTATATATATATATTTGTCCCACTATATTTAGGTCCTCCATCAACACCCGATTTACATATCATAGGTCCTCCGGGGTCGATAGGTCTTCCGTATATGGAGGACCTAACACAATCAATGCTAAACGCTTACAAACATCACCCTGAGTCTACCATAAAATTTTCAGATGGACGACTGAAAACTGGAATTTCGCATTTTTATATAATTTAGTTCAGCGCTTTGCACACTCGCTCATTGGTGGCGCTCTCGCTCGCGTATACCCTTATGAGTATATGCAATTTACATTTTACGGTGGATCACTCCTCCATGTATACGTCAGAACTAACTTACAGTGGATAGGTCCTCCGTAGAATTGACAACGTTGCATTCACCAAGAATGAATCCAAATTAAATGAGAATATCGCCTATTCTGCAAGTTTGGCGTGAGATTGGAGAGATCGCCCAGTAGAAAGAAGTGCGTTCACGATATTTGTCCGACTTTCTTCTTCATAAGCGTAAAGATACTTTACTCTATTGAATAAATAATAAATAATTGAATAAATGTATAGTTGTATAGGGTTATGTTGGTCGCATGTGTTTTTGTTAGGTCGCAAGGGGTTATAAGAATGATTCATTTCGTCATAATTCCTAATCTACTGATGATACATAAAAACTAATAACAGATTAGGAATCCACGCCCTCGATCTGGTAAATAACGAGATCCACGTTTTCTTGAACAAAACATTGTAGTTTTCCAATTGGTAGTGAAACTCGAGAAACGTTTTTGTCAATTGACAAATTATCTAATTTCCCCATATCTCTCAAAAAGATAGGGATGCAGAAAACCTAAACACATAAAAATCAACAACGGGCTCTGACTAGTAATCAAGGAAAAATCGTTAATCGAGAAATATAAATTGTAGATTTCCGTCTAGGGAGTTTTTTCGCTAATTTTCGGGTCCGAAGTGTCGAGTCGAAAAAATTTTTTCACTTTATATCGATGCAGGTCTCGTCATTTACTAAATCGAGGGCGTAGATTTCGAATATAGTTTTTTCGTGTTTTCAGCAATTTGGGAAATAATCCACTTTTAGTGAAAAATTTGTCAAAAATTGGTCAAATTTGATCAAACACACAGCTCAGATGAAGCTAAGTAGAAAGATGCTGATTTTTTGGATTCACATCGTTTCTTCATCTATCAAATAATTCTGAAAACGACACCTCTGGTCGGTACCTACCGTTCGAAAGTTTTTGTTTTTTCCCAAAGGTCTTTTTCTAGGATAATTCAGATCGCGATAATTTCCTGGATTAATTATTGAAAAAAATTAGAAAAGCACTGACTTGAGGTCAGGACTACCGATTAAACGAGAGTAATTTTGCTCTGAGTTCAGTTCAGTACCCACATAAATATTTGCTAAATAAT
Source organism: Micraspis discolor (assembly GCA_030674115.1). Lineage (NCBI taxonomy): Eukaryota > Metazoa > Arthropoda > Insecta > Coleoptera > Coccinellidae > Micraspis > Micraspis discolor. Next base: position 531,435 of record JARTUT010001762.1, read on the forward strand.
AATAATAATAATATTTATCTTTATTGATCCATTAAGACTACAAAAGTATAGGACAGATCGGCAAACCAAGGTATAAAGAGATACAGATAAAATAATCTCATATCACAAATCCAACATGGCGTCATTCGTGAATTCCGCCACCGAATTTTAACATCCATCATACAATAGGTGCTTTATTGCCTTCTTGAAATGAAGTTCACCCAATATCTTAATTTTTGTTGGAAGATGATTGAAAAGACGTATGCTCTGATATAAAGGAGAGCGCTCTTATTTAGATTTTGCATGAACTGGCACTTCCGAAACACTGTTATGTCTTGTAGAATAATGATGACGACTCGATAATTTGTGCATAAAGCTTTCATTATTCTTAACATAAAGGAGATACTTATATATACAGGGTGTTCATAAATTGAACGTACAAACGAAAAGGGGAGATTCCTTAAGTGATTTTAAGAAAAAAGAGTCCCATAAACATGGGGTCGCAAACGTTTAGTTTTCGAGATACAGAGTGTTGAAGTTTGAATTTTTTCAAGTTTTTTCTCATAGTATCTACACTTCACGAGATATTCAACTGAAATTTGGCATAGATATTACATTTGAGAGTTCTCACCACGTGAGATTGCAATTTCGATAGATAATCTACAGGGTGATATTTATTCTGGAACACTGCCACCTGTTCTTCTGCAGAACTTTTTTTTGGTGAGCAACTGTTAATTTGAAAAAATGTTAAAAGAAGCTTTGTTCTTATACTAAACTTTTCGGTCTCATGTAGTTTTGTCGTATCTACCAACGATTTCGAGAAAAAAATTTTTGATCGATTCTCTCGAAATCCTCGTGAAAATCTAAATTATGATCGAATAAGGTCAGTTTGTAAACTGTGGTCAATGAATTCAGTGTCAGTTTTTATGGAAATTTTCCTGATCTGTATCGATGATTCATAAAGATTCGATAAACTCGTATAATCAACACAAGAAATGTATTACAACAGGAAACGTAAAACTAAAAAAAATCATAACAAGACACCTCATCAAGTAACCGCAAAAGACTGAACTACAGCAATTGTTGAAAATGTCCTCTCCCAACTGTTATACAAGTTTCTGATCTTCGTCTCATAGACGACCGAACTCTTTCAAACACTCCCGGAATATTCCTAACTGTATCAAATGCGCCTATTTTCTCAGTTCTTCTACGGTGTTCACGGGTGTCGAGTATAGTAGAGATTTCAGGTGGCCCCATAAAAAGTAATCTAAACATTTAAGTCTGGGGATCTGGCGGGCCATGACTGAGGACTACCCCGTCCAATCCACCTGTTTTCATAATTTTCGTCCAAATACTTTCTTGCCAAAACTGAAAAATGAGCAGGAGCACCGTCATGCATGAACCACATTTCTCGTCGTAGCATAAGAGGTATCTTCCAATAACAAGGCCAAATCGTTTTCTGAAAAATGTCTTTTTGATTGACCTGTTAGTCGACCTGGCAAGAAGAAAGGACCAATCAAATCATCACCAATATTACCACCCCACACATTTTGTGAAAATTGCTCTTGAAAAAGGGTTTCTACTTATCCATGCGGATTCTCCTCAGCTCATACGTATTCATTATGAAAATTGATAATTGAAGTCCTTGAGAAACAGGCTTCATCAGTGAAAAGAATTTGGCAATCAAAATAAGGATTTATGAATAGTCTACTGACGTACCACTGACAAAAACTAACCCTCGGATGCAAATCTCGAGGCAGAAGAGCTTGCACCCTCTGAATGTGATAAGGATATAGCAGAGAATCCAGCAAGATCCGCCAAACAACTTGATGACGTGCATTCAAAAGTGCACCAATTTTTCTTGTACTAGTTCTTGGATGTTGTTCTATTTCGTTCATAACTGCCTCGAGTTGTGGTGTTCTCACACTGCGTGGTCTCCCAGCATTAATTCTTTCCGTGGAAAAAGATCCAGCTTCTGAAAGACACCTATGAATATCAGAGAACATTCGATGATTTGGTATCACTCTATTGGGATAGCGTTCCATGTAAAGACGCCTAGCTTCTCTTGCATTTCCATTTGCAAAACCATACATGAAATGCATATCAGTCATTTCGGAATTCGTGAAATTCGGCATGTTTTGGTATTGAAATGTGTAAAGGTTCTAATTTCTGATCAAATTATTGTTGTAACAGTCATAAAAGTCGTAATGAAAATAGTAGTCTAACTACATTCAAAAAATAAATAGCTACAAATGCAACCACCTTCACTTTAAAAAAAAAAAACAAACGCTCAATAATTTGATGTGTCAAAACTGGCACTGAATTCATTCACCACAGACTACAAACTGGCCTACCAATCATAGTTACGAGAATTTCGATGGAATCGTTCAACATTTTTTTTCTCAAAATCGTTGGTAGATACGACAAAACTAAATGAAACCGAAAAGTTTAGTATAAGAACAAAGCTTCTATTCACATCTTTTAAAGTTAACAGTTTTTCACAAAAAAAAAGTTCTGCAGAAGAACAGGTGGCAGTGTTCCAGAAAAGATTTCACCCTGTAGATCTTCTATCGAAATTGCCATGTCACGTAGTGAGAACTCTCAAATGTAATATGTATGCCAAATTTCAATTGAATATCTCGTGAAGTGTAAATACTATGAGAAAAAATTGAATAAAATTCAAACTTCAACACTCTGTATCTCGAAAACGAAACGTTTGCGACCCCATGTTCATGGGACTTTTTTCTTAAACTCACTTAAGGAATCTTCCTTTTCGTTTGTACGTTCAATTTAGGAACGCCCTGTATAAATACATGACATGTCAGAATATTATTTGCTATATAATATGGTCGACAAGAAGGTAAATGTGACAAATTGAAAATTACTGGGATTATCCTCTTTTGACAAATCAACACCCTTTCCAGTTCGGTAGATCCTCCCCAGATAAGAACATTATATGCCATGTGTGGATAAGCTATACAATAATACACATTCAAGAGTGAATGCAGGGAAAACAAATTTTTGATCTTATTTATGGCAAAATATGAGTTGTTCAGTTATTTACAAACCGAATCAATATGGTGGTTCCATCGTAAGTATTCGTCAATTTGTACTCCAAGAAATCTAGGGGAGCCACTTGTAGTTACTGACGAGTTTTCACAAGTGAAGACAGATCGTTTTCCACCGAAATTTGTCAGTTTGAAGTGAATGCATACTATTTTTTCTGTGTTAACAATCAAATTATTCCTACGCCACCAAGTGGTAAACGTTTGAAGTAGTAGGGCTATCAGGTCCTCAAGCTCCCCAAAGCTCCCCGCAGTTACCAAAAATGATGAATCATCCGCGAAAAGTATGATCAAATGAGCAAGAACATAATCCGGCAAATCATTTATAAACATAAACGTGCCTAAAGAAGTTTTCACTTCAAAAAGAGTTCACAACTCCCAATTCAATAGTATGCTGATCATCTAATGAACGAGTGGGACTCCACGTCAGTGCATGTGGCATTCAAATGATATTCGAAGTTGAAAAATTTGTCTTGGTTCATGTGATTTCTGATTGCCTTTTGGACGAGAGCTATTGGCTTCAAGTGTCAACAATTTTCAATCAATTCAAGTTCCAGTGATTTATCAGTGATTTAGATATTGGGATGGGGATCAGAGTGACAATATGTTGGCGCTTTTCATATTGAAATAGAGGTGAAAAATATCAGTTGAAACCGTTTATTGAAGTAGATTGTTTTTGACAGTACGTCATTTCTATCAAATTTTAATATTTTCCCACTCTTCCGGGTTCGAACCTCACTCTCGAACTGAATTTTTTCATTCAATAAATAACCAATAATCTATTATTATTTGTAACTGGAAATATTTTTTCAACTCTTCTTTATTTGCTGCCAAACTTCTTGCATCTTCCTGCGGCGTAGCACTCTCGCCTTCCAAATCTGCCTATCAGCTCTCTTCCTCCATTCTACGGTTCCTCTTAGATATTGCTTTCGGTATAACTCTCATCAAGGTAAATTTTGGTGGAAAAGACACTTCACTGTAGCTGTTGGGTACATGGTTTTAACGAAACGTTCATAATCACCTGTGATGGGTCCTACGATGACTGAAAAGAGCTTTGCCACATTCTGAACATTCGAAATTAGTGCTGAAGGGTTTCTACGTCTGATTGATATAGCCAAAAGAAGCACGCCCTTCCCGCAGCATTGGCTACAGGCGTGACATTTGGTTTATCCATGGCACAGAAGGTCTGCGACGATGAGCCTCTTGTCAGGCCTTGGGTAGCCTGGAGTCTTATTACTTATACTCCCTTCATGAGCTCTTGGGTTTGTTCACGGCAGAGCCTCGTTTTTGGATAAATGTGCACCACTTGAAAGTGAAGTTAGTATTTCGGTAGCAGGGGCTTGAGTTCGTATATTTACCCCTTGCTCTGGCAAAGTAGAAATTTAAATTCTCAGTGGACAATTAATAACTTCACTCATTATAAAAACTTAGCTTAAAATTAATACTACCATCACAGATACTTATATATGATCACAGTGGTGTGAATCCATGGAGAAATATAATCTGTAACATCATTTTTAGAAAATCTCTTATATCTTCTGGAAATTGAACGCTATGATGATGAAACTTCAACATATGCTAAGTACCTATTTTGTTCATAAAACCCAAAATTTTGTTGTCTGTTCTGACTAATAACTGATGAGGTAACGAGTATTGAGAAAAATATTTTGGGATTTTTAAAAAAATGTTCTATCGAGCCGATTCCTTCTGAAACTCAACACACTCCTTTCTGCCAACGTTATGTAAACATTTTTGAGTTTGAAATTGATTAGAGGAATATTCAAGGAATTATTACATGAACCAAATTTCAACGAACTCAACCGAGATATTTAGACAATCAACCTATTCTGAAAATATAAAAACTCTAGGTCCCTTCGTTCGGAAGATAGAAAGTACGCGACCGGCCGGAGGACCAGGAACACTCAAATTTTATCATGGATTCTTCATAAGGAAGTCAAACCCAATCGATTCAGAATATTTTCAACTCGATATTCGAAAATTAAAGACATTTGGACAAAACGATAGCTCGCTGTTTCACTAGAAACAATGTAACCAAAAATGTAACCTGGTACCATATTTCACGATGTTTCTTCATAACTCAAATCTGCATAAAACATTTAACAACATTTGAAAGTAATTTCCTACTTGGAATCTTTCAGAGCTGCACCATACACTGACCATAGTTAACTGAATGATGTTTATAGGGCGACTATCAAGAGCCGAAACGTAGAATAACGATAAAATAGCGCGCCAAATTGTCGTGATCACAACATCATATGATTGAAAAGATGGCAACCATGTCGGTTGACCTAACCACTGTAAGGTGGATAATATTTACCCTCCGGAGGATCAACGGTTTGCAGTGTAGTAATGGAAGTATACTCGAGGTGGACCTACATACTGTAGTTTGAATGGTTGACCTATGGATAGGAATTCTGAAGGAAAATGAATAAAAAAGTCACTGATATTTCGTTGGATTCGTATTAAGGACATCAAATTATGTAATATACTTTGAGAATATTCTGCCTATACGCTTTCTTTCTGGTGGAGGATATATGTCTGCGTTTTAGGATGAGGACCTAAATATAGCGGGATGTAAATATATATATATATATATATAGGATATATTCATATATAAGTTGTTTTTCATTCCCCTTCTTTTCCAACTGCCTGTATGATATATACGCTTTTATTCATAATTTTTGTTGGCTGTTACTTTTCGATGAAAAAAAAATATCCCTGTTCGTTTTTTCTTAAATGATCACTTTTGTAATGTGGGGGGCGAAAAAATATATTGTGCCCCGTGCGCCAAGTGGTCTTAATCCGGCCCTGGAATCATGAGTGAGTGAATCATTGCTTAAATGGAAAATAATGTTTTTAAACAATTCAGATTCAATATCAGAATCAAAGAGCAGAACTATCTTTCCTGAACTTTCCACTCAGCTTTCATGAATTGTCGAGAGCCCTTAAGATGTGCAAAAATTCCGCAGCTGGTCCTGATAATATCCCTTCCATCTTTCTAAAGAATCTTTCTGAGAGAAGTCTAAAGAACCTACTTGAATACATACAATAATGTTTGAACTAAACAAACATTTCCTAGAATTTGGCGAAAATCGATCATTCTCCCAATTGGCAAACCAAATAAACCTTCGGAATTACCTAGCTCATACCGGCCAATAGCTCTCACATGCACTATGTGCAAACTTATGAAAAAATCATCACGCCCAGACTTCAATGGTACCTACAGAATTACAATATAATCACCTCCAACCAATCCGGTTTCCGCCCTCATCGCTGTACACTCGACAACCTCGTGGCACTGCGAGATTATATTTCCGAGGCTTTCAGCAAGAAACAAGATGTGATGGCTGCGGTTTTTGCAATGGAAAGTGCTTTCGACCATCTATACAAGCATACAATCTCTAATTGCCTATCTAAATACTATCTAAGTGGAAATATTCATGGATTCGTTAACAATTTCCTGTCAGACTGAAAATTTGTAGTAAACGTTAATGGTAAAACTTCAGTCGAGATGACACAAGCAAATGGAGTCCCTCAAGGATCTGTGCTCAGCCCAATTCTCTTCATCCTGGCCATAAACGATATATCAGAGTACATTTTCAGTCTTGTGAAGTTTCAGCCTATACGCTGATGATTTGATAATATACTGCCGGGGAAAAAGTATCCAGACCACATCATCTCAGATGCAAGTAACAATAGAGCAACTTCAACAATGGACAAATAAAATCGGACTTAACTTCTCTGCTACAAAATCTAAGATTATAATGTTCAGTAGAAGAACCTCCAGCACACAGTCACCGCATTTGCTCCTCAATGGTGTTCTACTCCCAGTTACCGAAACACACAGAATACTAGGGGTCATATTCGACAGCAAACTTACATGGAAAAACCACATTGAAGATCTCAAGACTAACTGTATGAGGAAACTCAGCATCATTAAAACGCTCTCGAACACACATTGCGGCTCAGAAGAAGAGGTTTTTTATTGAAACTGTACAGAGCCCTAATCAGATCCAAACTCGATTACGGCAGTATAATCTACCTTACAGCATCTAACACCAACCTCAAAACACTTGACGTGATACACAACACCGTCCTTCGACTTTGTTTAGGAGCTTTTAGGTCAAGTCCAGCCGAAAGCCTGTATATTGAAGCAAATGAAATGTCCCTCCATTTTAGGAGACAACAACTTCTCCTCACTTATGCAGCAAGAGTATCAGCCGATGCACACAATCCTTTCCACTTTCCACCCCAATCTTTTTTCCTCTTCCTCGCAAGCGGTCCATACACCTAAACATTGTAGCCCTCTAGCACATATTCTCAACACTCTGACACACGAAATCGACTATTCTAACACGCTACCTATTTCAATTTCTTCCTTACCACCTTGACACAAACGAATCCCAACAGTTGATACATCTTTGTCTGAATTTTCCAAGCAAGCAACTGCAAGTCTACTAATTCAACAGAAATTCACCCAAAAAATCAATGAATGCTCATACGATACGGTCCTCTTTACCGACGCATCGAAAAGTGATGCAGGACTGTTCTGCTCGGTAACCACCAGCAATAATATTATTCATCAATTCAAACTGCCAAATCACGCAAGTATCCTTACCAGAAAACTATATGCGATCCTCAAAGCTATGGAAAACATAAGCCTCGATCACCAGAGAGCTGCGATATGCACCGATTCAGCCTCCTCTGTGGAACTCATCAAAGACAGATATACTCAGCATCCCAGAGTTCAAAGTATGAGTAGAAATGGCAAGAAGAATGGGACTGCAGTGAATCTAAGCTACATGAAATCCACCAAAGTGTCAGACCCCTCAAATGCGTCACATCAGACGGACGGACCACAGTTATAATGAGGAGACTCAGAATTGGCCTTACCAAACTTACTCTCAGCTACCTTATGAACTCGTCCACCCCACCATCTTGCGAACGATGCAACAGTGTTCTCACCGTAAAACACATCTTAATGGATTGCCCCCTCTTCAAAGAGCACCGAGAAGCACATGGCCTTCAGGGAAACATGCAAGTCGACCTCACCAACTCGGACACTAGTGCTAATGTAGTTAACTTCATAAGTAGTATATCTTCAACTGACTGTATCTAATAACATTATTGAGTATCTTAAGAAATGTATATATATTTTGTGTCAATGTCCACAGCAGTCGAGGCACTTTGTTTAAATAAAAATAAAGATTCAATAGTGGATGCTGTAGAAGGTAATTTTCATTTGAATTAAACTGGACTACAGAGAAGTATTTGCCCAATGTGAGAACTCAAACTAGTTATTACTTTCCACGTAGCTGAATATGGAAAAACGGTATGGGAAAAAAAGATTCTTTTGATCTCAAAAGGAATTCATGCAGTGGTCAAAGTATATATACGATATTTCAAGGGGCAAGTGAGGGAAAAAGACTCTGTTTACCGATAGATCAATTTTCCTGATTATTTTGCCATATGACTCAATTCATTATGGTATATTTGAAGTAGTAGAGTTTTAAGTGAAACAGGATTGTGGCTGAATTAAAATTATAGGAAAACTGTTTGTTTGGTTACTTTTAATTCAAAATATTCGTATTTTGAACTCGTAAATATAAGGTATTTCGAAGGAGCTTTGTATAGGAAAGTTATTTTAAATGGTTCACGATGTAGTTGATTTGCCTACTTGGATTGGTTTTTAAGATAAAGAATTTCAAGCTTCGTACCAAACTTAAGGAAACCTGCAAAATTTTCAATTTGAGATATATGTTTGTTCATTCATCGTCGCGATGGTATTGGTATCACACTGTTACAAAGTAAGATTATTCATTGGTTTGTGAGGTAAATTTATGATAAAGGTAATAGCATGTAACATTTTGAAATTACAATACCAAAATTTATTTACATTCTATCATCTCTTGATCTGTTTGAAAAAAATTATTTCAAATTAATTTGCTATACCATCTATTGTTGAATAATGTAATTTCCTGTACATAAGGTATTATTCTTTATAGAAATCTGTTCATTAAAATTTTCGGTGGGGGTGTCTGGAATTGGATGTTGTTATCGCGAATTAATTCATTCCATCTTTGAAACTGATAGTATGCAGACATTATCTCTCGATTGAGAATTCGTTAATTCACGTTTACATATTATCCAAGGAATTTTATAATATTCTTTTCGTGTATCCCTTTCTAGAAGGTGAGTTCAAAATAATTAAGCGAATTGTTTTGCTGATTTAAGTATATTTTTTTGGGATTCCTGTATAATCGTATTCTTAAATTCTTTTATTCTCGTCTCCTTAAATTCTTCGTTTCATATAATCCCAGATTTCTCGACTCTTTGATTCAACAACCACTCCAGACACTATCACCGAAGTTTTCTCAACAACTAACATCATTTGAAGAAAAGTGAGTACCTATATGTTGAAGTTTATTGCCTTCCTGAATAAAGAGATTGTTCACCAGAGTGAGATTACTTCTTCAATTTCGTACACCGTCATCCTGAGATCACATTTGTATGTTTATTAGTTTTTATACGAATAGAACTCAAAATTGTGTCTAAACTAATTGTTGTAATTTTTAAGTCGTCCATTCAGAATGTGGTATGAATTTTCAATTTCAGATCAGCACATGAAATCTCAGTTATTTGTACTCACCACAGTCCATAAATAGAAGGAATAGTCAACGCCATTACTGTCGCCAAGAATCCAACAATCAATATTGATATCCTCATTACCCATATTATCTCCATTTCGCTCGCCTTTTGCCTAAAAATTAACTTGTATACGTTTCTGGCGAACATGGAAGATGCAGATAAAACGCTTGAATCTGCGCTCGACATCACAGCTGCTGAAACAGCTCCTAAACCGAAGAAAGAAACAAAGTCTGGGGTTAGATACTGTAGCACCATGGGGAGAATCATACTGGTCTCATCTTGACTTAGAGGGTAGGGTCCCTTGTAATCCGTTTCGTTCCAAGCTGAAACAAAAAATAGGATATGAATATTTTTTCAATTGAAGAATACATATAAAAATCAGAATAAAAGAATGACTTATACAACTATTTCACTTGATAATAACAAGTGAAAAATATCGACAATAACATATTCTCAAAATTTGGCGCTGTTATTCACTTTAACGGAGTGCATGCAGGTAGGGTCACGCCAACCATGTGATCAAATGTGTTTGAAAAAAAAATTCAGAAAAGCACTGACGTGAAGTCAGGACCTTTTCCGCGCATGTTTTAGTGTCATCTCCGGGTATCGGGAACAATGTGGTACAAAGAATGTTGATCGATATTTCAGATATGCAATATACAGGGTGGCCATTTGAAAAAGAAACAGACGAGATTACAGACGAAATAAATTTTTTCGATAGAAATGCTCGGACAGGTCGATTTCTGTTTCGAGGGAGACAACTTAAGATGTAGGTTACGGACGCATAGCGCCTCAACCCTTGCTAGTACAACCCTCACCCCCAAATTTTGAATAGGGAAGATGGGGTGAGTGATAATCATTTGAAACGTATTTTAATATGGATTTCAGCACAGTAATTGTTTTTTCATTTTATGCATTAGTTCTCGAAATATTTTTAACTAAGCATTTGAAAATGAAGTGGTGTTTTCATGTCACTTGTAGTGTTTTTTTGTGAAAAATCGACATTTTGAGCTTCAAAACAACTATGACTGTGGCTTCCTTCCTCCACTGACATAGAAATCTTTAATCGAGATGTCGAACAAACAAAGCGTATTGCGAAGGAGCTCAATCTTGCTGAAACTCAATCTAAATTATCCTCGATATAATTTGCAGTATTTCCAATAACATGCAGTAACACTTGATCGATAGAAATCTCCAAAAAGTCCAAATACGTACATATCTCTGATCAGATTACCAGGTAAGAAAATCAAATCATTAATGATGCCACAGAAATATTCCAGTCCCAATGCGTGAAACGATTTCCGACTTAATTATGAAGTGTTTTGTCAGTTGGCTTGAATATGTTTTCATTTTGTTGATTATTGAATTCATATCTTTTTCAAAAAAATGAGAATTGATAATTTCTTATTTATTGAGAACAGATCATTAAGTTGGCTTACTGGTTCTTTGACATGTGAATTATTCTTAGTTTTGACTCGAGACTTGTATGTGTTCTAATTCATTGTTCGACATGGTTTATTCAATTGCAGAGCGGGTAGAAATAATTCCACTTTTTTTTTGCAAACAATCATTGTGCGAATAGAACCGCAGAATTCTTCAATCAGCGACATTTAGATGAACATGTTAATAGGAAGTATTTTTTGGAATTAGTGTCAAAGTTTCAAGAAACCGGGTCCGTGGCTAATAAAAAACGAAACATGGAAAGAAATGAAGCAGCTGAAGTAGCTGTCCTTGGACAGATTGCTCTGAATCCAATGACGAGTACGAGGCTGCTAGCACATGAATCTGGTTTTACACGAACTCGAATAGCAAATATTTTCAAGCATCATAAAGTCCATCCTTACAAAATCCATCTTTCACACGCGCTAAACGAAGATGATTTTGACCGTCCTGTTGAAATTTGTGATACAATGAGTGAACGAGTAACTACTAATCCCAATTATCTGTACAATGTTTGTTTCTCCGATGAGTGTTCGCTGTTTCAAAACGGCACAGTAAATCGACACAATTGTCGATATTGGGCCGATGCTAATCCGATATTGTTCCACGAAGTTTATACTCAACAACCAGAAAAACTCAATGTTTGTGCTGGAATATTTGGTGACAACATTGTCTGCCCGTTCTTTTTACCTGGTAATCTTACTGGAGATATGTACTTGGACTTATTGTCACCACTAGATTTCTTTCCTTGGGGCCACTTGAAGAGTAAAATTTGCTCTACACAGCCCGATTCAATAGAAGATTTAAGAAGAAGTATAGTGAACGAATGTCGTCAAATCACTCCAGAAATGCTGCAAAATGTGCGCCATCGTTTCGAACAAAACTTAGTTCATTGTATGGAAGCTAATGGTGAACAATTTGAATATTTGATTAATTGATGTGAGTTTTTGATAAATTATTTACTTTACTTTGAAAAGTCTTATTTCTTAGATAAATAATTCAAATCGTTCAGATACCGTACAGTTGGAGAATGATTTCAGTGAATAAAACAGCTAGTCGAACATCTGACCCTAGTAGCATTAACACGTACGGTATGACTTCATTTGCCCAGTGGTAGATGTTTTGCAATTTCAAATACAAATACGGAAATTTTGGTGTTTCGGAAGCACGAAATGTCAATTACTCGCAAAAAATTAATTTAAGTGATAAAATTAACTAACGCATGAACATTTCGAGAACTAATGCATAAAATGAAAAAACAATTACTGTGCTGAAATCAGTATAAAAATACCTTTGAATTGAGTTATCACTCACCCCATCTTCCCTATTCAAAAATTGGGGGTGGGGGTTGTAGCAGCAAGAGTTGAAGCGCTATGCATCCGCATTTCTATCGAAAATACTTATTTCGTCTGTAATCTTGTCTGTTTCGTTTCCAAATGGCCACCCTGTATTATTAATTGATAGAAATTCGTAGTTTTCGGACAAATTGAAATCTGAAAATTTCACACAGTTTACTGAGTATGATTTTGAATTCATAAATGTAGTTCGGAATTCTGGAGTGTTTTCTTTTTCCGTAGATGTTGAATTATCGAATCACTCATTCGGCAAGGAGTCCTGAATCCTCGATGGAACAGTACTCGGAGACGCATCGCGCATTTTGCGTACGAGCGTATTATCGTAATGGCGATTCAATATTGGCTGCTCAACGTCTCTGTCGTGCGGAATCTCGTACGCGTCAAGTGACGAAGTACTGGGCAGTGGATGATCCGAGACGAAAGAATGAACGACCCCTGCATAGCCCAAAGGTCGTGATTTGGGCCGCTATGTCTGCTAAACGCATAATTGGTACTTATTTTCATGAAGATCAAGGAGGCCGAGCAATTAATGTGAATAGTGACCGTTATTATAGTAATAGTTTATTCGTGTAAATACATACGATGCTTACATACGTCAACAAAAAATACTAACAAAAAATATAATTACTTCTGAAAATCAACAAAATCACAAGAAAAGAATTCCTCTAATGAGTAAAACCATTTTTGCAGTAAATACTCTTTCATCATAATTTTAAATTTCCCTGAAGTATCCATCTTCACTGTAATGGGCAGCCTATTGAAAAAATTCGTCCTGTAATACGTTACCCCACATTTTACTTTATTGATCCTGTGGAAGTCGGTATATATATGTCCTCTTTGACGTGTACAATAACCATGAACTTCTTGATTTGTCCTTCATTCACCCACATGAGACCTCACATATAACAAGCATTGAAATATATACAAACATGGGAGGGTAAGATTTTTTTTTTCTGAAAGCATTTCTACAGTTGTCTCTGTGACCAAGGTGACTCATTACCCTGATAGCTCTTCTCTGTAATCCAAATAGTCGCTTTACGATTGGATCATGGCCTCAACACAAAATTCCGTATGACGCCTTGGATCCTATAAATGCATGATATACACTACACAATACCCTACTCGAAACCACTCCAGCCAAGGTCCTCAATGCATAAATGCAAAACGACACACTGTGACAAACAGTATCTACGTGAGAGCTCCAAGATAATTTACTCTCAATATCAACACCCAGGAACCTAACCTGACCATCCTCATCTATTCCCTCCATATCTCTCATCGAAAAATACATACACTTTGTCTGATCTATATTCAAATTGATGTTATCCAGAAGAATGGATTTAGTTCAATGGATTTAGCCTTTTTTAAAACCGTTGTGTCGTCGGTAAACATGATAGTCAGCTTCGTGGTCACCGTTTGGAAGGTCATTTATGTAGATAATAAAAAGAAGGGGCCAAAATACTGATCCCTGAGGAACACCATACTTAACATCACACATATTAGACCTATAACCTCCATGATCTACATACTGTTTTCGTTCTATGAGGAAGGACTCGATCAGATAAATCGCACTTTGATCAATCATATAAAATTTCAATTTTTCAAGAAGTTTTTTTCGTAAAGACAATCGAAAGCCTTGCTCTGGTCACAAAAACGTGCCTCAACGTATGCGTCATCACTGTAACCATCATTTATTCTTCTCATCAGTTCGGCAATAGCAGATGTTGTTGAGCTCGATTTTCTGAAACCGAACTGAGAGTTTTGAATGATTATTTGGGCTATTACCATCATCTATTGTGGATGTAATGTTTTCCAACGTTTCGATAGACATCTTCTATCTTTATCAAGGAGAAAAAGTAAAAAACCTTTTGAAAATTATCAATTTTCAAAAAGTCAATACGACAGAAGTCATGAAAGAAAAATGAACAATGTTATATACTCATCTGTGATATGATGATCTTTTTAAGTTGGATCGAACTATCGGTGTCCAAACTTCTGGCAGATCTATAGATGGAGCACTTATGGAATCTAGTGTTATTTTCATAAAGGCTGCTTCTTTGATTTTTCTTCTTGCAAGTTTTTCTTCTTTGGATATTATTGATGCTTCATCCCATTTTATACGATGATTCTCATCTACAGCATGTTGGACTAACCTGGATTTGTCGCTGTCTAGTACTCGTAGAAGCTTCTGATGTTTTTTTATTCGTACATTCAGAGGGCGTTTAGTTTCTCCGATGCAAGATCTTCCGCACTCGCAAGGTAATTCATATATGCAGTTCTTTGTCCTTTGTGTCTCATTATTAGGCTTAACTTTTGTAAGTTTAGCTCTGATAGTGTCTTGAGTTTTGAATGCAGTCGTTATGTTGTATCTATTTCCAATTCTTCTCATTTTCTCCGACAAACCTTTTACATATGGAATTACGGTTTTAATGGTCTGATTTATATCTGTTGCTTCAGGTTGACTTTCTCTTGTTCGTCTAGCTTTTTCTAATATCTTTTTGGGGTAGCCATTGCTTCTAAAATTTTTTGAGATGTTATTTATTTCTTCATTTTGGCCTTCTTCAGTGCAACAAATATTTATTGCTCTATCATATAAACATTTTGCTACTCCCAATTTAGTGTTTAGTTGGTGGTTTGAATCAAAATGTAGATATTGTTCTGTGTTCGTTGGCTTTTTATACACAGTGGTTCTTGGGATTCCATTTTGTTTATGTACGAGTACATCTAAGAATGGAAGTTGTCTGTCCTTCTCGATTTCAATTGTGAATTTAATTGATTCCTCTTGATTGTTTAGATATTGAAGGAATCCATCCATAGTCTCTTCCATGTTGCCAAATAATGAAAGTATCATCTACATATCTTTTCCACAGTTTTGGTTTAAGTACATATTTTTCTAATGCCTTCTGTTCGAAAATTTCCATATATAAATCAGCTAAAATTGGTGATAGTGGTGAACCCATGGCCATTCCGAATTCTTGTTGATAAAAGATGTCTTCGAATTGGAAATATGTTGTTTCAATACAAAGAGAAAGCATTTCCATAATTGCATTGACGCTTAGTGTAGTTCTTTCACTAAGGGTTTGATCTTCTTCAAGCTTTTTCCTAACTATGATAAGTGTTTTATCTGTCGGAATATTAGTGAACAAACTGGTGATGTCGAAGCTGACCATAACGTCTTCTTCCATGATTTCTTGATGTTTCATTATTTCTATGAAATGTTTTGTGTTTCTTATCATCGATGTTGAATTACTTTTTAATGGCGATATAATTTTCAGCAGAAATTTAGCCAATTGGTGGCATGCTGAATTTCTTGAACTCACAATTGGTCTTAGAGGAATATTTGCTTTGTGTATTTTTGGTAGACCATATAAATGTGGTGGTTTACTGAAGTGAGGTGTAAGTCTTGATCTAACGAATTGATCTGGAAATTCATTTCGATATTTATAAAGGATTTTGTAAATCTTGTTTTCAACTGTGGTGGTAGGGTCCCTTTTTAGTCTTTTATATTTTTCTGCTTCTAATAATTCATTGATTTTTTGATTATAAGAACCAACATCTAGAATTACAGTGGCGTTTCCTTTGTCTGCTGGAAGTATCTTTATGGAACTATCCGATTTAAGATCTTTTAATGCCCTCTGTTCAGCTTTATTTATATTGGGTAGAGGTGTTTTATTATTCCTGTCTAACAAGGTTCTGATTTTCCATCTGTACTCTTCTGCTTTTTCAGGTTCTCGAATTTTCTGTGCAGTTTCTTCTGCCGCCAACATGATTTCAATTTTTGGTATCGTCTTAGGGGCTATAGAGAACTTGAGACCCTTGTTGAGGAGAGATATCTGGTCTTCACTTAAGTTCTTATTAAATAAATTGATCACGGTTTTTGAATGATCTAAGGGTTCATATTTTCTTGACTCCTTCATAAGTTTCTCCATTTTCCTTTTTTGGACTTGTTTTTGTTGTTCATATATTCTTTCATAGCTATGTTTAATAGCTCCCAGAATATTTTCATAATCTTCAGCATTAGTTTCTGATTGAATACTACATCTAAGGTTCTCGCATGTTGCAAGTAATTTGGCTTTGTTGAATCGATGTTGATTCAGTCTTTCTCCCATAAGGGCTTGACTTGTCCGTTTTGAAATCCTATCTGCTCTGTAACTTTATCCTTGATAAAGATAGAAGATGTCTATCGAAACGTCGGAAAACATTACATCCACAATAAATGATGGTAATAGCCCAAATAATCATTCAACACGAGCTTCATCATCAACAATATCTCGTCATCAACTACGAACTGAGAGTTGTTGATTATAAGATTGTTTTCAAAATATGCTGTTAGCTGTTGTTGCAAACTTGCTCATACTCTGGAGTGAATTGCGTGGGAAATATAGAAAGGCTATTGAATCGGCAAAGTTAGCTTATTTCAGTAAGAAAATTGAAATATCAAGTAACAAGTCAAGGGTGGCCTGGCATATCATCAATAATCACCTTAGGAACAAATCTGCAGGTCCGCAAGCTCTTGTCAGTCCGAACTGCCTCAACGTACATTTTTCATCCATAGCACAGAAAGTGTCGGAATTTTTGACTCAACCAACAATCCCTATGAATGACATCTTTTCGAGAGAGCTCCAATCGGAGATAAAATTCGGTTTTCAGGAAGTAGGTCATGACACCGTGAGAGATATAGTCCGGAACATGAGGAACAGCTAATCGAAAGATTATTATGAGCTGTCAATGATAATTGAGAAGAAAAACATAAACACCATTATTTCTTCTCTGACTAAACTCATTAATAGATGTCTGAACACCGGGGTGTTCCCAAATTGTTTAAAAATTTCTAAAGTGATCCCTGTATTCAAAAAGGGTAACAAAGACGATCCTGGAAATTACAGACCGATATCACTAGTGCCAGTTTTCTCGAAGTTACTCGAAAAAATTATGAACGCCCAGATTGTGAGTTTCTTCGAAAGGAGCAATTTATTTTCTGAGCGCCAGTTTGGCATTCGCAAAGGTAGGAGTACAGTGGACGCAATTCTTGACTTCGTCGATTTCGCCGTGGAGTGTTTTGAGAACAAGCAGCATTTAGAACTAAAAGGTCTGTTATGGTACCGATCGGCCAGAAATCTTTATCGTTCAATGACTCAAAAATGTTATCATTCGGGGCGCCTAAACAAATAGCTGAATTTGATCCCACAGTGTTAAATTTTTTCACAGTAATTCCATGGACTCCCAAATTTTCAAGGTATGCTGAGATTTCGTTCCCTAAAATGTTTCCAGCAATTCTACCAAGGTATAATCATCTTCTTCGAGGTGGTCCTGTAATCATAGGTTTGTTTCCTGGCTTTGGAGCATTCAGTCCTGTGCAAACCGTACTTTTTTGAAACTTCCGTTTGGGTCTCTCATTTTCTCTTGTCCATTCGTTTTTCGTGCCTGCTGCAGAATTATTCTCAGCAACCTTTCCTGAAATACTGGAAGGATTCATTCGTTTACCTCCTGAAATATCATTCTGTTGTATGTAAACATGCTCCAGCACTGTGTAAACTTCATTCATTATCAACATCGAGTTTTCATCTGGGAGGTTGATAATGTCGTTCTTTATCATTCCATTGCCAGACCGGTCCACATTATCTGAAAGAATCTTCCTCGTATTTGGTATGTCATCAAAAATTACCACTTGTTTATTCTTTGAACTTTGAAAATTTGCGAGAAGACTCGTAATGTCGCATATATAGACATATATAGGAAATTTGAGGGTGTTTTCTTTATCTCTTTCAAATTTTGTATTTTTGTTATTCAGTTCTTTTTTCTGCTTTTGTCTTTTTATTTCCAGATTCGATGTGGGCAACTTGAAGAAGTCTCTGTTTCCATCAATAGAAGATCACTCTTGAAGAAAGAAGTCCCTAGAATATATTTCACCTTATTTTTGTATTTTCACTCTAAAGCGGGGAGTCAGGGTTTTTTTACTGTGGTTTTTTCCCTAAGCTTTTATGTTATACACCGAATTGTATGACACCCCCTTACTAACCCCTAATCTATATGCTTTATTATTTGCTAACTAAATATTGTAAGCCAAAAGTTCAAAACAATATATATATATATTTATCTAACAGACGTGTTCAGTCCCGATACATGCGACAGGCTACCTGAGACCCGTATGATCCAGATGGTTTTTGCGTGTATATATGTGGAAATTCTGCTTTAAGGAAATATAACTCCTCAGGCAACTTTAGAGGGGAAAAATTTTTTTTCATTCAAAAAAGTGATATACTTGATTCACGTTTTGAAGCCCAATATCCTAAACCGACTTTTCATTCCCACATATACGCCGACGGAATGTTCTCCAAACCTTTTCAGTCCCTGCGGTGTTGTCAGATCGTTGGGACTGACCGCGTCGGTTAGTTATTCCGCAAATAACTCTAATTGCATATCTTATGTTGAGAATTGACTGACGAGGATCTTTTACTTTTTTTATTAGAAGGTCACATGAAATGTATAGACTGAATTCTCCCAAAATCTATCGCTTCTAACTACTTATACAATCCCAATAGAGAGAACCGTCGTATAGAAGATTGCTTTATTTAATTCTTCGAACCGGACAGATAATCAAATAACTCATCTTCACTGGTATTTAAATCTTCAACAGAATCATCATTGAAGTTCATAAAAATCGGGTAAAATTGCTCATCGTCAGACAGTATGTAAGAAATTTTCCGCATAAAAAAGTGTTTTTCGTTAACAACTGACATATGAATCATATTCGAAAAACTAATATAATAGAAATTTCAATCTATCTCTAAAGGTTTTCGTTAAGGAAAATTTTCAATATTTCACGACATAATAATAATATAAAACTTTTTTCATTATTGAAAAACAAAAATTATGAGTAATATTTTTTACAATTTTGGGCTCAATATTTGGAACACACTGTGATGTGTTTGAAAATTTCAGTAATTAAGAAATATTTGCAGTTTTTCAGATTGTTTCCGATATTTTGTAAACAAATTTGACGAATGCCGATATTAAACTAGATCTTTAAGATATCATTTACGAAGAGAAAACATCAGAGAGATAACTTCTTCTAATTACTCATTTTTTTACCTGGATAACTAGAAGTATTCGGGCTTCAAGAAAATTCAACAGGTGTTAAAGTTTTTTAATGTTCAATGTTTCAAATAATTTAAGTTCTTCAGAAGTGCTTTATAGGCACTCGGAATGCCCTATTCCAAAGCTGTATCGGAAAAAATTGTTTCATTGGGATAAAATTAAATGACCTTATTTATATCTTCATGAACCCAATCGATTGGAAATATTTTTGACTCGCTAGTCGAAAAGTTTATCTATTTTGGTTGAACAATAGCTTGCTGCTCTACTTGGAACAACCAAGCAAAAGTAATAAGCCAAAATCTCATTAATATCCTGAAACCAAATGCAATAACCCTCGTAATTCCTTTTGGACTTATCAGGAAGATCGCATCAAACCGTTTGAAATTTGCATTTCTATAGGGATATCTCACTTTACTGAGACCAAAGAAAGTTGTCATAAATGTGAAATTGTATTAAAAAAACAGAAATGGTTTAACATCTCATAATGATACGTTGGTTTTTGTGACCAGCATGTTGGGATATATTGAATTTTAAAACTCCGCGTTACAGGCTAGAGCGCTGACCCTTGGACCCTGAGTAGGTAGATGATTAACAAGGGATAAATAGAGTTCAGTTTTACCCGTATTTATTCAAAATTTGAAAAATCATATTTCGGAAACGATTGGTTTGTCGAAGTCGAGAACGCTATTGGTGTAAACGCCTGATAAAATTGCACCATAAAAAATTTTTTATTTGGAAAATTTTATTTTGTTACTTCGAAACTAATCTACCGATTTATCCGAATAACGAACTCAGCCGAGATATTTATAACTCAAATCTGCTCTGAAAATTTCAACTCTAGCTCTATCGTATTCACGGAAGTATTTGATATTCAAGATTGACGGAGTATATCCTCCTAGAGGATGTGATAATAATTATCTTTATCAGCGACTGAATTATCCAAGTTTAAGTCTAAGAATAACTTTAGGATCAGTTATGGTTCTGTACAAAATCTTAAATAATAAAATTGACTGTGCCGAAATCCTCAGCAAATTAAATTTTTACCTACCATGTTTCAATTCGAGAAATGCTTCAGTTTTTAAATGTGAAAGAGCTAGAACGAATATCCTGCGTAAGGTTCCAATAAATTCAATGTGTAATAATCATATTATAGTAGCTGTACCTGATGTGATATTTTTTCGTGCTCTCAACAAACTTTTATGAAAATTGCATTTGAACATCTGTCCAATTCTAGTAAAATTTCGATTTTGTGTAATATATGTATGTAGGTGGTTATGGAGAAGATATTCTTAATAGTAACATTTATATCCCTGTATAGTGACTTAAATGGATTTTCTGTTGAACAATAAAGCTATTATTATCATTATTATTAAAAATTTGGTTTTCAATATTAAAACCAGATTAAATTATATGGGAAAAAAGTGATAAGAATCAGTATTTACTGAAAAAAAAATTGGAGTTAAGATTTGAAGATGACGAATGAGGAAAGCATTCAATTTCTGAAATCAATTCACCTTTAGATCTTAAATTCATTAAATAAGCGAGGCAGGAATTTTTGCGCGCTTATTCCTAGTTGAACAGCGAGCTATCGTTTGCTCAAATGCCAGTAACTTTCGAATCTCGATAGATTGTCCATTGTCCAAATATTTGGGCCAAAAACATCGGATAGTTCTGCATGATTTATGCATTTGGAATTTCGTTTCCTCAACATTTCCTAACATACTAACATATCCACCAGGAATCCACTAGGAAGATGTGCGGATAGCGTTTAAACAAAGAAGTTTGTGAAATTTCATAGAAACCGTTCCTAAAAACTTGATATCTCGTAAGATATTCATCGGCATTAAGAAGAGCACGCTGATGCTCATGACCTCACGTCAGTGCTTTTCTAAATTTTTTAAGATCCATCCAATATTCTTGTACATTTCTCAATTAAAATTTTGTCCAGATTCATTTCATTTCGGTGAACATAAAAAAAATTCGGAAAAGACGAATTCAGAAAAATATCGAAAAGTTTTCGTAACGACTCCCTATAAAGGGTGATTGAAATTGCCATGACCCTTATGAATATGATTCGTAAGTCAGTTGTTATCCAAAGAATGATAATAAAATTTTCCAGGTAGTTTTCTTCTAACGACGAGCTATTGTACCCCATTTTTATGACTTTCAACTATACTCGTTTGAAGAATGAAATATCAGAGAGATAAGATCATACTTTCGGTCCGCTTGGAAGAAATGAATAAACTATCTTCTGGAGTAGAAGACGGTCCCCTATATCGGGTTTGTATAAGTTGTAGAAGAATGAGAAGTTCGGGTTTATACACAAGGCACAGCGTTGCCAGATTTAGGGATTGGAGGCGTTGATCGAGTATACCGTTTACATACAGCAAGACGAGGTCGCCTGGAGCGCCCTCGCACTGGCCGTTCCCCGAAGTATTTCTGTATAAAATATGATGTTTCACCGACTTTGCGGACCCGGCTCAAAATTCATATCTAACACCCCTGACCCCCTGATTATGATTCCATTGAAAAACGTTGTCAGACCCGGAGCCGGGTCTGACAACGTCACTTTGGACCGAAAAGTCGGTAGAGTATACCGATTTGGGTCTGTGTAGGCGGTCAAATAAATATATATATATATATCTGATTTCATGGTTATTGTATCACAATCTTTCAGTTTCGAAAGTATATTATTAATACTTATAATATTTTCGTCAGTAATTTTGAAATGAATTCATTTCCATTCAGATTTATCAACAAGTTTTCATACAAATCTATCAATATAACATCAACTTTGAACTCAAATCCAATAGAAGACCAACAATCAAATTCGATCAGAAATCCAATTACCACACAAAATCAACAACCTTCATTTTATTTCTTCTCACCTTTTTTCCCTGAAATTTCACAAAAATTAAAAAAGTTTTTTTCCAATAATGAATTTATCAAAATTTCAATTTCTCTTATTTATCAATAATATATTTTCGAAAGTAAAAGATCGTGATACAATAACCAAGAAATCAAATATAATCTATGAAATAAGTTGCTCAAATTGTAATCTGAATTATATTGGTCAAACTTCAACTGTCTTGTAAGAAAGAATCAACCGTCACAAAAACTCATGTGCTCTTTCAGAAAATTTCAGCGTCTTCTCATAATATTAATTTCAATAACATTAAAATACTAAATATAGAGAAAAACAGTCGAAAACGAAATTTCTTAGAGATGGTTGAAATTTTTCTCGAGAATAATTCAATAAACCAAAGGAAGGATATTGAAAATCTCAGTATAATTTATTCCCACTTTTTATTAACGATAAAACTTCAATCAAATTTACAATAAATCTAACCTTTTCCACATTTCTCCTTATTTTCATTGAAAGGTCAGTCAATAGACAACTGTGTTTGAATTAACTACAAGTGACCGCAATTCCAAGAAAATACATTCAATATAAACGAAACGGTCAAACTATCAAGTCTATATCAAGATTATATCTAGACATAAAATATATATAAATTTTTTTGTTTAAAATTTCTTGGGTGTATAGCACTTATTTTACTAATAATGGTAATTGTTAAATTATTATTTTATTTATTTTAATTTTCCAACATATGTTTCGGCGTATCTACGCCTTTTTCAAGGAATATAATACAGTCGATAATTTCCCGTAAATTACACAATAATAAACACACAAATATATCAACAAACAACACAAAGCTTTAACGTACTTCTTCCAAATCGTCTGTCAAGACGATTGGTAGTAGAAGATCTTCTACTACCAACTCCATCTAGATTAAAGAGAACCAATTCAAACCCAGATTTAGGATTATCACTTGTTGGTTAATTCGTACAGGTGTCGCAGCATTAAATTGGAATAAGAAGTTGGAAAAACAAAATCGTGACAGCGCATCATCGTCACATTATTTCATTCATGGCTAACGAAAATATTTAATATTTGAAGATCTTTTGAAGTTTGATTTATTGGAGAAAATAATATCTTGACGGACGATTTGGAAGAAGTACTGTGTTATTTACAGGAAATTGTCGACCGTATTATATTCCTTGAAAAAGGCGTAGATACGCCGAAACACCCAAGAAATTTCAAACAAAAAGATTTATATAAATGCACAAGAAATTCTAACAAAAAAAAATATATATATATATATAAGAGGAGGAAAATGAGTGGAACCGCTGGAGTGCAGAAACTTTTCCCATATTTTCTGCACTCCTGCGGTTTCACCCATTATCCTTCTTTTATATATACAGGATGTCTCAAGTTCGAGTGCTTATTAGACGTTTCTGGAGAACTAGACATATTTGAAATCTGAAAATTGGAATTATGATATTGATCGAAGTTCTCTACAGAGCTTAAATATTTTCGAAGCCCAAAAACTTCCGGTTATACCTGGAGTGAAAATAAATTCGACGAAAAAATTTTTTTTCAAGTTTTCCATTCCTGGTATGATCGAGTATTCAATAGTAAATACATTTCTTTTAAAACCATTGTATTAAATCGAATAGTTCTCAAAATATCCAAAAAAAAAACTGGTAAAAAAGTCAAATATGTTCTGTCAGTAATATGTTCATTATTCTTATTTTAAATTTCCTGAGCGTAAACCGTTTTTACAACATCGAAGAGGAAGGATGTGAAAAGGTCATGCATCTTTTGGATTTCAAGGATATCATTACAGGGTGTTTCAAATTTTGTGTTGAAAATTGTGATCTTAAATTGGCCATAACTTCTGTTTTTCGAATTAGAACCCTATTTTTTTATAATTGTGTTGGATTCTGCGGTCAAAATTAATGATAGTTTTCTCACAGGATTATGCTCCTAAATTCAATAATTTCTGAGTTATTTGAGATTTTCTGGATTTATGTAGTACGTAGAGTCAAATTCTTCGAATCTGATTCATAAGGATATTCTGTGAGCATAGAAGATAAATCATCCCATTTATAATTCACAACTAAACTGGTTCTGGGGGTTTCTTTGTCTTATTCTATGAGGATTTTTCACGTCTCCAAATGTGGCAATTCTTTCTATTAAATAGTCCTTCAATATTGAATTTTGCTTCGTCTGTCCAAATGATCTTTTTCAAAAAATTTTCATCATTCCAGATCCAGTATTTCGGAATAAGAATAACGGTTAATTTTGTTAAATCGAGAAATGAAGATAACGAATAAAAATAACACCTGACACTTGTGAATTATTAACAGATAATTTATCTTCTATGGGTTCAGAGTGTTTTCATGGTTTCGAAAGAATATTCATTGAATTTTTTTAGATCAAATCAATTTGACTCTACGTACACCATAAATCCAAAAAATCTCTAATAACTCAGAAATTATTCAATTTAGGAGCATAATCATGTGAGAAAACTATCATTATTTTTGACCGCAGAATCCAACACTATTATAGAAAAATAGGGTTCTAATTCGAGAAACAGAAGTTATGTCCAATATTAGACAAAAATTATTGTTTTCTTTTAATATTCAAGATGGATTTTCACAAAATAAATGAGGCATCAATTCATTCTATTAGAAGTTATGATGATATTTTTGAAATCCAAAAGATGCATGACCTTTTCACGTCCTTCCTCTTCAATGTTGTAAAAACGGATATTTAAAATAAGAATAATGAACATATAACTGACTGAACATATTTGACTTTTTTTCCATTTTTATTTGGATATTTTGAAAACTATTCTATTCAATACAATGGTTTTAACAGAAATGTTTTCACTATTGAATACTCGATCATACCAGGAATGGAAAACTTGAAAAAAAAATTTTTCGTCGAATTTATTTTCCCTCCTTGTATAACCGGAATTTTTTATGCTTCGAAAATATTTTAGCTCTGTAGAGAACTTCGAACAATATCATAATCCCAATTTTCAGATTTCAAATATGTCTAGTTCTCCAGAAACGTCTAATAGGCACTCGAACTTGAGACACCCTGTATATAGTAAAATTATTGATAATGGGAAATTTCAAAGTTAAAAGTCCTTATTCTATTGTACTATTTACTGATTTTTTGTTGAACTTTCGCGATATATCAACCGCTTCTTCAGAACATCCATAACCAATATAAGTTAACATGAAATCTACAGTGAGAAGTTGAAATATACTACCCACACAATGCCAGATTGTTAATAAGAGTTTCTATGAGGCCAGTTATTCATCAGCTCATATAGTTAATATAGTATAGTTGGTTTTTCAACAATATATTTGGTTTTTCTTATATTGAAGTTCAGTTGTCAATTTTGAGTTTTGGGAACATAGACAATTTTCCCATTTTCACTAATGAAGGAAATGTTCTGAACTTGTCTGCTTTTTTGGCGCTCTTGTTCACCTGAACAGAGTGCTTATCAATTTGCCCAAATGTCTGTGACTTTCGAATTTTTGGGCAAAAGTGGTATCAATCGTTTTGTTTGGACCAACTGATGAATAATCCGTGGTCAAAATCGATTCTGTCCGTCCCTCCGTCCGGCCGTCCGTTCCGTGAACACGGTAACTCTCGAACGGATGAAGTTAGAGAGTTGAAACTTTCAGAATAGGTTTGAGGTATAAATATCTCGGCTAAGTTCGTTATTCGGTCAAATCGGCCGAATAGGTTCGGAGTAACAAAAAAAAATTTTTTTTCAAATGACACTGTTCAGATAAAAATTTTTTTATGGTGCAGTTTTATCAGACGTATACAAAAATACCACTCTCGACTTCGACAAGCTAATAGTTCTGGAGATATGATTTTTCAAAATTTAAATAATTGTAAGTGGTTTACAAGAGCGCCTAAGCCAACTGACCTCACGTCAGTGCTTTCTAAATTTTTAAAAGCTGATTTTGTTCTGAAATCGACTGATGGTGTATGTTGAAACGTTTGAAAGTAGAATAATAAGATATGTTGGTTATTGTCTAAATGAAAAATCATAAAAAATTTTTCGTCATCAATTTTGTGCGAATGTTCTATTACAACATCAAGCTAAATATCTGTTGAAACATTGGAAGAACAATAAGAGATATGTTGCCCAAATAACAATTCTAATCACGCATAAAGTTGAATTTAAACATCTCCTGGATATTGCAGTTTCTTTGTCAGTATATTTATCTGATCTCTTTTTTTGCTTGTATATTTCCGAAGACGAAAGAGAACGAAAGCACCTTCAAATGTCATTATGTTTTTGAGCACGCAAGTAGTTTTCCAAACGTCAATAAATTATTTCGCCGGTGCATACTATATACATGAATGGGTCTATTTCTGTAAGAATAGCAGAATCGATCCGAGCAAGCAGATTCATTTCTTTATACCCCCACGATACTACGCGATATCAGAAATCTGAACATTGTTGTAAACATATTGAGTATCGAAGGGAAGTTTCAAGGTCGTTTCAATTTATAGAAATGATTGATCGTTCCCTTAGAAATCAGATGATTGAATGCTGAATATATCGGCAAGCCTTATTTGGCACATCTAATGAGTTTCGACTATCAGGAAAACATCTAACTTTACTCAATTTCTCCAGACCCTGTTCACAATTAAGCCTACATACAGTGCGAGTCAAAATTATGGAACATGTCCATTTTCTCAAAAGAAAAATGTTTGGCAACAAAATCTTGAAAAAATTCGATTTTGTTTCACTTTTACCACATTTTTAAGCATTTTTGAAAAACTTTTGTTGCACCCTGTACCATCCCATCAACCTCTTAATATTTTTAATAGAGAAAGTAGGTCATGGTAATTTTTGCTAAGGTCTTTGTATCGTCCTCACAGGCGTGCAGAAATTCTCAAAATAGTAGCTTATGTAACAATTCCGGAAAAAATTGTTTTTATAAGGAATACACAAATTTGTGAGTAGAAAAAAATCATTTTCGGCGTGTTGCGTACATTTTTTTTTCGGTAACCGTGTAGAAAAACAAATCAGTGAGACGTCACATTTCTTTTATACAGGGCCTTTCACGAGGAATCTAACCCATATTTATATACGGGAAACTACTGAACGTATTTCCATGAAATTCATCACTTATAAGTATTTCACGATGCTGATGAAATCAAAAATATTTTCAAGGCATGAGCACCTCCGGTTTTTCCGGAAATGACGTCAACTTCCGTTTTCCAAACTTGAACACCATTTTTTTTATTGCAGAAATAGATTCCATAGAAAATTTCAAGTTATTTTGATGTAACATTTTTCAGTTTTGGTTGGAAAATTCTCTCTGAGCTGGAAAATTCGAAAAAAAATCGTAAATAGAGCTCCGCTGAAACAAGAATAACTTCGAGGTTTTTGGATGAAAAATTTTCATTTTTAGGATTTTTCAAGATGTAAGATTGATGTATCCACTTTAAGAATCGAAATCGCGATTCATGATACAGGGGGTGAAAAAATCGCTTTCAAAGTTAGGGATGACAAAATCGTGAAAAATCAATTTTTTCAAATTAGAACCCCATTTTTTTATGGCAGATATTGAATCTACGTTAAAAAATAATGTGAGTGTATGCATCACACCCTTGCCCTAAAGTGGATATTTTCTGATTTATTCACAAAAAACTGTTTTTAGTCTTGAATTTTCAGCTATTTCTTTTCCCTTCACGCCAAAAAGATGAAATTTTCAGGAACTTTTATTTGAACCATGCTGTAGATTTTTCACCCCTTCTTGAAACCCACTTCAAGTAACTATTAGGAGAACCATGGCAAACTCTCGCAGTTATAACTAGAGAAATGCTCAAAGTGTTGACCATTAATTTCTAGACATTTATTTATACGTCTCAGGAATGCTTCGTGCGTTGCTCTTCTTATTTCATCGGGAGGAAGAGATCTGTAAAAGTGTTTAGAAACCAAAATGAGTTTCAAAACTACGAATCTAAAAATCTAAACAAACCTGAACGCATTTCTGACTCGTTCTATGCAGTCCTCTTTATCAGTCAGGGGAGTTGAGTAGACAATATTTTTCATCCTACCCCTAACATAAGAGTCTAAAGGAGTTAAATCGGTAGAACGTGGTGGCCAAAAATGTGGACCATTGTTCGCCAACTGTCGATCTTGAAATAGCCTGTATAGGATATTTGACACATTGAGTGAATTGTGTGGAGGCACGCCATCTTGTTGATACCATAAGTCATTATGGTTCTATACTATATATCTCCTAAGGGAGAACATTCTTTAAATAATGCAAACATGTGTAGTGTTCTATCTTACCAGTTAAAGTCCCATCATAAATGTGAACATCGAGAATTGCATTATTTTTGATGGCGCAAAAAACATTGAAACTCCAGGTCTCTTGAAAGTTCCATTGTCTGAAGTGGTGGTTGTTCTTTTCATCTCAATAATGACTGTTATGCCTATTGAAAGAACCATTCTTTGTGAATTTAGATTCATCTGTCCAAATTATACAGTCCAAAAAGTTTTCATTCTCTTGAAATAGAATCATCATAGCTTCGCAAAACTCTGTTCTCCTGACGAAATCAGTTTTCTTCAAGTGCTGTACCCTATTCAATTTATATGGGTGCATTTCATGTTTTTTTAATATTCTCCAAACACTCGATTGAAATAATCGCAGAGCAATCTCTGCATCTTTGAGAGAATTTTGAGGATTCACACGAAAATATGCAAGAACTGTAATTTCGTTGTTCTCATCTTCTATTACACTTTTTTCTCTGTTTATAGTTTTCTTAACGAAAGATACGACATTTCTCAAGTTTGTCAAGGTTCTGTTAATGGTATCTCTCGTTGGTCTGGGTCGGTCAGGAAACCTCTCAATGAACAGTCGAATCGTTCTATCTGCAACTTTATTACATCTCCATGAAGTAGAATGAGATTCAAATAATCTTCATTGGTAAAATTAGGCATAGTGATCAATTTTATAACTCAATACGAATTATCACCAAATTAATAGTAAACACAAAATGCTACTGAATAAAGTGGAATTTGGCAGATGTAATTAATGATATCTATCATGAAAAAAAAATGTGAAAAATGGTAAGATTTTGGATATGGTTCATAAGGAATTATTTATTTATCACTGGAGAGAAAACCGATTATTTGAAATAAAGAGGTTTCCGATACAAATTCGAATCCAAATTCGCCATCTATTTAGGAACTACCTGTAACTTTTTTCTCTTGCATATTAGGGTAGAAAAATCTTGAATATGGTTTAAGTAACATTTCCTGAAAATTTCATCTTTTGGCGTGAAGGGAGAAGAAATAGCTTAAAATTCAAGACGAAAAACAGTTTTTTGTGAATAACTCAGAAAATATTCACTTTAGGGCCAGGGTGTGATGCATACACTCACATTATTTTTTAACGCAGATTCAATATCTGCCATAAAAAAAATGGGGTTCTAATTTGAAAAACTGAAGTTGACGTCATTTCCGGAAAAACCGGAGGTGCTCATGCCTTGAAAATATTTTAGATTTCATCAGCATCGTGAAATACTTATAAGTTATGAATTTCATGATAATACGTTCAGTAGTTTCCCGTATAAATATGGGTGAGGTTCCTCGTGAAAGACCCTGTATATGGAAGGAGACCAATGTGCTTGCCTTTTCTTAGACGAAATACTTTCATGTATAACAGACTTTTTTCTTACTTTTATAATATGACGAAATTGCTTCTGCAGTAACTAGGTAACATATTTTGTAGAGCTTTCACCATATGTTTTATCCTGATATATTTTTAGTCCTGAGGAAGAAACAATTTGTTTCGAAACGTTGGCGTTTGTTACAAATCGAACAATTTAATAATAAACGAGTGTCCAAGAATCCCGATAAATTTCATATACTATATTATTAAATATATTGATATAATATATGGATGAGGACGTAACGAAAGCATTGAAAGCACTTACCTGTCCCTTTCGCTATCGCACCAATCAGTACTGGAGGTATCGCCATCAAGATACATCCAAAAGCAGCAACATAACTCAAAACTTGCGCTCGTCCTGCAGATTTACTGGAAAGCACCCTCTGGAAATAAACCTGCCAAGGTATCCCTCCAAAAATCAACAACAATCCAGTATCGACATACAGCCAAAATTCTTCTTTACTAACAGAGCCAATCCAATCATGCTCTAATGACGTCAAAGACTGTACATGCTCATTGGTCCACGAGAACGGTATACACATCCAGAGACCAATAAAGATGCAGAACAGCTGGATGACATCCGTATAAGCCACAGAATACAGACCACCGAATAACGTATAGAAAACTGCTATGCAAGCGCTAAAAATTACGCTGGTTCTATGGTCCATATCTATGATAACGCTTAAAGTGGCTCCTAAAGCAGCGAGGATACCTGCTGCCCAGAAAACTTCTCCACAGAGGGCTGGAAGGAAGAGGAGACCTCCCATACGTTCACCAAATGTGTCCTGGAGAGGATCCAGCATGGTGATGTACCCCTGTTTACGCATTGGATTTGCGAAGAAGATCCCTCCGAATACCAGACTGAGGGAATAGCCGAATGGAGCTTGGCACCATACGAGTCCTTGGGTGTAGATTGCCTCTGCGGTTCCGTTGATGTATCCACCTCCAACCCATGTCGCTAAAAAAAACAACGATGATGTAATTATTTATCAATATACTACCGTAATACGTCTTCTGATAATAAAAACGTAAAAATCCAATCCTGTATGCCTCATCCTAGCATTACTGTTATCAAAATAGCTTAACTTATGATTGCAACCAATATTTTGTGGTTAATAATGGGAATGGTTAAGTTTCAAATTCCTATTCGCTAAACCTTTGCGAGCTAGTTTTAGTTCATCGTTTTGGCCAATTTTTTTTTATAGAATTTATTGAGATTCATAATGTACTTTCGAAAGTGTGTAAATTTTTTGTATGTACAGACTAAGAGAGCGTAGTTCATATTGATGGATTCTCAGTTATGATTAGACAGCTGGGTCGTTTGGTCAGGGCCCTTTCATCCTTAGTGTGTAAAATGGATCATCTGTCCTTGTAGCTTCTGATGATATTT
The DNA here is from genome assembly GCA_030674115.1 of Micraspis discolor. NCBI lineage: Eukaryota > Metazoa > Arthropoda > Insecta > Coleoptera > Coccinellidae > Micraspis > Micraspis discolor. Next base: position 563,003 of record JARTUT010001762.1, read on the forward strand.
CCTCGAGTGTTTTTTTATTTCTGTGCTGACGTATGTGATTCTCAAACCCTCATGGATGGTGTGGTTCAAGAAAAACCATGGGACACTAAACAATTAACGTAGTATTTTCAGTTGAAGTCTTTGGATAATTTTGAATATTTGGTGACTCAGCCAGAATTGGATGCCGTACGTCCATGTTGGTTTTATAATTGCTCTGTATATTTGTTATTTATCTGAAATGTTCAATTTGGACTTTCTCCTATGAGCCAGTTAAGGCGCTGGTCTAAATGTATGCGGAGATACTTTGCATTAGTGTCATTAGTGAAGATTCTGATATCATATGGAGGATTATCAGGACTGGTGAATGGTCAGATGAAAAGCCCGAAAGCAGGATTGCGCATGTGGGCTATTGTTATATTAATTGCTTTCGTGGCGAAAAAGTTTAGAACATAAGGAATCTTGTAGCTGTCTGTTGGTCGGTGAACTTGGTAAAACTACGTTGAAGTTATTGTTTCTAATCACTTCATTAGACTACGATCTTTGAGAGTTATTATTCTTGATGCCTAATGGGTGTGATTTCGCATTCTAGTCATCTCTTTTTATAAACCGTTGTTCACTCATATTGCTGTGGGGAAATATTGTAATAGAAAGTCCTGGCAATAAGAGATGAACTATACATTGGAGAGCAGAGGATTGTAGGCAGATGACTAGAAGCATCGCCGGTGTTAGAAACTAGGATGCGAGACACGGCACAGCTATAGAAAAGTCGACAATATACAGGGTGGCATTTGAAAACGAAACAGACGAGATTAGAGACGAAATAAGTTTTTTTCGATAGAAATACTCGGACAGGTCGATTTCTGTTTCGAGGGGGACAACTTAAGATGTCGGTTACGGACGCATAGCACTTCAACTCTTGCTGCTACAACCCCCACCCCCAATTTTTGAATAGGGGAGATGGGGTGAGTGATACCTCAATTCAAAGATATTTTTATACTGATTCCAGCACAGTAATTGTTTTTTTATTTTATGCATTAGTTGTCGAAATATTTTCATTAAGTATTTGAAAATGAAGTGGTGTTTTCATGGCACTTGTAGTGTTTTTTTGTGAAAAATCGATATTTTGAGCTTCAAAACAACCATGACTGTGGCTTCCTTCCTCCAATCCACACACACGGAAATTATTGAAAACAATGCTGGAAATTATGTGGAAGAGGATGTTATATATGGCGATCCCGGCATACATTGGAGACCTCTTCATGTACTCATGTGACGCAGTTGAAATTCTAACCTTGTGTCTATTTCTCGTGGGGTAGTGATGGACATCGGACTGTCGATCATGAGAGTCACGGGTGGAGTGGATATGACACAAGAGTTTGAGTATAAACATGGCTGGAACTGTCAAAATACCAGAAGATCCAAATTACACCCTACAGGTCTCTCTGAATGGAATATCATGAGCCTCACTATTTTTTCTGAACGAAGATCCGATGGGCCCTTGGCATCATTCCCCATACACAGATCCCATAATCGAACAGGGGCTGGACATGAGCATAATATGCTGTCAACAGGCATTTACGTGGAAGGGAATTGTTCCAAGTGTGGTCCAAAGTTTAACAATGGGTCTATTGTTATTCCAAGGAAACGAGTTTCATCTTGGGAATTAAGTGACGTTTCATCGAAATATATTTCACGACTGGATACCGAACTTCATGATGACGGTTTTATCGATGTTAATGATAAGCCGATTTTGAGTGCACCATGATTTAAATCTCTCGATAACCTCCAGTATTTTTGAATAAAGGCTTTGAACATCTCATTCCGATATAACGAAGCACGTGTCATCAGCGTACAGGTAAACCACCATGAGGTACTCAGCTAGATATTGTGGAAGACCATTAATGATTATCAAGAACAGCACTGCCCCCAGGTTGCCGCCCTGCGGCGTCCCCAACACCGTTTCATAAGCTTCCGAAAGATGATCATTGAGTTTAACCCTTATCTTCCGTTGATAGAGATAGGACATTATCCAATCATGAACAGTGCCACGGATACATCTTCTGAGACAAGATCGCAGGGTCAACCGAATCAAAGGCATTCGCGATATCGAAAAATATCACCACCACAAATCTATCCGAATCAACCTCATTCAAGATATCCTGAACGAAGTCGACAATAGCTAACTCAGCTGATCTGCCTGGTATGGATCCATATTGATATGGTGTTAGGATATCGTTTTCTCAAAATAGTCTACAAGCCTGTTGACCATATTTTCGATAATATACTCAGATTCGATATCAGCCTATAGTTAGCTACTTCATTGGTAGCACCCTTTTTGAATATAGGAAAGGCAATGGCTTTTCTTGAGAGAGTTCGGAAGTTTACCCTGAGTGAAAGAGGCGTTCATCAACTCAGATAAAATGGAAGAAAGTAGGTGTTCGTTTTTTAACTACTATAATCTTGTATTTTTATTGTATTGTATTTCATCTGGACCTGTACATTTTTTATTTGGCATACTGGTTATAACGTCATGAACCTCGAAAGGAGTACAAGTTTAGAAAAACATGCAGCAGCTCCGAAGAGTTCCAGTTGTGCCACCTGCACCATGAGGAAACTTTTTTCTGGTGATTTCCGGTATTCTGGTCGTAAAATATTCGCCAAAAGCATTAACCACTTCGCTGTCTACCGACAGGAGCTCACCCCTGTATAACAGGTCGATGCTTCTGCTGACGCTGTTTATCTCCCCACACCGCAAGTCTCAAACAAGTCGCTACAGAGTTTTTGACTTGTTAGAAGATTCATTGATGATATTTGAGAAATGTATAATCCTCTCTCTGTGCATGTTACATTTGATTGTCTTGCGATAACCGGCAATATTCTTTGCCAACTTACATGATGGAGCAACAAATAAAGCCACCTCATATCCGCCAGTTCCTGCATCCCACGAAGAAGTTCATCAAAGTATTTGAAATTACTTAAGTGACAACATACACGTGCTCTCACTTTTCTTTTATGGAAAACCATGTAGAAAATGTATTGAAAATCCTCAAAGAACAAATCGAACATCCGGTCAACATCATCATTCAACTTGAGTCCATGAAATGCGGTTGAAAATCTGTAGTGAAATTCAGAAATCAAGTCGGGAGAGGATCAACGTTTTCCTAAGGTTTCATAATAGTACATTGTTTACCGGGTGGGAAAAGCTTAACATTCATGGACGACCGTGAAGATTGCTAAGTCGAGGCGCAAGCCGAGACTTAGCAACACAGAGTCCAGGAATCCTGAGGTAAACATACTATTTTTCCGCAAATCGTTTAAAATTCGACAGATATTGATTGATTTAAAAAAAAAACGCGATAATTTTATTCCCAAATAAATGGTGCTTTGAAATTCCTAATAAAATTACTTGGGTAACTATGGAAACGTATTGAGGTTGAATTATGAATAACTTGACGCTTATAAATTTAATTGCTGGTGTTCTCGAAAGTTAAATGATAAGTGATGATGAAATTTCCATTCCTGGGACTCCTCCAGAGCTGGTTGAGGCAGTGAATACTGCTTCATTAGAATAATTGCCAAAGAAATCAAGAGAAAAGTACGAAAATGCATACAGACGTTTTATGGATTATCGCATGAGTAAAAATACGAGTTCTTTCTCAGAAAATGTTGTAATGGCATACTTCCTAGACCTTTGTTTAAAGATGAAATCTTCAACAGTATGGGCCAATTATTCAATGCTGAAGTCAACCCTTGCACTTAAACACAATGTAGATATATCTACATACTCAAAACTTCGTTCTTTATTGAAACGGCAAGATCAAGGTTATAGCGCAAAAAAATCTAAGATTTTAACGAAGGAAGAAATTGAAAAATTTATCCAGGAAGCTCCAGATAAAGATAATTTAATGATTAAGGTAATTTACAAGTTTTTAATTTCTATTTAGATTATAGCTTTATTTATTCTTTAGGTGGCTGTAATATTTGGTATTTCTAGGGCCTGTAGAATGGATGAGTTAGTCCGAATGACTGTACATGATATAGAAGACTTAGAATCTAAGCTTTAAATCAGCATAAAACATGTTTTCCGCAAATCGCCAGGAAATTTTGACATTCCTGTCAAAATTTCTTGAAGAAAAAGTCAGGACTTCCTTACTGTAAGGAAATGTCATTTCCTTACTGTAAAAATGATATTTCCGTACAGTTGTTAGTGTTCTACATAAATGATAGAAAACACATTGCTTATAAGGAACTAATTTATATTTTGAAAACATCAAGTCATTGCTGAATACATTTTTAAGATCAATTTGTTATATTTACAGTAATTTGACAGTTGACAGTACAATTATTGAACATTGGAGGAACACTCTTAGAACTATGAGAAACATTTTGGACAACATGCAGGGTGGAAGGGTCATTTTGTTGAATATTTTGTACTGTGAAAATTTTATTTGCCACCTCAACCTTATTCTTAAGCGATTCTTCGATATATCCTTCAGCAACGTTTGATGACGCCATGCCTCTTTAAACTAGTTATGTCGGCACCAGAGTCAACCAATATTGTTGCAGATGATCGACGAAAGCAGTGACCAATATATTCTGTCGGATTTACCAAGTTCAAATAAGTAGCAACTATTTTGGGCATTTTTCTAAATTGATGAATTCCTACCACTTGTCTACAACCCTTTCCGCTTTGATATTTAAAGAAAAATCGGTCACTGTTCATATTTTCTGGTCTTAACGAAACATACTTTCGATAAACATTCAAGTAGATCTGATTAATTACAAATGATCTTGGTTTGTTGGTTTTCGAATCAGGTATGCTGATTAAAAGCTTAGATTCTAAGTCTTCTATATCATGTACAGTCATTCGGACTAACTCATCCATTCTACAGGCCCCAGAAATACCAAATATTACAGCCACCTAAAGAATGAATAAAGCTATAATCTAAATAGAAATTAAAAACTTGTAAATTACCTTAATCATTAAATTTTCTTTATCTGGAGCTTCCTGGATAAATTTTTCAATTTCTTCCTTCGTTAAAATCTTAGATTTCTTTGCCCTTTAACCTTTAGCTTGCCGTTTCAATAAAGAACGAAATTTTGAGTATGTAGATATATCTACATTGTGTTTCAGTGCAAGGGTTGGCTTCAGCATTGAATAATTGGCCCATAATGTTGAAGATTTCATCTTTAAACAAAGGTCTAGGAAGTATGCCATTACAACATTTTCTGAGAAAGAACTCGTATTTTTACTCATGCGATAATCCATAAAACGTCTGTATGCATTTTCGTACTTTTCTCTTGATTTCTTTGGCAATAATTCTAATGAAGCAGTATCATCAACCAGCTCTGGAGGAGTCCCAGGAATGGAAATTTCATCATCACTTATTATTTTACTTTCGAGAACACCAGCAATTAAATTTTTAGGCGTCAAGTTTGACAATTCAACCTCAATACGTTTCCATAGTAACCCAAGTAATTTTATTAGGAATTTCAAAGCACCATTTATTTGGGAATAAAATTATCGCGTTTTTTTTTTTAAATCAATCAATATCTGTCGAATTTTAAACGATTTGCGGAAAAATAGTATGTTTACCTCGTAGGAAAAGCCACATTCCTGGACTCTGTGTTGCTAAGTCTCGGCTTGCGCCTCGACTTAGCAATCTTCACAGTCGTCCAGGAATGTTAAGCATTTCCTACCCGGTAAACAATGTACTGTTATGAGCTGGACGCCGCTGTATGACAGGAAAGCTCAACGTCTGAGCATGGTGATCAGACACCGCAAGAAGAAAGTTATCTGACCAGCACAGTGTAACATCAACATTTATTTTGACGTAATCAACCTGGGAGGAACTCGTGGGAGTTATGCGAGTGGGTTCATGGATCAAACTATTGAAACCAAAATTATTCATCATTTGAAACAGAATATCAACATGAGCTCCGTTCCGACATTCGGGTTCAACATTGATATCTCCACATATTATAATCCCTTCAAAAAGTCTTTTTGTGTATAAAAGGATAGTAAAAAATTGATCATTAAAGAGTTCAAGATGGCCACTGGGTGGCCGATAAACTGTAACAACCCACAAAGAATTCTCAATCGAGACTGCCGTACATTCAAAAGACTTCTCAATGCTCAGTTCATTTATGAAATCAACCGGCTCACAAACTTCTGCTAGTGATAGTTGTGAAAAAATTGCACAGCCCCACCTTTATATTTGAATCTACTGAAGTGGGTTATTCTGCTATACCCTGAATAGTTAAAAATGGGTAATTTTGCCTCATCATCAGCCCAATGCTCCGTGACTCAAAAAAAATGATGGCCTACATACCTCGGCAAGAACATGCTGTACATAATGAAATTTATTAAAAACAGATTGAACATTCCAGTGAAGCAACGTCACCTTTCGTCTGCCACACCCTCTCTAAAGTCGCTCCGGATTGATTCGTCTTTTGTGAAAATTTTCGGATTTCTTCCTCAAGTAAAATCTTCGTACTCCAGCTCCAGTCGTCATTGCAGGATTGATAAACCACCAAAGACAATCAGTGAGACTCAATTTGCAAACGAAATAAATGTGTGTGCTGCTGTTGAGACCAGTTCACCTTGTAGTAGTAGGAAAATTGCTGAACAGGTCGATTTGGGCGATAGAAGTGTTCGGAATATTTTGAAGAGAAATGGTTACAGATGAAATTTTTCCAGAAGACCATTTCAAAAGAATGGAATTTTGCGAAAGGATGATGGAAAAAGGAAATGAGAGTAGTTCATTTCTCAGCAATATCTTATTAACGGATGAGTCATCGTTTTCCTTGCATAGAAAACAACCCATCCGTAGTAAGATATTGGTCTAGGAAAAATAAGCACCTGAATATTCCTGTGCGTACCCAGTATCCTGAAAAACTTAATGTTTAGATAGGAATTACGTGATAGGACCATTCTTTATCGATGGCAACCTAAATGCTGCAAAATATCTGGAGCTTTTACAGAATCAGATTATTCCGACAGTTGGACAGCTACCTATTAACTTCGATGATGTCTGGTTTCAACAGGATGGCTGCCCGAGTCATAATGCAAGAATTGTCACTGAATATCTGAGGACAACATTTTCTGACCGTCTCATCACAACAATCTTTGGGGATATCTGAAAAATATGGTGTATGGGCAAGAAATTGAAAGAGCAACAAATATTACTGAATTAAGGTACAAAATAATCCAACTTTGTGCCAAAATCAAGTACTCCAAATCTTCTTAGAGTTATGAGATTATCTCTTTATAATAGATTTGGCTACTGTTTAGCACAACAAGGTGGATTATTTGAACATTTAATTTGAATTTGTCGATCTTCAATTTCGAATTTGTTATTTTTTATTTTCATAGAATATTTTTGTTTCTTCAATTTCTTATTACGTAGAATGTTTTTTGTTGAATTTTTTTTTATTTTCAAATCAGTTATGGTGAGAAAGATCTAAGCACTAATTTTCACAGGAAATTATTTGTGTCATTCATTGAGGCAAATTAATTCCTCCAATAAGAGTGGAATAAAATTGTATTCATTTTCAACGGACATGATAACACCCATCGCGTCGAGCTTCGGGAGTGTTACTGATTCTGATCTATGATTCTGATTCCTAGATCCTCACTACAAAATGCCATTAAACTAGACCAGCCGCTAATTCGATATCAAATCGCACTGAGCTTTCGATTCTTCCACTGTTCCACTGGACTAGAAGTGAAGTCGAATAATACACGTAAACCGCTATGTTTCCGACTACGTTTTCTACACCTGTATATTCTCCAAAGCAGTGACCACACGCGGCGCCATCTCCATATTCACGATTTATTCTTCCATAGTCATGGTTATTTGACAAACTGAATCATTTTCTTTAGCGTATAATTAATACTCATATATGTATATACATGGTAGTGCTGCAGCTTAGGTTAGACCGAGGGGGTAACCACTAGGGAGATTTTCTGCTCCTAGCGGGGGGAGATCCAGGGAGATCCGAGGAAATCCAAGGAGATCCGGTGAGATCCAAGGAGATCCGGGGAGATCCAGGGAAATCCGGGAAGATCCAAGGAGATCCGAGAGGAGATCCAGGGAATTCCGAGGAGATACAAGGAGATCCGAGGAGATCCAAGTCAATTCGTGTAACTTTTTCGAGATTTTTTTCGCATGTTTCTGATGTTAATTTATACTTCGGAGCCCAATTCTATAGGCATCTCAATAGCCCTAGATGTTCATACTTCGATTTGCATCTTTACACTAGAGAAAACCTTGCCGAAAAAGCTCTGAATCAGGATTATATGCTCAGTGCTGAAGTAACCGATGAAATAATAGTTCTACGTGCACTATCTCTATCTCCGAGACTCACTCCCCCTTATATCTTCATAGGTATACTACGCGAGATATATAGGTTAATTTCAAGTTTCAGTGCAACGCTGTGTAGTGTGTAAGAAGATTTATTTAAAAATATAATATTCTGTGGGATTCTGAAGCTGGTATAGATGATTATCCGTAACAATGTAACAATGCAGGAAGCATTTATAGTAAAACTTATTTTTCTGAATTATTTTATTCATTAAAGCGAGGTTTGAATAAACCTTGGAATGAAAGGGCATTCAAGAGAGCAATAGAATTAAAATGAAATCATTAGTAGATATTGTGAACCGCAAATAATTAAAATTATACCGGCTGTCCCGTAAAGACCACGTCAAACGAAAATGGAATGTAGTTCAGAATGTGCTCTATCCTGGGCTCTATCTAATATGAGAAGATCATTTACATGAAAGTCTCATTGTATTCGAGATATTTGATATTTTATGAAAATGTTGAATTTTTTTCTCTCATGTCATAGGTAAAATTGAATCGAGAATTGAATACTTTTTGTATCAGTTTTTTCCCGTGAATATTGTTGAATGATAGCTTCCATTTATACGCTGAAAAAATAGAACGAACTTCTTAAAAAATAATTAAAATTCATGTTTTCGAGATAGTGTTTTTTTGGACCAAATTCGATCTTAGTGGTGTAAAAAACTGGACCCGTTCCTTTTCTGCATATCATGTTGAAAAGTTGCACATTCTGTGAGAACTACAAAAGGGTAAAATACAGGTGATAACCATCTTCAGAAAAAAAGATATTCACATGTATAGCGAAAATCAAATATTTCTGTGAAAAACTGATTTTGTCAACTTTTCCACAAAATTATTTAGGTATTTTGCACACCCTACTGAAAATAATCAATGAATTCATTAATAAAATGTTATTTAGGTGTCATTTCACTCACCGAGGTGACATAAGTTACTACTTGTGATGAGCTGTGCGTACGTCAAATACCTGGAAAAAAGGCAATGGAACCCTTCTTAATAAAAAATTAATCAAACAAGAAATAAACCTTTTCATTTATGGACTGAAATATTTAAAGGAAAAATACTCGGACCGACAGATTTGTCGCAATCACTAAACGGGACCAACTTTTTGGATTCTTTGAGAAACAATAAGGTCTTACCCTTGGAACATATACTACTCGAAATTCGAGGTAATCTGTGGTTTCAACACGACAGGTGCCCAGCACACTACAGCGAACACTACAGTCGTCATGTTACGGAATATTTGGACCAAACATATCCTCACCGGTAGTTCGGAAGGGGTGGTGAAATATTCTGGCCTCTCCGTTCACCAGACCTAAATCCTCTGGATATTTTTTAACTAGGGTTATTTGAAAAAATTAAATTTATCCGAAACGTATAAAAAATGAAGCAGAACTAAGGGACCGCATTCATATTTCTGCAGCCAAAATAGCGGAAAGAAATTTGAATACCTTAGAAAGATCATTTCTCAATTGATGCAGGGCGTGTATTCGCGAATGGAATGTCTATTTTGAACATCTGCTGTAATAATAATTGTTAATCATCTTTCTCAATACACTTTTCATTGTTCCGATTTTTATGATGTGACTTTACAATAGACTTGATTATATTCAAGCTTAGGTGCGCATATCATTGCAATTAATGATTGATTATACTTTATAAGTAATTTAATGAGTAACTAACATTTTTCAATAGAATTATTCAATAATTTACAGCAGAATGTGACAAAATCAGTTTTTCAGAGAAATTTTCCATTTTCGCTATACATTTGAATTTTTTTTTCTGAAGAAGGTTATAGCCTGTATTTTACGTTTTTGAAATCCTCACAGAATAGGCAACAACATGTTATGCAGAAAAGTTCTAGTGCTTTTTTTTACACCACATCAGATCGAATTCGGTCCAAAAAAACTTTCTCCAAATCGTGAATTTAAAATTTTTTTTTAGGAGAATCTACTATTAAATATTGCTCTTGGTATTGCTTCATTTGTAAATTTTTTAAATTGAAATATTATCTTTTATGCCGGCTGTGTTTTGTTGAGATTTTTTAGAATAAATATTCTTTTTTCACTATTATATGTTTTCGCTACCTAATACTACTAATGTTCATGTTTCGCTATTGAAAAATTAGCATGATTTAATATATACATCAACACTGCTTCAATCGTGACTGCTACTTCACACATATCTTTCATTATTGAATAATTACACTCAAAATATGGTACCTTGATATACAACAAACCCATTTATACGTAAATTTGAAGAGGATAGTTGAAAACTTTAGAGGACGTTCTCTCCCAATAATTGAAAAAATTCAAAATAATTGAATAAAAAATATTTCATAAATATCGTACGAAAATATATTTCAATCGATAACGTGAGAAGGAACATCAAAAACATAGGGTACAAGAAATTTCAAAACATTATATAGAATTCCATATATTTCAAGACTTTTCAACTGAATAATCTTGACTCGAACTATAAAATATATATCAAAAAGATCCATAAATCATACTACGTTATAAGTGAATTTCAATACATTGTTTGTGTGTTGATTAATCCCTTGAAAATAGTAAGAGAAGTTCATAATAAATACGACGAGATCTAAGGAAATTCGGAGGAGATCCAAGGAAATCTGAAGGAGATCCGGGGAGATCCAAGGAAATCCGGAGGAGATCCGAGGAGATCCACGAGGGAGGGAATCTTTTGTCACAAAAAATTTCCAGTGGTTACCCCCTCGGGTTAGACATTCGATGAATGAACTGCTTCTGAGCAATGAAAGCTCATTTGACATCGGTGTGAAGTGAGCGTCAAGATACAAATGTCTCGATAGGGTGCATTTGTTGTGAACGACCCTTTATTTTATTTTTGTTTGTATGCTATGACATCTGTGAAACATATTTAGTATACATCAAGTCATGGAATAGATAAATTCATATTTTTTCATCGTGTTAAAAATGTCGAATTTTGTACCAGAAAGTGATGATTTGCGGAAAGCAATCTTCATCGAATGCTCGTCGAGGCATATGGTGATCATGCTCTATCAGAAGCAACATGCAAAAGATGGTTTCAACGGTTCAGAAATAATGATTTGGATGTGAGAAATGAAGAATGAAAGAATGAAAGAAATGAAGTGGAAGACCACCAAAGAAAACTGAAGACGTGTGGTTTACTACGAGGTTCTAAAACCTCGTGAAACCGTTAATACTGATCGCTACTGACAACAAATGTTTAATTTGAACGTCAACGTTTTTCGACACCTGAAGAAGCGGTTGATGCATTCAAGTGCATGTTTTGGAGAAACCTCAATTAGAGTGGCAAAAGTGTTTCGACAATTGATTCAAACGCATGCAAAAGTGTATACAGGGTGGGTCTTTGACCACTGCGTTAATTTCAACCATAGGTTCTTGAGATCAAAAGAAACACTTTTTCCATCACGGTTTTTCCATATTCAGCTGCGTTAAAAAGTTATAAGCATTTTCAGTTTTCACATTGGGAAATACCCCTCTGTAGCCCAGTTTAGTTTGAATGAAAAATACCTTCCACAGCTTCCACTATTGAATCTGAATTGTTTGAAAACATTATTTTCCCTCTAAAAAATGATTCACTCACTCATGTTTCATCCGATGATGTCCATATCCAGAAGGAAGATACTAAATACTAATTTTCTGGTAAAAAAATACCATAAACATAGATTTTTGTTGTTCTACTATAATTTCTTTCTAGTTTAAGATTAAAAACCATCCCTTTCAATCAAGAAATTCCAAAAGAACCTCAGAACTCTTGGATATTATCATCATACATTTGTAATTTTCATCTTAAAATTTCCAAATCATGAAAACCATCATTTCTACGAAAACTTCCAAGGCAAGAGGTTGTCACATTGATTTTTTTTTCAGTCAAAGCCAGAAAAAATCATCTATGATTTACCAAACACTGATATTCTGAAGTTTCTTCTCCTTGACAGAGACCAGTGAACAGGTCTATGAAGTCTGTTGATATCATACTGTTAAAAATATGAAATTCTTTAACAACAATGAATGATGTCACTACGAATAACTATTTTAAAGTGATGTTACTTTGCTTGATGATTATTGTCTGTACTGAATCCCAATAACAATTTACTTGGATTGATTACAAGTATTCCCAGATTTAGGTGTGCAATCATACCTCCTTGCAGAAATTGAGTTTGATCACCTAGATTTGATTCTGAAAAGTCAACTTTGATAAAAATTTTTTTGTTAAATCATTAATATGAATCTGTTATGTTTAGACTATAATTAATTACTGAACATGCGTAAATTTTTGGTTTTTATAATCAGAGTATCTGTTTTAATTACGTAAACAAAAACATAAATATTGAATAATGGTTATTCATAGATTATGTCAAACTTTAATACCTTACCATAGAATATTAATTTATTACCGAACCTCAAGAGAGAAAAAATTAATAATTGCAAAGTTTTTTTCAATGAAAGATAATATCTGTAACCATTATTGAGTTATAATTTTCCTCAGAATAACTAGAGTGAATTTTTATCACATTTAAATATTTAAATATTATTACGTCTCTGTGGTGGGTAGTTCCCAATAAAATAGTGTTCTGTGGTTCCTTGTTGTTTTGATTCTGTTTGAAACTGTCAGCAGTTATTTGCAGCTTTCTTTAAAAAACTGTGGAAAATATTATTAGGATAATTTCGATAGTTTGAAATTATTCAATTCAGTATGAAATGATTATGGTCAGAAAATGCATTCTATTCCAATCTTTCTTGTTTATGAGCTGATAGCTTCCAGTTTCAATATTGATTGAATTTAAATTAACCATGCATCATAACAAACATTCTAAAATATTAAAACTAAGTCAAATCCTATTATCTCCTAAGTTTGTGAACCAGGTTGAATCGGTGTATGAAATAAAGATGTGAAAAAACTCCTATAAACGTACAAAACAAATCTAGGAGACTGGGTTCGAAGTTTTTAAAACTCATATGAACTCGATTTGAATCATTCCTATGTTAGAATAGATAAAGTTTGATGAACTCTGAAAGTCTGAAGCTTTAAAGAACCAGCTCTTCATAAAGACAAGTCTTCAATTTAACAGGTCCTGACAGAAAATAGATTACCTATTTCAACCGTCATCATGAAAATATACCGAAGTACCTATGTGAGTGATGGAAAACTTTATCTCTATTTATTATGGAATATGACTCTGGATTAAATATTAAACAAGGTGCTAGACATCATTAATAATGAATACAGCAAATGGCAATTTAGATTTTGTGGCGAATGTGAGACAAAAATATGGCAACATTGAACAAATCTGATTATTGAATCATTTCAGCACAGAGTTGGATTGGGGAAAATCAGAAAATTTGGACAGAATTATATCGACTCAATTCCATTCAACTTCGAATATCTCACGAATGGTGCAATTTAGGAGAAAAGATGAGGAATGATTTTATCTGCAAAAAAGACCAGGATGAATCCAGGAAGTACGAGATACGGAACTTTAGTTCAAGCGATATTTGTTTTTCATGCAATTTAACCAATCTGTAGAGTAGTAGTGAGAAACCCACAAGAAATAGAATAAATCTATTGATGAAAACATGCATGACCTTCTACAAGAGTTCATTTCAATCGATATTATCGTTTGAATATTACAGGTGAAAATGCAATTTTTTTATGAAATTTCAACGCCCTATATCTTTTGAACGGGGCCAAATTTGGAAAAATGTTATGGAAGAAAATGTTTCTTTTGACGTCAAGACTCTATGGTTAAAATTAACGCAGTGGTCAAAGACTCACCCTGTATATAGATCTCAATAGGGATTATTTTGAAAAACAATAAAGCGATTTTCGATTATTAATATTTGTTTTCGTTCTCTTATCCCCAAATATAAAAGGCTACACTCGCAGAACATATTTCCATTCCAACAGATGATCTTTTCAAATATCTGTAACGCTTTGAGGATTGGATTGTAAATTTTTGGTGCTCTCTCTATGATTTCATCCAAATCGAATAGTACTCGAAAAACTATTTGAAAATTAAATCTTCATCTCACTGAACGTAAGTGTTGTAGTACACATTTTGTAAGTTTTCTGCAGTTAAGAGTATGATTAAGAAAGCTATGTTTGAGCGGAGTATAGTTTGACGCATATTTTTCCTCACGTGAATATTCCATTACTCGTTCAGTTTCTGAACGCACCCTTTTAAACATTATATTTCTCGAAAAATCTTACCTGTCATAGTGAAAATGCCAACAAATAATCCTATATTTCTACCAGCAAGCATAACCTCCTCCTCTGAGTCATTTCCGGCTTCTTTTTTTCTTCCTGCCCATATTCCAACACCAAGAATTAGAATATAAAATAAGACGATTGAGATGACTCCAGCAACGTTAATCATCTTTCTTATCTGGAAAAAATAATTGGAAATTATTTATATACATGACAAAATATGAATTATAATAAAACTTTAGAGACAGTTGGATTCTTGAACTTTTACAAAATTCGCCATAAAGAACTGATTTTTTTTAAACAGTCAAAATCAATGCGCCAAAAAATTATCACATCACAACCCACAAAATTACATGCCATTTTTAAGCGCTTGTAAAGTTAGCTGTACATCTTGCCATCATATTGCCCATATGTCTAATTTTCGAATATCGGACCGAAAATGGATTAACTTCCTGATAAAGAATACAAGGTGAAACAAAGTATGTGCATCCAGCCGGCTGTATAATTTATATTCCGAATGCGATGAGCTATAGTTTTCATATTAGCAGAATAAGTTAACTGTCCAAATATCTCTGTCAAGTTCTCTGTTCGGTCAAATCTGACCAATGTTACAGGAGTTATGGATTCCTCTAAAACACCTAGAATATCCATTAGATCAAGTTATAACTTGAAACTTCAACTAGGTTGAAACAAAAAGGCTCGCAAAATTACGCAAACAGCGACGAAACGCACATTATAGAAATAGGCCTGTAGTGTTCCATTTATCTTATCTTATCTTATCTCATATATATTTGTGAATAGGTGTAACTACACGTGTTCTCCATTCAGTCGGAAATACGCAAGTAGTAATAATCATATTGAAAATGTGAATCAGTGAAGTCTTCAACCAGTCACCACAGGCGTTGAAAACATATAGTGGTATACTATCAACACCTGCCGGCCTTTTAGCTTTCAGTTTCTTCATACCCCTATCGTAACCTTTATCGTTTTCAATCGTTAAATTTAAGCTTTCATTACATAAAAAGCGCTCAGATGTAAAGTCTAATTTATCAAATGCTTTCGTTCTATTGTACACCGATGAAAAGTAACTTGCAAACGCATCTGCACTTTTATCTTCAGCAACTTTTTCTTCAATACACTCAAATAATTATATATTTAAACTACACCAAATTATCATACGTAGTGGATTGATGACGAGATATTGTTGATGATGGAGCTCGTATTGAATGATTATTTGGGCTATTACCATCATCTATTGTGGATGTAATGTTTTCCGACGTTTCGATAGACATCTTCTATCTTTATCACTATAGATGAATTCCTTCAATATCTAAACAATCAAGGGGAATCAATTAAATTCACAATTGAAATCGAGAAGGACAGACAACTTCCATTCTTAGATGTACTCGTACATAAACAAAATGGAATCCCAAGAACCACTGTGTATAAAAAGCCAACGAACACAGGACAATATCTACATTTTGAGTCAAACCACCAACTAAACACTAAATTGGGAGTAGCAAAATGTTTATTTGATAGAGCAATAAATATTTGTTGAACTGAAGAAGACCAAAATGAAGAAATAAATAACATCTCGAAAACTCTTAGAAACAATGGCTACCCCAAAAGATATTAGAAAAAGCTAAACGAACAAGAGAAAGTCAACCTGAACCAACAGATATAAATCAGACCATTAAAACCGTAATTCCTTATGTAAAAGGTTTGTCGGAGAAAATGAGAAGAATTGGAAATAGATACAACATAACGACTGCATTCAAAACTCAAGACACTATCAGAGCTAAACTTACAAAAGTTAAGCCTAATAATGAGACACAAAGGACAAAGAACTGCATATATGAATTACCTTGCGAGTGCGGAAGATCTTACATCGGAGAAACTAAACGCCCTCTGAATGTACGAATAAAAGAACATCAGAAGCTTCTACGAGTACTAGACAGCGACAAATCCAGATTAGTCCAACATGCTGTAGATGAGAATCATCGTATAAAATGGGATGAAGCATCAATAATATCCAAAGAAGAAAAACTTGCAAGAAGAAAAATCAAAGAAGCAGCATTTATGAAAATAACACCAGATTCCATAAGTGCTCCATCTATAGATCTGCCAGAAGTTTGGACGCCGATAGTTCGATCCAACTTAAAAAGATCATCATATCACAGATGAGTATATAACATTGTTCATTTTTCTTTCATGACTTCTGTCATATTGACTTTTTGAAGATTGATAATTTTCGAAAAGGTTTTTACTTTTCCTCCTTGATAAAGATAGAAGATGTCTATCGAAACGTCGGAAAACATTACATCCACAATAGATGATGGTAATAGCCCAAATAATCATTCAATACGTAGTGGACTTGAATCGAAGTTTCCTATATTGGTTTTTTCTGTTATAAGTGATTTGATTTCCTTTGTGAACCGAATAGTAAATCTTTATACGTTGAATATTTGGGTACTCATTCATCTAAAATATTCTGCCATTGCTTGTAGAATTCAGTTAAAGCCAAATTCACATAAAAATTTTTACTCAAAACATTACTCCAGTCATTATCTTGCATATGCCAGTACATCAAGAGATAATCAGCCTTTTCATAATGTATGTTAATACGTTAGAACAACCATTAACAGATTTATTCACGTTTATAATTTCTAAACCAATATTTAATGTGGTAAGGTAACCATCCTCTAGTCCGAATGAATTATCATCCCTACCAATAACACAGTTTACCTCAGATATGTCTGCACAAATCTCAAATTTCTTCCCTGTAAATTTCTAAAGTCGTAATATTCAAATCATGAAAATATCGTTATGATATTTAAAATGTCTGGGTAGTAAAATCATCAATTGTTTCAAAAAACTGGGTATCAATACTTCAGAAGTTAACAAGAATAATTTTAATAAAATGATAGTAGAAACAAAAAAAATCTAATACTAGCATATCAACAGGTGTTTATGACTTCAAGTGTGGCGATTGCAGCAACGTCATAATCTGCTGATAAGAATGAAAGAACACAGGATGTCTATTCTTAAAAAAAAAAATAACTGGTTTCCTCGAATATTGTAGTGATAAAAAAAATAGTAATGAAAAAGAAGGAAGTTCACTTCATAATGTTATGGATGGTAAAATGATAGATAACTTAGAAGTCTTCCCCTTTAAAAATCTTCTCTGCATATTAGAAGCAGTAATAAAAATTCAAGAAGGAAAAAAAACAGATGTTGCACCAAGAGTGAGAATGAAACCTTGATTCAAGTTTAGTTTCTTTATGTAATCCTCAGACAATGGTCACAAGGCCCAAACACGTGTCACTAATCTGAACATTTTTATGAAACAAAACGTTATGTGTTTTATTTTTAATCTATACAGGGTCTTTCACGAGGAATCTCACCCATATTTATACGGGAAACTACTGAACGTATTTTCATGAAATTCATAATATTATAAGTATTTCACGATGCTGATGAAATCTATAATATTTTCAAGGTATGAGCACCTCCGGTTTTTCCGGAAATGACGTCAACTTCCGTTTTTCAAATTAGAACACCATATTTTTATTGCAGAAATAGATTCCTTAGAATATTTCAAGTTATTTTGATGCTACATTTTTCAGTTTTGGTTGGAAAATTCGAAAAAAAAATCGAAAATAGAGCTCCGCTGAAACAAGAATAACTTCGAGGTTTTTGGATGGGAAATTTTCATTTTTGGGATTTTTCAAGATGTAAGATTGATGTATCCACTTTGAAAATCGAAATCGCGAATCATGATACAGGGGTGAAAAAATCGCTTTCAAAGTTAGGGATGACAAAATCGTGAAAAATCAATTTTTTCAAATTAGAACCCCATATTTTTATGGCAGATATTGAATCTACGTTAAAATATAATGTGAGTGTATGCATCACACCTTTGCCCTAAAGTGGATATTTTCTGAGTTATTTCTTTTCCCTTCACAAAAAGATGAAATTTTCAGGAACTGTTATTTCAACCATGCTGTAGATTTTTCACCCCTTCTGGAAACCGACTTCAAGTTACTATTAGGAGAACCATGGCAAACTCTCTCAGTTATAACTAGAGAAGATGCTCAAAGTTTTGACCGTTAATTTCTAGACATTTATTTATACGTCTCAGGAATGCTTCGTGCATTGCTCTTCTTATTTCATCGGAAGGAAGAGATCTGCAAAAGTGTTTTAAACCAAAATTGAGTTTCAAAACTATGTAACTAAAAATCTAAACAAACCTGAACGCTTTTCTGACTCGTTCTATGCAGTCCTCTTTATCAGTCAGAGGAGTTGAGTAGACAATATATTTTATCCTACCCCAAACATAAGAGTCTAAAGGAGTTAAATCGGGAGAACGTGGTGGCCAAAGATGTGGACCATTGTTCGCCAACCATCGATCTTCAAATAGCCTGTACAGGATATTTGACACATTGAGTGAATTGTGTGGAGACGCGCCATCTTGTTGATACCATATATCATTATAGTTCTGTACTAGCGGCTCAATTATTTGAGTCAATATGTCAGAATATCTATCTCCTAAGGGAGAACATTCTTTAAATAATGCAAACATGTGTCGTCTTACCAGTTAAAGTCCCATCATAAATGTGAACATCGAGAATTGCATTATTTTTGATGGCGCAAAAAACATTGAAACTCCAGGTCTCTCGAAAGTTTCTTTGTCTGAAGTGGTGGTTGTTCTTTTCATCCCAATAATGACTGTTATGCCTATTGAAAGAACCATTCTTTGTGAATTTAGATTCATCTGTCCAAATTATACAGTCCAAAAAAATTTCATTCTCTTGAAATCGAATCATAATAGCTTCGCAAAACTCTGTTCTCCTGACGAAATCAGTTTCCTTCAAATGCTGTACCCTTCTGAATTTATATGGGTGCATTTTATGTTTTTTTTATATTCTCCAAACACTCGATTGAGATAACCCCAGAGCAATCTCGGCATCTCTGAGAGAATTTTGAGGATTCACACGCAAATATGCAAGAACTGTAATTTAGTTGTTCTCATCTTCTACTACACTTTTTTCTCTGTGTATAGTTTTCTTAACGAAAGATTCGACATTTCTCAAGTTTGTCATGATTCTGTTAATGGTATCTCTCGTTGGTCTGGGTCGGCCAGGAAACCTCTCAATGAACAGTCGAATCATTCTATGTACAACTTTATTACATTCTCCATGAAGTAGAATGAGATTTAAATAGTCTTCATTGGTAAAATTAGGCATAGTGATCGATTTTATAACTCAATACGAATTATCACCAAATTAATAGTAAACACAAAATGCTACTGAATAAAGAGGAATTTGGCAGATATAATTAATGATATCTATCATTTAAAAAAAAAGAATGTGAAACATGGTAAGTTTTTGCATATGGTTCATAAGGAATTATTTATTTATCACTGGAGAGAACTTCCGATACAAATTCGAATGCAAATTCGCCATCTATTTAGGAACAACCTGTAACTTTTTTCTCTTGCATATTAGGGTAGTAAAATCTAAAACATGGTTTGAGTAACAGTTCCTGAAAATTTCATCTTTTTGGCGTGAAGGGAAAAGAAATAGGTGAAAATTCAAGACGAAAAACAGTTTTTTTGTGAATAACTCAGAAAATATCCACTTTAGGGCTAGGGTGTGATGCATACATTCACGTAGATTCAATATCTGCCATAAAAAATTGGGTTCTAATTTGAAAAAATTGATTTTTCACGATTTTGTCATCCCTAACTTTGAAAGCGATTTTTTCACCCCCTGTATCATGAATCGCGATTTCGATTTTTAAAGCGGATACATTTATCTTACATCTTGAAAAATCCCAATAATCAAAATTTTCCATCCAAAAACCACGAAGTTATTCTTGTTTCAGCGGAGCTCTATTTTCGATTTTTTTTTTCGAATTTTCCCGCTCAGAGAGAATTTTCCAACCAAAGCTGAAAAATGTTACATCGAAATAACTTGAAATTTTTTAAGGAATCTATTTCTGCAATAAAAAAAATGGTGTTCTACTTCGAAAAACCGAAGTTGACCTCATCTCCGGAAAAACAGGAGGTGCTCATGCCTTGAAAATATTTTAGATTTCATCAGCATCGTGAAATACTTATAAGTGCTGAATTTCATGAAAATACGTTCAGTAGTTTCACGTATAAATATGGGTGAGGTTCCTCGTGAAAAACCATGTACATATATCATATAAATGAATTGCTCTTCGTTAGTTTCACTAAAACTCGAGAACGTCAAAACCGTTCAATCTAATTTTTGTCTTAATATATTTGTGACAGTCCAGGCTAGGTTCAGGCGGTGATTGAATGTGGAAAAACGTTACGTTACAAAATGGCGAACACTCCGGGATTAATAAATCGTGAGATATGAATTCGCGATTGCTTTAGTAGGGGAACCCACGATGCTGAATGGGGATATGTCAATCATTCTGTCGCACTTCAGAACACAGAGATTTATGACTTAGAGGTAAACTTCAAAAAAATAAATAAAAAAATCGGAACACGGAAAAAAGTATTACACTCAGAATTTATATCAGCAAAGATGGCACAGAAGATACATTTTATCAGTAGAATCAGTAACAAGATAGATTTGAAAACGAGAGTGCTACTTTTTAAGTCGATGGTATTGCCTCACTTGGATTTTTGTACATCCTTATTGTTCAATCTAAAGTCGAACAGTATTGAAAAGATTCAGAAAGTAATTAACAGGGGAATGAGGATAGTTTTGAGCTGTAATAGAAGAACACCAATTAGAATCACGTTAGATGCACTGAACTTGATGACTGTGAGACAGAGGATTATGTTTAAAACACTGGATTTTATTTATAAAGTCGAAAATAAAATGTTGCCAGACTATCTTTGTGAGCACATCAGATACACCTCCGATATTCATAAATATCAGACAAGAAATAGGAACAACTTTTATGTGGAAACATTCCGTACGAGCTTTGCATCAGGATCTACTTTGATTGGAGGATTAAAAATTTATAATGGTTTACCAGGAGAGATGAAGAGATGCACCAATTACAGAGTGTTCAAGAGATTGTTGATTTCTCACGTTGGGGAGCATTTTTGAGTTTTCTTTTATTTACTTTAAGGGTTGTAAATAGTTGATCAACTTATAAAGATTATTATTATTATTATTTACTATATTGTGGTACAATGAATGAGCGCATCCATCTATCTTCGTGAGTGACGATTACCGCTACGTGCGCAAGAACTTCATTTACTTTTGTTATCCTTTGTGATAGTGACATTCCAAGTAGTGTGCAATTTTTTGTTGATATTTTGTGATAGTGACACTTTACTGTAAATTTAATGTTAAGTGAGCGAGAAATTTTCTCAATTTGATTTATTACGTTACGATGCCGAGAAGAAGACTACCTGACAGGTCATCGCAGTCAATCAAATGTGCGAAGAGCTACCTCACTACCGCACTGATGACCAGAGAGAGAGAAATCAAGAAAATAGTCGTTTTGATATGTCAGAATTGCGTTCTTCAGTGAGTACCAATAAAGTGGATAGACTTAGATTGCAACGAGTTCGTGCACATTAAACACAACAACAGCGAGCACGACAATGAAATTGAGCGAATCCGCAGACGCAGTGCTCCTGTGATTCTTGAACCAGCTGCATTCATTCCACTATGATCCGGCAATTGATTATTGTGCCGACAATTGTCGGCACATTGTTGTCGACACATTGTAAGGCGTCAAAATACACTGGTGAATTTACTGGATTATGTTGTGCTGAAGGCAAAGTAAAATTGCCACAATTGGTCCCACTGCCAGATCCTTTACGCTCTTCAGTTTCTGGGCTTGGAAATGATTCCAAGCACTTCTTGGCCAACGTTCAGAAATATAGCAACTGTTTCCAGGTGACATCATTTGGCGCTACACATACAGGACAATTTCATGCCTACTTTAAAGGTATCATACCAGAATATTTTTTTATAATATTCAATTTTACACTAAAATATATATTAATAGACAAAATTAACAATATTACAGATACAAGGACAAATTTATCACTTACTGGCACTGTTAACACTACCTGAAGCAGATCATCAATTCTTGAAAATTTATTTTATGGGCAATTCAGACGCGGAAATTGATAATCATTGTGCTTACAATCCAACAATGAAGAGAACCATTGTCCAAGAATTACAAATGTTTCTTCATCTGAATAACAATTTAGTAAACATGTTCAAAATAGCATTGGATCGGATGCCATCTGGTAGTCATAATATTATCATTCGAGTTGACAAAACACCTGCCGGTGAACATACACGGAGGTTTAATTCACCTACCATTGATGAAGTTGCTCTTGTCATTGTGAGAGAAAATTAACAATCAAGAGATATTGTGATTACAATCAAGAGGAATCAATTAAATTCACAATAGAAATCGAGAAAGACAGACAACTTCCATTCTTAGATGTACTCGTACATAAACAAAATGGAATCCCAAGAACCACTGTGTATAAAAAGCCAATGAACACAGGACAATATCTAAATTTTGATTCAAACCACCAACTAAACACTTAATTGGGAGTAGTTTATTTGATAGAGCAGTAAATATTTGTTGCACTGGAGAAGACCAAAATGAAGAAATAAATAACATCTCAAAAAATTTTAGAAGCAATGGCTACCCCAAAAAGATATTAGAAAAAGCTAGACGAACAAGAGAAAGTCAACCTGAACCAACAGATATAAATCAGACCATTAAAACCGTAATTCCTTATGTAAAAGGTTTGTCGGAGAAAATGAGAAAAATTGGAAATAAATACAACATAACGACTGCATTCAAAACTCAAGACACTATCAGAGCTAAACTTACAAAAGTTAAGCCTAATAATGAGACACAAAGGACAAAGAACTGCATTAATGAATTACCTTGCGAGTGCGGAAGATCTTACATCGAAGAAACTAAACGCTCACGAATGTACGAATAAAAGAACATCAGAAGCTTCTACGAGTACTAGACAGCGACAAATCCAGGTTGGTCCAATATGCTGTAGATGAGAATCATCGTATAAAGTGGGATGAAGCATCAATAATATCCAAAGAAGAAAAACTTGCAAGTAGAAAAATCAAAGAAGCAGCATTTATGAAAATAACACCTGATTCCTTAAGTGCTCCATCTATAGATCTGCCAGAAGTTTGGACGCCGATAGTTCGATCCAACTTAAAAAGATCATCATATCACATATGAGTATATAACATCTTTCATTTTCTTTCATGACTTCTGTCAATATTGACTTTTTGAAAATTGATAATTTTCAAAAAGTTTTTTACTTTTCCTCCTTGATAAAGATAGAAGATATCTATCGAAACGTCGGAAAACATTACATCCACAATAGATGATGGTAATAGCCCAAACAATCATTCAACACGAGCTCCATCATCAACAATATCTCGTCATCAAATATTGTGATTCATCGTCGGAATAGTGATCTAAAACGTGTATCTGAAACACACCCAGTTAGTTATATTCATACAGACTCATATGATCCGTCAGGGTGAAATAAATCATATTTTGATGTGTCAATGACTTTTTCATCAGTTTGCAGTTGACAAGTATGTCAAAATGGAGACTGAACGATTAACATACATCCGGTTGAACCAACTTGGAGTTTCCCTGTTTTGCGTATGGACAATTATACGTCACGTGTTCGCGCGTCGGAAAACCGTCTTTTTTGTTTATTTACGACCCATAAAACAAAACAAAGACTATAGTTTATGAGAAAGCTCTAAATTGATTGACAAAAAGTACAAAAACAGTATGTGACTGTTAATAAAAATTTAAACAAAAATTCAGATCTTTTATTTATCGTTTGGGGCAGTATGAAGTCTGCCGGATCAGCTAGTGAAATTATAATGGTATGTGCTGAAACTGGACATACTACAATCAATATCTGCCATTGCTCAATGATGTGATGTCATTCCTTCAGTCTATATTCAAGATTATGTTCGCTGATTAATAATGATTAGTATTTCTGATAATATTATGAGAAATAACTGCTTCTGCAGTTATTAAGCTCCTCAAAGTAAATATTGAAACACACAATGCTTCATCGATAAGACTTATCACATGTACACACGATCAACGTCATGTGGACTGGACATATTATTTATCGAGAAACTATAAATTCTTTGATGTTTAAATATATAATCTATTCAAGATATAATGTCATCAAGAGGGGCTTTGACAAATCACAATGTTAACATTTCAAGTTTTTTTATACAATTTTTCACAATTTTGCTGCGTTCAAAATTTACATGGTGTTGAAATTTTCCAAAACGTAATAAACAACTGGGACATACGATTCAGATCAAACACACTCTCTTACGTCGTCCAATTGATATGCATCACCAACTCGTAAAACCCTCAAAACTTACCATAAAATAAACATTTACTTAAATATCCTAGCATTTTTCATATGCTTGAAGATTTTAGAAGAATTTATTATTTGACATTGAACTTCCTTAACTACAGCCTTTCCAAGATATCCAATGTTGAATGATTCGAAACTTGAAAAAAAAAATGAAAAATTTTTCCTTTTCCGACAAAAAATCCCACTGTGCTATTTAGATTAATTTGGGGGTTGGTAATTGACAAACGACTAGACTTTGCTTGATGACTTTAGTGACGGACTTGTATTTCCTGTTCATCCACCAGAGCGCATCAGCTGTGGTATCAGATGCCCACATACATGCTATCATTTGAAATACACAGTGTACACCGTTACGAGCCAAATTAACACCACGTAATCACAGGTTTTTATTTTTCGAAATAGTTATCAGGATTGAAAATTCTGCTCTTGAATGATATACAAAATTTCACCGTATTCATGGACCGATAAAAATCGAAGACATACTTAATAAAGTTCTTTTCTCTATTTCAGTGTCGTAATGAGTTCATTACAGTACTAAAAACAGTGCTGTAATGAACTCATTACAGAGTACTATTGAGATATTATTATCTCAAATAACTCAGAAATCATTGAATTTAGGAGCATAATCATGTGAGAAAACTATCATTATTTTTGACCGCCAAATCCAACACAATTATAAAAAATAGGCTCCTAATTTAAAAAACAGAAGTTATGGCCAATTTAAGATCACAATTTCAACACAAAATTTGAAACACCCTGTTATGATATTTTTGAAATCCAAAAGATGCACCTTTTCACATCCTTCCTCTTCGATGTTGTAAAAACGGTTTACGCTCAGGATATTCAAAATAAGAATAATAAACATATTATTGACTGAACATATTTGACTTTTTTTCCAGTTTTTTTTTGGGTATTTTGAAAACTATTCGATTCATTACAATGGTGTTAACAGAAATGTATTCACTATTGAATACTCGATCATACCAGGAATGGAAAATCTTGAATGGTTGAGGTCCTCACTTGAAGGAAATCCATTTTCATTTAGTTTGAATATGATTAAATAAAAACTTATTTAATAAAATTTCCACATTTATTGTGTTTTAACAATATGTAACACTACATTTTAACGAAATATTTTGTGTGGTCTAGTAATGGTCTAATAATGGTCTAGTTTAACATCGAACTCGCCTGAAGAAGCCAAGAATTTGGCGAAACAATTGTTGCAAATGTAGTGTTACATATTGTTAAAACACAATAAATGTGGAAATTTTATTAAATAAGTTTTTATTTAATCATATTCAAACTAAAGGAATGGAAAACTTGAAAAAAATTTGTTTCGTCGAATTTATTTTCACTCCCTGTATAACCGGAAGTTTTTGGGCTTCGAAAATATTTTAGCTCTGTAGAGAACTTCGAACAATATTATAATCCCAATTTTCAGATTTCAAATATGTCTAGTTCTCCAGAAACGTCTAATAGGCACTCGAACTTGAGAGACCCTGTATATTATGGACCCCATATGTAATTAAACAGATTGAAAACAAAATAAACATGCATATCAGTTTCGGCAAACTCATTGAAAGTGAGAGTAGATTATGCTAGGATGACTATTTTGCATTGAATATCCCAACAAAGTTTTCCTAATTTGATGTTTATTTTCTGTTCCAATTTGTTCATGTGTAAAACATGAGTTCAGAGGTAAGAGACTTTAAGTCATTATATATTTTGATCAACTCAAAAAAAAATTGAACAAAACCATTCTGGTTGATTTGCAGTTTGAGGATCCTTCCTATATTTTACATATTAGCTGGCTTGCTTAGGTTAGTTTAAGTTAGGTATAAAAAAAAACAATGCCAAATTTCAAGAAAATGAAATTAATATTTGAAAAACAAATTTTTTTTAGATTTCCTATTCTTTAATTATGTTAGGTACAGTCAAGTTCAGCAATGACAAAAAACTATGTCAAAATTTATTTTTTGCCATTTCAAACAGAGGAACATGAAAAAAAATTTTCGCAAAAAAAATTTTTCCCGGAAAATCATCATTAATCTTTAATTGTTAATTTAGGGGATCTACTAAAGCACTTTGAAATTGCAAAATTTAAAAAAATTCGTTGGCTCGTTAAACTGCAAATTTACCTGAATTCCAAAATGTTATTATCAGTTTTTTTTTACATGAGTTATTTTATTTATATTGAATATAATATGTGAAGTGACATATTTGTATCGTAGTTCAGTGCATTATTTCCAGAATTTATATCTCAAATGTAGAAAATCTCAATTGCACGAATATTCACCTTATATCACATCACTTCAAGTAGCGAATTCATTTAGTAAAACTGAATCGATGTGCACGCCAATGGATTGTGCGTTCGGGTATTTTCGGATATTTCGGCCTCTATCCTTGGCCGCCTATTTTGCTCCGATCTGACAGAATATCCTTCCAACTCTCGAAAGTTGAAAAGTTCCTGGCCAAACTGTCAAATCATACCCATGAATCTATCAGTGTTCAATACTTCCTCTCAATACTTTTGATAGCAGGTCGTAAATCTCAACAAATTCAATAAAAAGGGCAACTCACAAAATTGTGAAGATAATGGTTTCTTCAAATCAGACATTCGGTATATTTTTTTTTCAGAATGAGAACAACACATTTTACAGTTTTTCTATTAATTACCTATCTTATTTGTACTCCGAGTTTCTCACAATTTTGTGAGTTGACTAATGGTAATTTTTTATAACACCGTCTACAACTTGTAACTAGGATTCAAAAACAGTAGCAGAGTTCAAACTAAAAGCAAACAAAACTGTTGCCACATTTGAATACATGTGTCAACACTAGAAATTTGAAAGTATTTGAAGAATGTACCTTACATAATCTTACGTAGAACTGCAAAATTCGAAATTATTTGCAAGGAGGCAGGTTTTTTTTTCTGAGGTTTCCTCAAAACTCTTTTGTACTACGCAGATGGTATGGTACTTTGTTACCTTAGCCTTTGCTGTATTGTTTTCTAATAGACGAGAAAATAAACAAATATCCTGTAAAACTGGAATTCGAACGAGTCTGAAATATTTTTCAATAACTCAACTCAACCAAATTTGCTTAACTGTAAGTGTTGATCACGGGTCTTCCATTGAAATATGGTCTTCATGAATAACCCTGTATATAAACCCAAATGAATCTATCCATAATTAGAACGTGTGTGGTTCTCATTGAAAATCAATAATCCAATGGCTAGAAAGTATTGATTTTTTATTTTTAAAAGCAATATTGCTCATTCAATCAAATCATTTTAAAAGAGAAGAATTGAAAAAAACATGAATGAATAAATAAATCCAATGAATTTTGCAGCTGTTTCGCTTCGTATGACGTTGCTATTTTGACAGAAAATGGCCTACAATACGAAAAACGATCACAAAACCTTCAAACCGCCTCTCGGTTCTCTTGTCATGATAGAAACGAATTCAGAAATACTTTCGACTTGATTCAAATGTCAGGGAAACCAGATTGAATTGAATAATTGATGACATCATAAAGAAAACCTATTCGGTTTTTGTTGAGGAGAATTTAATTTTTACGAACATTTCAACATTTATGTTAGCATGTTCAGCAATTATAATAAATCGGTTTTGCCGTAATAAAAAAAATAGTTTCTTTCAATTGAAAAATGCTGTTCAACGCAAGCGCAGATATATATCAATGCAAAATGGATTTTCTCCATTTTGTGCTCTAATCAATTATTATTTATAAATTCAGTTTCATCACATATTTTCGAAAATATTTCATAAGAACCTGCTAGTGAAGATTTCTAAAGTGAAAGAAAGGTGTTTCAAAATTGATGAGCATTCATTTTTTATTTATGTTCTCTTCATTCGAGATTATGTAATTTAATGTTTTCTTGATGGATTAAAGTTTTCGGTATTTAATCGAATGCTGGTATAGTGTCAATATTTGAAAAAGACAATCAGATTTACCTTTTCCTAGAACGGCTATTAACAGATGCACTTTAAAGGCGAATCTATAAAAAATGGCTAACAAAATATATACTTTGAAAACTCCAACAGTTTCATTATGCAACTTATGAATTAAATAACTGCGAAAATTAAAAAAGGTTTGCAACAGTCGCCCCAACGCAGGGATGTCTTTTGAGAGGGACTGTTCCTTGTTCTAAAGGCTAGGCCACACATGGGCGCACGTAAACGTCATCAAATAAAGTCCGTACGACAGCACCTGCAGGACGAGTGTGTCGGTCTAGAGTCCCGGTAAAGAACTGCCAGAGCCGGGTGGAGTATCGATTCCAGAATGACGTCAATGTGCTCCAAAACCCCTATTGGAGGAGTTGTGTTCCTTACCCCGCGCATTACCCCTACGCATAGGGGACGTGCAAGGCGTAACTTTAGAAGTCATTGGAGATGCCTTCGGTGTAGGTGTTCGGCCGCCCACAGACCTACAAAATTTTGTACTACGAAGGAAAAATATTAGTATGAACAGGAATAGTTTATTCTCTGGTTGATGTACGAAATGTACCGAAAAATTGGATTATTGAAATGGCAAGAAAAATATGATATATTTATAAAATCTGAGCTATATCCTCATTACATTTTCTCCGTACACCTTCAACATTGTTGCCAGACTGTGATCACTTTTCTGTTGTCTCCATTCAAAAATAATCTTTCAACCAGTTTTGTTCTCTTTCGCTGAATGCATACAGGGTGTATCATGGCCCATGATACGTTGGAAATTTGTGCATGAAAAACTGATAATATTTTGAATCGAAAATGTGCACTACGGAGTTGATGGCGATAATCGTCTAAATATTTTCGATACTGTGAAACTTCTGGTTCTACCGGCAAATGACTACATATCCAGTATATTATGGGACAGTTTGTTCGATGATCTGTCATGAACCATTAGTAGCAATATTCAAATTCAAACACTGAATATCAAAGTTTTTACTGAATAATCCCGTAAACTCCAATAATCATTCTTCTTACTTCTGTATCTCCTTTCAAACTGTCATTGAATTTGAACTTTATTTATAATTTCATAATCATGAAGAAGCAGAGATTTAGTATCCCAAGTAGCATTTTTTGTTTTATAAAAGTGCGAATACACTCTTCGACACTGCCTTATAAAATTCAAAGTTATACAATGTAGATACAATAAAATTTCCCTGTCCCCTATATATATCCTTTATTGACCTTAAATGATATAATTTATAACTTTCTATAAGTGTCGACAAAGACTTATGGTTTTTCCGATAACCATTTGAACACTTTTATAATCCTATCTATACGACTGTTATAAACCTTCCATATGGAGACGATACTGTTTCCGTTACCTTTCTGTTGTTGTTTCAATTACCTTTCTAGATGAAAACGCGCATGCGCAACTTTGTCGTATTGTTTCACTCTAATTCAACGTCAAGTATTATCTTTATTTATCTGTTGATTTATCGGTTAGTTGAACTTAGAAACAACCCAACAACATTAAATAAATATGAAGTTAAAGATACGTAGTTGGTTTTATTGAACGCTTACAAGTTACATTTCTTATAAGCGCGAAAAAAATCTTGAAGGTAACTGAGCAAATACTTGCAATTTTTTCTACATTGTATGAAATCGAATTTTACCTCCGAATAACCCGTGCGCCCTCGATATACGAAAGTTTTGAATTTTTTATTGAATAATATACAAATCAATTTCAATTATTTTCTTCTAAATGTAACAATTTTTCAATACAAACACTAAATTTTGAATAATAGTATCTTGAAATTAACAAAAAATTCATTTTCAATCCAAATTCAACTCTTTTTCTTCTTCTTCTTCTCCAAGACTGGTTAGAAAGACACCAACTGACCCTTGGGACCAACCTCAGTCTCTATGGGCTCAGCATCATCTGCTATGTACCCAGATTCTATCGTTTTGATCCTTTTGGTAATCTGGCTCCCGAGGACAGCAGGAGTCTGGGTGGTACCCACACCAAATTACTTTCTAGGTACCAAAATAATATCATTAGCAATCACATATGTGCAACTTTCTACTGCATCTACTACGGTTTACTACGCATAGCGAATGAGGGAGAAAGTAGGAAAGGGCCAGCAACATAGGAGACACCTGATACACAGGACAAGCCTGATGCTCTAATATATTCAAACAGTAACTGAAGGACTTTCTGAGAGAAACTAAATATAACATCATTAATCGTTATAGGTGCAACTATTTTCAATTTGATCAACTCCCCATAAAACAAATCTCCATTCCGTCCGTTCAAATTACATTCAAATAAAACATGACTCAGGGTTCCTGTCATCCCACATTCACAAAGGGGACTATCTACGATACCCAACCTATATAAATGTGTTGGCACACAACAATGTCCCGATCTCAATCGGCACATTCCAGTGGTTGGGCATTCTTTTTTTTATATTTATTTTGAAGTCCTCCGAGTAAACGCCTATTCCCACAGTACCCAAATCCCTATCCACTGATGCATCCGTGAAGATTGTCCTATATCCCTCATATTTCTCCATGCATAGCGTTTTGAATCGCATTGACGTGTCTGCAGCTCCCTTCTTCAACCCAGAATGCATTATCCAGGGGATGTCTAGATGTATATCTGGGGAGATCGAGAAGCAGGGGATTACTTCGTCTCTCATTATCCATCTGGTGTAGGCCTGAACACTCCTGTAGGCTCCCACTACGGCAGGGCTTCTCCCACCTGTCCAGAATCTCGTACATGTACTGGCATTGGCACAACTGTTAACCACCGGATTATCCACTGTTCTATAGGCCTTTGTCATGAATTTAGTTGCCAGCCATTCTCTTCTATAGCATAACGGGATTTCTCCACTCAGGTCCAATATTACATTAATAGTGGTCGTTTTCATCAATCCCAGCGCAACTCTAAGGGTTGAGTTTTGTACCCTGTCCATTCTCCCCAGCAGGGCTCTTGAGCACTTTCCTAGCAGACCAGACCCATAATCCAGGTGTGGTCTGACCAATGACCTATACAGGGTCAAAAGAGTGTAAGGGTGTGAACCCCACCAGGTTCTGCATATTGCTTTCATAATATTTACCCCCTGTAGGGCCTTATTGCACATAATATTCACATGTTCCCGCCACAACATTTTTGAATCGAAAGTTACCCCCAAGTATTTATACTTAAACACCCATGGGATGTCATTGCCCGCCATCCGCAGGGTTGGCAAGTTCAACGGCAGCCTACGCCTGCCAAAAATCATAGCACTGGTTTTATTTTCCGCAATAGGTAACTGTCTTTCTTGTAAACGCTCATATACAGTATCCAAAGCCCAATTCATTCTTTCTACCACTGCTTCCAGATATTCCCCGGAATAGAGCAGGAACCAGTCATCCACGTACTGCCCCAACAGTATCCCCTCAGGAAGTTGTTCCGACATTCTAGCCGTATATATGTTGAATAATAACGGTGCCAGTTTGGATCCATGTCCTACCCCAGAATGTGGTGTCCAGGGACCCATGGCATTCTCCAGCTCACACTGTGTATACAGGCGTCGTGTCCTGTTAATCATGGTGATCAGCTGCACCATTTTGTCTGGTACACCCATCGCAGAGAGATCATTACACAGGATATCCAGGTCAACATGATCATATGCCGAACGGATGTCTACAAAAACCACAACCACAAATCTCTTCGAAGCAATCTCCCTGTACATCGTACATGTAAAAAAACATAGAGCGTCTTGCACTGATTTACCCCTCCTGAAACCAAAAAGGAGACGATCCCCTGGGGTTTGAGTTTCAAATAAATGCTCCAACCTGTCTTTAATCATGCCCTCCAGAATTTTGATAGAGCAGGGTATGAGCGATATTGGTCGAAAACTCCCTGCCTGATCTGTAGGTTTTCCTCTCTTCAGGACCGGCATTACCATAATGTTATTTACTTCGGCTATGTCTTCCGGGGTATCCAATAGCCCATTGTATATCCTGACTAATTTTTCCAGAGCAAATCCAGGTAGTTGTTTGTACATAGTATAGGAAAGGGAATCCATACCTGGGGCAGTATCTTTCGCCCCCTTGAGATTGTTTCTAAGTTCACCTAACTTGAAAGGTTGGGTTTCAACACCAGTGGGGCACCAAGTATTTGCCCTCTGAATCAATGGTGGGCATAACTTCTCCATAACTTCCTTAACTACCTCTCTAGGAGGTAGTGGAGTCCACTCCTGTGAGGTATTCCCAGCAAATTTTCTCAATGTCCTCCAAACCCTGGGATTACTTGTTAAATCAATCGATTCACAAAAGTCCTGACTTTTTCTCTTTTTCACCCTTATGAGTCGTCTCACCTTGGCTCCACATCCCCGAGTTAGCAAGTAATTTTCCCTTGTGGGGTATTCAATATATGCTCTGAATGCAGCTCGTCTTTCGTTGAAAACCTCCTCAATTTCTTCGTCCCACCAAGGGACTCTGTACCTTGGGTCCCCAGCACACTTTTTTTCTGGAAAGGTTCTTTCGGCTGCTGTCGTCGTTATATTGTTAAACTCTCCCAGTTTTAAAGGGTTTGTATTACTAAGTAGGTCTATTACGTGGTTAGCATATGTGTTCCACTCACCCTTCTTAACCTGAAATCTCCTAGTTGATGTAAATCTCCTTTGCTCTGGCGTTAAACTTACTGTGTCATGCAGAGCCATAATTATTGGCCGATGATCGCTAGGGCCTGGGTCTAAAATAACCTTCCAATCAATCTGCAAGGCCAGGTCCGGTGTACTAAAGGTCAGGTCAGGCGCGCTTAAATTTTGCCCAGGAGCTGTGACCCTGGTTGGGGTGCCATCATTTAATAATATAACTCCATTTCTTTCCAAAAAATTTTCCACTCTGGTACCATTTGTATTAAGCCAACCAGAGCCATCGGGTTCTGGGCATTAAAGTCCCCCAGAAGAAGAGTTTTATCTCCCCTCTGCGCTAGCAGGGAAATTAGTGTCTCTTCCTCCAACCTATGATCTGGTGGATTGTATACATTTATGATATTAATTCCTCTCACTCTTACCACCATGTATTGAAATCTCGCCGAACATTCCAAGTTTCTTATTGCCACCTCTGCAGCAGGAAACTCCTTTTTGACCAACAAGGCCAAGCCACCATATCCATTGTCCCTCTCCCTACGGAAAATTTTAAATCCCTTCACAGCAAACTTCATGTCTCCAGACAAGAAAGTCTCTGAGAGAGCTATCACATCAGG
The DNA here is from genome assembly GCA_030674115.1 of Micraspis discolor. Taxonomy (NCBI): domain Eukaryota; kingdom Metazoa; phylum Arthropoda; class Insecta; order Coleoptera; family Coccinellidae; genus Micraspis; species Micraspis discolor. The sequence goes on from JARTUT010001762.1 coordinate 597,212, forward strand.
ATTATTATCTCTTATACGGACAATCAATTCATTATAATTAGCTCTAACTGATCTAATATTCCACTGTGAAATTTCCATCGCAAATTAAATATAGAGAAGTAAAAATAAAATATACACAAAACCAATTTGTTATTTAGTAATACCGTTCAGTGCTATCTATTTACAGTATAAACAGTACAACTATAGTTTACAGTATATAGAGCAATAAAATAAAAACTAATTCGTTAGAGTTAATTTAGTGGGAAGAGCCGTATACCTCCTCCTCTGTCATATATTGGTCTTTTGTTTTCTGAGATGTCGAAGAAATCTTCCTGTGTGAGTGTGTACTTGATTGTTCAACTGCTTCAATGATTATTTCATTTTCTATTTCCATATTGTTGATGAAGTCCAGCTCCTGTGAACTCAGAGGGGTAGATTCTTTGTCATAATCATTTGTTATTATATGATTTTCAGATTGGGTGTTGGATACCGAAGAGCCCTGTGATATCCCCTTCATATCCGAGTCACACAGTCACACAGTCAATAAGAGCTCTTTTATGAGCCTCCCCATCATATCCTTTAATAAGGGTAGGTCGTTTGGTTGGGGATATTAATTTGGTTACTGTTGGAATCGGGCAACCCCTCTTAAATTTATTCAGGTTCACGTACTTGCCTCTTCCTGTTAATGGTTCTATATCCCTTGTAACCCCACTTGTTCCACTGCTGCTAGATCGATTTGTTCATTCCTGTCTGAGTACTTCTGCATTTGATTCCTTCCTTGGAAAACTCTGCGAAGGTCTCAGTTCACTTGCGTCTGCAGACTGACTTGAGAGCTTAGGAAAGTCCTTTGGGTGATTCATGGTGCAGCCTCTACTTGTATGAATTTTGTTTGCCTCATAATAAGAATAATTATTGAAAGCCATATCCTCCCTGATTCTTCTCTGACGGTTATATTCTGGACATTGTCGATCAATTGATTTGTGTTCCCCACCACAGTGAATACAGTGTTCGGTTTGTGACGAGCATTCGTTTTGCTCATGCAAACCTCCACACTTTTGACACCTTTTTTTACCATTGCATAATTTTTTGGTATGTCCGTACCTCAGGCACTGATAACATTGAATAACAGGCGTTACATACTGGGCAACATCAATGAGTGTATGAAATAGGGAAATATGGGATGGCAGGTTCCTACCCTGAAATGTTACGAGACACGCTCTTGTGTCTTTATAGGAAAATTCATCATTAATTTTAACTCTCTTCCTTAATCTTCTAAATTTCAAAATTTTAACCGGTGAATTAGCATAGTTAAGCACATCATCCTCTGTAATATCAAAATCTATGTCTGTAATGATACCTACATTTGTTACCATTGAAGTGGGAATGAATATGTCATATACGTTACTATCAAAATTATTGGAGGAAACAAAAGCGTTAGCTTCGTTCCCGGTTAGAAAATCTACTCCTACTCGCTTTCTTCCCTTCCTAACTATTTTCGAGATATGTAAAGAAAAGTTTTCATCTTGAAAGAAAATTTTACCAATAGTTAGAGGATTTAAGTTTCCAATATTTTTATCCTTGCTTTCAATAAAAACTGTGAAAGGACCCTTATCATGTTCTCTATATTTACAAGATAATCTCTCTGTTTTTTTCTCATTACTTTTTATCAAACTTTTTTTGTAGGTTAGAATTTCATTCAGCAATTCTACATCGTTAGAAATTAGGGCTTTCGTATGCAATGATTCGAGTTCATTGTTTGATATTATATTATCTGCAATTGAATTTTTCTCCCGTAAAAAGGTTTTCTGAGAATGAGGTGTCAAATAAGTGAGTACCCGGGCACAAAGATCCGGGCTGTTCAATGACATTTTTATGCTCACAGTACCGTCCTTAAATTAGCAAATACAAAAAGCAAAGTAATAATCAACTAAAATTTAGTTCTGGCTATAACTCACCACACCGAAAACACAGGATTAATCACACCACTAGAAATAGGGATAGGTTAACCTCCTTTCGCTTTCACAACCCGATCGATCATCTCAACTCTGTTTCTTTGTTCTGAATTTTTCACAAAGCTGAAAAAACACGACATTTTCAATAACAATATGGCCGTGCCGGATATTTAGTCATGCTCAACACTTGGACTCATATAAATTATTTCACATCTCTAATGTAAATACACTACCTTTTTGTTCTATAATAATATTCATAATCACCAATTTAAGTGATAAATATTACTGAATAAAAAAAAGTAGAAGCTTTATAAACTTTGAGTGATTTACACCACCACCATCCCTGTATTATAACTGATGGTAACTCAAAACACCTTGAAATAACCAGTAGTTCTCAGGCATGCGAATGAATCCGGATGCGTGAGAACTACTGGTCATTTGAAGGTGTCGTTCTCTGAATGAAAACATAACCTAATATTCTTGACGCTTTCACTCAAGATATTGTGTACTATTTTCTATAATTGTGTTTAGGTGTGGACATATCTTTCAAAATAGTTCAAACCGAACAAACAGGAATAGATATTCCTTCTCTAACAATTGTTCCTGAAGCTTGGGAACAAAACGGCATCCTTTATTGGCCCAAATCAAGGAATGCAGCGAGTGCAGTACGAAATCCGTTTTCAAAGACTGGAAACAGTATCTTTGTATTAAGAAGAGAAAAATTTTTGTTATACAAGGCTGCAGAAGAAGAAATATCTGCAATGCTGCAATATATGGACAGTGATATAGATCATTCAACGAATTTTCCTGGAAAAAAAGGATTAAGTAGAGAGAATTTAAATCACCTTGCAGAAAAATTGGATAATAGATATAATATAAATGACTAATATCAATAAGGACCGGAAGAAATTTCGTTCCCGATTGTCGGGTGTAAATTTATTAATTTTTATATAATATTCTGCAAACTATGAAAATGCAGTGATGTCAAACACTTTCAAGTAGTTATGAAATTTTATTTGAAAACACCTCTTTATTACTTATTCTCATCTTGATTTTTAAGGGTACTCAGTTATTGGACATACATGATTTTTATGTATACCTATAAAAGACTTGATAAAAACTTGAAAACACTGAACACTATCGGCTACATTACGAAGTGGCAAACACTTCTATAGAATGCCCCGGATTCGCGAGTTTACGCTCCTGGTGTGCACATTGATCCGGTGTTTATTGTAGAAACTAGTAAGCCAGGAGATCCATAGGCCCGTAGATCTATAGGCCAGTAGATCCATAAGCCAGTAGTTCAATAAGCCCATAGATCAATATAGACCATAGATCAATATAGACCATAGATCAATGAAGCGCACAGAAACACGAAACACAGCAATGAAACCCGTTGAAGACAAAGAAACTCGAAAGAACGCTAAGCAACACGGAAGAAAGCGAAGAAACACAAAAGAACGCGAAGAAACACGAAAAAACACGAAAGAGCGCCAGTAGATCTATGGACCAATAGATCCATAAGCCAGTAAATCCATTAGCTAGTTGTTCCATGTGCCAGTAGAACCATTGGCAGGTAGCTCAATGTAGCCCATAGATCAATGAAGCTCGCGAAAACACGAAACTCAGCAAAAAACACGACAAGAAGCGAAAAAAACTGAAGAGTGCTACGAAACAGTAAAGAAATCATAAAACCTCGTAGAACGTAAAAAAACTCAAAAGAACATATTAAACCCCCAAGAAACGTAAAAAATCTGAAAGCACGCAAAATATTCCGAAAAAATGCAAAAAAAAAACTGAAAGCACGCCAAATATCCCGGAAAAACTCAAAAACCGAAAGCACGCAAACAATCCCGAAGAAACTCAAAAACCCGATGGTCGGCAAGAAACCTGAAAGCACGCAAAAATCTCGAAGAAACTTAACAAACCCTGAAAGAACTCGAAAAATCCCCAGGGAACGCAAAAATCTGAATGCACACAAAAAGCCTCAACAAAACCCGCAGAAACGCAGAGAAATCTCGAAAAAACGCGAATAAAACCGAAAAAGTAAAGCATCCACAGAGAGCAATGCTCATAACAAATAATTCAACAAATACTCTTTAAAGTAATGAAAAATTTCGACAGCAATATTTTCTTGCTGAAGAGAATTGAGTGATAGCAAAAGTTCAGCAATTTTACAAAAAAAAAAACAATTAATCACTGTGTTCCTAAAAAAGTTGTTATTTCAATTTGCCACAACATTTCAAAGAAGCGAGAGTGAAAAAGCAAATAATATTAACTACGTTTTAATGACTAAGGGTTTCTGCAACTTTACCATAAAATATGCCATTTGGAGGAGTAAGAATAGAAATTCGTGATAATAAACAGAACATTTTTCGAGAAAACCCGTTTCTCAGATAGAAAATTGTAATTGCCAGCCAAAGAAAACAAAAATATTCTTCCTACCCCCTGTATATTCACACGGAACGCGACTTGCACAAACTTAACCGTACATTCTCTTAAATTCGCCTCACTTATAGCAAGGGATGTAGATATTACTCTCTTCTATGGCGTGATCTGTCATCAGTATCAAAACAATGATCGCTTTTGACAGATTCTATAAAATCGATTTCTTAAGGAAAAGAATTAAATAGTTTTTGAATGTACGGAATAATGATGATTATTTTCATCAGTTGTTCTCGTATGCATAGGGAACAGGTAAGCTTTATTTTTATCTAATGCTAACATATTCAAAATGTATGTTTTAGACCAAAGGAATTGAAGAACTGTCTTTGTGTTGTGACTCTTGAGGAGAAATGATCCTTCGTGGCTTTCAAGGAAACTTACCATACCTTCAGTAATTATAAGTAGTCTCTGGGATACTGCCATGAAATTTCATTCATTTGAAATTATTTCAGATTATCTTCATCCCATGACATGAATGGAATAATGGAAGTAGATGCAAAAAAAAACAATGATTTTGATATATCAATAGAAAATTAGATTATCTTACTTTGATTAGGATGAAAACCTGCAAGATATGAAGTATAAATTGAAGTAGTGAAGATAATATTTTTTGGAGTTGAATTGTAATATTATAAATTATTATATAGATAATGATTATTTGAACACTTGAGTTTAAATAACTATTTTATTCTATAATAAACAGGAAAGTATCTGCAGATGTTGAATTAGCATGTAACTTGATTCTGACAAAATTTTAGCTTGCATCGTTGCAAGATCATTTAATTATCAAGGGTATTATATATGAAAAAGTATATGCTATCTACACTATTTTTTTTTCATATATAGTAAAGCTTTGTAGGATTGAAGATGCCATTTAGAGAATAGATAAGGTCACATAGTAATTTTTGTGCATGTAGATTATCGAAATAATAAGAGGAAATCTTAAGTGATAGTGAGAATCATGAGTGAAACAAAATTAGTGACTTCAGAAAGAGTATATAATGAAATGTGTGTAACAGTCTGAAAAAATTGCAAAGCGATGGAATCTTTGAGCAACTGTTTTGCTTGATTATGGGAAGAATGTGATGACGTAAACTGCCAAAGGCAGAATTCTAAGCCTGGAACCAATGAGTCTAATGGCAAGAAAAAGATTTTTCCCTTTTTTAAGATCATAGTTAATTTCACAGGATCCTTGCTATGTTTCTTTCTGTAATGACAACTGAAATAACCTGAATGAATGATTATCTGCAAATCCAAGGACTATAAATTATGAAAAGTAGGTATGTGGGTAACATCAAATCCAGGTAAATGGATTTTTCATGCATATTGAGGATTTGTATGATTTAAGAGTTCATTTAATATGTAAGGAAGTTAAATGTAAATAATGAAATATTACCTTCAGTTTTACAGAATATAAGAAGTCATATTTATCCTTGTAGGTTCATTTTTTAGAAACCTTAGATAGTATAATATAGTTAGTTATAATGACCTTCATTTTTACAAATATTAGAGACAATATTAATCCTTGTATTTGTAAAAACTTGATGGAGAGACCAAACAGTCATCTATGATTCAATTGAAGTATAATGGGACATTTTAGCGGATAGAAATATATAAAATATGATAGAAACAGCTTAGACTCTTGAGTATAAAAAAAAATCTTATATGATGGTGAGAATTAAATGAGTGAAACAAAATTAGTGTTTATGGAAGTGTAGATTAGTCCTTAAAATATCAGAAATTATGGAATACCACTATCTCAGATGTACCACCAATAAAAGTTATTAATTTGGTGAACCCCTTTATTGAAGTATTATGGAAGTTGGCATAGATTACCTAATGATCAGAGGAATATTTATTTCAAAGATCTAACCTAGTCTAAGTTTGATAGATAAAGATATTGAATTGCATATTCAAAATTTAAATTCTCTTGGAATTTGCAGAACCAACAGGAATAAAAGAATTGGAAATATTTGATCAACTACTGTTACTATTTTGCTTGATTGTGGGAAGAACGTAATGAAATAATTGATGAAGACAGAATACTTAGCGTGGATGGATATATCTGATGGTGAAAGAAGGATTTTTTGTTCTGAAGGCATGATGAATTTTACAGGGTCGTTCCTATATTCCTTCCTGGAGTGGAAATTGAAATGTACAACCCGAATAAAATATCGTCTGCTATATGCAAATCCCTGCCTGCGAAATATCCATTTGAATTAGTTTATTGTTTGGTTACGATTACAATCATACATAAAGAAAAGTATGATTACAATACATAAGATTAGAATGTCAACGACAATTGTCATTTCAGAGTAGGAATCGACAGGGGTGAAATGAATTTGCTAGGGATTGTAAAACTGATTCTATGCTGGGTAAATTTTTGAATTTCTTAAATACACATCGTAGACTGTTAAACTATAAGAGAATACCTCACCAGGGTTCTTACGAATCGTATGAATTGAAGAATTTTCAAAATATTATACGGAGTATGGATTAAAATTGTAATTGAAAATATGTGACAATGTTCTGTGAACGTCGGACGTGACTGATTATCTGGAAATTTGTGTTTGAGCCGAAGTAAGCTATTTTCAGCAATTAATTTAAAATATTTTTACTTTCGATTGGAAGATATGAATAGCTTTATCCAAAGGTCCGATTCTCGAGGAAGACACATATGAAAACGGCTTTTCCCGATCGCGTCAGTGGAAAAAGCCTTTTCAATTTTACCGGACCATCTTTCGCGAAAAACCGGGAAATCGGTGTTTTAGATAATTTTTTGAAAATGTTAGCGTGGTCGTATAGGCATGTGAAATGCACCTAACGAAAGTCCGTCTCATGAACTTTACGGTGCTCGCTTCGCTCGCGAGATCGCCTTCCCTTTCTACCTCGAAATATCGCATTTCTGAACCCCTCGCCGACCCAAAGTTTTTCGATCTCCTTCTGTGGATTACCACAGAAATATTCCTTATTGTTTTTAATATATTGGGATTATTCTCGATAAATTTTCTTTCAAACACTGTTTAAGTGTAAATGTAATCTATGAATTTGTGACTACGAGTAGAAGTCAAAATCTTGATCTGATTTACCGATTCTTCAGGTAAACAAACAAGACACTTTTTTATCCCGTGTTCCATCACATTTATTTTGTTGTTGGAAATACAACTCCGCTACAGCGCCTGCCTTATCGGCTGCAGGCAACACACATTACATTATGGAGTATTTGATCTTGCATATAATTTGCATAACTTAACGAAATTTTATGAAAATTTCAACAGCTTACCTCTATTTTTATACAAAACGATGGTAATGAAAATCGTATTTTTTTGTCGACTGATAGAATGGAATGTTTCATTTGTAGACAGACTGGCCATGTGGCAACAAGCTGCCCTAATTCACTACAGCCACAAGATGATTTCCCTATGCCAACTTCTCAAATCTACGCTCATATGGAAACCACCACTTCGTACTCAACACCTCAAACTGAAGAGTTAAGACCCATAAAGAGAGGAATTGCAGAAATTTTATCTGCTAGTGACATAACTAGTCAACTTGAACCCGACCCCGAAGTCGCAAATGAAAAAGAACCTCTTGTGCTAGAGGATGAAAATTTTATGCCCCCACCCAAGAAATCGGTTATCCAAACAGAAGGTACCAAAAGATCTAAGAAGAAGCGCAAACTAGAGACACAACCAGAGCTGTGCCAAAGCATTGTGCTTAGTGCTCGTGAAAGCACTCTAAGCACTTTAGTGCTTCCGAGCACTGTGCTCGCGAGCACTTTTCAAAGGCTAGTGCTTAGTGCTTACGGAGCACTCTCGCGAAAATCTTAGTGCTTAGTAATCCGCTAAGCACTAAGCCTTTGCGAATTCTTGAAGTAGGGTCAATATAAGCAGGTACGGTATTTGATTTTTTTATGAGCGCAAAGATGATATGATCGTTTTGAATTAATATTCAGTATTTCTTCAGTCACCATTGATTTGACTTTATGGTTATGAAGGCCAGAAATTTTTTTGTTTTTGCGCGCTTGTTACTAGTGGAATAGGCGGGCTGTCGTTCTGTCCAAATGTCTGTAATTTCCGAATATCGAGCCGAAAATAGTTTCAATCCATTGGGTTCGGCTTCTTGATGGAGAAACCTTGGTCAAATTTAAGTAGGTCAGGCTGGCCGGCCCTCCGATCGTATACTCTCTATCTTCCGAAGGAGATGACATAGAGTTTTCATTTTTCAGAATAGGTTGATCGTTCAAATATCTCGGTCAAGTTCGTTATTGGGCCAAATCCATCGAATAGTTTAGCAGTTAATAACATTAATTTCTTGAATATTCATCCTATCAATTCGTAACTTAGAGAATGTCTAGATAGCGTTAAAAGGAAGGAGTGTGCCAAATTTCGAGAAAATCGTCACGAGAGAAAATTTTTTAAAAATTCCCAAAATGTTTTTTTTCTTAAGGAAAAGAATTAAATAGTTTTTGAATGTACGGAATAATGATGATTATTTTCATCAGTTGTTCTCGTATGCATAGGGAACAGGTAAGCTTTATTTTTATCTAATGCTAACATATTCAAAATGTATGTTTTAGACCAAAGGAATTGAAGAACTGTCTTTGTGTTGTGACTCTTGAGGAGAAATGATCCTTCGTGGCTTTCAAGGAAACTTACCATACCTTCAGTAATTATAAGTAGTCTCTGGGATACTGCCATGAAATTTCATTCATTTGAAATTATTTCAGATTATCTTCATCCCATGACATGAATGGAATAATGGAAGTAGATGAAAAAAAACAATGATTTTGATATATCAATAGAAAATTAGATTATCTTACTTTGATTAGGATGAAAACCTGCAAGATATGAAGTATAAATTGAAGTAGTGAAGATAATATTTTTTGGAGTTGAATTGTAATATTATAAATTATTATATAGATAATGATTATTTGAACACTTGAGTTTAAATAACTATTTTATTCTATAATAAACAGGAAAGTATCTGCAGATGTTGAATTAGCATGTAACTTGATTCTGACAAAATTTTAGCTTGCATCGTTGCAAGATCATTTAATTATCAAGGGTATTATATATAAAAAAGTATATGCTATCTACACTATTTTTTTTTTCATATATAGTAAAGCTTTGTAGGATTGAAGATGCCATTTAGAGTATAGATAAGGTCACATAGTAATTTTTTGTGCATGTAGATTATCGAAATAATAAGAGGAAATCTTAAGTGATAGTGAGAATCATGAGTGAAACAAAATTAGTGACTTCAGAAAGAGTATATAATGAAATGTGTGTAACAGTCTGAAAAAATTGCAAAGCGATGGAATCTTTGAGCAACTGTTTTGCTTGATTATGGGAAGAATGTGATGACGTAAACTGCCAAAGGCAGAATTCTAAGCCTGGAACCAATGAGTCTAATGGCAAAAAAAGATTTTTCCCTTTTTAAGATCATAATTAATTTCACAGGATCCTTGCTATGTTTCTTTCTGTAATGACAACTGAAATAACCTGAATGAATGATTATCTGCAAATCCAAGGACTATAAATTATGAAAAGTAGGTATGTGGGTAACATCAAATCCAGGTAAATGGATTTTTCATGCATATTGAGGATTTGTATGATTTAAGAGTTCATTTAATATGTAAGGAAGTTAAATGTAAATAATGAAATATTACCTTCAGTTTTACAGAATATAAGAAGTCATATTTATCCTTGTAGGTTCATTTTTTAGAAACCTTAGATAGTATAATATAGTTAGTTATAATGACCTTCATTTTTACAAATATTAGAGACAATATTAATCCTTGTATTTGTAAAAACTTGATGGAGAGACCAAACAGTCATCTATGATTCAATTGAAGTATAATGGGACATTTTAGCGGATAGAAATATATAAAATATGATAGAAACAGCTTAGACTCTTGAGTATAAAAAAAAAATCTTATATGATGGTGAGAATTAAATGAGTGAAACAAAATTAGTGTTTATGGAAGTGTAGATTAGTCCTTAAAATATCAGAAATTATGGAATACCACTATCTCAGATGTACCACCAATAAAAGTTATTAATTTGGTGAACCCCTTTATTGAAGTATTATGGAAGTTGGCATAGATTACCTAATGATCAGAGGAATATTTATTTCAAAGATCTAACCTAGTCTAAGTTTGATAGATAAAGATATTGAATTGCATATTCAAAATTTAAATTCTCTTGGAATTTGCAGAACCAACAGGAATAAAAGAATTGGAAATATTTGATCAACTACTGTTACTATTTTGCTTGATTGTGGGAAGAACGTAATGAAATAATTGATGAAGACAGAATACTTAGCGTGGATGGATATATCTGATGGTGAAAGAAGGATTTTTGTTCTGAAGGCATGATGAATTTTACAGGGTCGTTCCTATATTCCTTCCTGGAGTGGAAATTGAAATGTACAACCCGAATAAAATATCGTCTGCTATATGCAAATCCCTGCCTGCGAAATATCCATTTGAATTAGTTTATTGTTTGGTTACGATTACAATCATACATAAAGAAAAGTATGATTACAATACATAAGATTAGAATGTCAACGACAATTGTCATTTCAGAGTAGGAATCGACAGGGGTGAAATGAATTTGCTAGGGATTGTAAAACTGATTCTATGCTGGGTAAATTTTTGAATTTCTTGAATACACATCGTAGACTGTTAAACTATAAGAGAATACCTCACCAGGGTTCTTACGAATCGTATGCATTGAAGAATTTTCAAAATATTATACGGAGTATGGATTAAAATTGTAATTGAAAATATGTGACAATGTTCTGTGAACGTCGGACGTGACTGATTATCTGGAAATTTGTGTTTGAGCCGAAGTAAGCTATTTTCAGCAATTAATTTAAAATATTTTTACTTTCGATTGGAAGATATGAATAGCTTTATCCAAAGGTCCGATTCTCGAGGAAGACACATATGAAAACGGCTTTTCCCGATCGCGTCAGTGGAAAAAGCCTTTTTCAATTTTACCGGACCATCTTTCGCGAAAAACCGGGAAATCGGTGTTTTAGATAATTTTTTTGAAAATGTTAGCGTGGTCGTATAGGCATGTGAAATGCACCTAACGAAAGTCCGTCTCATGAACTTTACGGTGCTCGCTTCGCTCGCGAGATCGCCTTCCCCTTTCTACCTCGAAATATCGCATTTCTGAACCCCTCGCCGACCCAAAGTTTTTCGATCTCCTTCTGTGGATTACCACAGAAATATTCCTTATTGTTTTTAATATATTGGGATTATTCTCGATAAATTTTCTTTCAAACACTGTTTAAGTGTAAATGTAATCTATGAATTTGTGACTACGAGTAGAAGTCAAAATCTTGATCTGATTTACCGATTCTTCAGGTAAACAAACAAGACACTTTTTTATCCCGTGTTCCATCACATTTATTTTGTTGTTGGAAATACAACTCCGCTACAGCGCCTGCCTTATCGGCTGCAGGCAACACACATTACATTATGGAGTATTTGATCTTGCATATAATTTGCATAACTTAACGAAATTTTATGAAAATTTCAACAGCTTACCTCTATTTTTATACAAAACGATGGTAATGAAAATCGTATTTTTGTCGACTGATAGAATGGAATGTTTCATTTGTAGACAGACTGGCCATGTGGCAACAAGCTGCCCTAATTCACTACAGCCACAAGATGATTTCCCTATGCCAACTTCTCAAATCTACGCTCATATGGAAACCACCACTTCGTACTCAACACCTCAAACTGAAGAGTTAAGACCCATAAAGAGAGGAATTGCAGAAATTTTATCTGCTAGTGACATAACTAGTCAACTTGAACCCGACCCCGAAGTCGCAAATGAAAAAGAACCTCTTGTGCTAGAGGATGAAAATTTTATGCCCCCACCCAAGAAATCGGTTATCCAAACAGAAGGTACCACAAGATCTAAGAAGAAGCGCAAACTAGAGACACAACCAGAGCTGTGCCAAAGCATTGTGCTTAGTGCTCGTGAAAGCACTCTAAGCACTTTAGTGCTTCCGAGCACTGTGCTCGCGAGCACTTTTCAAAGGCTAGTGCTTAGTGCTTACGGAGCACTCTCGCGAAAATCTTAGTGCTTAGTAATCCGCTAAGCACTAAGCCTTTGCGAATTCTTGAAGTAGGGTCAATATAAGCAGGTACGGTATTTGATTTTTTTATGAGCGCAAAGATGATATGATCGTTTTGAATTAATATTCAGTATTTCTTCAGTCACCATTGATTTGACTTTATGGTTATGAAGGCCAGAAATTTTTTTGTTTTTGCGCGCTTGTTACTAGTGGAACAGGCGGGCTGTCGTTCTGTCCAAATGTCTGTAATTTCCGAATATCGAGCCGAAGATAGTTTCAATCCATTGGGTTCGACTTCTTGATGGAGAAACCTTGGTCAAATTTAAGTAGGTCAGGCTGGCCGGCCCTCCGATCGTATACTCTCTATCTTCCGAAGGAGATGACATAGAGTTTTCATTTTTCAGAATAGGTTGATCGTTCAAATATCTCGGTCAAGTTCGTTATTGGGCCAAATCCATCGAATAGTTTAGCAGTTAATAACATTAATTTCTTGAATATTCATCCTATCAATTCGTAACTTAGAGAATGTCTAGATAGCGTTAAAAGGAAGGAGTGTGCCAAATTTCGAGAAAATCGTCACGAGAGAAAATTTTTTAAAAATTCCCAAAATGTTTTTTTTCAATACACGATATCTCATAAGTTATTCGTCAGATCACAACAACTTAGGACATTTATGCAGGGTATAGGTACCTAAAATATTTTAAAATTTCATCATCATAGCGTACAATCTCCAGAAGATATAACAGTTTTTCTGAAAATGAAGTCTCAGATTATATTTCTATCTATGAATTCACATCACATCAACTATAAATCTCTATGAAGGTGGTTTTAATTTTATGACAAGTTGTCATAATGAGTGAATATTGAGCCGAAAATGAAACTAATTCTGTGGGTTCATTTTTATGACAAACATGTCTAAAATAGTGGTGTGTGCAGTTGTCATATTTTGAATGGAAATGTCATTATGAATTTTGCGACAAGAGGACTATTTTTTTCCCAAATGTCTGTAATTTCTGAATATCGAGCTGAAAATGATCGCCATCGGTTGGATCTGACTCGTGATGAAGAAACGGTGGTCCAATTTGAAAATGTTTGGCTGAATATTCTCTATCTTCCGAAAGAGATGAGATAGAGATTCCATATTAAAAGAATTAGTTTATTATCCAAATATAAGTCAAGTTAGTTATTGGGCCAGACCTGTCCGATAGCTCAGCAATTATGAATCTGAAATTCGGTTATAATTGATGACACTCAACTACAACAACTATATATGGTATAGAAATGTGGAAAGAATGCCAGATCGAAGAATTTGCTGAACTTCCATTTAAGATATATGTTTATTGATTCTTTCACACTCATTGTGCTGGCTGATTTTGAATCGCACTCTTTTTAAGTCTGAGAAAAGACTTTAGAACAAGCGCGTAAAAGCTCCTGATCTCACTTCAGTGCTTTCCACATTTTTTCAGTAATGTGTTCTCGCTTATAAAATAATTGGTCCTCGATTATTAATCATCGACGAATAAGATTAACTAGTACCAGAATGTAAATTGAATGCATGCGTTTCACAAAACGAATAAAATGGCTCTTGAGTTTTTCCCAGTCTCGAAATCATAATTTTAGATATGTCGATGAAGCTAAAGAGTTCTCATTTCAATCAAACAACATTATATAAAATAGTTCCCACTAAAGTGCTTAGTGCTTAGTGCTCGAAATATTCAATTACTTTTGCAAAAGTGCTCGGTAATCCGGAGCCTTCTGTCGAAAGCGGTGCTTAGAACTCGAGACTCGAAGCCTTTTTTTCGAGTGCTTAGGGCTTAGTGCTCGAAGCACTTTTTTTCGGTGCTTAGCACAGCTCTGGACACAACCCAATGAAAATATACTGAGTGAACCCACAAAGGAAATGATATCCAAAGTTTACCAAGAAGGCCAGAAATCATTCAATCTATCATACATCAATCTCGTAGCATTTTTAGAAAATACCTTTGGAAGTTCGACACCTTTTTCTGAAGCCAAAAGATCCACAAACAATGTGAAATTGCTTCTCCAAGATCTTCATAACATCTATCCTTACGTGGAAAGATCAGTTAAGAACAGAATAACAAGGATAACGAAAAAAATTAGACATGAACTGCAAGATGATGCTGGGGATTTTGACAGTCTCAAAAGCTTTGATACAACAAGTGTTAAAGATTGTTCTTCTGACTGCACCCCCGTATCGACAAAATCATCTTATTAACTCATCTTCAAGCTCGTTCAATGGAACTGCGATGGCTTTTACCATCGCCTAGAGCGCATTCAGCAAATCAACACTGAAATATCACCGGATATCGTCTGCTTACAAGAGACTAATTTTAAATCTACCCACGATCCGAAATTGAAAAACTATGCCGGATATCATTTTGTGAGAAAAACTGACACTAGAGCTAGTGGTGGGGCTTCTATATTCATCGCAACAGAGCTGTATCATGCTGAACTTAACCTTAATACCACTCTTGAGGCAGTGGCAGTTCAGGATTGGTGTCCACAAAAACTGACAATCTGCAACATCTACATACCCCCAAACCATAACCTCGCCTATGCTGAGCTGATCAACCTCGTAGATCAATTACCCACTCCATTCATTCTAGTGGGAGATTTCAACTCACACAATACCATATGGGGCTCAAAAACCACATTTGGAAAAGGAAAACTAGTGGAAAAAGTGATCAATGATCTCGAACTCAATATCCTCAATACTGGAGAACCCACCCACTTCAATATTTCAAACGGAACCTTCTCTTCAATTGATCTAAGCCTATGTGACCCTGGTACTACACCTCTCCTTAACTGGTATACCCTTGATAGTCTCTACGACAGCGACCATTTTCCGATAATAATTACGGACAGCAAATCCCAACCTGCTAACAATCTCATAAAATGGCGAATATCCAAAGCTAACTGGGAACTTTTTAGAGAAGATGTTAACATGCGATTAAGAGCAACAAACTTCTCAAATGACATAAACACCGCCGTAAACGAACTAAACGATGCTATTATATCATCAGCAAATGATAATATCAGATCCATTATAATCAATCCAACCAAGACAGTAGTTCCGTGGTGGAACGAATCCTGTAAAGCAGCAGTAAAAGAATGCAAAACTGCATTGAATAGATACCGACGAACCCGTAACACTACAGATCTAGATGAATTTAAAAAACACAAAGCCCTCGCTAGAAGAGTCCTGAAAGAGAGCAAACGGAATTCATGGAGAGAATTTGTTGCAACTATAACACCAAATACCCCATCCACACAAGTATGGACCAACATACGCCAAGTAAAAGGAAGTAATACAACTCAAAGAATCCCTGCCATCTTGGACCAAAATAATCAAGTGATCACTAATAGTCAAGAAATAGCGAATATACTGGGGGAACACTACTACAGAAAAACTCTAAACCACACATCCCAATCCACCATCGAAAAAACTTCAGATCTCAACTCGCCCATGAACCAGCCCTTCACAATGCAAGAAATCAACTTGGCCCTTACATCGATGAGAAACTCAGCAGCTGGCCCGAATAATATACCGATGATATTTCTGAAGAAGCTTCATCCGTTTTCACTGGCAAGAATTTTGGAATTATACAATCATATCTAGAAATCACACCAATTTCCCACACTGTGGCGAAAATATCACATAATTCCTGTCAAAAGAGCTGGCAATGCCTCCCCTTCGCTAAATACCTTCAGACCTATTTCTTTGACTTGCACACTTTGTAGGCTCCTAGAGAAGATGGTCAATAAAAGATTGATGTGGTTCCTCAAGGTGAACAAACTGTTGAGTCCTACACAATCGGCATTCAGACAACACCGATGTACACTAGACAACCTCGTCTCATTCCAATCCGAAATTTCCTATGCGTTTGCCCAAAAACAGGACTTGATAGCTGTCAAGCTATATATAGAAAGTGCATTCGATACAACAAGCCGAGAAACCATTATGTCCAAGCTGAAGAACATCGATCTAACTGGAAATATCTACCTTTTCTTGAAGAATTTTATTACAGATAGAAGTTTCAAAGTCATTATCAACGGTGAAGAATCAGACTCCTTTTTCCCTCAAAATGGTATATGCCAGGGTTCCGTCCTCAGTACTACTTTATTTCTACTGGCCATTAACGACATATGTTCTTGTATAGAAGATCCACTCAGAATGGCCCTGTATGCGGATGTTATCTTGCTGTATTATTCTGGCAGGAGTACCTATACCACCTGCAAGATTATTCAGAGAGAACTGAACAATATTATAGCGGGGACTAAAAGGAAAGTGTTTTAGTTTTCTGCATCGAAATCCAAGCTCATACGATTCACTAGAAGGTACCCCGAAGTTCAGCCTCATCTGAAACTGAATGGTTCACCTCTACCACAAGTTGATGGCATCAAGCTTCTGGGAATGACTTTCGACCAACGCCTCACCTGGACTCAACATATAAAAAATGTCAAAGGAAACTGCCTACATAGCATGAACATCCTACGAACATTATCACACTACCAGTGGGGATATGACGAAGAAGTTCTGTTGAAAATATACAGATCTTTAATCCAACCAAAACTCGATTACGGATGCATCCTCTACTCAACATCCAGCAAAACCAATTCAAAAATGCTAAACACAGTTCCCACCACAGCAATGCGGATTGCCCTCGGCTGTTTTCGTTCCAGTCCATCAGAAAGTCTCCATGTAAAAGCCCGAGAATTTCCCCTTAGTATTCGATGACGACAAATCCTGCTGACATATTCGGCAAAAGTCTCTGCATCACCGAATCATCCAGTCTCACACCTACTGAGTGAATCAAAGAACCCTGATAGAATAAATGCCAGGACTCTATTATCGATTCCGCAACTAGACCCCCAGAATATCAGAACACATGACCTATCAAAAACTTTACATTTTCTGTATCCAGAGCAGGCCCCATAGACAAGACGCCAAATGACTATCAATAACACCTTACAAAGATATAATAAGCACACAACATCTAACAACCTACTAAAAAACTCTTTTCTTGAATTGATCAATGAAGAAGCCTCTGACCAACAAATATATACTGATGCCTCTAGAGATGATAATAGTGTAGCTTGTGCAGTTGTAGATAACTTTGGAGCACCAAAAACATTCAATATATCACTCATGTGCAGTATACACACAGGCGAGCTATATGCAATCTTCAGATCACTTTTCACACCTATAACACCTGGCAGCAAAGTAGGAATCCTCACAGATTCACTGTCGTCAATACAGTCCATCTCCAATATATTCTCCAGTAACCCGTTTGTACAGAAAATTCAAGAGAAGTGTCATAATATCATGGAAGACAGAAAAGTCTCAATCACTATTGTGTGGATCTCGTCTCATGTGGGCATACATGGAAATGAAGAGACGGATTCAACAGCCAATTCAGCAAGAACTTCTGATACCACAGTTATAGATCTACAGCTCTACACAGACCTGAGAAACAAAATCAAGTTGGAAGCTCTTCATGCCTGGCAAAATCAATGGGATGCAACTGATCAAAAACTGCACGCTATCCAACCAACAGTACATAAACCAATAAACCTAAATATGGAAAGACAAGACAAAATAGTGGCGAGGAGACTTCGAATGGTACACACAAAGCTTACACACGGATATATTATGTCTTCAGAAACACCTTCAAGTTGTTTTAACTTCACAAACCCAGATTGAAGCAACCATACAATTCCTCAAAGATTATCAACTGTACGATATCATTTAAATCTATACTGTTGTAATAATGCCTGCTCTTAATGTAATCTCGTGTCAATGGCCATAGCAGCTGAGACACGTTAATTTAAATAAATAAATAAATATAGAACACCATATAATAACTGTTGTGTCACCTTGCTTCTGATGTTTCATAGGCGGGTTCCTGTCACCTGTATAAACCCATATTATGAACCTTTTGGTACTATAACGTGAAGTTTTTATGAACAGTTGAGAATCTATAGTTTATAGAAACTTCTGGGAATGAATGATTTTTGCAACTCCTAAATGAACTAAAACACCTCAGGTATTTAGCACCCCTATTATGAATTACTAATTTCAAATTTCAAATTTATAAATCTTCAGGTTACCAAAAATGTTACTTGGGATGTATGTCTCTAAGTTTATGATTTATTTCAATAAACTATTTTATTGAATTATTGTTTCGACAATAACCATCATCTTTTATTGTTCTTGTAATCAACGTTTCATCAGACATCTTCTATCATTTTTAAGGTAAAATTAGCTTCCACTGAAGCTTTGTATTTCACAAAAGTTTTCAACTTTAATAAATAACAAATAGACAAACTTCGAAAATTATATAAAAAATTTGCACTTATGTGTGGTTCGAAACTTTCCCACCGCTAGATCCAAATTGGTGGAATATGGTATGGATGAAAATCACCTAATAAAACAAAACGAAACATCTATAATTTCCAAGGAAGAGAAACCTACAAAAAGAAAAATCAAGAAGGCAGCATTTATGAACATTGCTCTCAATCCAATAAGTTCACCATCACTTGAATTGCCGGAAGTTTGGAAGCTGATTCTGTTATGTAACTTGGAGAAATCTTGAAGCCAGAGAAAAGTGCTAATTTTATCTAGTTTTCGTAGTCTGTCTATTTGACATTTATGAAAGTTGATAACATTTGTGAACTCAAAAGCTTTTGTAAAAGATAATTTCACCTTTAAAACGACAAAAGACAACGTTGGTTACAAGAACAATAATAGTTGATGGTTATTGCCCAAACAATAATTCTAGAATACTGACATTGTTGATTACAATTTTCAGAAGTCACGACTGCAATTGACGCAAGCACAAATTCAATTACTAAATATGGTGGAAATCGAAAATAATATTCGTAAAATTAGAGTGATGGATTCATACCAAGGTTCAAAATATTTTTATTTTATTATAATTTAATCATTGAAAGGTAATCCCAAATACGAGATGAACAATGAAAAAATTTAGAAAGCACTGACGTGAGGTCAGACTGCTTTGGCGCTCTTGTTGAGCTACTCGAGAGTAAATATTCAAACCATAACAAATCTATAAGCACTCTGATCACGTGAACAATAGTCTTTTCCGGTACTACGGGACAATGTGATGCAAATATGAACGCCTAATGAATAAACAAACCTATATCTCAAATTGAAAATAACTACTCATAATTTTCCCCAAGTTTTGTTCGAAGCTATAATTCCCTTTTCCTAAAATCTTATGTCAGTGCTTTTCTGAATTTTGACAACGTATATTATTTCAGCCACCGATATTGAATTTTATCTCTATGTTTCCTCAACAATATTTCAAGTATCAACTTGATTGGATGGATATTCTAGTAGTTATTGAGAAAACAAAATTTCAGATGCTCATAACTACTGAACCATCCGACGGATTTGGCCCAATAACGAACTTGACCGAGATATTTGGACAATTAACCTATTCTGAAAATATGAAAACTCTAGCTGATTCCTTTTGGATGCTAGAGAGGATACGGCCGGCCGGACAGACTCAACTTTCGCCACGGATTCTTCATCGGAGAGTCGAACCCAATCGATTGAGACCATTTTCGGCTCGATATTCCAAAATTGCAGACATTCGGGAAAAATGATAGGCACTCTGTTCGGGTGAACAAGAGCGCCAAAAAGTAGATGCCTAAACAAAATATTAAAAAATTAAGGAAGAAAAGGGGGTACTTCAATGTGATATTATTAGTTGCGGACAAACTACTTTCGGCCTAGGCCATCATTAGGGTTCACTGAAAGGGAAACACAATACAGGGTGTTCCTAAATTGAACGTACAAACGAAAAGGGAGATTCCTTAAGTGATTTTAAGAAAAAAAGTCCCATAAACATGGGGTCGCAAACGTTTCGATTTCGAGATACAGAGTGTTGAACTTTGATTTTTTTTCAAGTTTTTTTCCCATAGTATCTACACTTAACAAGATATTCAACTGAAATTTGGCATAGATATTACATTTGAGAGTTCTCACCACGTGACATGGCAATTTCGATAGAAGATCTACAGGGTGATATCTTTTCTGGAACACTACCACCTGTCTTCTGCAGAACTTTTTTTTGGTGAACAACTGTTAATTTAAAAAAAACCGGCCAAGTGCGAGTCGGACTCGCGCACCGAGGGTTCCGTACAAACCTGCAAGGTTTACAAAGTTCGTTCATTACGACAATCGAGTCATAATTATGGTATTTGATATGAATTTCAACTTGATAGCTCTACGCGTTCATGAGGAAAAAAATTAATAAGTTTATATTTATTAAAAAATATATATTTTGTAATGTAACTAAAAATTTAAGGTTTTCGGAATTTTTCCTTTATGTGTGCTATAAAACGTTGCTTCAAACGTTGCTTCATGCCAAATTTCAAGATTCTAGGTCGACTGGAAGTACCCTTTAGGTTTTGATTCCCTTGCGAGTACTTGCGAGTTTCAAAATATGCAGCTTAAATTGCTGTATCTTTTGATTGCGTTGACATAGAAGTTTGATTTTTTCACAGCTTCAAGGGACAGTAGACCTGAGTAATTGGTATAAATTTCAGCTTCATACCTCCACGAGTTCCTGAGAAAAAGGGTCTTGACAGACGGACGGACGGACGGACAACAAAGTGATCCTATAAGGGTTCCGTTTTTTCCTTTTGAGGTACGGAACCCTAAAAATGTGAAAAACAGCTTTGTTCCTAAACTAAACTATTCGGTCTCATGTAGTTTTGTCGTATCTACCAACGATTTCGAGAAAAAAAATTTTTAACGATTCTCTCCCGATTCTCGTAACTATGATAGGTAGGCCAGTTTGTAATCTGTGGTGAATAAATTCAGTGCCAGTTTTGACACATCAAATTATTGAACGTTTGTTTTTTTAGAAAGTGAAGGTTGTTGAATTTGTGGCTATTTATTTTTTGTTAATGTAGTTAGACTACTATTTTCATTACGATTGTTATGACTGTCACAACAATAATTTGATCAGAAATTAGAACCTCTACTCATTTCAATATCAAAACATGCCGAATTTCACAAATTCCGAAATGACTGATATGCATTTCATGTATGGTCTTGCAAATGGAAATGCAAGAGAAGCTAGGCATCTTTACATGGAACGATAAAATTGACAACTATAGTCTTACACTTCTTGAAAGTATCAATGATACCTTCATTTATTCTAGAAAACACTGTTTTCTTTGATGAATACGAGACAATTTTTCATTCTTACCATAACATCAAACAATTCAAAAAAACTACAGAAAAATTAATCAACAAATTGCTACGATTTGCGCGCCACTGACATTATTCTATACACGCACCTGAATGACGTTTGAAATTTGAACTACTTCTCCTGCAACAGAGTATAGATGTGCTCTATGCCAGTTATCTGTGTCCGCGAAGCTAACCTCAAACTCTCAGCATAGTTTTTCCTGTCTGTCGAGATCAGATGCCGGTCATCTCTGTGTAATTATTAAAATCAATATCTAAAAGTGACTTTTTTGGGTCAGAGGTTTGCGAGAAATACATAACTATTCTCGGTGAGTGTTTATTTCCTCTCAGGAACCCAAATTTTTTGTTCTTTTTGGCACGTTTTTGCATTGTCTACTTCCAATGATTCCCACAACATGACTTCTTCTCGGTTTAATTTGTTAGGATAATGTAATTTTACTATGATTTGTTCAATATTTGTTTAAAAGAAATCGAGAAGGAGCCTTGTTATACATGCACTTGCAGTTTCTAATGTTCTTTCATTCATCCTGATATAGCTCCTACCTGGGGGCCAAATTATATCAAGAGGCCATAGACATATGCTAGTTCAAGAATGAAATGCACTCCACGGTGAGAGATTAAATCATATCGGGTCCCTGGTTCGAGCAATACATAATTGGAGCTTGTGGCATAACCGCCTGGCCATGGAGCAAATTCTTCAACTGGAATGAAAATTGAAGTCATCGAGTCGCTGTCTGGAACATCCGTCTGAAAACCATACAAACCATTTCTGGTCAACTGGCAGGCCAAACCCTCTGGGACTTTATTTTGTATCTGAGAGCTGGGGGGAAGCTATCGACCCAAATAACCTTAAGATAAGTCTGTTGATTTATAGTTTAGATATCTTCATGACCATGACCACACAAAGGAAACATGGTCATGAAGATACCTAAACTATAAATCAACAGCACCAATTCAATATAAAAGAAGTGTTATATCAGGAATTGCAGATAGATCAATAAAACTTACATCACCAAAACATCGCATCGAAACAATAAAAAAAGCAAAGGAAATCTTGAAACAAAATAATTATCCAGAAGAACTGATAGAGAAAATTTTTAAAAACAGAATGCATGCAGCTTATAATTCCGATAAAAATGAAAGCTCAAAAATTTAGAAAGCCCTGACGTGAGGTCAGTTGGCTTAGGCGCTCTTGTAAACCATTTACTTAAAAAATCATATCTCCAGAACTATTAGCTTGTCGAAGTCGAGAGTGGTATTTTTGTATACGTCTGATAAAACTGCACCATAAAAAAATTTTTATTTGAACAGTGTCATTTGAAAAAAAATTTATTTGTTACTCCGAACCTATTCGGCCGATTTGACCGAATAACGAACTTAGCCGAGATATTTATACCTCAAACCTATTCTGAAAGTTTCAACTCTCTAACTTCATCCGTTCGAGAGTTATCGTGTTCACGGAACGGACGGACGGACGGACGGACAGAATCGATTTTGACCACGGATTATTCATCAGTAGGTCCAAACAAAACGACTTTTGCCCAAAAATTCGAAAGTCACAGACATTTGGGCAAATTGATAAGCACTCTGTTCAGGTGAACAAGAGCGCCAAAAAAGGATAAAATATACATAGCAATTCCATACGTGAAAAACCTGTCCGAAAAAATCAACCATATTTTCAAAAACACAGACATCTAAAATCCAAACCTCGGAGAGAAAAAATATCGAATTGTGTTCACCAACTGAAATGCAAAGAGTGTCCAGGAATCTACATAGGCCAAACAACACAATACATCAAAGAAAGGATTAACGGCCATTAATATTCAAAAAATTCCACGGCCCTTTAAAAGTACGAACGAGAGAAGGACCATAGATATGACTTTGACAATTTTAAAATTCTGCATAAAGAAACCAACGGCAAAATAAGGACATTCCAAGAAATGATATACATTCAAAAAGAAAAACACTCAATAAATTTACCATAGCATTCTTGGATAATATCAAATTTATGTCGAAGTGGCATCTGTGAATATATTCAGAAAACATCATCAAAATGAATTAATGAAAATAAAATATCTTCTTCAACAATGTTCACACATATACACAGATGGCATTTCAAATGATAAATTGGAAACCTGCATGTACAACGAAATAATTGAAGGAATAATTCTAATTGACAGCGTTCACAACATGATGAATATGATTTTAATTTTACTGAGTTTTAAGATGAATTGTTGGACAGCTAGGTTAGCATAAAATATCAAAATATTAGAAAACACTTAATAATCTAGTTATACATTTTAGATGTGATTGTCACTGTATTTGTAACATATAAACTTGAAAAAGGCTCAATGTACGACGAAACATATGTAGTAAAGCATTAATATAGAAAGAATAGATGAAATCCTAATTTTAATCCAGTGATCTAATCCCAAGAAAATTACTTCTAAATTATATATATATATATATATAATAATGTTGTTTTGGGAGAAACTTGTGCTTTTGAAAATTCTACTTTATTCAGAAAACAACTGTACAAGCAATGTACTACGTGAGAAGATCAAATCTATATTTTCATGCATCATTAGACGTCTCTCCTATTTATAATAATTTAGAACAATGAGAGCATTGTGGAGAGGCGTCGCAAACAACAAATTGACGCGATAACAAATTAATGCGATAAGGAATATGCTGACTGACAAAATACAACATGGTAATATTCATTTCCTAATGGATTAATACATTGTTGCAATGATCAGAATACAGGGTGGATAATATCTAATTCCTCCCCATCTTGGCTAAAAGTATCACCCTGTTTGACATTCCATTCCCAACATCGATATCGAATGCATTGGGTATTCTTGCCAGCATTGGAAGAGGCTTCCATACGAGAAGCCATCCGATGGACGAGAATCGTCCAACCACCTTCCAGATTGTCACGATGTTCACCAGGTGAGCCAGCAGACCTGGGTAATCGAATGATCCATGTTTCCATCCATCCATGGATTCATGCTGAGCTGAACACACAAAGAAACATCCCATGACCGCATTTCATTCTACTTTCCATCCCTAAACCAGCCCAGAATCTTCAGTCTTTCCAGGACACATGTTCGAACTTACCTGAGACCAACTCAAACCACTGCTTTTTCAATTCTGGAACAAATGATTCCTTCATTTGATTATTCAAACAGGGCCCTGGGAGGTATATCATGATGGTTGAAAGATTCGACGAACTGACCACCACTCCGATGGAATTATTGTATCTGGAAAGTATTCGACCATGAGATAAGGGTCACAGGCATATAAAATGTAAGATCTAACCAAATTCAAAACTGTCTTCCGAAATCCTCCAAATCTTCGTCAAAATAAGCCCCAGATTTCTGGCGCCATCATCATCCAATTATTCGTTGGGACTTAGGTCCAATCGACCTGATAAACATCCCTATCTTTTCTCCCTACAATAGACAGCCACATGGTTTCGCCGAGTTTATAGAAAAATTATGGGACTTACACCCTGTAAAATCCTTCAAGGTCCCAGTTGGCAAGCCAAGACTAGACCCAGCTCAGCTCATGGTAAGGCTTGAACATCTGGCTGAACATCGTCATGTGGAAATACCTCGGGTGTCCTGCAGTGGGTCCGAGCGAGCAAAAGATCGTTGCGCCGATAATACGCATCATCTAACGGCCCCAATATGGAACCTGCTGGGTGCCGCCTGCCGGTTGATCTCGGTTCCCTTGCGTCCGCCATCGACTTGAACTTTCCAGAACTTCGGAATGTTGGGAACGATCTTATCCTGAAACAGCAAGAAAGGGAACGAAGAAGCCAAAATATTTCAACTTGGCACACAAAGGGATGATTAGTCGTGTCAGATGTGAGCTTGAATGAAAGCAAACAATACGAACAGAATAACCCCTGTCAAAGATCATAGAAATAATTCCATCCGTAACCGATACCAGGCTGCTTGTTGGCGTACTGTGCAGTGTGATTCCTATAGCCAGACTGGTGAAGTGGCAGCCGACAATTAAAATCATTGACGTACTGCGAAATCTGCACAGTCTGATCAAAATCCAGCTTTCTTAGCACACAGGCAAGTAGCGGTATGCTGATAATCCTCAAAATCTGAAGAAAGTAGACTCCGCCGTTTTGAAGACGACAGTATACCAATGGCGCACTTCCACTGCATGAAGGAAAACGCATGGTAACTATACGACTAGTAACAGAACTGAACGCCACGATTCCAAAAGCGGAAATGCATGAACGAGCATATCAGCCCTAACATCATCATCGCCCTGTCGAGAACGAATACCGGTCACGATAGTTAAGCTATTTGATCCAAGTCAAGCCACTGAGCCGGAATGTCAACTCTGGCCTCTATAAACATTGACTGCCATAGCACATCTTACATCAGCACACACCTCATCA
The DNA here is from genome assembly GCA_030674115.1 of Micraspis discolor. NCBI lineage: Eukaryota > Metazoa > Arthropoda > Insecta > Coleoptera > Coccinellidae > Micraspis > Micraspis discolor. The sequence continues at coordinate 623,379 of JARTUT010001762.1, forward strand.
GCCCTGGCACCACAGATGCTGAGAAAAATCACTAATCGGTTCCATGTCCCTTCAGCAATCTGAGGTATAGCCACTTGCTTTAACTTTTAAACATTTAGAGATCTTAATGCCACCTCCAGGTAGCCTCCGTTACCATCAGAACCATGAGCCAGAATACTGACACTTCTTACTTCATCTAATCTCAGTCAATACCATTTCTCATTTCTCTGCTCACATTTGATCATCTGCAGATCCAGACCGCCTGAATGCAGCCAAGCGCGGTCCGTCTCTTCATCAAACCACTGAACTGCGCGGTCGAATCATGAACGCTTTCGGCTTCGAAATTCTCTTTCATCTACAATAGGGCACGACCGGTCATAACTGGGTCAACAAAATATCATTAAAAATTTGGAACGCTGCTTACTAATATTGGGTTCGCGGATGAATGAGTACGCACCGGCTCAATCCTCAGGTCTGAAGGAAGCCTCATTGTCAAAATTATCAAGTCTCTATAAATAAATTTATGAACCCTCTTCCGGACTAGACCAGGCTGCACTCACCAAAACGCTAAACGATGATCACCTAATATGGCACACATTCATCACGCCGCTCAACCACTTATGAAGTCGGCTGGACTCTTCAAAATTGGATCAAATAACGAGGCTCGATGTTGGGAGGTCACTCTTGTGTAGGCTCTCGGATGACCTGAAAGTCAAAAACCACAATATGCTGACTGACAAAATACAACATGGTAATATTCATTTCCTAATGGATTAATACATTGTTGCAATGATCCAGAATACAGGGTGGATAATATCTAATTCCTCCCCATCTTGGCTAAAAGTATCGTGTGAAAAGGAGTTCATGTTAACCCCTCCAATATCTGGATAAGGTTCGAACAATTTGGATCTCATTGCTGTTTACTTCCTCTTGTTCCTAACCCCTGTTTGCAAGTGTAGTTTTATAAAGTACCTTTCTCTTTTTTAAATATTTCACAATAAAGTATATAACAATTATCAAAAGTAAAAATAAAGTAAATTCACTAGGCTTCTGTTAAATTATATTTAGGATTTGGAATATTTTTGTTATAAGTTGAGTAAAACTGTGCACACAATATAACTTTTTATTCTAGTTCCACACAACGTCTGAAGTATATAACAACGACAAGTTGTAAATTCACAATTATATTTGGATTTGGAATAGTTATAAGTAAAAGATACTTTTATTCTAGTTCCACACAACGTCTGAATTGTCAACTTTTTGGTTAAGTCACAGAGATATATTTTATGTCATTGTCAGTGGTGGGTATGTTCAACAGCTTCATCTTCCAATTTTCGATTTCTTCTTCTTTCTAAATGGATGTCTGGAACGTTGACTTCGTTGAAGTCTTCTTTCTTGAAATTTTCTTGTTCTGAGTCTTCCTTCTTGAGGGTATCCATTTTTGGTAGGATAATATATTTTTCCTCGTCTATCGTAGTGACTGGATAAACTTCTTTCTGGTTATTACTAATAACACATTTTGACCGTAGAATTGCTGTTTGAGGAACGAAATGGTATTTCGTTTGTTGAGGGCACTTTTCTTGTATTTCCAAGTTGTTTGTTGAAAGAATATTTCCATCTTCCAAAAGTTTTAAATTCGATGTGGGGACTACAGTTAATTTTGGACAGTTTTCCATTTGTTTCTTCAAAACATTTTTCAAGCACTTTGGCGGTTTATTCAGAGAATCTTGATCTCATAGGAAGTCTCCTTCAATAGAGTGGCTCTGACTCGTTGACCATTTTAATTCTTCCTTTTGTGAGAGCATATAGGGTTCGGAATAGGGTAGGGTTAAATTATTCTGGATCAAGTAGTTAAACTTGTACAAATTGAAATTTTCTTTATAAATTGTTGGAATTGATATTAAAAAAATTTAGAAAGCACTGACGTGAGGTCAGATTGCTTTGGCGCTCTTGTTGACCTACTTGCGAGTAAATATTCAAACCTTAACAAATCTATAAGCTCTCTGATCGAGTGCTTTTCTGAGTTTTGACAACGCCATCAAATTCTTTCTCTATGATAAAAAATTTTTTGATTAATATTACGTCTGTGCTTTTCTGAATTTTGACAACGTCATCGACATTGAATTCTACTTCTATGAATTCTATGAAAATTTTGATTGATATTACGCCAACTGACACTGATATCTAGGTCCGCAAGTTGTCAAACGAATATCAATCTGTGATGGCAAATCTTTCAATGACAAAGCTCGGACTTCATGACATTTCTATTTTTCTCTTGAATAAATGAAAAAAATGATCATATCTTCAGAAGGGGGAAAGCTACGACAATGAAATTTGAGGATGAGTAAGATATCGGTAACCTCAATTAATATACGGATTTTTATTTGAATCTAAATAAAGTCTTAGGAGATATTGAGTATTGAACTTTTTTTTTTGGGGAATTTTTTAAAAATTTTCTAGCATGACGATTTCTGCGAAATTTTGCAAGCCGTTTCGTTTCAGCGTCCCTCAATAACATTCCAAGTATCAACTTGATCGGATGGATATTCTAGTAGTTATTGAGGAAACAAAATTTCAGATGCTCATAACTACTGAACCATCCGACGGATTTGGCCCAATAACGAACTTGACCGAGATATTTAGACAGTTAACCTATTCTGAAAATATGAAAACTCTAGCTGATTCCTTTTGGATGCTAGAGAGGATACGGCCGGCCGGACAGACTCAACTTTCGCCACGAATTCTTCAACAGGGAGTCGAACCCAATCGATTGAGACCATTTTCGGCTCGATATTCCAAAATTACAGACATTCGGGCAAAATGATAGGCACTCTGTTCGGGTGAACAAGAGCGCCAAAAAGTAAAACTTTATTTTTTAATGTCACTTTTGTGTGGCATATCTGATAATAATCTTTCAAATGATTCACAGGTATAATAGTGAAGTTTTTGACGAATTCTACAAACTTGGCATACGGTAGAATAGATTCATGAAGAACATCTTGCAAAACTAACCGCAATTTGAATTTCGTCCAAAATATTTTTCATATCTTTTATTTCGAACATCAAAAGGTGCATTTGCTCAACTTCTCTGAGTGCTGGGACAATTCGTAACAATTCATAAGTTTCGGATAATTTTTGAAATTTGTCATCATATTTTTTCTTTAAATCATTAACAACTGTAGCTATTTGTTTCTGATTTCTCATGAGAACTTTTTCATTTTTCTCAATACTATTAAAGTAATTTTTATATAATTCTTCGTCATCAGAATCAAGCGTTCCGAAAAGTATTTACGATATTTTTCCTCCAACATTTATCAAGCCTCTTTTAATTCTTACTTTTTCATTTAATAGTTCTTCCAGACTCTTGATATTTATTAAATTTGATTCTTGAAGATATCGATAATGAGCATCTTTTGAAAAACCTAATTGTTGTTTTTTTATTCTGTTGATTTCCTCTTGGTACTTTAAGATTAAACTTTCAATTTTTTCTAAATTGATATGATAGATTAATTGTATATTTCTTTTTGTAACATAAGCTTTGCCTAATAATATTGGCAATACATTGCTTTCTAATGGTATTACTTAAAAAGAAGATATTATTATTGTTTGAATTATTACGATTATGGCGGTAAAGATATTCATCTTCAACCTGAAAACAATAATATACAATTATAATTTACCTATTTTTTCCTTTTCTTTCGTTGCTTCATTATTTTCTTATGATAAACATGTTTATTTTTACTATCCTCAATACGATGTGAATCAACTTCATGTACATCAATTTTCTTATATACCGGGTCTAATTTTCTAGTTATAGGACTTTTAATATACGCGGGGTTTTCATTTATAATATGATCCTTAGTAGCTTCCCTTTTCTTATTCAATTTTTCTAATTGTTCAATATTTTTCTCTCTTTTCTCTTTTATGTTTTCAGAAATTTCTTCAAGATTTTCTACGTAATTCTCAATATAATCTTGAATTGTTTCTGTATGAGATTTTTCAATTGGTAGTGAATAATTTAAATCTGCTTTTATAATTTGCTCAAATGCTCAAAATAGCCTGTGATAATTTGTTTTGAAGTGTTGAATTTTTATGTTGTAACGTCCTTAATTGTTCAATTAATGTAGAATGAAATCTTTCTACTAGAGCATTTGAATTCGGATTATAATTTGTTATGTACTGTATTTCTATCTGATGAATCTTACAAAAATCTTGGACTACACTATTTTTGAATTCTAGTCCATTATCGCATGTAATTTTATTTGGAATACCATAATGACTGAAATAAGTTATTAATTTGTCCACGATTTCTGTTCCAGTTTTTTGGAGTAATAAATAACATTGTCCTAGCCTCGAAAACGAGTCAATTATACTTAAACAATAATTTTGTCCGAATCTTATAAAGTATCACAATAAATATGAGAAAAAGGTTTCGCTCCTACTGGATTTGGTTTGAAATTTAATTTTATAGGTGTACGTTCATATTTACTTTTTTGGCAAATCTCACATGAATTAATATAGTTTTGGATATCTTTATCCATTTTAGGCCAATAATATTTACGTTTTAAACTGAGTAAATTTACTGTTAATCCACGATTAATAGTCTTTGTTTCATGATACTGTTGTATCCTAAGAGTTTGTTCTTCCTGATCTTCAACATCTTCTAGAAATGTCTTTGCAATTTTGAAATTTAGTTTTGTGATCGAATTTATTGTGTAAAATTGTTATAAATGATTTTTCTAATTCTTGAGATATAAAATATATCCCATAAGGTTTCTGCGGCTGAACAAATTCCTTAATGAACTGAAATATATCATTTTCAATGGATTTAACATCGACTCTCAACCTGAGTTTATCTCCAAATAATTTTATTTTTGTTACATTGAAATTTGAAGCTTTTTTCAATATTATTTGTAAAGAGAAAGCATTTACACATCTCTCTGTGTAAGGAATTTCTAAAATTGGATTTTCCGCGCTACTATGAACAGTTATGTCACTGTGAATAATAATGTTTTTATTTCTTAGTTCGCTTAGATCTTTATCATATAAATTTGGTAGTTCATTACCAGGTTCTACTAATAGATCGATACATTCTTCCAATATGTCATCTGAGATATGATTAATTATGGAGAGTGAATCTTCTTCAATTGGATTTATTTCAACTTTTTCTATGTAATTTAAATCTTCATTAAAATTGTCATTTTGTATGTCATAAATATTAACATTGATATCTGATTCTTTGAAAATGTATTTTATCATATTAAAAATAATTGTCCATTCCAATTTATCTAATCCGCATGCTATCCTAGGAATAGCTAAATATTTATCATCGTTAAATTCACATAATTTTTTCAGATTAATAAGAGTTTCGAATACCGTTTCATAGGTTGGTTTATCATCATAAAATTCTTTAGTTATTAAATAGTAACTATTTCGATTTTCAATTCTTATTGATGCTACTTCGCCAACAGTTTTATTTTGAGATTTTAATTTGTTTACATTTCCAAATTTACTTTTGAATCGTGATGCAATACCTTTACTCATTTCTAAATCTTTTGATATACAATGAGCTAAAGCATATTTGTTCTGGCAACTAAAAATATTTCCTTTTTTCTCCTTAATATTAGAAGGTTTTGATAGTTGATCGATTTTTAAAAATTTTTCGTAATTAATTTCATTATTTTCCTCTAGCCTTATTCTGCTGAGAGCATCTGCGTTATTTAATGATCCTTTTCTGTATTTTATTTCATAATCAAATTCTTCTAATTTCATTCGCCATCTCATTAAATGTGAATTAGGTTCTTTAAGAGAAAATAACCAAACAAGAGGTTTGTGGTCTGTATAAATTGTAAATTTCCTTCCATAAAGGTATAGGCTAAATAAAGAACAACCGTGTAAAATAGCGAGACATTCTTTTTCAATTACACTATAGTTAATTTCAGCTTTATTCAATGTCCTACTGCAAAAAGCTACAGGTAGATCATTTGGGATTTGACCTTGTGATAAAACTGCACCGACAGCAAATCCTGATGCGTACGTGGTTAATTTAAATGATTATTAAAATCTAGATATCTTAATATAGGGTAATTCATCAAATTATTCTTACACAATTGAAATGCTTCTATGTATTTGGGATCGTCAATATTTATTTTTGCATCTTTCTTCAAACATAATGTTAAAGGTTTTGTGATTTTTGCAAAGTTAGGAATGAATTTTCTGTAATATCCTACTACACCAAGAAATGATTTAATTTCTTTTTGAGTCTTAGGAATAGGAAAGCATGAAATAGCTTTCAATTTATTCGTATTCGGTTCAATACCTTCCTTGGTTATCACATGTCCTAAAAATTCGATTTCTTCTTTAAAAAAATAACATTTATCTAACTGAATCTTTAAATTATCCATTCTAAGTGTTTCCAAGATGTTATGAATATCTGCCAGATGTTTTTCGATCGTTTCCGAAAAAATAACTACATTGTCTATATACACGTAACAACATAAAATTTTTTAATACATTATTCATTAATCTTTGGAATGTTGCTGGCGCGTTTTTTAAACCAAAGGGCATTCTTAAAAATTCATAATGTCCGTTATCAACAGAAAAAGCTGTTTTCTCAATGGATTCTTCATCTAATTCGATTTGATGAAATCCGGATGCAAGATCTAGTGTCGTAAAATAATTTTTATTTCCTAATTTATCCAAAATAGCTTCAATTTGTGGAAGAGGGTATTTGTCATCAATAGTTTTATCGTTTAGTTTTCTGTAATCAATTGCCATACGCCATTTTTTTTTCCTGACCAATCTTGTTTTTTCGGTACTAAGACTACCGGAAATGTCCAAGGGGAACAACTATGTCGAATGATTTTTTTTAGCATATCATTTATTTGTCTTTGTATTTCTTCACGTTGACATTCGGGATATCTATAGATTTTAGAATATACAGGAACTTCGTCTACCGTTCGAATTTTGTGTTTCACTTGATTTGAAAAATTTAAAGGTTGTCCAGGTAATTGCAGTGCATCGATATTTGTTTGAAAAATTTTCATTAATTAAGTAGAAATTTTGGGTTCCAAATGAGAAAGATCAATTGGTATGTCAATAGGCTCTTGACAAACCTGTTGGTTTTTGAATGGTATCTTACAATATTCATTCTCCAATTCTCCATTCTTGAAACCGATTCTCAAATTATATTTGTTTAGAAAGTCTGTCCCAATGAGACCATCATAATTTTTATGAAATTTATATAGAATGAAAGGATGATAATCGTTCATATTGAATTCTGAAAATAGATGTATTAAAACTTTTTCATTCGAAGTTTGAGATTTAAAGCATGCCGTGAGGGTAGTATCTTCATTAAAAATATTTTGTTTAAAATTATTGTAAGTAAATTTCGGGTTAATAAGACAAACTGAACACCCACTATCTATTAACAGTTTACACTTGGGGTTCTGAAATTCTACATACGGTAAGTGATTAATATTATCAAAAGAATTATTCAAGTAATGCATCTTTTTCTTTTGCGTCGCGAAAATTTTGCTTACTTTGATCGAATCGTTTATTTTGATAAAAACCTTTATTTTGGTAACCATCTTTATTTTGGTAAAAACCTTTATCTTGGTGAAAACCTTTAGAGGTAGATGGTTGAGGATCATCTCTTTGAATATTTGTTAACTCTTCCGAAACGAAATTACGTTGAGGATTAAAATATTTTTGTTGATTATTATTCTTATATTGGGTAGAGTATTGGGTTCTTTTTTGCAGATGATTCCTAGTCTGAATTGACATTTTTTCAGGTGGTGTTGTATTTTTATAGTTTGTATTTGGCTGAAATACATTTGAGTTTGGTTGAAATACATTTGAATTATGTACTCTTTGGTACATTGGTTTATTTGAATAATTTGCATTCTGATGCGTCGCTCTATTTGAATCAAAGGAATTCGAATGAAAATTCCTCGAAGTATTAATAGATCTATTGATAGTAAAAGTACCAGACTTTTGCGGAGTCTGCTGGAATTTGTTACGACGGCTTTTATCTAATAACTCATACTGAGTCATGTTACTAAAGTAATTTTTCACTGCGTTGACTGTTTCGTCGAACGATAAATTATTATTAGTTATTAAGAAGTACGTTCTCAATTCCACTGGCGAATTTGATATTAATACTGTTTTACAAATTTTTAGAATATTTGTTTTATATAACAATTTTTCCGGGCCTGCCATATTATCGGCATCAATTCTATAGTTTATTCGAATTTTCATAGCAATTATTTGCTCGATAAAATTCAGTAAATCTTGGTTCTGTTTTTTGCTCATAAACTGCAAATTATGAACCAGAACGTCTAAGTTTATTTGATCACCGAATTTATTATACAGAAATTGTTTCAAAACGTCCCATTCATCAGGGATATCAGAGGTTGACACCTCGGCTAATGCCCTGTCCGTTAATTTTGATTTTACTACCGCGAAGCAGTATCTTTTAACCATATCATTGTCCTATCTAAACATGTCAAAGTAACTTTGAACGCTTTTTATGAATGTGTGTAATTCATTTTCTTTTCCTGAGAATTTTGGAAGCAAAAATCCAAATTTCTCTGCCATAGTCAGGTCTACTCTTTCGTTTGCCATTCGTCTAGAATTTTTTTGTTTACGTTCACGAAAATGTTTTATTGACGTAATCGTGACAATTCAATTGAAAAAAAAAAATCAGATTTCAACTATAAAAATTAAAACTTTATTCGATGTCTTGTCAAATAATTAAATAGTTACGTAATAGATTTTTTAATAAGAACCTAAAAACTTCTTACTAGTTTTACGCTCAAAACTAGAAAAAGATTGATAATTTTTGGACCAGAATTATTAGAAACTGGGGAAAATAGAAAGGAATCTCTCACCGTTGATTTTCCAATGTAGATCTTGGAGTCGTTGAAGGCGCTACTCGACAATCGGACTTCCTGCTTCTCCTCGTAAATTCTGCTGTGCTGTGTTGTGCTGAATGGTTGATACCAACAGTTTCAGACTCTCTGGGTGGACCTCTGTATCTTTACACTGTCAGGAACACACGCAGGTTTTCTTAAAACTGGCACAATCCCAGACCTCGTCGACAATAATGTTGTTCTGGGAGAAACTTGTGTTTTTAAAAATTCTACTTTATTTAGAAAACAACTGTACAAGCAATGTACTACGTGAGAAGATCAAATCTATATTTTTCATGCATCATTAGACGTCTCTCCTATTTATAATAATTTAGAACAATGAGAGCATTGTGGAGAGGCGTCGCAAACAACAAATTGACGCGATAACAAATTAATGCGATAAGCAATATGCTGACTGACAAAATACAACATGGTAATATTCATTTCCTAATGGATTAATACATTGTTGCAATGATCAGAATACAGGGTGGATAATATCTAATTATATATATTCTTTGATCTCTCTCGAGCGTTTGATGGACTGTCTTTTCAGTATTAATTAAGTACCATAATGATAATCAGTATAGGGTGAAAACTTATAGAGATTATAGATGTTATAATAGAACTCTTTTCCAAAGTGAACTTTTCGGAATAGATTGGAGTAATAGCGGTGATGTAAATATAATGAGTAAAGACTTGATCGATAAGATAGCTGATGTTATTAATAATATGTGTCCATTAATTGAGAAGAAAATTTTATACAAGTATGAATACAATAAATGGATAACTGGAAGAGTGATTGAAAAAATGAAAAGAAGAGATGAAGCATATAAGAGAGCAATATTAACAAAAAATGATAACGATTGGACACAATTTAAGTTGATTAGAAATGAGGTTGTTACATTAGTTAGAAGAGAAAAACAAAAATATTTCAACGAAATAATTGACAAAAATAAAAATAATGGAAAGTCAATGTGGAAAAATTTGAAGATGTTAATACCTAGTAAAAAAGCTGTAGAGCTGCCTGATGAAATAAAATTCGGATGGAATTTGGTTGTAGGACGCAATATTGCTGAACACTTCAACGAATATTATGTTGAAAGTATAAGATCGGTTGTCCAGAGTATTCCCAAGTTTAAATTTTCCGAGAATGCATTAAAACATGTGAAAGAAGGGGGTAAATTTGATAAGTTTAAAAAATTGAATATGATGCAACTTAAAACGTATATGAGAAAGGTGAAGAAAACAACTGATTTGGATAGTGGAATTTCTACAGACATTATGATTGATGCTTTTGATGTGGTTGGGCATCGCTTTCTTGATTTGGTTAATTCTTCTCTAGAAGGTGGAATTTTTCCGGAAAATTGCAAAGTTTCTACAATAATACCAGTGCCTAAATTGAGTGGATCTATATTGTGTGAGGATTTCAGACCAATAAATACAGTTCCTCCATATGAGAAGATGTTCGAGATGATTGTAAGGGATCAATTAATTGAATATTGCGATTCTCAGAAAGTTGTTGCACCTGATCAATCGGGTTTCAGGGAGAAACATTCTTGTGAGACTGTTATTGTAAATGCATGTGACAGATGGTTGAGGGCTATAGATGAGGGCAAGAAGGTTCTAGTTGTTTTTATTGACTTTCGTAGAGCTTTTGAAACTGTAAATAGAAAATTATTGATGAAAAAATTGAAAAAGATTGGGTTGTGTGGATCGGTATATGGATGGTTTGATTCATATTTAAATCAGAGAAAGCAAAATGTCAAATATAAAAATTTTATTTCAAATAATGTTGATATAGATTTAGGGGTACCTCAAGGTACAATTTTGGGTCCATTGTTGTTCATACTGTATATAAATGATATTGTGGGTGTTCTGAAATACTGTAATATATGTATGTTTGCTGATGATACCATGATATATTTGAGTGGAAGTAATGTTGATGAATTGTATGACAAAATTAATAGTGATTTAAGGAATATTTATGAATGGTTGAGTAATAATGATTTAAGCATTAATGTAAGTAAGAGCAAATATATGATTATAGGGTCTAAATGCGAATTGGCCAAAATAAATATTTCTAGAGATGTCATAGTAAACAATGAGATTTTGCAAAGGGTCACGGAAATGAAATACTTGGGAGTTATTATTGACGAGGAGTTAAGTTTCAAAAAACATGCAATGAACGTTATTAGTAAAATGGCAAAGAAAACTAACTTTTTATACAGAATAGGTAAATCATTGTCTTTTTATACCAAAAGAACTTTATATCAAGCGATAATATCACCGCATCTTGATTTCTGCTCGACAATTTTATTTAATATTGATCAAACAAGAATGCGTGCTTTGCAAAAGATTCAGAATAGAGCTATGAGATGTATTTTAGGTTGTAACAGATATACCCCAATCAATTTGATGATTGAAGTCTTGGATATCATGACGGTCAAACAAAGAATTGTTTATAGAACTCTTCAATTTGTATATAAAATGAAAATGAAAATGTTGCCTTTATATCTAACTGAGAGACTTAATTATGTTAGTTCAGTACATGGTTACCAGACAAGAAATGTTGGAAACTTTTATGTTGATTTTTTTAATAGAAGTAGTATGCTAAGGAGTTTATTTTATGGGGGATTGTTGTTGTTTGATAAATTACCAAATGAGGTTAAACATTGTAATAATTTTGGTACTTTTAGACGTCTATGTGCTAAAATTGTTGTGGAGTGTTATAAATAGGAGATCAATAGGAAAGAATTTTATCTGAATTAATAATTATGTTGTTTTGTAATTGATAGCTTATGCTAAATAAAGTGAATATTATTATTATATTATTATTATTATTCTGGATAAACTTTACAAGCTAGGTTTTCGGGGTGTGTTCTTAGACTGGCTACGTAGCTATCTCGAAGATTCATTGTCAACGAAACATGGTGTCAACTTAGGAGTACCACAGGGCTCTGTCCTTGGGCCGCTTTTGTTTTTGCTCTTTATCAACGTTCTCCCTGTAAATCTACGAATGATGTTTGTGGATCAATTAGCTCATCGAGGTATTTCTCTGATAAGGAAATATCTGTTGACGTTATCTGCTGATGATGTTTCAGTGGTGGTTACAGCTCCATCTTTTGAAGAGCTTTAGAAGTTGTGTGGCATTCTTGTTGGTTGTTTTGTGGACTGGTGCCATGGGAACAATCTGATGATTAACATTGGGAGAACTGAGTGCATATATTTCACCTTATGTAAAAATAATCCTGAGCTCGTTATTCAGTATATGAACGAAGAAATCCTATCTAATGATAGTGCAAAATTCCTTGGTATTTATTTGGACAGTAATTTAAAGTGGTACACTCACATCGATGCACTGTGTAATAAGCTCAACAGTTCCTGTTATGCGATAAGTAGAGTGAAAGATCGTCTTCCTCCAGACACTCTGAAAACGATGTATTATAGTTTGGTATACAGCCTGTCGTATAATGTTCTTCTGTGGGAAATTCTTCAGATGTTAGCACGGCTTTCATATTGCAGAAACGAATTCTGCGTATGATATACAACTTACCTCCTCGTCAGTCATATAGAGGTTTGTTTGCTGAAATTGGTATCCTTACTTTGTCTTCCATTTTCATATTGAAAAGTCTTTTGTATGTGAAAAAAAAATGAACAGAGTATGATTAACCTTTCCAGCTTTCATAATTATAAAACCAGAAGTGAGGGATTACTATACAGGGTGATTCCGGAGGAGACCGTCAGATTTTAGGTGAAGTATACAGTAGCCAATATAGTTTCGGAACAATGTTGGGTTTATGGTTCGGGGCCTTCATTGAGAGTCTACAGGGTGATTTGTCCGATTCGACCGATTTTTCTTTTATTCATAACTTTGGTATGGCTTCATCAATATTTATGAAATTTTCAGTGTAGAACAATATGATTATCTTCTTTCAATAATTCCATCTTTTTTTCAAAAATACATAAGGGAATTATGATAAGTTCAGATTAAGTAGGCAGGTTGAAAAAACACCCTCTACATTCCGTTTTCAGAAATTTTCTACTTGCTTCAGATTCTACCATAAGTTTACATTACTGGAGCGTTTTTTTTTTTTTTTGACACACGTCCATTTTTCCTAGAAAAAATTTTCAAAGATGAACAATATCGTTTTTTCGCTCCAAGGCATTGAGAATATTCTGAACTAGATGGTAAAGCTGTATCGTTCCAATAATACAAAGCTCTTCCTGAGTCCTGAAATAAATTTTCCAAATTAGAAATTCATTCTTGATCGCTCATATTCAGATGTATAAAATCATTCAATTCAAAAAATTTCTTTATACTTACGTGAACCAAAAAAACTTACATACTACTACTACAAATACAGAATAAACATTCGAAACATATGAAAGGCAAAATTATGGATTAACATAAAATTGAGTCATTATTCAGGTGATTTTCAGCACACTTCCGGTTTTCTATGGAGCGAATATTCCTTAAACATAGTAGTTTCGTTCAAAAATGTACTCACTTCTGGCCTTATGGTATGTAAAATATAGACTCACGAATGTATGATAACTTGTTTTAATGAAATTGAACATTCTCCATGAAAATTAAATCTCTATTTAAATCAAGTTCTTTAAGATCCATGGTTACCATCACAGTGAACCACAGAATGAGAATATTTAATGAATAATCTGTCATAAGAAGTGTATTTAAACATGCCTCAATTATTTACTCATGCGGAATATGCGGATATGATTTTTGTTCATGGTTTTTGTAACGGAATTGGAAATGAAGCCAAAATGGAATACCATAGACGATTTCCCAATCGACGTCAACCAAATAAATGTGCTTTCGGACGAGTATTCTATTATTCTAAAGAACATGGGCAATATCCTAGTAAGGCAGAGCACATTAATAGGCCTACTCAAAATGAAACTTCGATTCAAATTGTTGAATGGGTGGAGGAGGAACCGTCTATTAGTACTCGTCAAATTAGTACCGAATTAGGAATTTCGCAGAGCAAAGTGAGCAAGACTTTGAAGAAAGAACAATTCCACCCATACCACTACCAAAAGGTGCAAGAACAGTTGCCACAAGATCTGCCCCAACGATTATAATTTTGTCGCTGGGTTATTAGTCACCAACGAACTATTTTTCGTATTCTATTCAGCGACGAGGCTATGTTCACTAAGAATGGAATTTTTAATATCCACAATTCCCACGAATGGGCAAGAGACAACCCACATTTGAAGAAAAGTCATAGTACACAACACAGATTTTCTGCCAATATTTGGCTTGGAACAATAGACGGAAATTTAGTTGGCCCTCACATTTTTGCGGAAAGATTAAATGGTGAAATTTACCTAGATTTTTTGGGAAATGTTTTACCAAATCTATTGGAAAATGTACATATCCGCTCTATGTACTTTCAGCATGATAGAGCACCGCCTCACTTTGCATTGGATGTAAATTATCAGAACAGATGGATTGGTCGTGGAGGCCCGATTTCTTGGCCACAAAGGTCGCCTAATTTGAACCCTTTAGACTATTTTGTGTGGGGATATCTGAAAACAAGAGTTTATAAGGTGTAACGGTAAGATTCCCCGGTTCAGTTTAATCGCGTAAATTCGCCTGGAAGTCGGCGTAGGAATTTCGGTTATCTTCACCTTGGAATGCTGCGCGGTGCGCAGGATCGATATCGTAGCGACGTGGCCGATAATTTAGATCTAAATCAATTTCCTTTTCCGAAGCAGAGTTGCTGGGAGAAACACGTCAGAGGTGTTATATTTCTTCCCGTGAATTTTAAATGCAAATTTTCGATGGCGGAATAAATTTTTCCGCCAAACCCGTCGGGCTATGAGATTTTGTCGTCGACCTATCAAGTACAAAATTCATTGAAGTTGAGAGCTTGTTGCCAACTTGCAGCAGTGGCGTACAGAACGTTTCTTCAACTGAAAAACCACCAGAGAAGATAATTATCTAACGTTTCTTCAACTGAAAAACCACCAGAGAAGATAATTACCGAACACTTCTTCAACTGAGAAACCACCAGAGGAGATAATTTTCCTGGAATCTCAATATACGAGGATAAACAAGATAAGTTTCAGTGAGGGGGATAGTGATTACCTGTGAAACATACATGACCGAACATCTTGTCAATTCCACTCAATTTTGAATGTACATTTGTAAATAACTGATATTTGTAAAAAGTGGAATAAATAACGACTGTTCTATTTCGAGCTTTCATTGATTAGGGTAGAAGCATCAAAATTTCTTATCTGCTCTATTGCTAGCCGGAGCAAAATATTTTTTCAAATTATCTTACCTGCTCCCCATCGTGGGGCAAAAAACAAAATTTATCTTTGTTACACATGGCGCCCAACGTGGGGCCCCGATTTTCGTGATGCTTCTACACCTGTCAGTGAGTGTTTGAACCACTGGAAACAGATTTTTCGAAGCTCAAAATTCAAGGTCACAGGTGATTTCTGTTTTTTCTCGTTCTCACTATTTCTACCTCATTGATTTATTTGTCTTATCTTTACTTATATTTTTATCTACCGTTGATGAGCTAGTTCAACTCTCACTTCACGTTATCTTGTTATTAGTATCTTTGTCTATATTTAGTATCTTTAGTATCTATATCTTTAATTGGTATCTTTTATTATTATCTGGGGGTGAGATTTGAAAGTACCTGATATCTTTACCGATATGTCAATGGACCCAAGTTATTTATCGTTGATGAGATCATTCATTATGAGGTTTCAATTCGTTTTGGTAAGAAGGTGGCTGATTCGGCAGATGAAATTTACGAAATTTTTAGAGATTCTATTTTTCAGGACAGAGCAATTCGTATTTTTGTTCGTTTTTTGTATTTTGTTTAGTTGATGTCAATATTTCTGATTAATTATTTGAACTCGAAATTTTTCTCGGAATAATTTCAGAAGTTATCGATACACGGTGTCTCAGATAATGACACTACAGGTTGATTAAGTTTTAAATTTTTATTTTTTTCCCTTTTCAAAATTTTTTTGGTACTCTAAGACTTATTTTATCGTATATCTTATCTTCATCTTAATTGTCTTTATCTTCTATATTATGGTACCGTTTCTTACCTAATGGAAGTTAGACATATTCATTGAGGTAATTTTTTTGATTTTCAAGATTTATCGGTGGTTTACTTACTTTCCTAACATGTAACCTGTGAATTCTGGGCACCTGTCGACTTGTTGAGGTTTACCATGGTTATGCATTACCTATTATGAATCTGAGTGTAACGATTGGTGGCTTCAAATATCTCGGCTTGGCTTTCCGGAATTTACCTAGGTTTTTTTTCCTATTTTTCCAACCATATACCGTGTGATATATCTTTACCTTTATTATGTCTACCTTGTTTACCTTTACCTTGATTATCTCTACCTTAATTATCTCTACTTTGATTATATTTATCTTGATTATCTTTTAATTATCTTTACCGTAATTATCGTTGCATTTCAATTAATGCATTTATCTTGTGTCTTACCTTCGGGAAGAAGGAGGACATGTTTATTTAAGTCTGAGTACCAGTTAATCTGCTGGGGTTCATCACTGTTATGGAATATCTTATATATATATCTGTGCGTAACCGATGATGTACCTTGGATATTTCTCTATTTTATCTGGGGATCTTTAGGATTCCATTACTTATCTTACCTTTTTTTATTTTCCTTATAGATGGATCGAGGATTCATCTTGCAAGTAACCCTTGCTGGCGCCCATTATCTTTCCCTTTTTCGCTATCCCATTATCTTTCCTTTTTTCGCTATTCTTTTACCGTTACTTTTTCGCTATCCCGATGATACCTTTTCCTGTTTTTCTGTTCTCGCTATCCCTAATCAATCTGTAAATGTTTGCTTCGTTTGACCACTTGCCTCAATACCTGGCAATTAATATCTTATATTTTTCTTATCTCTTTTTATTATAAACTCTCGTGTTTCCTTGTTGCCTATTGTCTTATAGACAAAATAGTTTGTTTTGGGGTAATTTTTTGGCCTCATATCTGTTGGTTTTTCTGTGATTTTAATGTACCGATTTTGATTTTTTGTTGTTTCACAAAATGAAGCTGAAAGCTTCTCCAGTATTTTGATGGATGCGCATTTCACTTTGAATAACTTAAATTCAAGTATTTTTGATATTTTGCGCAGTGACTTATAATTTTAGTAGCTTCATATACATTTCTATTTTATTATACATATCGCTCCAAATTTAGCTATCTATATTATTATGTAAATTCGAGATCTGTCTTGATCGAAATTTACTTTGTCTGATCAACTTTTTGGCAAAATAACTTTTCTCTATTATAAAAAAATTTTTTCGAAAAAAATTTTTTACCGGGTAAAGGGGATGTGTAACGGTAAGATTCCCCGGTTCAGATTAATCGCGTAAATTCGCCTGGAAGTCGGCGTAGGAATTTCGGTTATCTTCACCTTGGAATGCTGCGCGGTGCGCAGGATCGATATCGTAGCGACGTGGCCGATAATTTAGATCTAAATCAATTTCCTTTTCCGAACCAGAGTTGCTGGGAGAAACACGTCAGAGGTGTTATATTTCTTCCCGTGAATTTTAAATGCAAATTTTCGATGGCGGAATAAATTTTTCCGCCAAACCCGTCGGGCTATGAGATTTTGTCGTCGACCTATCAAGTACAAAATTCATTGAAGTTGAGAGCTTGTTGCCAACTTGCAGCAGTGGCGTACAGAACGTTTCTTCAACTGAAAAACCACCAGAGAAGATAATTATCTAACGTTTCTTCAACTGAAAAACCACCAGAGAAGATAATTAACGAACACTTCTTCAACTGAGAAACCACCAGAGGAGATAATTTTCCTGGAATCTCAATATACGAGGATAAACAAGATAAGTTTCAGTGAGGGGGATAGTGATTACCTGTGAAACATACATGACCGAACATCTTGTCAATTCCACTCAATTTTGACTGTACATTTGTAAATAACTGATATTTGTAAAAAGTGGAATAAATAACGACTGTTCTATTTCGAACTTTCATTGATTAGGGTAGAGGCATCAAAATTTCTTATCTGCTCTATTGCTAGCCGCAGAAAAATATTTTTTCAAATTATCTTACCTGCTCCCCATCGTGGGGCAAAAACCAAAATTTATCTTTGTTACAAAGGTTGAAATCATAAGTATAGAACACCTAGTTGAAAGGATTTTCGAGGAATGTAATATCTTGAAGCAAAATCAATCCCTCATTAGAAGGTCAATTGCAAATTTAATAAAAAGGTCCCGAATATGTATTCAAAAAAGGGGAAATCATTTCGAACATTCTATGTAAATTTTGTGTTAATCCTTAGTTTTGCCGTCCATGATATGTTTCGAATGTTTATTCTGTATTAGTTGTATATTTTTTGGTTTAAGTAGGTAGGTATGAAGATATTTTCTGAATTAAATGATTTTATACATCAGAATATGAGTGATTAATTATGAATTTCGAATTTGGAAGAACTAGTTTAGGACTCAGGAAGAGCTTTGTATCATTGGACGACACCGGTTTACATTCTAGTTCAGAATATCCTCACTGCCTTGGAGCGAAATAACGATATTATTCATCCTTGAAAAATTTTTCTAGGAAAACTGGATGTGTGCCAAAAAAAAACGCTGCAGTAATGTAAACTTATGATAGAATCTGAAGCATGTAGAAAATTTTTGAAAACTAAATATACAGGGTGTTTTTTCAACCTACAAACTTAATCTGAACTTATCATAATTCCCACCCTGTATTTTTGAAAAAGTGTTGTAATTATTGAAAGAAGATAACTATATTATTCTACACTGAAAATTTCATCAAGATTGATCAAGCCATACCAAGGTTATGAATAAAAAAAAATCGGTCGAATCGGACAAATCACTCTATAGACTCTCATTAAAGTCCCCCAACCATAAACCAAACATTGTTTC
This sequence comes from Micraspis discolor, assembly GCA_030674115.1. Lineage (NCBI taxonomy): Eukaryota > Metazoa > Arthropoda > Insecta > Coleoptera > Coccinellidae > Micraspis > Micraspis discolor. The sequence continues at coordinate 642,207 of JARTUT010001762.1, forward strand.
GAAACCGCCTTGACTAGTGAATACTTCACCTAATATCTGACGGTCTCCTCCGGAATCACCCTGTATATCCCGAAGCACAGGACAGCTAAGTATGAAATGTCTTCCATGTATCAGTCCATAAAGCTCTATAATCATTTACCATATACCATAAGAAATTTGAATTATATCGAGTTTAACAAAAATGTTAAAACCTTGTTATTGAAAAAATGCTATTACACTGTAAATGAATACCTAAATGCTTGTATCAGAACCTAGTTCATTCTGTTATTTGACTTGTCCTATACATGTATACACATGTCAAAAAGGATTAATAAACTATTATTATTATTACTTGTGAGATGTGACAAACGGAACAAATGAACATGCTACTTTGAAATCAGTTAATATTCTAAAGACTTACCCTAAATATAAGCATAGAGTATTGTCTCGCTCAACAAATGATTTGAATTATGGAAAGAATTCCATTTCAAGTCAATTTCATCATCTTTTTATAAACCTAAGTCTTCATAAAACCATAGAATGCAGTTGTAAACCTCTGTCGAGTTTTGAGAAAAGTTTTGGGGATGTTGGATGGTATATCTTGAATTCGAGAATAACAACAGAAGTAATTGTAATTATTTTTATTTTTGAAAATTTCTCTACAGCTTTCTCTTTTTTCTGTCCACATAGTGCTCTCAATGCACCTTTTTGATGTGTCAAAATCCGCTGGGCCGCACAAGATTTTCTCCACATCATAATTCCATATACTACTGGACTGTGGGAAGCTATAAAATACGTAAGTTTTGGTGTCAGATATTTGTCTCGTTCTTCTTATGAGATAGATTGATGTGGATAGCCGTTAACATATAGCATTTATGTGTTTCTTCCCAGTAAGAGAAGATTGAAATTCTACTAATATTTTAGAATGTGTTATCTTGCTCTTTATTAATGAAAACAAGCTCTTATGTTTTATCTATTGGCAGTGAGCCAGTCTTAAGCTGGCAGGCTTGTAACAATTCATGTGATTGATTCTTTTCCCTCGAGTTGTTCAGCAATATGATATCACCCGCGTAGCTACATGCCTTATTCGACTTCACAATATGCAGGCCATACACGCTCCGGTCGACCAGAGGTACAGGTATACCTGCACTGGTTGACCGGAGTGTGTGTCGCAGTTTTTCAAGCCTGCACTGGTCGCCGGAGCAAATTTGAGTCGAAACTCGGTCTAGTGGCATCGTACGGTCACTGCTAACGAACACACGACCCGTCCTGTTTACCGGATCGTCCCCACACATGAGGCAGACCTGCGCAGGTATATCTGTGCAGTTTTCCTCTTCGGTTGACCTTAGCGTGTATGTCCTGCATTAGCAAAACCCGTGTGAAGTTAGCAGCCGAAAGTTACCAGCTGATATTGAAATTCTGGCTGCAGGATCGTAGCAGCCGGAACTTTGTTTATGCGCACGCCTTTGTAAATCTCCAATTGATTTTTAAGACCCTTATACGTCGAAATGAATAATGCTCAAATTCAAAGTTGCCAAAAGAGTTGAAGAAAAAGATGTTTCACCCTGAAAATTTAGAATGTTGAAGTAAATGAAATGTTCTTTCCAAAAAATAAGCCGAAAATCACTTACAAACAGTCGGTATATCGGAAAATTCGTACTTTGTCCAATTAGCCTTAAACGTCGGAATGGCTAGTGCTCGACTTCAATGTTGCCAAAAGGGTTAAAAAGAAAATGCATCACCCTGAAAATTTTGTATGTTGAAGGGAATGAAATGTTCTTTCCGAAAAATAAGCCGAAAATCACTTACAAGCCGTCGGTATATCGGAAAATTGGTCCTTTGTCCAATTACCTTTATACGTCGAAATGGATAGTGCTCAAATGCAAAGTTCCCGAAAGGGTTGATGAAAAAGATGCTTCACCCTGAAAATTTATTAGGTTGATGGGAATAAAATGTTTTTTCCGAAAAATAAGACGAAAATCACTTACAAGCCGTCGGTATATCGGAAAATTCGTACTTTGTCC